>CAWUFW010006230.1:335000-935000 GCA_963921515.1 Calotriton arnoldi
GCCCGGCCATCTAGTAGCCCGATTGGAAAGCATTGCGCGCGACCAGATGGCCGAGGGGATAGGTGCGACCAGATGGCCGAGGGGATAGGTGCGACCAGATGGCCGAGGGGATAGGTGCGACCAGATGGCCGAGGGGAAAGGCGCGACCAGATGGCCGAGGGGAAAGGCGCGACCAGATGGCCGGGCTCGAAAGGGAGGCCATCTGGTCGCTCTGTGCCCTAACAAAAGGGTGCCGGGGCAAGGGGGGCCGAGGGCCCGGGGCCCCAGCTGGGCCTCAGCCATGGGGACTGCAAGGGGGAGCCGACGGGCCCGTGGACACCTTGACAAGCAGGCAAAGCAGAGGAGGCCTGCACGGGACCGACGGACCCCCGTCCCGGGCCCTTGGCGGAGCGGCAGGCCGGAGGACGGGGCCCAGGGCTGGAGCGCCTGACCCAGGGCCCGGCGGGGCCCCTGGACCCCATCGGGGCTCCCGGGCCCAGAGGCGCAGGGGAAGCCTCTGCGGGACCCCGACCCAGGCACCCTGCCACGTGGCAGGCCCGAGGACAGAGCCCGGGGTGAGGAGGACGCGTCCCTGGGGCCCTCAGGGGCCCCAAGCGGAGCTCCTGATCCCAGCCAAGCAGGGGGAGGCTCCCCAGGCACGACGGAACCCTGTCTCGGACCTTTGGCAGAGCGGCAGGCCGGGGGACGGGGCCCAGCGGGCCCCTAGACCCAGCCGGTGCTCCCAGGCCCAGAGGCGCAGGAAAAGCCTCCTGGGGCCCGTGGGACCCCATCCCGGGTGCCCTGCCACGCGGCAGGCCCGCGGACGGACCCCGGGCTGGGAGGGGGCATCCTGGCCCTTCCGGCTGCCAGCTGAGGACACCTAGGCCGAGAGGGGTTCCGGAGTACCCTGTTCCTAGTAATCCGGAGGAAGGGTACCCCCCTTTCTGGTAACCCGTGCACACTGCAGGACTGAGGGGACCCTAGGCGCGGACGTGCCCGACCTCCCGGAGCCCTGGCTGGGATCGGGGAGGCAAACGAGCCCTCATCGGGACTTCCAGGGCAGCCCGGCCATCTGGTCGCCCCATTGGAAAGCATTGCGCGCGACCAGATGGCCAAGGGGAAAGGCGCGACCAGATGGACGGGCCCGAAGGACACCCATCTGCCCGCCCGAGCCTTCGCGGGAAGGCTCCCGCCTGCCCTTTGGAGGGCTCGGGGGCTCTGCGTCCCGGGGGCTCGGACACCCCGGTGGGCCTTGGGCCCGGGGCTGCGGATGGGGGTCCCTGACGGACCTCTTACCCGGGGTCCCCCAGGCACCTTGACAGGCGGGCGAAGCAGGACGGAGGCCTGCCCGGGCCCGATGGACCCCCGTCCTGGGACCATTGTGGAGCAGGGGGATGGAGCCCGGTCCCCTGGGCCCGGCCGAAGGTCCAG
This sequence comes from Calotriton arnoldi, assembly GCA_963921515.1. Classification (NCBI taxonomy): domain Eukaryota; kingdom Metazoa; phylum Chordata; class Amphibia; order Caudata; family Salamandridae; genus Calotriton; species Calotriton arnoldi. The sequence goes on from CAWUFW010006230.1 coordinate 336,411, forward strand.
GGCCGGCACTCGCAGGAGAGACCTCCCCAAGGCCCGCGTCCCGGCGCCCTGCCACGTGGCAGGCCTGAGGACGGAGCCCAGGGTGGGGAGGGCACCCACCACCCCAGGGCCACCAAGGGCCCCTGCCGGAGCTCCTGAACCCAAGCCGAGCTGGGGAACGCCTGACCTGCCCATGGCGGAGCGGAGGCCAGGGTGGGAGCCCCCGGCCGGAGCTCTCGGGCCCGGACGCCCAAGGGAGGACCGGCCGGGGCCCGATGGAGCCCGTCCCGGGCACTTTGCCAGGCGGCGGGCCGGAGGAGGGAGCCACGGACGGTGGGGAGGTGTTGACCGGGCCTAGCCCATCTGGTCCCCGGCTGAGAACCGCCAGCCCGAGAGGGGTTCCGGCATACCCTGTCCCCAGTAGACCGGAGGAAAGCTACCCTTCTTTCTGGTAACCCGTGCGGACCGAGTGACGGAGGGGACCCAGGGCGCGGAGTCGCCCGACATCCTGGAGCCCTGGCTGGGAACGGGGAGGCGGACGAGCCCCCATCGGGACTTCCAGGCCGGCCCGGCCATCTGGTCGCCCCATTGGAAAGTATTGCGCGCGACCAGATGGCCGAGGGGAAAGGCGCGACCAGATGGCCGGGACCGAAGGACGCCCATCTGCCCGCCCGAGCCTTCGCGGTAGGGGTCCCGCCTGCCTTTGCAGGGCTCGGGGGCTCCGCGTCCCGGGGGCTCGGAGACACCAGCTGGGACTCTGGCACGGGGAGCCGACAGGAGCTCTCGGGCCCGGACGCCCAAGGGAGGACCTGCAAGGGCTCGATGGAGCCCGTCCCGGGCACTTTGCCGCGCGGCGGGCTGGAGGAGGGAGCCCCGGGCAGTGGGAAGGTGTTGTCCGGGCCTAGCCCATCTGGTCCCCGGCTGAGAACCGCCAGCCCGGGAGCGGTTCCGGCATACCCTGTCCCTAGTAATCCGGAAGAAAGCTACCCTTCTTTCTGGTAACCCCTTCGCACCGAGTGACGGCGGTGACCCATGGCACGGGGGTGCCGACCTCCTGGAGCCATGGCTGGGATCTGGGAGGCGGGCGAGCCCTCATCGGGACTTTCAGGCCGGCCTGGCCATCTGGTCGCCCCATTGGAAAGCATTGTGCGCGACCAGATGGCCGAAGGGAAAGGCGCGACCAGATGGCCGGGCCCGAAGGACGCCAATCTGCCTGCCCCGAGCCTTCGCGGGAGGGCTCCCGCCTGCCCTTTGGAGGGCTCGGGGGCTCTGCTTCCCGGGGGCTCATCAGAGCCCTTAGGTGGGTCTCGGGCACGGGGCTGCAAGGGGGACCCCCCCCGACGGAACTGTGACCCGGGGCCCCAGGCACCCCTGACACGCAGGCGAAGCGGGGGAGGCCTGCCCTGGCCCGATAGACCCTCGGCTGGCCACAGGACATGGGCTCCCGCATCCCAGGGCCTGCAAGAGCCCAGGCCCCGGAACCGGTCCCCGCTTCTGAACCCAGCCAGGCCGGGGAGGGGGGGGGAGCCTCCCCGGGCACCAGGGACCCCTGTCCCGGGCAGACGGACCCTTGGCAGGCCGCAGGACGGGTGCTCCCACACCCCAGGCCCTGCCCGAAACCCAGGCCCCGGGCCCGGTCGCTGCTTCTCAACCCAGCCAGGCCGGGGGGGATCTGGGATCCTGCCCGGGCACGAGGGACCCCCGTCCCAGGCACACGGACCCTCGGCTGGCCGCAGGACGTGGGCTCCTGTTCCACGGCTTTTTTTCATAACTCAGTGGAACTCCACGTAGTGGCACTACGCCAACTCCGCCCAGGGTTAGTATCCAGTGCAGCCCAGGTCACTCAGCTGCCCAAACACAATCAGCAACTTTACACCCTGCCGAGCCCAGCCCACCCACCTCCACGATTAGACCAGGTACAGTGACGGCTGGTGCTACCTGCGGTGCAAAGCAGGAGACTGGCTGAGCAGACGGGCAGGCGAGCAGGACTGGCCTAAAGCTCCCATACAGCTGGGCTGTAGTGGGATACGGACCGAAAGTCCCTGTCTTCTTGGACAGAGCAAAACAATAAAAAATGGGTCAGATGCCGATAGGTGTAGCCCCCCCCCCCCCCCTCTCACCGGCAGAAGTCTCCGCTCTCGTTGCCCTCACTCTCCTCCCTAGTAGTCTAGGCAGCCAGCACAAACACGAACATAGCAGTCTCGGTTTCAGCCATCAAGGTGAGGGCTTTCCCGCCGTGTGATGCATGGGTGTATGGGCGTGCTCGAGCACAGCAACGGGATAGAAGATTGAAGGTACGGAGTGAGACAAAACAAAAAGGAATTTGTAGTAGAACTGAAATCTCTCGAAACATTACATCAATTGCCAATGCAGAGTTGTAGCAAACAAGCTTCGAAAGTGCTCACTAGCGCCTGACAGCTAAGTTTGGGCAAAATTCTATCAGTCACCCTTGGCCTGCGAGGGTGGAGACAAAGTAGTGAGTTGGGGATTTTGGGAAACTGTAACTTTGGCAGGCAGAGCATACGGGTTGTCACCTGACATTGATCTGTAATGCATGTCAATTCTCAAATGTTTTTCAGAAAGCTAGACATCAGTACTGGGGTCATGGACTTTGATTCACTAAAATGCCTGGGGTAGTGGAAGTAACATCACACATACTTAAACCTCGGTGACATCACAGGAAATTGTCATATGACCTTTGGCCCCGTAATAAGTGCACAAATAATATAATAACACTGCATTACTAACATAAATAAATGTCTATTTTAGATACTACGTGTATTTGAATAAGAATGCAGACATGATACCCCAAGTAAACATAATGGTTTCCCTTCTGTATGTTAGGCACTTAAAATGTATTGCAATATCACAGGAAAACACTTTAAAAAAGATAAAGTTAATTGCTATGTCCACCTCTGCTAACTTATATGAGCCATATATTGAATCTGAGCTATGTTATTGGCTTAGTGTTTCTTATCATTGTTAAAACACTTTGGCTTCTAATCACTTGAAAGGCACTGCCAATGTTGCTAAGCACTAAGATGAAGGTTCAGTTCATACTTATATTTTTTTCATGCATTTACAATAATGAAAAATTATATGTTTAACAATCTTTATTTTTATTTAACTTTTGTTTTTATTCAGAATTCTGTGCATTCTAATTTATTTTATGAAACGTAATCCCAGTCTAGCAGCAGAAAATAAACCGTGTTCATCAGGAGACACCTTGCCTTCCCCTCTTGGGACTGCTTTTGCCGCCTTTAAGGCCAGGGGGCACGAAGGCAGTGCCAGGGGTCGCAAGGGCAAGCTAGGGTCGCAGCTGCACCCCTGGTGACTCCTAAATGATGTCCATGACTGGGGTATGGCACAAGCATTATTCCCTGTAATTCTCCTCCTTCATGCTTGTGTGCACAGTCGAGTGATGAGATGTGCAAGCATGCAAATGAAACAGCTACTACTTGTAGGTAGAAATAGAGGTATGGATCCCTCTTCCCATCCACCATTTTAATTTTTGTAAATGAGCTAAATTGTGCACTTTGATACACATTTTCTCAACTAGGTTGGCTTAAATATTCTAGGTTTAGATACTGTTGAGATGGATAGCGCACAACATTGTCCATTACTTTAATACTAACTGTGGTACATAGAACATTACTGTTAGACACAAACAATTTATGTACCAATCAGCAGCATTCTTCATTTCTTATATGTAAAGAACTAAACACCAGTTAGAGAGACACAAATGTTTTGAATGTTTGTGCAATAGGAGAAAGCATGTGAATCTGAGACATGCCAAAGCACATATTGATCATCTAGCACGGAATCAGGCTATGAAATTTTCTTTATCACTTCTATGCACGTCAGAGATAATGTAAAAAAAAAAAATGAAGCAGTCACCATTTACTCGTGATAGCAATATGAAAAATTATAATATGTATTTGAGAATATTAAAATATATGAAGATCCTTTTACCTAGAGAGCAGTCACACTAGTCTCAGTTGTCCACTAGAATACCCGGCCTTAAGTTACATTAAATATAATGTGCTATTCATCAGCTGCTCAGTCATAAAATGGGTGCCATGGAAGGCCTGCCTTACTTATCAGTGGCCATAACCTGACTGAACTTTAAGCAGTAGGCCAGATGATGCCTGTCACTCGCACAGAAGGGGGCCCCTGAAACTGATAGCTGGCAGAGGGAGCAGGGGAGAGAAACTGTTAGCAATGCAAAGAGAACATACCGCTCTGCCCAAGGTTAACTTAATCTGGTGCTAATAAGTCACCAGTGAAAGGCGCTAGTCCCTACAAACCAAACCACAAAATCCTCCCAAATGTAACACATACAAATGAATTTTGAAAAAATACATATATTTATTAATAATCTTTGATCAATACAATACAAAGAACATAAAAATCAATATTGCAAAAGTCAGTATCAATTAACATCATGAGTCGCACACACTCATTCTCACAACCAACCACACAACCACATACTCCAACATACTCAGACATCCCATCAAGTAACAGTTCATAGGATCACACTGACCATCTTCAAATGATACCAAGAGTCCTCCCCAAAATATATTAACAAATAAATGTCAATATAACATGAACATTTATGCAAGAGGGATGTACAGTCCTCAACTTTTCAGGCAGTTCGGGGTTACAGTTTCTTTTTCTCGGGGGAGAAAAACAGATATGGGGAAGACACGGAGGCTCCAGCGCCGACGCGCGTTTCGGTGTCTAACCCAAATCTGGGTCACACCTTCATCAGGGCGAAGCAAGACAGTGAGGGACTCATGAAGGAAGATACCTGAAGGTTAACATCAGGACCTGGTCGCAGGATGAGAACAAAGATTGATACAACAATAAAGAGCACCCAGGAATAACCCGATATGATCAAGGATGGGGGAGCCGATACAGACTCATGGATTATTCCATGAGAAAAAGGCAAGATGGGCGACATCAGCAGTAATCAGAGCCAATGTATGAAGGCCAAATTTGAAAGGAAGTCGCCATGGGGGCAGACAGTGTAGTAAGGCTGTCGCAATGATAAGTCAGATGCTTGGAAACCTCAAGCAGATCTCTAGCGCTGGGTACTGTGACCAGGTTCCAGAAGGCGAATGGGTCCTCACACCAGTGATGACCGGCGGCTAAGAGTCTCTATGTTCTCTTTGCATTGCTAACAGATGATGCCTGTCATCAGTTACTGAGCCTCTTATATCCTGTATATAATTCTCTGGACTATTTGATGCCTTCCCCAGTCAGGTGCGATACAGTAGTTTTGAGCTCCTAGACTGCTTCCTCTAATTCAGGGAAACTCCCTTCAGTTTCCGAAGCTCTGTCAACTACGTTATGGAGATCCTGATGGAGAAGAGTTGCAACTGATCTCACTTCTCCAATCTTTGTCTTCAACACTGCTCTCAAAGTCTTAATAGCTTTTGGCATAGCTCCTATGTCTGGGGCTTCAGAGAGACTAAGTCAGGAATGGAACTCCCTCCCATTTTATCTTAGGAAAATTCCCTCCCTCCTGGAGTTCAGATAGCAACTAAAGACGTGGCTCTTTTAGGATCAGTGGTTTGTAACGTAATATGGAGACCGGAAGCGCCAAGACACCTAAGGGTATATGTGCGCTATACAAGTCATAATAACATAACATAACTAAGTTGGGGCCACTTCACCCGTCTTTCTGGTGGCCTCAGCTAGTGGGGCCGTGAATTTGTCAATCTTGGTTTCCGCCAGTGAGGAGGACGACCTGTCTCTCCCCATGATCATGGCCTCTAGCATGAAACCCCTCTTGCTGTCGTATTGAAGCCACCTGTAGCAGTCTTTCAGAGGCGAGAGGTGAAAGCTCGTTGCCCAGTTTCCAGCATGTGGCATCTGGGCCCACAAACCAGCGGGCAGCAGTCGGGTGAAAGCCTGGGAAGTTAATGCCTCCATGAAAACTGGATAGTGATCTCACCTGGGCAACATATCCCAGTCCTCCAGGTCTCGCAATTCACTCGAAGGGCCCTGCCATCCTAGGGAAGAGGCATCTCTGCTTCTGCCTTCAAGCAGAAATTACCCAACACAGGTGCTTTCGATCTTAGTCTCCTGGGATGATAGTGATCCGATTCCCAACACCAGCCTGAACCAGACACCATCTGCATTCCAACAAAGTTCAACTGCAGGCTAAAGCACTGGGCACACACCACAGCCCGCCTGCACCACAGGCCTAATTTTGGTCTGGGACAGCACGTGCAGCCAGCGGCTCCCCTTTGTCTTCCTGAGTCTGTAGGCTCTCTTGCAGTTGGCGGGCCAATGGCAGGGCAGTCACTTTACTTTTAGGGATGCACATTCGTAGGGGTGGAGGCGTCACCCAGTGTAAGCCACCCAAACCCCATCAAATTGGGACACCCCATCAATGTACCCAGTTCAGTCCCACTGCCAGATGCCCTGGGCCCAAGGAGGAGCGGCCACCATCTCGGCTGACCAGGCCACATCCCCTACAAGCATCTTATTTAAACACTGAATTTAATTTGAACGCAAAATAGCAGTGGGCAGTAAACTAATATTGTTCTTTAATTAACATATTATGGTCCTTAAACTGCCCATAATGGCATGGGTTTCGCTCACCAAAATGGTTATGCACCCGAGACTTCTCTACTTTTTTGTAAATCTACAGGTGGGAGTATTGATCTCATGGTGTAGACAACTGGACATCCTGGTGCATGGCCTAATCTGGGACGGTTGTTGACATAGTGTCCTTGACAGTTCTTCAGCGCCACTTGGAGGAGGGGGGATTGGGTGTACTGGACTTTGAACTGTATTTCGTGGCTACACAACTTCAGTGGCTTGTGTTGTGGCTTGACCGACCTAATTGAGGTGGGCTGGAGGTGATTGGGCTCTCGACGCATATCGAGACCTTGCTGGCCAAGTTGCTTTGCCCATCGGCGGTACTCCAGCGCCCAGGGTTGCTGCTTTCTGTGGCATTGAAATGCTGGCGCAGATGTGTCTTGACTGCGGTGACATCATTGTATGCACCAGCACTGCCTTAGTAGGCCTGCCTCACGGGGAACCCCTCTTATTTTACAGTCTGGCAAATGTCGGCCTGGACGGATGCTGGGATGGCCACAGTTGGTGACTGCTATCAACAAGGCACCCTGGTGCCGCTGGATGAACTGATGGAGCAATATGATTTGCCGCCAGGCCAATTCCTTGCGTACAAAGCATTGACACGTACTCTATGGGACTTGTGGGCGGGAGACCGGGAAGAGCCTGCGACTCATGCTGTTTTGCAATTATTGGTCACCATGGGATCCGCTAGACACCTTGTGATCTGGTTTTATCGATCGCTTGCGACAATGGTGCGTAGGACCTTGTATGTTTTACGGGGCAAAGGAAAAATATTCTGGAACGAGACCTGTCTGACTCTGGGTGGCAGAGAATCTTGTCCTCCCCGAAAATGGTCTCTAGGAACACGAGGTTGAAATACCTTGAGTTCAACTATATACACATGACATACATGACACCGCATAGACTCCAGGTGGTGTATGGAGGTGAGCCCCGCCCCTGCCCCAGATGCGGTCACTTGGCTGCTGACTTTATACACATGGTGTGGTACTGCCCCATCCTACGGCTCTATTGGGAGGCAATTTTTAGGACCCTGGAGACCGCTCTCGGTCGCTCCCTCCTTTTTCCTTGGAGACGTGTATTCTGGGGTTTCCAAGGCCGACTACATGGAAAGTGGGCTCACGGTTTATAGATTTGGCATTGGTATTGGCTAAAAGGCGAATAGCAATGTCCTGCAAGTCAGTTGAGTGGTCCCAAGATTCAGGTTTGGAGGGAGGATGTTACCCAGTGGGCCAGGGCTGAGGAAAGGGCATTGGCCAGAGAAGAAGACAGAGGGGTAAGAGCTCGCCCTATAGCAGGCCTGTGGACTGAGGTACTGGTGTCATGGGAACACCCGGAGGCAGGCCCTGGGGGGGAACTGGGGAGCACGGTGATTCACTGTAAGAAGGATGGTTGGGTTGTCGGACGACCAGAGAGAGAGTGGCCTCGGGATAACCTGGAAGGCTCCACTAACCCCAGATTTCTCATACTACCTGGATGATGGGACAGGAAATGATTGCACCACATTACATTGCTCACTGGTTCCAAGGCATGATCTAGGCCGCAGGGGGTATCCGACCTAGAGCTGGGTGGAGATCACCCGACCCCCCTATCCCGCGCATCTACACCCACGATAATTGGAAGCCCTTACCCGTTCAAGGTGGGAGTTGGCCTTCTGAAACTGATTGCCTCCTTTTCATGTGCAAGGTCACCCTGTTAATTTGTCCTTCTTGTGCTGTTGGTTGTATGCCCCTTTGATTTTCTGTTATGTTTTTGGCACTCCATTTTCCCTTGATTGATAATCGTTTGCACGGCCATGGTGGATATTCACCAAATGATTGACCAAAAAAGATCTAAGTTGATAACGTAATTATACAATGTTTTTTACTACGTATTACACCAATGTGAAGTGTTATAATGATAAATGCCAATAAAAAATACTTAAAAAAAAAAAAAAACATATTATGGTCCATGCTCTATGAATATTAGGAAGCTCTTTTAAAGCCACTTGAAATTAGCAGTGAATTGATATGACAAAGCTGTGTTATGAGTGGCATCCAGGTAATTCGCAGGTGCATAATAGGAAACATTGGTTGAGGTACATAATTAATTTTGGTAACCTGGTTCGGTTTTGAATTCTACATTCTTTCACGTGGCTGTAGTAGTGATCTTAATTGGTGATATTCTCTCATGTGGGGCGTCTGTTTTCAGTTTTTGATTGTTTTAATCACATCGAATCTAAACGTACCTCTATACAGTCTCTGTGGGGGTGGACAAAGGCTTCTGATTTGTGTGTGTAGAAGCTATATTGCATTTTCATTGGTTATGGAATCGCGTGCTTTGACCATTTACTACTGCACCCTCTTAGATGGTCTCATTTCTCCTTCCATAGTGCATAGAAACCTCTGCTGCTTCTGTCTGCACTTTCCTCAGCCCATAATTACATTTATAGCTGATGCTGCTCTAATACAAATCAAGAGTTGTCTTTGCAGCACCAGCAAGTGACATATACCTCACCTAGACTTGTGATGCAGCACAAGGGTTTGAAAGATGCGATTTGACCTTTTACCTTGTGCACCCACAGCTCAGTTGCTGCAAAACCTTATTTGCTTTAATAATGTGATTGAAGGCATATATGACATATGGATTGTTTAACTGTTCATTTTTCTCAATTTAAGGTTGATAACAACGTAACCAGGCATTTGGATGATGTATTAAAGAGATCAGATTGGGATTTATTAATACTTCATTACCTTGGGTTGGATCACATTGGTCATTTGATTGGACCGAATAGCCCATTGGTGGGGCCAAAGCTTCTTGAAATGGATAATGTGTTTAAGAAAATTCACACTAACCTACTCTCAAAGGTAAATCCCATGCCATTTATTTTTCCCTTTTATGCGTAATGTCAATGCCATTTAATTTTATTCAAAGCTGTAGAAGAACAAAATCTGCAGTACCTGCATACATTTAAAAGAATACTGATTCCTGTACTTTTCCTGAATGCCCATCTTTTTTATTTCTAGACGACAGAGACATTGCCACAATCCAGTCATCCTAGTAGGCTCTATATAGCTTCTCCACTTTGTCAAAATCAATTTATTAGCAATAGATTGAGAACGTCACTTTTTTTTACGAGTTAAGATCAAATAAGTGGGAACAGTGTCAGTAGTGCCAACAATGGGGAATTATTAGTCAGGAGTAGAGGAAGCAGCAGCACTCATCAGTGAACAGATTTAGGGAACATTTAAATATTTGGTTTGAATGGGTCAGATAACTATTGTACTTTTCAGTTTTCTTATTTCCTTCTGTGTTTGTAATTTGAAACTTCGCATTGATTTTTCTTTTCTAGTACAGTACTCTCAATTCCTTTGTTATTCATTCCAAATAAGTGCCGTTGTTACCAAAAAAGCAGTTTCCAAAAAAGGAGGTATGTTGAGTACGGAGTGGGGGTGGGCAAACATTGTAACCTGATCCTACTTTGTGTTAATGATATTCAAAATCATTTGGTACACACGAGCTATTTCTACTAGTTGGGGCTCTGGTCCAGCACTGAGTAATTATCTGGTTATGGTCATAATAGCAGAACTGAGCACGTTCTTCAAACAATTTATTGACGCATCTACTACATTTCTTGAGAGGCTTATTTGATGGAGGAGGTTTCCTTCTACTGTGTTGTACCACCACAGCTTTGCTTGTATGTGGTCACTAATACTCAGTTTTTCATCAACTATGCAGTGTTTTGTGAAGTAGACAATAGATTATGCAGGCCAGGGAAGTCATCGATGGTGAATGGTGGTGTTTTGTGCGTTCCTTTCCTAAGGAGTGATCTGGTGATGTCACCCATGAGATGAATTTACTATGTGCTGCAAGATTTTACTAGGTGCTGCAAATGCTGCATGTGGAGCACTAACTTAGTCATATGACACCTCCATTCAAGCTAATGAGAGAAGACATTGACAAATGCAACTAGAGTAGCACCTGTTTTGAACATAAAGAGGACCACATAACCCCACAGATCTACAACCAGTTTTAAGAGGGCAGGACTGTGTTATAGTTGCTAGTTGACTACTTATCCCGGTTTGCCACTGCACTTGAGAGTGGATTCTCACCTAATATTAGAAAAACTGCCTAGTCTATTCATGGGGAGGCTACAATAATGGTGGAAGAGTTTTAGCAGAAATATATCTGGAACCTAGACAGGCTAAAAATGCAGGGTGCCCAGCAACGAGCTCATGAGAGTGGTTCGCCGCTAGGTACTCTTGATAAGGAGCTCACAAGTGCTACAGCTTCAGGGAGTTATTCTAGCCAAAAACTACTTGAACATCTAACTCCCATTAGAGTTGTTATTGGCGTTTTCTCTGAATAATTGTGGTTGTGTCATAACGTTGATGTTTGGCAACTTGCTCTCTTACATTTCTTTTAGATGCATTTCAGGAAAAAGCAGTGTCCCTATTACCAGCTATTGCTCTATACAGTACAAATCTGTAACGTGATTGAAGGTTTCAATACAGCTTCAAAAAAGGGAACCCGGTCAAGTGTTCAGCTCGACTGCACTTTCCGCTGTAGTAGATCTATTACATAAAATAATGAACTGTTGCCTGAAATAAAATTAGACGGCATCTTTTTCAATCAAAATATTACTTTTTTTAAATGTGTTTTTATTTATTTTCGTGCAGTTAACAGAGAACAAGTAGCAGAAAAAAGAATTAAACGTTATACAAGTTCAGAGAAACAGCCAAGTAAATGAAATAGAGCAGTTAAAATCGTTTACACAAAGTTCTACGGTAGGCCTTCAAGAGTATCAGTTAATTGTTTAGAAGTAAAGAGGATTTAGTGATCGCTGATTTATAACAACCCCTCCTCGCACAGTTTGTTTTCTAGGCTAGTGCCTGCTCATATAGTCCTCGTGATCAACCCTTTTGTGATTTACCATGACATGGATACCCTTCATCATAGAGCACACCAAGGTCCACTGTCAATGTATCAGCTGTTGTCTAGTTAACAATGGAGCTCTCTCGTGACTCAAGATTGCGTCTGTTTTCTTCTGCTGCATAGGAAGGAGATTATTCTTCACCAAGTTTACTCGTTCTGTGTGGTGACCATGGGATGTCCGAAACTGGGAGCCATGGAGGATCGTCTCGTGAAGAACTGCACACTCCTTTGGTTTTTGTTAGTTCAGCCTTTGGAAAAAAAGGTCAGATTTGTGTTTTTGTCTTCATAATTTATTTTGTATTTGTAACCTCCTGTGTTTTTTTAGTGCATTTATCTGTATACACTGCCAGCCCTCCCAAGTACCATGCATCTGGCGTTGTACTGGCATATTTCAGTATGGTGGTCCGCCCCACTGCACTGAAATACAAAATCACGCATTATAGAGCCTCTCACAGCTGTGAAGCTGGAGCGCCTAGAATGCATGCACCATACTGAAAGCTGTGGCAGCGCGCGGTGTGCACTGCTCCCTGGCAGGCTTAGGGAGCTGGTGCTCACCTGTTCGCACTAGTAGTAACTTTGCTACAGTGTAACACAACCCGACAACACCATGGCAGTATGATAACTGTGAAGTCGGAGTCACTGTCAGTGCACCCAGTGGCTACTGTGGAGACGGTGTGTGAGTCTCTCACAGTTGTCAGACTCGTTTAAATTGGTGCATCGTCCTGCTGCCTACTGCATGAGCGGAGCTGGTGGCATTTTGAAGTTCAAGGTTTAAGGTTCAAAGAAACTTTATTCGGATAACGTCGTATCCATAAAAGCACAAAAACACAACAACAAACAAGTTAAAAATGTGCAAATTAGAGAGTCATAATAAAACCATAGCAGCATACGGTATCTGAATAGGTTCATGAAAATTCATTAATAGGTGATCTAAAGGCTCAGGGATTAGACATCATTTGACGTGCTCGACCTACAATTCTCAAAAAAGTGCCTGTGCGAAAGACCAACTCTTCATCATCCAGGGTAAGTAATCTCAAGTAAGCGTTTTCCAAGCTGATGGGGATATGCTTTTTAAAATACGGAGTTAAGAGCCACTTAATATACTTTAAATAGTATTTACAAGAAAACAAAAAAGTGTAAAATAGATTGGCCACTCTGGCCATCACACGGGCAAGGTATGCAATCAAGATCGGAGTGGTGACCAAGGGGAAAACATAATACAAATTTAATAGTGCCAGCCCTTAAACGAAACAAAAGGCTCCTCTCCCAGTGGCTCATCGGCAGGGTAATGTAATTAGCCAGCGGGTGTACAGAATTTTCAATAGCCATATATCTATGAACAAGGGATTTTTTGGATTCCTTTTTTAACCTTTCTGCTCTATATAACGAATAGAGCGCACTCCTGAGCTCACTTTTGTTCGCAGCCATTGCTGCGCTAGGATCTAAATAAATTCTTCCCTTATTAACGCTGCAAAGGCTCTGATACACCCCTGACAGCCATGGTATGTCCTTCCCTTTCGCGCATCCTATACAGTCACTGATAATCTCTCTCGTTAGGGATGCGGCCGGGTTTTTCCAGACCGATAACCAGAAAAGGGCAGGGCGGGCCCTAATAAAATCTTCGATAAAATGTAAGTTAAGTTCCTTATGGCAGGTATATTGGAGTGTGGAGATTGGGACGCCTAATAACTTCCTGCAAAATCTATTCTTTTCCTGTTGGATGCAGGTACTATTGGCGAAGCTCCAAACCTCAGCGCCATACGTAGCTGTTAGCACACATTGGGACTTAACATTTTTTTAAATGGCACCTGTTCTCTTTGGGCATGGGAGACTAAGAATCGAGTTGGAGGCCTTTGAGAACTTGCTCCTGGAGTGGGCCATATGCTCACTCCAGGAGCCGTTCGCAGCAAAGACCACCCCTAGATAAGGAAACGTGCTAGTACTCATCAGCTTCTGGTTACCCACAGATATGGAACTAAGTAAACGTTTCTTTGGACCACACGACATTATAAAAGACTTTTTAAAATTAGTGCGTAGGTCCAGGCTATCCATATGGTTAACAAAGGCCCTGCACTAGCGTACGTAAGGAGTTCGGAGTGCGGCCCATAAGGACCGCATCATCCGCATAGAGTAGTACGGGGAGTGATTTTCCATTGATTTTTGGGACATCTTGGGTTAATGATTTTAAAGTTTTATTCAGTCCATTAATGTAGATAATAAAAAGAAGGGGGGCCAGAACACAACCCTGTCTGACCCCCCTACCTACATCGATGGCTTCAGTAACTTCACCCCCGCATCCAATCCTCACCCGGGCTTTAAGATCTTTGTGAAGGTGTGCCAAGAAATACACCAGGGGCTCATCCAATCCATAGGTCAGTAGGATAGACCAGAGCTTTGACCTATTAACAAGGTCAAAAGCAGAGGTCAAGTCCATAAAGGCCAAGTAGATTGGAGAAGCCCGCGCAATGGTGGATTTGCCCATAATTAGATTAAGGTTAAGGCATTGTTCGTTGGTGCCCACCTTACTTCGGAAGCCCAGTTGAAAGGGGTCCAAAATTCCATTATCCTCAGACCACTCTAAAATCTTATTGTAAAGGACTCTACCTAAGATTTTTAAAGTATTGTCAATTAGGGAGATAGGCCTATAGCAATTGGGTTGAGAACGATCCCCTTTTTAAAAAATCGGAAGGATAATGCTTGTGGACCAGGAACTGGGTAACAGAGCATACATTAAGTTGTTAAAAACATTTAAAAGTAGGGGCGCCCAGAAGTCTGGCTTGTGTTTAATGAGGTCAATGGGTAGACCATCTGGTCCGGGGGCTTTGTTACCCATGCTCTGATGGATCGCTTCTTCCACCTCAGGTAGGGTCATCTGTATTCTGGTTAGTGGCCCCGGCTCAAAGTGATCTGCCTCTTGTGCGGGTGCAGCATACATTTCTGTAAAGTGCTTATTCCAGGACTCACTCGCAATAGTGCAGCTAATAGGGGTGAGAAGCTGCCCCATAGATCGCAAATCCCTCACAGCTGACCAAAATGCATCACCCTTTTTGGTGTTTGCCGCTATCACTAGTGCCTCCCAACGTTTTTTTTAAATTTCCCCTTTCCGGTTGGAGATCGCAGTTTTATACCTCTGCCTGGCCAGTTTCACTTCAGGAATACATCTTGGATCAGATGATAAGGCTCTGCGCAGTTGTTTGTTGGCCTCAGAGCACTCGTGATCAAACCATCTGGGGTCATGTTTCCCACGGGAAGTGGGTCTTGACAAAAGAATTTTTATAGCTGCACAAAGTTTATTAAAATCATGAACAGCTTCAGGGAGTGGGTCTTGGGCTGATAAGCATGAGTTTATGAGATGTATGTTTTCCTTTACCACTGTCTGAAACAGATCATTATTATCTACACCCCTCCATATTAATCTCAAGTTGTCAGTGTAGGGTGTTAGATACCTGGCCCCACATTCAGAAGTGAACATGGGCCGTGGGGCTAGACTCAGCCCTATTCTGATGGGATTGTGGTCCCCTTGACTCGTGGCAATGACTTCAGCTTCCCTTAAGTGGTCGGCGAGATGGGGGATATAAAAAAGAAATCTATGGTAGAGGAACACCCCCTTCCTCTAAATGTTGGCACAGAGTGGTTATTTACGTGATTTGCGCCAACAATATCCATGACATTGGTGAAATTATGCGTGCTCAAAAACATGGCCAGCTCAGCGCCCCTACGGCAGGTAGAGCTGGAGTTATGAGACCCTGAGCTGTGTGGTCTATCCATTAGTTTTACATTAAAATCGCCCCCCAAAAGAGTTCCAGTAATTTTTTGCTGATTCTTGCTGGGAATCAAGGTGGGAGATGAAATCGAAGAGCTTAATGAAATTCCCATTGGGGATAGAGTTAAAATCATTGTTATAAAAATTAATCAAATAAAAGAGACCCTCCTTTTATATAATTGAACTTGGAAGTAACGAATATTAGTAGGCAGAACCTTGATGCTGCTCCCAGCAGCAATATTGATCCCGATAAATAAGCCCCCCGAGGGGCGACCAAATTTGGAACTGGGGGCTAAAATATTATGACAGTGTGAAACCCATTAATGTGTAAGTCTTGGGTGGCCCAGGTCTCCTGAAACATAACTATGTCCTGATCCTTTATTAGACGTAACCAGTCCGGGTCACCAAGCCTCTGTTGAAGGCCAGCTACGTTCCAGCTCAAAATGCTCAAGTCTGTATCAGCCTTAGCTTTAGGTGTAGTTAGCTGATCATCTGGCATATCGATATAGGGGGAGGAAACAGAATCCTGAGATTTTTCCAGGGGGCAAGGTCGGTGATCCACTGGGGATATTTGTCAATCCTGTGTGTCCAAATCTGACAAGGCCTGAAATCTATTGGATACAGAGATTGGGATGAACATATGATCAGTGGGCCTAAATTGTGGTTTATAAAAATAACCCAGGGGGAGCACACAGATTCTGGAACTTTGGATGAATGTTTGTTCACAAAAACTTAAAATACAACAAACCAAGTGAGGCCTGCGGAAGTTGATCACAATACAATCCCCATCGATGTTTTTGGGATTGACCAACCCACCCAACTCGGCGGACCATAAGGATCTCGTTCATGCAGGATGGGTGAAACCTTTTGTGATTGGTTAGCCAGTCCACAGTCTTGTTACGGAGATCAGCCCAAGATTCCCTCTGACCCTCTAATAAAGCAGGTACACCGGCCAGAACCAATACGTAAGGGCAGGTGGCTGGAGGTAAGTTTAAAACATCTGTGTTGTGTCTCGGACGTTTACTCCTCGTGCTGTCTATTATATTCCGACTTGAGTCAGATAGTGTGGATGGTATGGTGCCGGAAACTAAACATTCAGGCTGTCTGCTGCATGAGCCCGAGGTTCTCATGATAGGCTCCCCATGTGGGTCCTGTGAGTTTCCCTGCTTGGTACTAGATTTCAGTGCAGGGAATACTTTAAGTTTGCGGAAAGTGGTACGAAAGTTGACAGATGAGGACGCTTCATGCATTTTGGAGCTTGAGGTTGGCGAATTAGATCTTGAGTTAGCATCTACCAGCGTTGGAAAGCCCACCCCCGCATTGTCATCCGGTTTTTGAATCTCATTGGTACCACGACTATTTAAGGTGTCCATGGCAGTAACCAGATGTTCTACCTTTTCCCGGAGGGGGGTAAGATTCCTGTCAAGCTGTTCTTTGAAGTGGGCTAATGCTTTTTCCAAAATACTCTCTACAGCAGCGGCAAGTACGACATCCCCAGTAGTATCTTCCGTTGTTACTGGAAAAACGGCATCGGTCTGTGTACTAGCAAAGTTAATTGATGTTATGACATGGTTTGCTGCATGGGCCGCATGGTTGGCAGATCTGGGACCTTTTGTGCTTTTGGACTTTTGGGTGGCGACACCCCGCTTCCGTTTGGCTGGTGGTACTCTCACCTTGGACTCGTCACGGGGTTTTGCGACCCGTCCTCTAGTAATTATGCTAGGCCCGTTAGGGGTTGCCGTGGGTGCAACATCCGGGCTTACCAGGGGGAAATTCTGAGACAAAGTTGGGGGCGTGGAAGAAAGGCACGATTGGGGGGTGCCACCCGAATTGGAGATGCCTAGAGACAAACAGCCCTGTTATGTGCTGGGGTCTAGAGAGAGTCGTCTTTCAGTCATTTCTATTTCGTGGGTTAACAATGATTCGGCTCTCACGATGAATGCATCTAGGGTCCCAGCTACTCCTTTGCGCTTGCTCATAATGGGAATTGTGTGCGGGCAGGTCCAAGTTCAACACAAATACAATCTAATAACTGGGATAGGGATATACGCAACAGTACCTGAGGGTTGAGTGAGATGTCCTTGTGCAGGTGACCAAGTGTCAGAGGGGGGGCCCAGCCCAGCCTCTTCCGGGCGCAGACGGGCCGCGCTGCGGGAGTTCGCCACAAGCTTTAACGCGACTCCGGGCGCAGAGGCGTCACTGGCTGCCCCTTGGGCTGCTGGGAGGTGGAGTCCTTGCTCTCCCTGGCCGTTTCCCTCACGGCGTGCGAGTGAGTAATCACGGGCTCCAAATGTTCTCGATTGGTTTCTTCAAACACGCAGCTACAGATTTGTTCACAGACTCTTAAAATCACGAATTCACTATAATGTATCACAATGCATTTTGAAGTTCATTTTCAGACTGCTCCGCATTGTCAGTGCAGCTGAGGTGAGCACGCTGCTCACACCCCCCTAGCCGTCTGGCACAGCCTCTGTGAGGCTCACCCAGCGTCTCCAGCCCCACCAGCGCCAGTGGCAGCAGACTCGCATTTGTGAGCCTGCTGCCGCCTTGTAGCAGCGGGAGCTGCTTGCCGCTTTTGACCTGCTGTGTGTTCTGTGCAGTGTGTGCAGTGCACCATGGTATGATCATGATCCTGCGAACTGGCGGTGGACCAACTTGGACCTGACCCCACCGCTGCTGGCGGGCCCGGTCTGCTGCCTGCAGCTGTGAGAGTGTGTGCCAGCACGGGGGAGACGGGGCTGCCTATTGCCGCGGCACCGGCTGCGCTCATTACCTGTCTCAACTCGAAGTAAGTGCCAGATTAAGTCAGTTCCTACTACAATAGTTGACTTTGATGAAATCTGCAGAAACTTTCTTTTGTTTGCAATGGCGCCGCACTCTGTGTCACTGAGAGTAGTGCAGATCTGAGTCCTCGTTTTGTTTGACAGTACGGTCAGGTTCCATTTCTGGTGCTTTGCAGCAGTTTTAAGATCTTCTTAAAGTTTCGCGTTGCTCAAATGGGTGTAATTTCTGATATTTATGTTCCCCTGGTCCTCATTGCTTAATGTTGCTCGCAAGAAAGTGTCACTCGTAGACACTGAAATGTCACTCGTAATTACACTGAAACTATGAAAATGTCACACACAGTAATCTGAAACCTCAGCAGCTATGCACCGCATCATCCTAGGTGAGGGCAAGGACCCAGCACCAAGATAATCACTATTATTGAACTTCTGTTTGGACACATTTCAAGGACCACTACATGTTGGATCTCCTTTTAGAACTTGATTTAGAGTTCACTGGTAATTGATTTGAAGAGGATGTGTCAAATCGGCTGAGAATCTTCCAACAAAATGTCCTCCACCATACTGTTCCTACGGGGAAGGGCCCGCTTTTCTGGATTTACCACTTATTCCGTAAATTAGAGGAGTTTGCATTGTTATCCAATCCTAAACTTCATCCATAGTCTTGTCGGGTGTGCTCTGGCTGGAATAGACCTCCTGGAAGGGAATCTACTGTCCATATCCTGTCCAACCCTACCCATCATACTCCGCGCCCTCCACAGAGCTTACAGTGCAAGCAGCACAGCCTTTGAACAAGCTGACTATCTGTAAGGGTGCAAAAGACACACAATTGATGGACGGAATGCAGAACAAATCAAAACATTCACCCCCAGTCAAGAGATCTGGGTTAAATCCATCATTCTTTTGCTCACCATGCCACCCCAGTTTAGACCTGCCCATATGCAAATCAGTCTTGACCCTGTGCCTCATGGGAACAGTCCAGCCCGAACTGCCAAGCCAGGTCCTCCCTGGACCGGAAACAAGCATCCTAGGACCGGTTTCGGGGTATCACCCCTCTTCAGCCAGGATAGCTTGATTCCACTGGCACAGTGAGCCCGGGACCCACGTCTGGGCATACCCGGCGCACTTAGTGCAAGGAAGCAAAAGAGACACAATTGATGGACGGAATGCAGAACAAATCCAAACATTCACCCCCAGTCAAGAGATCTGGGTTAAATCCATCATTCTTTTGCTCACCATGCCACCCCAGTTTAGACCTGGCCATATGCAAATCAGTCTTGACCCTGTGCCTCATGGGAACAGTCCAGCCCGAACTGCCAAGCCAGGTCCTCCCTGGACCGGAAACTGAGCATCCTAGGACCGGTTTCGGGGTATCACCCCTCTTCAGCCAGGATAGCTTGATTCCACTGGCACAGTGAGCCCGGGACCCACGTCTGGGCATACCCGGCGCACTTAGTGCAAGGAAGCAAAAGACACACATGGCAGTAACCAGATGTTCTACCTTTTCCCGGAGGGGGGGGTAAGATTCCTGTCAAGCAGTTCTTTGAAGTGGGCTAATGCTTTTTCCAAAATACTCTCTACAGCAGCGGCAAGTACGACATCCCCAGTAGTATCTTCCGTTGTTACTGGAAAAACGGCATCGGTCTGTGTACTAGCAAAGTTAATTGATGTTATGACATGGTTTGCTGCATGGGCCGCATGGTTGGCAGATCTAGGACCTTTTGGACTTTTGGGTGGCGACACCCCGCTTCCGTTTGGCTGGTGGTACTCTCACCTTAGACTCGTCACGGGGTTTTGCGACCCGTCCTCTAGTAATTATGCTAGGCCCGTTAGGGGTTGCCGTGGGTGCAACATCCGGGCTTACCAGGGGGGAATTCTGAGACCAAGTTGGGGGCGTGGAAGAAAGGCACGATTGGGGGGTGCCACCCGAATTGGAGATGCCTAGAGACAAACGGCCCTGTAATGTGCTGGGGTCTAGAGAGAGTCGTCTTTCAGTCATTTCTATTTCGTGGGTTAACAATGATTCGGCTCTCACGATGAATGCATTTAGGGTCCCAGCTACTCCTTTGCGCTTGCTCATAATGGGAATTGTGTGCGGGCAGGTCCAAGTTCAACACAAATACAATCTAATAACTGGGATAGGGATATACGCAACAGTACCTGAGGGTTGAGTGAGATGTCCTTGTGCAGGTGACCAAGTGTCAGAGGGGGGGCCCAGTCCAGCCTCTTCCGGGCGCAGACGGGCCGCGCTGCGGGAGTTCGCCACAGGCTTTAACGCGCCTCCGGGCGCGGGCGCAGAGGCGTCACTGGCTGCCCCTCGGGCTGCTGGGAGGTGGAGTCCTTGCTCTCCCTGGCCTTTTCCCTCATGGCGAGCGAGACCCTGCTTTTGTTGGCCGTTTCCCTCACGGCGTGCGAGGGAGTAATCACGGGTTCCCCGTGCTGCTTGAGCCCGCCACAGGCTTTAACGCGACTCCGGGAGCAGAGGTGTCACTGGCTGCCCCTTGGGCTGCTGGGAGGTGGAGTCCTTGCTCTCCCTGGCCGTTTCCCTCACAGCGAGCGAGACCCTGCTTTTGTTGGCCGTTTCCCTCACGGCGTGCGAGTGAGTAATCACGGGCTCCAAATGTTCTTGTTTGGTTTCTTCAAACACGCAGCTACAGATTTGTTCACAGACTCTTAAAATCACGAATTCACTATAATGTATCACAATGCATTTTGAAGTTAATTTTCAGACTGCTCCGCATTGTCAGTGCAGCTGAGGTGAGCACGCTGCTCACACCCCCCTAGCCGTCTGGCACAGCCTCTGTGAGGCTCACCCAGCGTCTCCAGCCCTACCAGCGCCAGTGGCAGCAGACTCGCATTTGTGAGCCTGCTACCGCCTTGTAGCAGCGGGAGCTGCTTGCCGCTTTTGACCTGCTGTGTGTTCTGTGCAGTGTGTGCAGTGCGCCATGGTATGATCATGATCCTGCGAACTGGCGGTGGACCAACTCGGACCTGACCCCACCGCTGCTGGCGGGCCCGGTCTGCTGCCTGCAGCTGTGTGTGCCAGCACGGGGGGGATGGGGCTGCCTATTGCCGTGGCACCGGCTGCGCTCATTACCTGTCTCAACTCGAAGTAAGTGCCAGATTAACTCAGTTCCTACTACAATAGTTGACTTTGATGAAATCTGCAGAAACTTTCTTTTGTTTGCAATGGCGCCGCACTCGGTGTCACTGAGAGTAGTGCAGATCTGAGTCCTCGTTTTGTTTGACAGTACGGTCAGGTTCCATTTCTGGTGCTTTGCAGCAGTTTTAAGATCTTCTTAAAGTTTCGCGTTGCTCAAATGGGTGTATTTCTGATATTTATGTTCCCCTGGTCCTCATTGCTTAATGTTGCTCGTGAGAAAGTGTCACTCGTAGACACTGAAATGTCACTCGTAATTACACTGAAACTATGAAAATGTCACACACAGTAATCTGAAACCTCAGCAGCTATGCACCGCATCATCCTAGGTGAGGGCAAGGACCCAGCACCAAGATAATCACTATTATTGAACTTCTGTTTGGACACATTTCAAGGACCACTACATGTTTGATCTCCTTTTAGAACTTGATTTAGAGTTCACTGGTAATTGATTTGAAGAGGATTGTAGGAAGGTGGAATCTGACTATATGGTTGCCCCCACTTTTTTTATGGTGTTTTGCTGGTTAATGACTTAGTTGGACTGGGATCCTGCTATTCAGGGCCCCAGTCTATCTGCTTTCTCTGTAAAATGGTTTCCATGTGCCTTAGGCACATCTCTGATTGGAATCTGGAGTGCCCTTATAAGTCCCTAGTATATGGTATACTATGTACCCAGGGCATAGGTACCTCAGAGGCCTACCAGGGGCTGCAGCATGTATTGTGCCACCCCTGGAAGGCCATCCAAACTGACACCACAGGTCTGCTACTGCAGCCTGGGTAAGGTGGTGCATGCACCTCTTACTGTGATATAGGCTACCTATATCACTAAATACATACACACATATAAACCTATAAGTCACTCCTATGGCAGGCCTTATCAATCCTGAAGGCAGAGTGCGTGGTTCCTATGTGAGAGGGTGCCCCTGCATGAGCAGGGCCCCTCTGCAGCGTTCGGAGACCCTTCTCTGATGCTGTTTGTAGTGCAGCCTGACCATATACTCTTAAGCGCATTATAACCTCGCGTTAAATGCTAACTTTGGAATGGCTGCACCTAAACATGTCGTGTTTGGTGTCAAACATCTTGAATACTACCCCCCCCCCGCCAATTCTGGAGGCGGGGGTAGCATTCCACCCTTCTAGAGGGAGAGACATGTTAACTCTGGCCTGGCCGGTAACTTCTTTCTAAAGCCCTGGCATCACAAAATGGATGCTGCTGCCACAGACACGAGTCTGGCCTCCTGCTGCTGGACGAAACTCCGGCACGGGAGGCCTGGACAATAGGTTTCCTGTCCCAGGGAGGTGTGACCACCTCCCCAGACAGGATAATGTGTATTGGGGCTGGGCGGGAGCACTTTCGGGTGCTTTGAAGTCCTGCACTGGGGGCACACTTGGTGTCCCTGTGCATACCCCAGTTCAAACCGGATCAGGGGCTTGCAGCCCCTGCTTTGGCGCGAACTGGACAAAGGGAAAGGGGTGTAGCCACCCCTCTGCCCTGACCCACCCATAGGTGGGGCCACAGAGTAGTCCAACCCCTAAACTTAGTATAAGTATAGGAACCCAGTCCTTAGGACTTTAGATTATCCCTGGACGAAACTCTGAAACAGAATCCTGGACCTTCGACGCTCTACTAAAGACTAGAGGACAGAAGAATCTCCCTTGGGGTCAAGGAGTGACTCCCTGCTTGGCAGGCACCAAAGAAGCAATTGTCCGGTCTGCATCGCCTAAGCTCCCGCCGGACGCCGAAGTCTTTGCATCACCAGAGGTGGATTTCCAGACTTCCCCGAGGCTGCCCTGAGTCCCCAGCAAAGCTGAGGCCCGTAGCTGTCGTGGGTAACTTGGAACCGTGACCCCTGGACACCGCACGCATTTGCTAGTGCATCCTCTTCTGGGTCTCCCACGAAGTCGTGCTTTGGGCTCCGAGTAGCCCTAGCCTCCAGCACCAACTGCACCGAAGATCACTGGCCTCCACTCCACGAGTGTCCTGTGAGCCAGATCCACGTGCGACGTCTCGAGGCTCCTTCGCGGTCGCTAGCCCGTTGGCTAGTAGCCCTTCACGAAGGCCAATCCTTTTCTTCTTGGGCATCCTGGTTGCTCCAGGCCTGCCCTCACTTACCCTCGCTGGGTGAGTTCCTCAAACCTTGCTGGTGTGCACCATCGACGATCTTCATCTTCACCGAGACTTGCCGTTGCCAAGGCTTGTTGGGTCCAATCCGGTCGCCGACACCTCAGCACTCGACAGACATCGTGTACCAGCCCGAATCCTGCTCCTGGTCGCCGACAACGCCTCCTGGACCTCGTGGCTGAAGAGTCAAGATGACCGTCAACGCACTTGAAGCAAGCGACATCGGTGGGCATCTGTCCATCGCCTTCCTGGTCACTGGCTAGTGACCCAGACTCTGTCCCCTCTGCTTTCAGGTTCTTCAGATCTCCGATCCACTCTTGGATCCACCTGGACACTTTCCACTTGGTCGCCAGCACCACTTTGCAGCAGATCGCCATTCAAATCGACGACGAAACCCGACCCCGAAAGGCACCTATGCACCCGGCTTCCCTGGGTGAGGTAACACGAGTACTCCGGTGCTCCCGTGGGTAGAGACTCTTCAAAGTCCTAGATCTCAAAGGGTTTGCTCCAAGTCCTCCTTTAAGTGTCCCTTTTCTTTAATTTCCTGATCGCGACTTTCTCCATAGAAGTTAACGGCGTATCGCGGTTGTGTATTTACACTGCACGCGTCCCCCGTGGGTCCCCTGTGTCACTACCTTGGTTGGTTCCTTGTGGTCCAAGCACTTCTAGAGGCTCTAGGCCTAGTGTCTAGTTCAGTCGTGGTTCTTATACCACTTTATTGGTATATGGTTTGGTACGCCCTAGGGCCCAAACGTGTATTTGTGCTATTACTGTGTTTAAATAACTTATAACTTGTGTATTTCGAACTCTAGCCTCATAAAGAGACTAGAGGGGTGTGTTTAGCAATAAATACATATATTTTGAATATACACCTGGTGTGGTGCTCTTTCATTTGGTCACTCAAGAGATTATAGACTGGTAAAACAAGCTGCTTTACATTCCTTCAAGACTTAGCCTGAAGGCTGCTCTCCATAGCTACCACTAGGATAGCTTTCAATATGGTTGTCTTTAACCTATCTCCAATAAGGGGTTGTTTGGACTGGTGCAAGGTGCCCACTATAATTAGTGGACAGCATATGCCAGGCCAACTTCTCACAAGGATGTGTCAAATCGGCTGAGAATCTTCCAACAAAATGTCCTCCACCATACTGTTCCTACGGGGAAGGGCCCGCTTTTGTGGATTTACCACTTATTCCGTAAATTAGGAGTTTGCATTGTTATCCAATCCTAAACTTCATCCATAGTCTTGTCAGGTGTGCTCTGGCTGGAATAGACCTCCTGGAAGGGAATCTACTGTCCATATCCTGTCCAACCCTACCCATCATACTCCGCGCCCTCCCCAGAGCTTACAGTGCAAGCAGCACAGCCTTTGAACAAGCTGACTATCTGTAAGAGTAGCACTTCCTCAGCAGGCTGGGTTTGCCAAATCCACATCGAAATGTCAGCTCAATTTTAAAGAGATGTTTCACCTCATTTCAGGAAACACTTCAGTGTCATGAAGGTGGTACTCTGTTTTGCCTTGGTTCCCTGGCTTGACAAGCAAAAGTTTGACACAAAATAGTGTTTTCACTTGCTAATTTGTACCCTTTTCTGCTTTGTCCATGGGTCTAGTCCTCCGGTCTATGGTACAACTCGTTAGGAAATAGTTTTGTTCTTTACTGTTTTCACATAAGTGTTTTGTTCTTCCACAGTAGATTTTGAAGTCTAATCTGGCATGCAACCTGTGCATTTTGGTATCTAAATTGAAAACATAAAACTTGTCTGCTTCATTTTTAAAAAGTAAAAAAATAAAAAGTTTACTGTTTTTCTGCCGAATGCTATTGATCCAGCGCAATATTAGCCAACAACATTCATACACCATATACTCACTTGGGCCCATACATTCACACTACACTAATATTTACGCTGGGTGTCAGATGTACTCTTTTATCAAAATCCCTGCTACCAATTACCTTCTGATTGAAGAATAATAACTTAACAATGGATCCTTTGCTAATTGGGAAGTTTAAAATGAGTGACATTCATTATAATACATAATCCTGAAATCACCACTGAGTCAGGAAGTTTTAAAATGTTTATCTAAAGTTTTGGCAGAGTAAAATACAGAAAACACGGTACTTGATTGAAAATACCCAAGAAAAAGCATAGAAATGATTTTGCTAATAAATGATGGTGTTTAAGGAAGAGGAGAAGATAGAAACAGCAGCGCAACTAAAGGTTGCAGTATAATTACCTAAAATGCGAGAACCAAGCCCCTTAGCTAAGGAGTTGGAAAAGATAGGACCCAGGAAGGTCAAAAGAGTAAAGACTTCTTCCAGGATCAGGACAGGACCGGTGACCTCTCTACAACGACGCCTGCGCCGTTCCCCTCTCTGATACTCGACTTCTCTCGATTCTCCCGTCTAATGGACTCCGCCGCCCCCTCCTCAGGACCTCTTCCGGACAGGAATTCAGTCAGCAACCGATCAGCTGGGCAGTCTGGAGCTCTTCTGTCAGCATCTCCGCTCTCCTGTGCTTCGTGAAAGTATGCTCTTCTGACTAATTTACTAATGCTATATTCTATTATACCCTTCTACGCCCATATACCTCCCTTTAATGTTGCTAAAATATGGGACCACTACTTCTGATTGGACAGGGACAGGAGGTGGATTCTCGCACCATGTCAATTTGGCCTAAATTGTAAAGCCTATTGTCTTTACGTTCCCTCCCCTTCAAATTAATACATTCGCTTTATTTCCCACCCGTCTCATGACAAATGTTATATATTTTACAGGAGAAAAGTAACAAATTGTTCCGCCGGAAACATTGGGTACATCATCTTCGGCCAATAGGTCGTGGCCTTGGGAGACGTCCAAGTTGTCTTCACTTGGCAGGCATACAGGACACATGCGCAGAACCCTCTGTCTCTCGAGTTTCAAGACACCAACCCAGGCCCAAGTTTACGAATTACTAAAAGTGCAAGAAGAAAATATTAAAATCACAAATAAAAAGTTTCACTGTATACCCACTTTCCCTAACTCTATTCCCATTTAATCATAATACTATCCTGCATTAGTAGCGTTAAGAGA
Organism: Calotriton arnoldi; assembly: GCA_963921515.1. NCBI lineage: Eukaryota > Metazoa > Chordata > Amphibia > Caudata > Salamandridae > Calotriton > Calotriton arnoldi. Next base: position 362,809 of record CAWUFW010006230.1, read on the forward strand.
ACGACAATTTAATAATGACATAAGAGCAAGCTTAAGCACGTGAAAACATTTAGCGGCCATTTTAATACACACTGCGCAGAAGTAGAAGTTTCCCACCAAGCAAAGAAAGACGTCACACCATGTGATCAGGTTGTGACATGCGCAATAAAGTCCCGCGCTTTTAGCGGCCATCTTGGTTTATGGACAAGCGTTATTCATTAGTAAAACACATAGGCAAGCGTCTATCCCTTTCATGTTTGTGAATGCAAGGATTAGTATTGACAGTACAAATTTTAATATATTAATACTATGAGGAAGATTGCATACAAGCAAGTTTCAATTTTGAAACCTTGCTCCATCAATCCCCTCTCTGATGGCGTTTCTGAGCCATCAAAATACTACCCTCAATCAGATGCCAACTTCTAGCAATTTGTTTCATTCTCAATTTTACTTTTTCTATTCTTACACTCTCCTTTTAATTTCTTGTATAAATCACTTCTCCATTCTTCTAATTCGATTTCATCTAGTTTTCTCTTCTTTCCTTTTCCTGTCACTTTATCTGTTCCATTCTTTCTACAGCATTTGCACCATATTGTTATTGCTAAAATTATTATTGCTATCCCTGCTAAGGGTACTAATATTTGACCTATAAGTCCTTTCCCTATATTAGCAAACCAGGTTCCAATTGACGATATACTATTTGTCAAACTTTCCCATACACTATCAACTTCCAGTGGTTTAAGTTCTTTCTCAAGTTTAGTTATGTTCTGAATGTACGTTCCAATTTCTGCACTCTTCTCAGGAATATAAGTGCAACAATGTTTCGTCTTCAATAATTTACAGACTCCTCCCTCTTTGCCAATAGAATGTCAAGAGCAAGTCGATTTTGCATCACCATAGATCTAATCGCAACCATCTCCGTATTAATCATTAGAAAACCTCCAGCAGTATCCGTTGATAAACGATCAACCACTGTAGACAATTTACATATTTTCCTTGAGTTCAGAATTATTCCCACTGAAGGTATCAATGCACCAAATATATCACCTACAATTTCTGAAAAACTAGCTCTTTTTCTACGTACTAACTCATTATTGTTTTCATTGCTTCCAGTGTTTCTTTTACGTGGTATATCTTTGGAAAAACTATTCCAAAATAACAACTTCCATACCACCTTGCAGGAAGCCTAAAGTAAGCCTTATTCCCACATACATAATAGATTCCATGAAAAACTGAATCTGTTCCTCCTTTGAGTCCCCAACCTCCAATAATTAAAAATTGTGTTCACATTCACTGGTACCGATGAAAACATTGTTATAATCAGTCTTTAACCTATGAAGACAAATTTTCCCTTTCTTTACGAAATCCAGAGCCATTGCAGCTTGAGCTCTACCAGGTGTATAACTCCTTCTTTCTTCGCCCAAGGTGGCAACTGAGCCTTATGCTCTGAAGCTTTCTTTGAAAATCATGTCTTCTATCTTCTACTAAATTCAAAAATATCTTTTCTTCTTCTAGTAAAGAACATGTTAGATTGTGTCTATGTGCATGTGTTATGTCTATCGATTTCATTGTTAAGAAATACTCTCCCATAAACTGTGCGTCTTGACTAGTAAGCACTGGGTTCATACTTTTGCGAATCGGAACCTCAGAAAATATCACATCTAAATTTGAATAATAATATTGTAGCCTACCTGTTCTATAAAATAAACTTAATACACTACATGAGATGCCATATGTCAGTGGTAAATGATGATATGTTAATCCTTCCGCTACTGATTCAGGTAACTTCATACAGACATAACAATTACTAACTTCCATTGTGTCTACATACTGAAATAATAACTTCGTGAAAACATTTAAACTAGTGTCGTTATCAGCTATTTCATGATGAATTTCTGCCTCATCTTCTGCCATTAATTCTACTCTACTGCCCTTCATGTTTGCTGTCCTTCCTTTAGTTTCATTATTTATTTTCTTATCTATTATCATAAGGTAAGGAATTGCTACAATCAGGACTAACCATACTATAAGCACCAATACTAGACTACATATGCAGATTGCACAGCATCTCCTACAACAATTTCGTTTTGGTCTCCCAGTAACTCTATCATCAGGCATTTTTCGACAAGGAAGATTGCTCTTCTTATCTCTTCTTTTCTTTAGATGATTCTTTTGTTTAGTCAGGGTGGTCTTGTTTCTTCTTCGTATGTTAGTTCTGCACTTGTTCCTTCGCCACCACTGTCACTTGACTCTGAGCTTTCAAAATCTTCAAGAATGATATAAGTCCAGTCAGGACCTTTGAATTTGTTATTCACAAGTCTCAGTCTTTTACTTTTTCTTTTCCTGACTTTTTCTCTTGTTCAGTTTGACTTGTTACTTCAGGTACTTGTTCTGGATCTTCACTTCTGGTTGTTATGTGGTATTTTACTCTTTTAATGACACTTGGCCAATGATCTCCTTTTCTTGTTTTCTTTGTTGGCACTGTTTCTCTGTTTACGTCTTCAAAGATCTCGTTAATTTCACTGCTCAATACTGTTTTGTTTTCTTTGATTACTGTTTCTTTTGTTTGTTCTTTTTCAGGTCTGATTGGTTTCTTTTCAGTAGCTCCACAATGACTTTCAAGATGTTGGCTTTGTTCCTTTTTATTTCTTTATGTTCATTTGTATTAACCCCTTTTTCTTTAGTGAATTCTTCTTGATCTAACTGCTTCTGCTCAGGGCTGATCGCACTGTGAACTTCTGCAGCCTGACCTGATTCTTCTAAACCTGTCTTTCCCTGAGTAAAGTCAATTAAATCTTCACTGTTTTTAGTCCAATTTTCTTTCCCTATCTGATTTAGTTCAGGATCTTTTACTATCTTTTCTTCTTGATCCTGAACTTCTTCTTCTTTACCTATCTGATCTTCTTCAATTTCTTCCAATTTTGTTTGATTTCTCGTTCTGTAATATACTTCAGGAACTTCTACCACTGGTATCCAATCCTGACTTGTGCTCGGTTGTTCTCCGTCAGCTTCTCTCGAACCTCTAACCTGAGATTCCTAAGCTGGGCAACCTTCAGCTTCTTCAGTGATTGGCGTTGTCTGTGGATTCTCTTCTTCAGGTTCTGGTACTCTTTTTGTGTGGCTTACATGAATCCAATTAGGAAATCTTGCACACTTCACTGCTGTATTGGTGGTCAATATGACTTGACAAGGTCTGCTCCACCTGGGTGATAGACACGTTTCTCTGGTGTGATTCTTCACTACCACCCAATCACCAGGATTCAGATCATGTTCTAGTTCAGGCTGCCTGGAAACTGCGTCTTCTCCAACCTGATGAGAGACAGAACGCACTAGGTCAGCCAATCCTTTGCAATAATCCAGAACCATATCATCAGATATATTCACCAGTTTGTTTGTGGGAACATGTGTTTGTCTCATTGCTCTTCCCATCATTATTTCGTGTGGGCTCAATCCTGTCGTTCTGTCAGGTATACTTCTGAGTCCCATCAAGACAAGTGGCAATGCGTCTGGCCACTCTAATGATGTTGATGCACACATTTTTCCCAATCTTGACTTTATAGTGCCATATAATTGTTCAACCACTCCAGAAGCCTCTGGGCGATATGCACAGTGCAATTTCTGCTTTATTTGAAATGCTTCACAGATTATCTGGATCACTTCGCTATTAAAATGATTTCCTCTATCTGATTCCAAAGATACTGGGAAACCAAACCTAGGTATGAGCTCTCGTAACAACAGTTTTGCAACTGTAATACTGTCATTTCTCCTAGTAGGGTAAGCCTCCACCCACTTTGAAAACAGACACGCTATGACTAGTACATATTTTAGTCCTCTGCATGGGGGTAACTGTATGAAGTCGAACTGGAGTCTTATAAATGGGCCCTCTGCCTTTCCAATTTTCCCAAACCCAATTATCGTTTTCCTGCCTGGATTATGCATTTGGCAAGTTAGACATCTCTGGCAAAGACTCTCTGCAACAGCCCTGAATTTGGGATTGTACCAATTTTGTCTGAACAGCCTAATCATTGCATCTCTCCCTATGTGTGAGTCTCCATGGTGCATTCTAGCCATTTGTGAGAGTAAACAGTCTGGCATGACTGGTCTGCCATCTGCACTGATCCACACTTTATCTTCTCCTCTTTGGGAGCAACCCACTTTGATCCACAAATTCTTCTCACTTTCATCAACCTCATCTTGCAATTTCTTCACTTCATTCCAAGTTTCAGGTGGCATATACAGCATAAGTTGGCAGCTGATTCCCATTCTTTCCACCCTCTTATTGACTGACGTTCTGGTTTTGGCACAATGTTGAGCCACCAAGTCTGCATATCTATTGCCGACTACCACCCAGTCATCTCCTGACTGATGTGCGGCACATTTCACCACAGCCAATTCTTTTGGTGATTGTATTGCTTCTAGCAATTCCCTTACAAATTGTCCATTTTTAATGGGGGATCCTGAAGAAGTCATGAAATCCCTCTGCATCCACAGTTGGTCAAAATCATGCACGACCCCGTAACCATATTGACTATCAGTAAATATGGTCACTCTCTGATTCCTCCCAATTTTGCAAGCTTTTATCAAAGCAATCAATTCAGCTACTTGTGCAGATTTGACTCCTGGTAAATAGGATGCTTCAACTATTCCAGTTAATTCACATACCGGATAGGCAGCAGTTAGTTTACCATCTTCATGTCTTTGACATGAACCATCGACAAATAACTCCGTGTCTGGCTTTTTATGAGGCTGTTCCTCTATGTCTGGGCGTGGTTTTGAACATAATTCTGTAATTTGTACACAATCATGTTCATCTTCTTCGTCATCTTTATTTGTTTCATGATATGGGTCTGGCAATAAAGTTGCTGGATTTATTATTGTACACCTTACCATGGTCACATTTTCAGCACCCATTATTATCCTCTCATATTTAGTCAGCCGACTAGGAGTAAGATGCTGAGTTCGGGTTCTTGTCAACAGAATGACAACTGCATGTGGAACATACACTTTTACAGGATGTCCCATCACAATTGACTCGTTTTGTTCAATGCTCAACATGTCGCTGCTACTGCTTTTAAGCATCCTGGCAACGCGGCTGCTACTGGGTCCAATGTAGCAGAAAAATATGCTATAGGACGTCTGTCTAGTCCATGTCTCGGAGTTAGGACAGAAAGTGCACAGTTTTCTCTCTCTTGACAGAATAATGCGAATTCTCTTTTATAATCAGGCATGCCTAAGGCAGGTGCTGAACAAAGTGCGTTTCTCAATTTTACAAAAGCTTCTACACTTTCATCCTCCCATTCAACAGGGTCCTTTGCTTTCTTTTTCGTCATGTTAATTAAGGGTTTAGCCAACATGGAAAAATTTGGTATCCATTGTCGACAGTATCCTACTATTCCTAGGAACATTCTCACTTGTCTTTGAGTTACAGGCATTTGCATTCTCTTTATTAATTCTACTCTTTCAGAGGTTACTCTTCTTTTTCCCCTCTCAATTTGGTGTCCCAGATATTTAACAGCTGTCCTGCAAAACTGTAACTTTTCAGGTGAGACTTTATGCCCTTCCTCAGCCAAAAGATTTAATAATGCTATGGAATCAACAACACAGTCTTCTCTGGTGGTCGAAGCTACTAACAAGTCGTCGATATATTGAACTAAAACTGAGCTTCCTGGCATCACTAGTTTTTTAAGGCACTTTTTCAGTATCTGATTGAAAATTGAAGGACTTTCTGTGTACCCCTGAAGAACCCGGTTCCACACATAGACTTTGTTCTCAAATTTAAATGAGAAAAGATACTGGCTGTCTGGATGCAATGGTATTGAAAAGAATGCTTGACACAAATCAATTACTGTAAACCATCCTGCATTCCAAGGGATCTGGTATAGAATTACTGCAGGATTTGGTACTATGGGACAACATGGTTCCACAATTTTGTTAATTTTACGCAGGTCCTGAACAATCCTATATTTTCCACTAGGTTTCTTTAGTCCCATGATTGGTGAATTACATGGGCTACTCATTACTTCTTTTAGGATGTTTTGTTTTACCATTCGATTGATTTCTTCAATGACTCCTGCTTTTACTTCTGCATTCATTTTGTATTGTTTAGTATTTGGGAAAATCGCACCTTCTTTTACTGTAATTTGAACTGGATCTATTTTTACCATAAGTCCTACTTCTTTTCCGGTAAAATCCCATACTATTGGGTTTACTGTACCTTTTAATTCTTCTGGCAACTCATCTTTTGTTATCAACGAAAACATTTCATCTATTTCTGTACCTTGTTTTGCAACCATAATTTTATATACATGGTCCTCATTTGGTGTCTGAACTGCCACACCATCCGGCGTGCAAAAAATTGTACAGTTCCTTTTACACAATAAATCTCTACCTAATAAATTCACGGGGCTAGAATCGCACACTACAAATTGGTGCATTTCTCTGAAGTTTCCAATTTTAACTTCCATTGGTTCGGTAAGAGGTGTTCTAATTCTTTGATTAGCTACCCCTACTACTTGGATATCTTCACCAGAGAGAGGAAGGTCTGGGATGTCTGCTGATCTCACAGTAGACCTGGTAGCACCAGTGTCTAAAAGGAAAGTAATATCATTACCTTTCACATTTCCTTCAACATATGGACCAGACTGATCTACTTGTAAGGATGCGCCAAGTATGCACTCCTTCTTCCCTCTCCTAGGTACCGTCATGAGTCGAATTTACAATAATTGTCCTGCAAAAGAAATTGTGATGTCATATAATCATTCTTACCACTCCCTCCTGGGTATCCAATGTCTGTACCATGCTTTGCTCTGCTTACATTACCCTGAACAGGTGGAGGTGGTAATTGACTCTGGGGATTTACACCCTGTTGTGAGTCATTCTGCGTCTGTGGATTTAAGTTTTGATTTGGGCCATTATTATTCCGAATCTTTTACATTCATCCTTCCAATGCCCCAATTTTCCGCATCCATGACAAGGAAATTTCTTTTAGCTTCTTCTCTACTCATTCGTCCTCTAAATTTTCCACCATTTCCCGTATCACCACTCGCTCCAGAATCTTTTCCTGGATTTTCACTCGGATTTTCCAAATTAATTCCCTGCTTCTCTGCCATTTTCACCTGAGCCCACATCACTTTTTCCTGCAATTTCTTGTGTCTATCCTCCATATCGTCTCCACAATATTTTGCATACTTCAGAATCTCATCTATGGGCTTTCCCTGCCAACACAGCATATGTTGTTTAATCATCTGGCAAATCTCTGGCTTCAGACCGTAAACAAATCGATACACAAACTGACTCATGTTTTTGTCTCCAATGTCCTCGAATCCAATATACTGTTTAAATACTTGCAATAAACGCTCATAATAGGAATGTACTGTTTCACTGGCTTCTTGGGTTGTTCGATCTATTTTCACCCAATCTGTTTCTTTCGGGGTATTTTCCCTTTCAGGTATGTTATCACCTGTTGATACTTTTTCATCACATCATTTGACGGGGCACCTGTTTTCGGATCTCTAGGATATTCATCACTAGGCCAATCGACTGTGATCTTACAATCTGTCCATAAATCGGCAGGTACCACTATGTCAAACAAACCATCTAAATCCTTCAACAATACCTTTGACACTTTCACAAACCTTTCAACCTGCTTGTACCATTCAATTGGTTTTTCTCTCAGCTTTGGAAAATCTTCGTAAATGATAAAATATCCTGTCTGCTCCATGGGACATGTACATATCCTCCTCCCGCAACTTCTCGCATTGGATACATCTGGTCTGCTTTTCCTGCTTCCTTCATCACATATTCTGATGCTGTTCTACTTGTTCGTGCTTCTTCCTTTTTCTTGGCCCATCTAGATCTCCATTTATCTAGATCTCCCCATTTTTGTAAAACTAACATTAATTCTCTTATTTGTAGTCTTCTTCCAGATGCATTCATATTTTCTAAATCTTTGTCTGCAAATTCTGCTCTATAGGGTTTCTGTAATACTTTTGATCTCCCTATTTCGATTCCCATCTGTAATGCTAAGTTGGACAATTTTTCATGGAATATCTTTACATTTCTAGTGATACTCCTGCACAAGAATAATAATTCTTCTTCATCATAGGTATTCAAGCGTTCTACTCCTACATTTCCTGCTATTATTTCTTCTAATTCAACTTTCAATTTATGGATATCCAGTACTTTTGGAGGTGTGCACTGTTTAACTGACCCTTGTACCCATCTTTCTAGATCTTCAGGTGTTACTATGGTAGCACTTTTTGCTCCTGATGAAGTTACTAAACTTACATCTTTTGAACCTCCAGGCACATCTTTTCTTGGAGTACTATTTACAGAACCTCGAATAGGCAAATCCATAAGTGATATTGTGGATTCACAGTCACTAAATTGATCCTCAATTATAACCGGAGCTTCAGGTCTGGGATTACTCACAGGAGTAGGTGCAAGTATAGGTTGTGGACAATTTCCCTGAGTACCATGTAATGGAACTACTGGACCAATTGTTACTGGTATGGTCAACGAATCAGGATGTACTTTTATCTGAGTTATTTTCTGTATTCTGTTCTGGTCTTTTCTAGGGCTTCTTTTTCTTTGTCATGAAGTATTCTAGTCGGGGTGAACTCATGCATTACCTTTGGTACCATGGGAGTTTGTGGTGGTGCACTAGGAGGGCATCCACTTATCCCTTCCTGATATGGTGGGGGATTTCTTAACATTTCTTCCATAAATTCGTCTTCTGAATCCTCATTTCTCATTAAATGTTTTGTCTTTTCCATACATTTCCCTCCTGATTTCTCTCCTTCTGTGAATAGTGGATACAGTCCCTCTGTAATCATTGTCCTTCTCCATTGTTTCATCTGACCCTCTCTCGACTCACGTAAATATCTGGGGTAAAATCCTGGATAACTCCTATTACTTCTAGATCTATCCCGCTCAAATGCCTCAGTTTCCCATTCTTCTAGAGCTTCGTACTGGGTTAATCTAGGTCTGGGTTCTAAGTCATTCATCCTCAATCTCAAATTCTGAAGAATTCGCCCATTGAACGTGCCATTCTGAGGAAATGCTAATACTCCATCATTTTTGGTGTATTCTATCCAATTCTCCATCCATACACAGGTATGATAATCCTCTCTCCATCATCATAAATGATGCTGGCGTTTTAGCTGGTGGAATAATAATTCCTTCTCTAGTTTTGATTGGTTTGTCCTTTTAAAATAATTCTTAATCTTTTGTAAGAATGACATTTTTCTCTTTTCACCGTACATTCTATCTAATCTTCTGTGTACAAAATTATATTCTGCAAAACCTAGGAATCTCCTATCCGGACGAGTTCCTGTTAAAGTCGGATCGCGTTTTAACATGCAATCCTTATCCATTAAGAATTTTGCTTCTATATTTTCGACCAATCAAATGTCTGCTATCTTTTATTTCCAGACCAATCCTTGCGCTGCCTTTTTTGGTGACGTTTCTCTGTCAACCCCTCCTTTACAATCTGCTCTTTTCTGTCCTTGCTGGTTTAACCAATCCCAGCGCGGCACCTGTGACGTCAGTACTACTCCTGACTACTGACCCCTCCTTTACAAGTGTCTCTCCACACCCGCTGTTTCAACCTACCACAGCGCGGCGTTTGTGACGTCAGTTCCCTCTCCGGCAACTGACCCTCCCTTTACAAAAATGTACGCAAACTTATTTTCTCTATAAATCTTAATTAAATTTCAGTAACAACATAAAACATTCGCTATCGTGCCAGTTTCCACTAATTTCGAAAAAGATAGTTTCTTCCACACTTTAGTAAAACCTTTCCGTTTACTAATACATACACTACGAGTAAAACACTTCCGTCTACTCTTCACACAAGCTCCAGAAGTACCTGTTACTTCTTCAATGTTACCCTTACTAGGTGATATAACATCAAATTGTTATCAGCGTACCCTTTTTGCTATTACTCACACGCATAGAGTCCCTAACGAGTACTTGAAGTCCTGCTTAACTTCTCAGTACTAATTCTGCCTGACAGATAACCTCACTGCAATATGGCTTCCACTTGCCACCCACTATTCTTTTTACCTACCCCGGGGTATTCTGGACAACATGTAACAAAACTCAAACATAAGCGGATGTTAGTTCATAAAAATACAAATAAAATTCTCATTACCCAATTAACAGAGTAACAACAACCGTCCTCTGCTTACCAGAAAACTGATCCAGCGCAATATTAGCCAACAACATTCATACACCATATACTCACTTGGGCCCATACATTCACACTACACTAATATTTACGCTGGGTGTCAGATGTACTCTTTTTTCAAAATCCCTGCTACCAATTACCTTCTGATTTGAAGAGTAATAACTTACCAATGGATCCTTTGCTAATTGGGAAGTTTAAAATGAGTGACATTCATTATAATACATAATCCTGAAATAACCACTGAGTCAGGAAGTTTTAAAATGTTTATCTAAAGTTTTGGCAGAGTAAAATACAGAAAACACGGTACTTGATTGGAAATACCCAAGAAAAAGCATAGAAATGATTTTGCTAATAAATGACGGTGTTTAAGGAAGAGGAGAAGATAGAAACAGCAGCGCAACTAAAGGTTGCAGTATAATTACCTAAAATGCGAGAACCAAGCCCCTTAGCCAAGGAGTTGGAAAAGATAGGACCCAGGAAGGATGAAGAGTAAAGACTTCTTCCAGGATCAGGACAGGACCGGTGACCTCTCTACAACGACGCCTGCGCCGTTCCCCTCTCTGATACTCGACTTCTCTCGATTCTCCCGTCTAATGGACTCCGCCGCCCCTCCTCAGGACCTCTTCCGGACAGGAATTCAGTCAGCAACCGATTAGCTGGGCAGTCTGGAGCTCTTCTGTCAGCATCTCCGCTCTCCTGTGCTTCGTGAAAGTATGCTCTTCTGACTAATTTACTAATGCTATATTCTATTATACCCTTCTACGCCCATATACCTCCCCTTAATGTTGCTAAAATATGGGACCACTACTTCTGATTGGACAGGGACAAGAGGTGGATTCTCGCACCATGTCAATTTGGCCTAAATTGTAAAGCCTATTGTCTTTACGTTCCCTCCCCTTCAAATTAATACATTTGCTTTATTTCCCACCCGTCTCATGACAAATGTTATATATTTTACAGGAGAAAAGTAACAAATTGTTCCGCCGGAAACATTGGGTACATCATCTTCGGCCAATAGGTTGTGGCCTTGGGAGACGTCCAAGTTGTCTTCACTTGGCAGGCATACAGGACACATGCGCAGAACCCTCTGTCTCTCGAGTTTCAAGACACCAACCCAGGCCCAAGTTTACGAATTACTAAAAGTGCAAGAAGAAAATATTAAAATCACAAATAAAAAGTTTCACTGTATACCCACTTTCCCTAACTCTATTCCCATTTAATCATAATACTATCCTGCATTAGTAGCGTTAAGAAAACGACAATTTAATAATGACATAAGAGCAAGCTTAAGCATGTGAAAACATTTAGCGGCCATTTTAATACACACTGCGCAGAAGCAGAAGTTTCCCACCAAACAAAGAAAGACGTCACACCATGTGATCAGGTTGTGACATGCGCAATAAAGTCCCGCGCTTTTAGCGGCCATCTTGGTTTATGGACGAGCGTTATTCATTAGTAAAACACATAGGCAAGCGTCTATCCCTTTCGTGTTTGTGAATGCAAGGATTAGTATTGACAGTACAAATTTTAATATATTAATACTATGAGGAAGATTGCATACAAGCAAGTTTCAATTTTGAAACCTTGCTCCATCACTATTGTTGCCCAAAAACAATCATAGCTTAATTTCACATCATGCCTCTTTGTTATTTCACTCTACACTTCCATTCTATTTTGCTTACTTTTTACTGGTCATTATTCTTCCCTACTTTTTAGATTTCGCTTACAGGATGCTTTTATCATCTGTTGTTGAAATACCCCTTGTGGACCATTTGCTTGCTTCTTATTCAATGGCTTTCCTTCCTCTCTTTCTGTTTGTTCTTCACATGGAGCATAGCTTCCGTACCATCCTTATGATTAAATCATTTGTACACTGCTTAGATTCATGGAGCTACTTTTTTTTTCTTTTAATTTCAGCACACCATGTGTTCTTGCTCTCACCCGCATATTCTGCTCCCTCCTCAAACTCCTGGTCCCGCCCCTTCCTAAGGGTCCACTCCCCAGCTCGTTTATTGCTTCCTGTCTGATTTTCATTCTTAAAACACCCCATCCCAAGCTTTTTGTTGCACTCCCACTCGCTGTTGCTCCCCTCTGATTCTGTAACACTTATCTCCCTTTACTGTGTCCAGCTACCGCTACTAGGCCACATTCACTGTTTAACCTCCTCAACCCTGTCCACCCCATCATCCATCTTTTGCGGTCCTCCTATCCCTCCTTCACTCCTCAATGTCACGTTTTTTGTTTTTGTATGTACAGTTTGTTTTTCATTCCTAGGAGGGCCCAGCAGCTGCAGTCTGCTTATGGGCCACTCTGCTTTTAAAAGCATTTTTGCGCACATTTAGCCTATTATTTATTGATGTATTTTTTTTAACTGCTTCAAGATTGATGTCTTACATCTTGGTACACTTAATAAAGAAAATAATGTCTGCCGTGATGCATGAGTCGGTTTTTTTTTCTTTATTTGCCGTAGCATTGGCAAAAGCATTGGCAAACTCTAAAGGTCCGGTTTAGCAGCCAAAAGGCTTTGCCAGTGCTTATTTCCTTTGTCTATTACTTCTACATTTTGTGCCTTTCTCCCTTTTGCTCTGGTTCAACGTGTGATAAAAATAAGTCCAGTCCTCAAAAAAAGAGTACTAGTATTCATCACCTTTAAACATCTGAAGGAATTAAGCCCTGAGACTGTAGGAAAAACAAAGAAAACTGACTGATTTAAATAAATTTTATTGCCCAAAAATAGAAAGAAATTAATATATTGTAAAGTGTTAGCAAAGGTGCCACATAAATTAAACAAATTAATAGTTGTTCAAATAATCTCTGTACATTTATTCGAATACCACAATGCTCAAAGATTCAGGTTCCTTGAAATTAAAATTGAAGTTTAAATTCTATCTCTTCTGGCTCGGTTATATATGTACTCAAGTATTTAGTTATCTTCGTCGGGTGTAACAAACTGAAAATTATTGTGAAAAACATGCTGTAAATATCAAAACGGCAAAAGGTAGCAGAAGCTTTTCACAGATTTCTTCTGTAGAAATCTCAGAAAATCTCGATATCCAAGCCATAAAATGGATTTGTCAAACAGTTAGGCCACTGCCTCTTTTCATCTATAAAAGTCACATGAAAAGGTACATTTCCACTGTAAAGTACTCATCTCATCTATGTCTGATACAGTTTTAATATAAACGAGCTGAGGGGGTTGGCCAAGATGGCGGCCGTGTAAGATGCTCAGTGTGCTGCTCTGGTCCCCGGGCTGCTTATGCGGTCCTATTAGCCACGAGAGGAGAGCCCAGATGTACGGGAGCGAGGTCGCGATGAACCTGCGATCATGGTGCCCTGGACTGAAGTGCAGCACCAGCATTTCAAGCCTAGCGGAGACCGCCAAAGCCATGCCGGGGCGCCCAGCCAATATGGCGGCCACAACCTAGCAGAGGACAGGCGCCTGCTCCCGCCTCGCGACTCAGCTGCCTTCTGCAGGAGCTAGAGCCCTTCATCCTGCCTGGACTTGTGGCAGATGCCCCTGGGTCCCCTGACCTGGGCTAAACTGCAGTACCGGCATCCTCAGACCAGCAGAACCTACGGAAGTCCCAACGAGGCGCCCAGCTAAAATGACAGATGCGGCCAGAGCAGGACTGATGCCTGCTCCTCCCTTGCCGCCCAACCACCCGCTGCAGGCAAAAGATATCCCAAACCTGTCTGCATCTATGACGGAATCCCCTGTCATGTGTCTAAAGGGGTGTGGCAATTTCCATTTTCTCCTGGACTTTTAGGGAGGTGGTGACCACCAAGAGTGCTGATATCAAAGGGGGACTCTAAGCATCCCACTTGCGACTCAGCTCCCTCCCAGTTAGGATAGCTTCCATCTATGCCCTGAATAAGCGTCAGGAACACTTCATTGAGGAAGCCTTGTCTGAAACCATGCGGTCTCCGACCGCAGCCGTCTTGGTAGGTGGTGACCTGAATCTGTTAATGGACAACGACGTAGATCGATCTGGGCAAGCATTCGGGCAGACAAGGGCGTTCACAGTGAATGGCCTGACCTGGTTACCCGAATGCGGCCTGTCGGGCCTATGCAGGCACGCCCACCCAAACGACAGAGACTATACATTCTACTCAGCAGCCCATAAGACCGATGCCCACATAGACTACTTTTATCGTACCCCCACAATCGCAGTCAGAGGGTGAGCATGAACCCCATGTCGCTGTCTGATCATGCCTCATTACACTGAGTCTACAGGCCCACACCACCACTGCCCAATAGCTTCTGCGTACGTGATAGCCTTATCCAAAACCTGAATAATATTGTCTCCATAAACAAGGTCCTTTCTACATATTTGCAAGACAACAATACAGATTGAGAAGCCCTGAAACCAGTGGTAAGAGTGGAGCTCCTAGCGCTGGCAGCCTTTAACAATCGATCACATACATTGAAGCAAGCACAGCTCCAGGAGGCAGTGAAAGAATTGGAAAATATAAACACACTGTGGTCCCCAGAGTGTGGCAAGAGATGGATAGGAAGCTTTCACAGCTTAAACACCTTTTTTTCCCCACTTGTTTTTATTAAGAATTTGCACAGTACCATATATTACATGTTGTCACATGTGAAAACAGTACAGAATTAAGGAACATGTAGCATTCTACAGTTAGAAATACAATTTAGAAAAGCCTTACATTGAACCTGTGCTATGTGCCAGGGATCCCAACTCAATAGTATCATGATAGAATATACAGTTCCACAGAAACATAGCAAGCATACAGTGCATTATACCTGGGAGTGAACCACCCAAATAAAAACGTAATGACCATCAACTATGTTGGCAGCAAAGTGTTAAGGGGTGTGATCACCCATGGCAGTTGGGCAAAAACAAAGAAAAAACAGGATTCGGAGCCCTGGGTCTTCAAGAGAGGTCAACCGCTTCCCGGGGGGGCGCTAGAGGGTGCCAGGCAAGATGGCCACGCGTTAGTGCAGCTCTGCCGGCAGCAGTGACTATCCATTAATAATCCTGCAGATCCTGCCCCGAAAAAACCTGCTAAAGAGCACGGGAGCTGAATGCGCCGACACTGCGCCATCATTTGAGGAAAAATTCCGGGACCTTGCGGCTGGAGCGACGCCGTGTGCCGAGTCTTTCCTGAGGGTCCCTCCCCCCTGGGATGGCGGCCTAGTGAGAGAACCGAAGCCCGGCGACCTGCTGACGGCCGTAGTGGAGCCAGATACTTCTAGTGGAGCCGGGAGTGGAGTTGCCAGCCGACGGTCCCCTGGTGGCGTGTGAGGCTGGTGAGTGCGCGCTGCGCCGACGGATACGGACTGCCTGTGGTGCGGGCCCAGCCGGCCCTGATATCGCGTCGCGGAGAACCGGGGAGTGGGCGGCTCCCACCCAGAGCTCCGAAAACGGCGAACAACTGAGCCCGCTGGAGGAACAACATAAAGAGGCATCCCCACCCGATCCGAGCCGGCGACTTGAGGTCGGGCGCGGGAGTCGGAAGCCGGATCGGGGAATCCCCGCCCGGGCCTGCACAGGGGCCTGCATCAACTACGGCAGTCCGCGCCTAACGATCGCTGCAGAGCCAGGCGCGTCCCTGGGACCTTTGCGAAGCTGCGGTGTCCCGGGCACCGCCGAAGATCCTACCTGCCTCGCCCATCGCCTGCGGTGCACAGAAGGGGCAAACGGACCCCAGGGGGCCCCTACAATTGCCATTGCCAAGTCAAAATTATTGCGCCCAGAAGAGCGACCTCTTCACTCAGCGCCTGTTGGACCCTTGTTAGCGAAGCTGAGATACAAATAACTGCTGACTGCGGACTCAAATATATGCGCCATAACTCCCTAACTACACACTACCGGAGGGAGGTAATAGCATTGCAATATCCCTACAACAATTAAACGCTGCTTTTAAAATTGCGCATTGAGAATTAAGGCACCCCTGACACTGTAAATGTGACATAATTAACATTGCGAGGGCCTGGGGGACTACCCACAGTATCTTGTTAATTAACACCTTCAGAGAGGTGGGGCAGATATCCCGATACGCCAGGCTGTCTGTCTGGGCGCTGAACTGAGGGAGCTGCCGCACTGTGGCCCTGGCAGTACAGAGACATTGGTCATGGACGCCTTGCGCTTGGACTGTGCAGACCATCCTTGATACCACCCACATCAAGAGGGCCCACGTACCACCACTGAGACGTGCGCCAGCATAGTGTGAGTCCCCTGCCTACTTCTAAGTGCATCAGGCATACAGGCCCAAGCTGACAATGGGTAAAACAGAACGCAGCCAGCCTCGCCTCACCTTTGAACCGCGTAAATCAAGTAAGTCTCATCAACGTGCCACATCGTATTCGGAAATGGACAATCCAACGGACAGCTTATCTGCGATAGAAAAGACGCTTGCGGCAGTCCAGGCCAGCCTACAAAGCATTGATGGCAAGATTGACACTTTGAATCTACGAATGGATCACATGTCCGCTAAAATGGACAAGCAGGCCCTGCGCATCGGCGAGGCATAAACGAGAATATCAGATGCTGAGGACGGACTTCAACAGGTGGCAGCTAAAACATCGGCCATGGAGAAGGTGCTGGCGGTGATCCAGGCCAAGAATGGAGATCTCGAAGGCCCGGTCAAGACGCAATAACCTGCGCATCACGGGCCTACCAGAGTCCACAAACACGGGCCGCCTCGAAACATATCTTGAGACTCTCCTACAGATGATTTTTGGAGCCGAGAATCTATCACCTGTGCTGATAATTGAGCCCGCGCATCGCTCTCTGGCAGCTAAACCCCGCCGGGGGCCCCACCAGGCCCCATAATAGCACGGCTCCTCAACTATAGAGACCGTGATGCCGTCCTCCGTATGGCTAGGGAAAAGGGAAACATTGTTCACGAGGGCAACTCCCTGGCATTCTACCCGGACTTCACTGCAACAGTGCAAGCAGCACGGAAGGAGTATCAACCGGCAAAGAAAATATTTATGGCCGAAAAAGTCCCCTACGCAATGCTGTACCCTGCAAGACTGCGAATTGAGATCAATGGTAAATCACAAATCTTCACCTCACCAAAAGGCGCAATGGACTACGCGAAGACATTAAAGCGGAAATCAAAGAGATCCCCTACTCAAGAAGAGGACGACAATGATGCTTCATCGCAGGGCACAGCTGAGGGATAGTATATCCGCACTACGTTGGTTATTCATTACAGACAGCGCTGGTGACACGTCCGGGTGGGACTCTAACGCAGGCACACCCCACGTTGCAATGTGCGCGGACTCCTCTTGTATGCTGGCCCGTGCTCTGAATCGGCAGATAAGACTTTTCATATCCTTTCTATGTTCCTAAATTTTCTAGTTATTATGGCTGACCCGTATTGACCTTTGCTAAGTTTAGGGTGGGTCATTACGTTGTATGTCTCCGGCCACCTCCCTTTACATCTGGGAGTGATACAGCGCTCCAGCGCTCCCCATGGGTATACCCCACAGCTGCTGTGGCAGCTTCTCTCTCATATGGGTTATTGTTTGGGGGGGATAGGGATGGCTTTGGCAGGTTGGGGTTGCTGAGGGGGGGAGGGGGATAGAGGGAAATTCTTGTTGTGGCTTAAAGGTACTGAGACATGTTGGAATATTCGGTGCATACAACTGGTACAAATGCTTTATGGTACAAGTAAATGGCTATATGTGAAGACTCTTGATGGCCCATGAAAAACTTATATGTTTAACGTGGAATGTGAGGGGACTTAACTCCCCCCAAAAAATACAACAGGTATTGGCCTACTTAGATCGACACGGGGTAAACATTGCACTCATCCAGGAAACGCACCTCACATATCATACAGAGGCGCGGGTGGGGGCCAAATGGGCGGGCTACAGGCAGACCTCATCCTATTCGTCATATGCCAGGGGAGTACTCACCCTAATAAAGAAAAACTTGCCCTTTATTATGATAAAAAGTTGCATAGACGATCCAGGACGATATGCCATAACCCATGGTAAATTGGCAGGAGAAGTAATCACTTTGGTAAACGTATACGGCCCCAATGTAGAAGATCCTGATTTTTACGAGCGCATATTCACCATACTACATGAATGGCCGGACGCCACCATATTGTGGGGCGGTGATCTGAATACACATCTAGACCCGACAAAGGACAAGTCGAGTGGGGTGGCGGGACACTCTCCCAGATCTGCCAAGGTTATTAATGAAGGTATCGAGGAGCTGGGCTTATCAGATGTTTGGCGACTGCGTAATCCAGCAAAGCTAGCCGGCATACATATCTCCACTGCACATGCTAGTTGGTCATGACTGGATTACTGGCTCATAAGTGATAGCAGCACTTCTTGAATCTCAGATATAGAGGTGCTCCCTAGAACTTTGTCAGATCACAACCCAGTTAGATTAGAACTACATATCCCACAAGCATGTTCCCGACAGTTCACCTGGCGTTTCCGCTCTGCGGCTCTGCTGGATCCCCTATATACCCACACCATTTGGGAGGCGATAACACAATACTTTGCGCAAAACAAGGGGTCTGTCAATAGTGCTGCGGTCCTCTGGGACGCCTTTAAAGCCACGATACGTGGAGTATGTATCAGCACGTCGGCGGGGATCCTCAAAGACATACGGGGTCAGCTAGAAAGGACTGAACACACTCTGCAGCGCCTGGAGAGTGCCTATGAATGCTCCCCCAGCACAGCGCTCCTGGCACAGATCAAGGACTCCATAATGGAGTATAACAAGCTAGCAGAGGAGGAAAGCCGATATTTATCCCGGCGCCACATTGCTCGTGCATACGGGGAGGGCGGCAGACCGGGACACACATTAGCGCTCAAAATTAAAGCCAGGGAAGACACGCACACCATCACTAAAATAACGGACGCCCACGAAGTAGACCATTATTCAACGCGAGACATCGTCTCACAATTCCGGATAGTTTACACAGACATGTACTCTTCACAGACCAGTGCATCGCCAACAGAATTAGAGGAATACTTATCGGATATTGCGATTGCATGGCTCTCAGATAACCAAAGGGAATATCTATGTCAACCTATAACTGAAGATGACCTAAAAACAGCAATAAAATCCCTTCCGAATAATAAAGCCCCAGGCCCTGACGGACTCACCAGTGAGTTTTATAAGGAGTTTGCAGAAGAATTGACGCCCTACCTTATTGAAATGTACGCGGAGGCACACGAGACGGGCTTACTTCCTCCGACCCTTAGGGAGGCCCTCATAATCACCTTGCTCAAGAAAGACAAACCATCAAACCGATGTGATTCCTATCGCCCGCTCTCACTCATAAATTTAGACGCAAAGATACTGGCTAAAATTCTCGCAACTCGCCTCACACCGTTAATGCCTAACCTAGTTCTACCGGACCAGTCCGGATTCATCTCCGAACGGTCCACATCACATAATCTGAGGACACTGTTGGTCATGTACCACATTCTTAACCCTGAATTGCAGGCGGCGGCTGCGATGTTAGATGCAGCTAAAGCCTTTGATTTCATAGAGTGGAGTTCCCTTTTCGGTATTCTACAGCGGATGGGATTCCCGCCATCCTTCATCAAGTGGATACGGCTGCTATACACCGACCCATCAGCGCGTGTACGCATAGAGGGTGTTACTTCAGATCTCATGACGATCCGAAGGGGTACGAGGCAGGACTGCCCCTTTTCACCATTATTATTTGCAATAACGCTAGATCCGCTAGCCTGTATAATTTGGCAACGTCACAGAGCAGCGGCACTGCAGTTTGCCCATCGCCCGGTGATCATCTCACTCTATGCAGACGACATGCTTCTATTTGTGAGGGAGCCACAGACTTTTCTGTCTCTGATACTGAGCGAATACATCTGCTTTGGACGGTACTCCGGCCATAACATCAACTGGTCTAAGTCAATAGTAGTCCCACTTACCGCCTCCACTTCTCCCCACCCGCTGGAGTTTCCGCTGGCGTGGTCTACGGAGCCCGTGAAATACCTTGGGGTATGGGTCCATCGCGACCCAGATGTCGTGATCTGTGAAAACTACGGTGTGGCCTGTACAAAGCTGGAACACCAAGTAGATCGATGGATACGACTACCGCTATCACTGGCTGATCGTATAGCGCTTATAAAAATGGTTATACTGCCTAAGTTTCTTTACTTTTTCAGCACCATCCCCATACCTCTCCCCACAACGTTGTTCAAAACACTTTGATCGCTTCAAATTAAATTGATATGGGGGGGTAAACAAGCACGAGTGAGCTTATCGACCCTCACTCTAGACTACAGAAGAGGAGGGTTCAGTGTGCCCGACATATATCTTTATTATTTATGCGCACAGGCCTAGTTTGCCTATTATTGGTATTGCGCTCATGATTATATCCCGCATGTGGCAGTGGAGGATGGAGACGCACATCCCGTCCCCTTAAGCTCTATACTGTCCTTCACGCGGCGAGGCGTACCTCGGTCAGAAATCAACTCCATCAACGCCACAATTGCTGCCTGGCAAGCATTAGGCCGCAGGGCAGACAAACTTCCGCTGATGCCTCTGGCACAACACGCGGATCTCTCAGTCACACATGAAAAAGGTGTCATGCGCACATTAACCCTAGCTGGCATTGACAAAATGCAGGACGTCTTCACGGATGGTAGTTTTAGAACTCAGACTGACCTCAGCTATGTACTCAATTAATAGCCTCCTATTTACTTTTACCATTCACAGGCTTCGTGGAGCACTGCGGGCCCACTACCCAACGTTCCTGACAGAACCTCTGACACTGCAAGCTTTACATACACTGCTCACCTGCCCCACAAGACATAAACTGGAGACTAAGCTCCATCGAGCTGCTAGAGACGACACTCCAGTGCATCACAACAAGAGCATGGCGCACTGGAATAAAAAAATGGATCCACCACTTACACAGAAGGACTGGGAATATTGCTGCCAGCTGACTCTGGGATCTCACATCGAATGGTAACCTACGGATAATCCATTTTAAGTACATACACCAAGCCTACCATACACCACATAAACTCTTTCAGTGTGGTCTTAGAGACCATGACAGATGCAAGCGGTGCAGGGCTCCGGGTGCGGACTTCTGGCACCTGGCATGGGAGTGTGGGAGGATAGCAGAATTTTGGGTGGCTGTGCTTGCAGTAATACATGACATGACCGGCATAACTCTGGAATGCTCCCCACATGTATGTCTATTGGGCCTGGTGCCATCCCTGAAAGGCATGACGTGCAGATTAATTAAAATAGCGTTATTACTAGCCAGGCGCAGGGTGGCTATGTCCTGGGAGAGCGGTGGGTTTCCCTCCACTACCCAGTGGTTAAAAGACATGGTATATTGTCAGGAATCCCTGGCTGTATACGCAGAGGAATTGCCCACCACGTCCAGGCCAAGGGACATCTGGGAACCGCTGAGACAGTACCTCCGCTCACAATCCAATGAAGCGGCACCTGATTCTGAAGTATGATTACGTTGGGCTACACCGCCTTACTGTGCTTACTGTATTGCAATATATTTATGTACTACTGTACCTTTTTCTATGCCACGCGTGTTATGTTTGGTTAAGTTGATTAAATTAACTTGAAATGCGTATATGTAACATGCATAACTTCAATAAAAACTTTAAAAAAAATAAATACTGAGGTCAACCACTTCCCACAGACCGGGAGCAATTGGGGGAGGGGAGGGAAGGGAACAAAGTGCCAGGAGACGTAGCGCCCAACCTGTCCGTAGATGGCCACCACTACTCCAGAATCTAGTAGTCCAGCAGCCACAGGGGCCATCCTGTCCCAAGTGGGTCCCCTCAGACACTCTTGGGGAGCTCAGCTGTTCCCACCTGTATTGCCTTCGTGGGTGACCCCTCTCCCCACATACATCTTATGCTTGCACACTCTGCTTTTTTACATTCATACATTAGAGCAATCGATCTTAAGTGGTATCAGGGGCGTGGAGTATCCCGCAGTCTGAGAAGGAAGAGATGACGCAACCCCTGGCCGTCATCAGCCTTTCCAATCCATCATTAGCCATTCCAATCTGTCATCAGCCTTTCCAGCATATCCCCCCAGATCTCTAAGTCCGGTTCCTCATTCTCACTTGTGCGGACCAGGCAGAGTCGTCGCTCCTCGGCTACTCCCCATTAACTCAAATCAACCTTCCATTTATTGAGTCGGGGGGGGGGGGGGGGGTGAGGAGGGGTGGGTGTGCAATGTGGCGCTTGGCCAACACCAGCCCCAACAGGGTGAATCTGTCTCATTCGTGACCCAGTTTTTAGGGTCGGAAGTATGTCCAATAGACAGTGCTTAACCGAGGGCTCAATATGGATCCCGGCAGCGTCTCGCAGCAACTCTGTTCAATAATCCTGCAACCTCGTTCAAGTCCAAGTCATATAAAGGAACGTCGCTGGTTCCTGTCCACACCAAGGACACTCCGAAGAGTGCACCGCATTGAAGCCGAGCTATTCACGGAGTAGTCAAATAGGTACAATGTGAATAATGGAACTGCGTGAGTTTAAAGCGGGCAGTGCTGGCAACCTTTCGGACCTGCACAAATGCCCACCACCTCTGTGAGGGGCAGCGGAAGGTCTGCCAACCATCTGTCCTGGATCTTTGTCACGCCGACATTGCGGTCCACCTTCAGAGCTTTATATATGTGCAAAATTAGCCCCCTAGAGGTGCCCGAGTCAAGCAATAATTGCAATACCTGCGATTCTTCCAGCTCATCCGGAAAAGTCTCCCACAGTTCGCTGGCGGTATGTGAAATCTTTGCATATTGCAGAAATTGACAATGTGGCAGTTGATAGCATTCCCTCGCATCCACGAGCTAGAGAAAGTTTCCATTAAAATACAGATCCCCAGCCATTGAGCATCCCCCAGCATACCACATTGTAAGGTCCATCACGTTCTGTATCTGACAGAAGCTGTGCAGCCATCGAAGGGGAAGCAGTGGAGTATATAGGACACTTCGGAGCACCAAAGTAACTGCCTGTTCCCAAACATCTGTGACCGGATGGACTATGAACGAGTGGTCAGAGGGGGACTGTGATCCCATCATCAGACATCTCAGGAGGTCCCCCCCTTGACCCACTCTGCTAGCAAGGCCTTCTCAGTATTTGGACCCTCAGCACACCACTGTGCCGCATACTGCAGTAATTCTGCAAAATGATAGAGGCTAAGGTCTGGTAGACCCAGACCTCCAGACTTCATTTCCATTTTTAATATCCCTTGCTTCACCCTACCGCTCCCGCTGGCCCACATCAGGGGAATCAAAAGATTATCCAATGTGGTGAAAGTGGTACGTGGAATGCAGCAAAGGGAGTTTTGTAGGACATAGAGGCAACGTGGGAGCAGAATCATTTTGCTTAGGGCCACTCTTCCTATAATAGAGGGGGGGGCGGTTCCAGAATTGAACGGAGACGTCCAGATCCACAATGACTGCTCCTATGTTTAGTGCATAGTTAGCCTCAGCCGTATGATGACCTGTATACCAAAATACCGAAAGTAGTCACACTCCCACTGGAGTTCCATCACAGGGAGAGCAACAGTATCTGCCCCAACTAGTTCTATCAGCGAGAAGAGAACCGACTTCTGCCGGTTAACACGTAAGCCTGCGATCATCCCAAAGGAGGAGAGCACTTTCAAGAGCACCGGTACCGACCTCTCCGGGTGGCAAACAGAGTAACGTGTTGTCGGCATATAAGGAGACGACGGGAGTGTGTCCCCCCACCAAAATGCCCCACTGGGCCATATCGCATCGCAACCGTATCGCCATGGGCTCCATTGCCAGAGCAAAAAGGAGCGGGGACAGCAGGCACCACTGCCTCATGCCCCTCTCTATAAGGATGCCATCGGATACCACACTCCCATTGTGGACATGTGCCATTGGTCGGCCGTAAAGTAGCTGGACCCAGGAGATGAATTCCCGGCCCAGTTCCATCCTCCTCAGGACTTCCCAAAGGTAGTCCCAGCTTAGGGTATCAAATGCCTTTTCGATGTCCAAGGCGACCACCGGCATATTGACACCTACCACTGAGTGAATGACGTGGGAAAGTTGCCGCAGATTCACGTGTGTCCCTCAGCCTGGCATAAACCCACACTGGTCTTCATGGACCAGATGGGTCACCACATGGCCCAGGCGCATCGCCAAGGACTTAGCCAATATTTTTGTGTCCACTCCCAGCATGTATAAGGGACGGTGCAAACCGGGATCCAGCGGGTCCCTGCCTGGCTTGGGTAGCATGATGATCTGGGCCTCCCGCTTCAAGGGCGGTAGGACACCTGCATGCTTGGATTCATGGAGGGTTTCCGCAAGCGTGGCAACAAAGGGTTAGCAAATGTCTGATGGAACTCCACCGGGAGCCCATCCGGGGCCTTGCAGCGGGCCATGTTCTTCACTGCTTCCTGTAAGTCTTCGAGCCTGAGCGCCTCTCCAAGACCTTTACAATGCACTTAAGTAAGGCGCTGGAGTAGTAAGTGTGAGAAGTTGGCCTGGTATATGCTGTCCACTAATTATAGTGGGCACCTTGCACCAGTCCAAACAACCCCTTATTGGAGATAGGTTAAAGACAACCTTATTGAAAGCTATCCTAGTGGTAGCTATGGAGAGCAGCCTTCAGGCTAAGTCTTGAAGGAATGTAAAGCAGCTTGTTTTACCAGTCTATAATCTCTTGAGTGATCAAATGAAAGAGCACCACACCAGGTATATATTCAAAATATATGTATTTATTGCTAAACACACCCCTCTAGTCTCTTTATGAGGCTAGAGTTCGAAGTACACAAGTTAGAAGTTATTTAAACACAGTAATAGCACAAATACACGTTTGGGCCCTAGGGGCGTACCAAACCATATACCAATAAAGTGGTATGCGAACCACGACTGAACTAGACACTAGGCCTAGAGCCTCTAGAAGTGCTTGGACCTCAAGGAACCACCCAAGGTAGTGACACAGGGGACCTACGGGAGACGCGTGCAGTGTAAATACACAACCGCGATACGCCATTGACTTCAATGGAGAAAGTCGGGATCGGGAAATTAGAGAAAAGGGACACTTAAAAGAGGACTAAGACAAAACCCTTTGAGATCTAGGACTTTGAAGAGTCTCTACCCATGGGAGCACCGGAGTACTCGTGTTACCTCACCCAGGGAAGCCGGGTGCATAGGTGCCTTTCGGGGTCGGGTTTCGTCGTCGATTCAAATGGCGATCTGCTGCAAAGTGCTGCTGGCGGCCAAGAGAAAAGTGTCCGGGTGGATCCAAGAGTGGATTGGAGTTCTGAAGAACCTGAAAGCAGAGGGGACAGAGTCTGGGTCACTAGCCAGTGACCAGGAAGGCGATGGACAGATGCCCACCGATGTCGAGTGCTTCAGGTGCGTTGACGGTCGTCTTGACTCTTCAGCCACGAGGTCCAGGAGGCGTTGTCAGCGACCAGGAGCAGGATTCGGGCTGGTACACGATGTCTGTCGAGTGCTGAGGTGTCGGCGACCGGATTGGACCCAACAAGCCTTGGCAACGGCAAGTCTCGGTGAAGATGTAGATCGTCGATGGTGCAGACCAGCAAGGTCTGTGGAACTCACCCAGCGAGGGTAAGTGAGGGCAGGCCTGGAGCAACCAGGATGCCAAGTAAGAAAAGGATTGGCCTTCGTTAAGGGCTACTAGCCAACGGACTAGCGACCGCGAAGGAGCCTCGTGACGCCGCACGTGGATCTGGCTTACAGGACACTCGTGGAGTGGGGGCCAGTGATCTTCGGTGCAGGTGGTGCTGGAGGCTAGGGCTACTCGGAGCCCAAAGCACGACTTCTTGGGAGACCCAGAAGATGATGCACTTGCAAATGTGCTCGGTGTCCAGGGGTCACGGTCTCAAGTCACCCACGATAGCCACGGGCCTCAGCTTTGCTGGGGACTCAGGGTAGCCTCGGGGAAGTCTGAGAATCCACCTCTGGTGATGCGATGACTTCGGCGTCCGACGGGAGCTTCAGAAATGCGAACCGGACAGATGCTTCTTTGGTGCCTGCCAAGCAGGGGAGTCACTCCTTGACCCCAAGGGAGATTCTTCTGTCCTCTAATCGTGAGTAGAGCGTCGAAGGTCCAGGATTCAGTTTCAGAGTTTCGTCCAGGGATAATCTAAAGTCCTAAGGACTGGGTTCCTACCTTTATTCTAAAAATAGGGGTTGGACTACTCTGTGGCCCCACCTATGGGTGGGTCAGGGCAGAGGGGTGGCTACACCCCTTTCCCTTTGTCCAGTTCGCGCCAAAGCAGGGGCTGCAAGCCCCTGATCCGGTTTGAACTGGGGTATGCACAGGGACACCAAATGTGCCCCCAGTGCAGGACTTCAAAGCACACAGATGGTGCTCCCGCCCAGCCCCAATACACATTATCCTGTCTGGGGAGGTGGTCACACCTCCCTGCAACAGGAAACCTATTGTCCAGGCCTCCCCTGCCGGAGTTTCGTCCAGCAGCAGGAGACCAGACTCGTGTCTGTGGCAGCAGCATCCATTTTGTGATGCCAGGGCTCTGGAGAGAAGTTACCGGGTTAGTCAGAGTTAACATGTCTTTCCCTCTAGAAGGGTGGAATGCTACCCCCGCCGCCAGAATTGGCGAGGGGTAGTATTCCAAGATGTTTGACACCAAACACGACATGTTTAGGTGCAGCCATTCCAAAGTTAGCATTTTACCGCGAGGATATAATGCGCTTAAGAGTATATGGTCAGGCTGCACTACAAACAGCATCAGAGATGGTCTCCGAACGCTGCAGAGGGGCCCTGCTCATGCAGGGGCACCCTCTCACATAGGAACCATGCACTCTGCCTTTAGGATTGACAAGGCCTGCCTTAGGAGTGACTTATAGGTTTATATGTGTGTATGTATTTAGTGATATAGGTAACCTATATCACAGTAAGGGGTGCATGCACCACCTTACCCAGGCTGCAGTAGCAGACCTGTGGTGTCAGTTTGGATGGCCTTCCAGGGGTGGCATAATACATGCTGCAGCCCCTGGCAGGCCTCTGAGGTACCTATGCCCTTGGTACATAGTATACCATATACTAGGGACTTATAAGGGCACTCCAGATCCCAATCAGTGATGTGCCTAAGGCACATGGAAACCATTTTAGAGAGGAAGCAGCTAGGCTGGGGTTCTGATTAGCAGGGCCCCAGCCAGACTAATGTCGAAAAACAGTGAAGCATCAGCAAAAAGTGGGGGTACACACGTGAAGCAGATCCTACTCTCCTACAGTAAGTTATCTAAAAACCTCCCAATCTCAATCGGGTCAACTTGCGTGCCCCTTTTTTAAACCACCGCCAAATGGTCTTCCAGCAGAGTGTTAATCTCGATCTGGGTGGTAGTCTGAGCATCAATATGAGAGGGGGTGGGCATTCCCACTTCAGCAGCCACGCCGGAAGTCTCCCGGATTTGTCACCCTCCCAGTGTAATAGTTGCCGGTATTCGCACCTAGTCAGGCAATCCAGTCTGTCCGCAATATCTCCCACCCGGCGCATGTAGTAAAGTCCCACGATGCACTACTGTCAGGGGCCCCGGACCCTGTAGATCACTCAGTACCTCCTTCACCTCCGTAAGCTCTCCCTTCAGACGCCGCCTCATACCATCAACTCTAGACAGGCACTCCCCGCATGCCACCACCTTGAACGCGTCCCATTCTAGCCCACTATTAGAGGTGGATAGCCAATTAGTCTTGAAATAAGCAGTGGTCCCTCCCTGAGTTCCTCCCGGAACAGGTTGTCTTTCAGTGTCTCCCGTCGATGACACCACAGGGGGATTCTCAGTCCGATTCTCCCATTCCTGACTCCAACAGTACCCGGGCATGGTCTGATAGGAAGCATCCCAGAGTAGCTTAAACATCTTGGCATGGATAGGTCAAAGTATGCCCTGTTGTGTCTTAAACATAAATTCTATATGGGCGGTAATAGATGCAGCAGACTGCTTACATGATGCTTATGCACCAAGGTCCACCAAGATGCCGTACAAGTCATTACAACGGTGGAAGCTGCGAGGGTTACAGGAGACAAAGAAATCGCAGCTACATTTCGGGACTTCTACCAAACCCTATACACTAACCAACAAGGTTCCGATGCCGACATCCCTCCATACTTGGTGCTGGCCCATGTCACAACACTCACTGAAGAGGATGCAGCAAAGTTGGAAGGGCCGATTAGTCTGGCAGAGGTGATCGCCACAATAGCTTGACTGAAGCTGCTAAAGTCCCCGGGCCCAGACAGCTTTCCCCCCCCCTTTTCTACAAGACCTTCTGTCACACGCTGGCCCCCATACTTATGAGACTATTCAAGACCTTCACAGATCCTGGTGCATTACCAAAGTCCATCCTCGAGGCCTCCATCAAGGTCATCCCCAAGCCCGGTAAAGATAAACTACCCTGCATCTCATGCAAGCGTATTTCCCTCCTTAATGTCGACGACGTGAAACTATTTACTTGAATCTTAGCGTCTGGACTCAATGCACATATGCCGGGCCTGATCGAGCTCGATCAAGCAGGCTTCATCCCCAAAAGACAGTGCGAGGACAACACTAAACGTATTCTTCACCTGATCGACAAGGTCCATCACTGCTATCGAGAGGCACAACTACTCACGATTGATGCTTAAAAGGAATTTGATAGGGTCCATTGGCCAAATTTAATCGCTACCTTGAAGCAGTTTTGCTTTGGGCAAAAGTTATGTCGCTGGATCCGCAACATCTATTGTGCTACCCACGCCAGTGTGAGGGTGAATTCGGTTTCTTCAGACCCCCTCCCAATACGAAGGAGGAGCCCTCTGTCGCCGCTTTTGTTCACACTATACATGGAGCACAGTTCCCCCACCCCACGAAGCACAGCTCTGTGACCAATATCTGTTAAAATGGTCAACCACATATGTCCCCTTCCTGGGAGTGCAGCCCGCGCCCAATACACACCAGTCTATCAAGATAAATTACGAGAACCTCTTTGCATCTGTCCGAACGGAACTTGGGACCTGGCATTGCCACCACCTCTCCTTGTTAGGCCGGGTGGTGGCAATTAAGATGACATTCCTCCCTAAGATTCTGTTCATCCTCCAGTCCCTCCGACTTTCACCTCCCCGCAATACGCTACGGTCCTTACAACTTGAAATCAACAAGTATGCTTGGGGGGAAGTGACCCCCGCTTGCAGAAGCCACTTGCCCCACCTCTCCCAGTGGCAGGAGGAAGGCTGTAAACAAATAGGCTGTTTCTATAACACAGCCGGGATTATCCCCTTCGAGCACATGAAAACTGATATATTCTTTCAGAAGCAGATCGCATACCCTACCTACAAATCTGACACTGGATAACCCATCCCTCAGTAAAACCCCACCCATAAAGACCGTTATTGCCTTCTGAGAAATGGATCTACATCAAAAGTGCCAACAGATGCCTTATTACTGAACTATACACTCTCTTTGCCTAACCACAACTACATGAAAAGACAGTGGGACAGAAGAGATGGAAAAGGGAGCTGGGCCACACACTCATGGACAAGGAATGAGATGATGACTACTACAGGGCAAAGCACACAACGCACAACTCATTTAGCATGGGGGCGACCTTTAAGATTGCTTCCTATTGGTATCTTACGCCTACCCAGAAACAGTATCCGGAACATAACCGCAATTCTGGAGTGGTTGTGGGATTACTGGGACTTTGTTGCACCTATTATGGGACAGTCCGAAGTTGGTACGATACTGGGGGAACATACTGGATGCCATAGATAGGGACTTTGACACGCTAATCCTGTGGTTCCCTTGCCTGCACATTGCTGGGTCTACCTATTCCACTGACCTACCCCCTCAAATCTATATGAGACTGACAAAAAGCTCTCGCACGGCCCACCAGACTGTCCTCACCCTCTGGGGCACAGACGGGGTTCCAATCCACATGACATGGTTTCACAGACTGTGGCACGTATTAGTCATGGAGAAGCTATCACTCGCCACTGATCTTCAGCCAGATGCATACCACGACCTATGGGCTTAATTTATAAGCATCCTGTCTGCAGAGTTCAACAAACTGATTTGCCCCAAATACCTACAACAACTGCATCTGATTCCAGAGCCCACGGATGTTGCTACCAACATGACCGGTCACCCACTGGCATGAGGGGGAGCCACAAGCCTGAGAAATTCCAAGTGGGGTTAGGAAAGCATGTAATGTGATCAACGCCTATATATCATGGCAAACGAGTGAGATGTGGGTAGGAGGGAAGGGGATGGATGGTGATCTGCTTGTTGTATTTCTCTGCCACATCCTAAGATTTGATTGCCCAGGCCCCACATTGTAGGCAGAAAGCTGTGTAATTAACCTGTGGTGATTTGTTTCTCAAAAAGAAGAAGAATTAATCCATAAATATTAACAAACTTCCTCTGGTATGCTGCTGTCATTATTGTTACAATATTTGTGTTGTGGTTTGAATAAAAATCTATGATTTAAACATGTTTACCTGCTAGGGGCCATTGAGTCCAGAGTTTTAATTCAGAAAGCCCCCCACCTTTAGAGGGAGATATGAATTTCACTACCAGGAAGTCTTTTTGTAATCAATTGAATAAGGTGAAATTTTAATTGAAGGCATTATGTCACTATTCCAAGTAAGAGTTAAAGGGGAATTTTGATTTGCATTTCAGATGTTGCTTCAATGTTTGGCATTGTATTGGATCAGAAAATAATCAAGGATGACCAAGTGTACACAGACACTACCAAAAATGTTAATCTGACAGAATCTTGTCATCTCAAAACATTTCAAAGGATGCCCACTCTTCTCTTGAAAGCGTAACTGTTAAAATGAATCTGAATGAATGTGTACCAAGTCCACGGAGTGTGTTGTTGGCCAGGAGTAGTTATTTTTTGGATGTAGGTATGGGCTAGAAAAAAGTGTAAACATAAACCCCAACCTAGAAAAAAACTTGGAAGGAATTAAGTGACACCCCAATTAAGAAAGTAAAAGATGTAGCTGTCAATATTTCTATGTACCCTTTAACTACTTTTAAATCTGGAACTGAGCAAAAGGATATTTTATTTGTGCTTGCTTATTCAACTGCCTAGCTTAAAACTAAATCTGATCTGTTTAAATATACTTTGTTTTTAAGATTGCAAGCATTTTTGATGTACAAAAGTAGAAGAGAGAACAACTTTCAGAAGAGAATGAATTGATTTAATTTCAACCCAAATCCACTTCATTCCACCAATCCACAAGACAAATTGTTTACATTGAAATCATTGTGCATATATATGTAAAAAATGTGCATAAAGATCTTAAATGTAAATTTAATGATCAGGAGAGGCAAACGAAACTTGTCCATTAAAGAGAGGGGTTCCCTGATAAAGATTCATAATAAGAGACATCACTCTTAAAAGTGCAGATAAAGGAGGTGGTGTACTAATAAATACATTGAAAGGAAAGTCGATGACCGCTTATCGGATGAAAGCACATACTTGAAGTTCACTTCTAATCCAGTCTCTAAGTACTGAAAGGTTATAGAACTAATTGTAAATGACATGGAAGGAAGAGTTTTGATCTCCAAAAATACACAGATACTTACAGTAAAAGCATGCTATGCTATAGAGGCTTCTGTGCAAAAATCCTTGAAAATAAATGTACAAATCTGCTCAATTATTAGCAATCTGATTTCCTCATAGCTGTCTGATTATGAAAAAGGAAAAATGTTTGCCTAACTTTGTGGAGTGCCTTTGATAGAAGCCAGCACAAACAGCAGCAAGGAGCTCTTTGCCATCATGAAGGAGTTCTCCAACTCCACAGCCACTAAGAACAACATCACCCCCTCCCAAGAACTGTGCGACACCCTGGCGGACTTCTTCCACAACAAGATCTCTATTATCTACAAAAACTTCATACCCCAACCCCGTCGATGACCGCATCAGTCTGCTCACACCCAAGAACACAAACTTTGAACACCTGCTCACCCATTGGGACCCTCTCACAACTTTAGGCACAATCTCCATCATGAATGCCGTGCACTCAGGAGCACCCACGGACCCCTGTCGCCACCACATCTTCAGCCTCGTGAGCAAGACGATTGGCGGCAAGCTCCAGAAAGTCTTGAACACCTCCATCATCTCGGTCGCCTTCTCTAAAGACTGGAAACACACTGAAGTGAGACCCCTCCTGAAGAAACCACCCACGACCCAGCAGAACTGAATAACTACTGGTCCATCTCCCTGCTCTCCTTTGCAGTGAACGTTCCTGGAATACAACAACTCCGTGGACCCCTCTCAATCCGGATTCAGAGCCAACCACAGCACTGATACAGCCCTGATCACAGCCACCAACATCAGGACCCTCCTGGACCGCGGTAAAGCGGCAGCCCTCATCCTCCTGGACCTGTTAGCCACCTTAGACACTGTTTCCCATCACATCTTGATCAATGGACTCAACCACATCGGAATCCAGGTAGACGCAATTGCCTCATACCTCACCGCAAGAACCCAGAGATTCAGTCTCCCACCGCTCACCTTGGAACCCAAGAAGATCTGCGGCATCCCCCAAGGATCGTCCCTCAGCCCCACCCTCTAAAACACATGCATGACCCCCCTGGCCAGCACAGTCAGATCGCATGGCCTCAACATCATCTTCTACACCGACGACACCCAGTTCCTCCTCTCGCTGTCAGAAGATCCCTCCACCACCAGAGCCAACTTCCACAGATGTATGATGAACATGGCCGACTCTATGAAAGACTACTGTTTCAAGTTCAGCACCGACAAGACGGAAGGCCTTATCTTTGGGATCAACACCTTGCCATGAAACGACGCATGGTGGCCTGCTGAACTCGGCCCATCCCCCACCCCGGCAGACAACGCCCGCAACCTCAGCATCATCTTGTACAGCAAGCTATCTATTAAGGAACAGGCAGTTTCATCTGCCTGCTTCCACACCCTACACATGCTCCGCAAGATCTTCAGGTGACTCCCGAACAACACCAAAAGGACCGTCATGCAGGTCCTTGTCACCAGAAAACTGGACTACGGGAACACACATGTAGGAGTCACTGCACGCTTCCCGAAGACTCATCCTCGACCTCTCCAGACGGACCCACATCACACCGTTCCTTAGGAAACTACACTGGCTCCCGATCCAGAAGAGATGCCAGTTCAAGTTGTTGATCCATGCATACAGAACCCTGCACAACAAAGGACCAGCATACATCAACTAACACATGACCTTCCACCAACCGACCAGACACCTTTGATCTGTCTCTCTCACAGACACTCCCCGGATCGCCCAATGCAGCTGCGCAGGACACTCCTTCTCACACCTGGCAGCCAAAGCTTGGAACAACCTGCACCTCAGGACGCCCCATCGCTCGGGCAATTCAGGAAAGGACTCAAGACCTGGCTGTTTGAATGAGCAGAACACCGCAAAGCAGTTAGCAACTCCAGTGCCTTGAGACCCTCACAGGTGATATGCCGCGCTTTATAAATCCTTGATTGATTGATTGACAGCAGATCGACAACACCAAACACTCAGGCTCCTGTCCCTGGAATGCATTTGGCAAAGGTCATTCTTCAAATCCCTGGCTCTCGCATACATTGCAGACTTCTTCAGCTACTTCAAATCCACCTTCTATGAAAAGGATGTCTTACTCTGTTCTTCTAATTTGGATGCCCTACTTGTGATGGCTATGCCCAGATGTGTATCCCAGGCAAACTGTGCTACTGGACTCAAACTTGCACTACACTAACAAGGCCCAAAAAGCTGAAACCAGTCTGGGGTTGCTTTTGTTCTCATTTGGAGCAGACCTGGCATGGTGGTTCATGCTAAGCTGTTCATATTGAGACTCATCTCCATATGACTGGTATATTCCTAGATGACATAAAGGGTAAATAAATGTGGACAGGAATGCAGCCCAAGTAATTACCAGTGTAGTAATGATTCAAGGATTCCACTCATCACTTTTTAGATTCCAAATCTTCCTCCTTCAAAGAAATCTCTGTAAACTCTTTCACCCCTTCTGATCACTGTTGATGCCTCAATCACTGAGGGCTTCTTCCCAGAAGCTTTCAAGATGGGCAGATCCTCCTTCTCCTAAAGAAACCCAAATTAGACCTTTATGGCCTCACTAACTACTGGTGCATTGCATCACTACCCCTCAGAAAAATCATTGAAAACAGTGTGTGCGTAATTCAACCATCTCCTTTACCACTGTCAATCCGGCTTCAGATCAGGCAGGAGGCAGCTACTTTATAAGTTGTAGACCACGTTCTCCCGACCACAAAAAATATGCTTCCTTTCTCCATATAGTGTTGGTCATTTTCATCCAAAAACATCAACCATTCCTGCACACCCTGTAGCCTTGAATGGGATTTACTGACAGTCATTCACTGGTTTCCTTACTACCTATCCAATCCACACCAGTTTCTTCATACTTGAGCAGGTTCTAGTCCTGGAAGCTTCCTATTTTATTCTGAGGGATTTGTAGAGCACATGGCTACCCAAGGGGCCTCCCAGCACTCGAAACAACATTAGCCACAGGACTCAATTGCACGTCCTAGTGAGAGGCTAAAAAAGAAAAGTCTTCAGGTGCTTCCTGAAGCCGAATTCTGATTGGTTCATTATACGATCTACTGGGAGGGCGTTCCAGAGTTTAGGAGCTAAGTAGGCAAAAAGCACCCCCCACATTTGGCTCTCTTGAACCTGGGGACCTGGAGCAACTTTTAATCCCCAGAACTTAGTGATCTCCTTGGAATATAGGGCTTCAGCAAGCGCTGTATTAGCTGTGGACCCTTCCTGTGCATAGGGTGATGTACTAGACAAAGTGTCTTGAATTGGATTCTCTTATGCACAGGTAGCCAGTGCAGAACTGCTAGGGTTTGTGTAGTTGACTGGTACTTAGGAATTTTGAAGAGAATCCAGGCAGCAGCGTTTTGGTCACTTGCAGCCTTTTTATCACAAACTTAGGACTTCCTAAGTAAAGAGAGTTTCCATAGTCCAGACATGAATTCACCAGCTCCTGTACAACCACTTCCCGCAAAGGGCATGGAAAACAACTTAACAGTTTTCTGAGAGTCCTAAGAAGTCAAAAGCAGCTTGATGCTTGTTTCCTGGCCTGTACTTCCATGGAGAGTTTATTATCAATCCAGAACCCAAGGCTTTTGACTTCTGGAGTAGGGGAGGATGTGCACCTAGATTGTCAGGCCAGCACAGTTCCAGCCAGTGAGGAGAGGTGTTACCGACAACTAACACCTCTGTCTTTTCACCGTTTAATTTCAGGCTGCTGGTCGACATCCAGTCTGTTACCTGTTCCAAACAGGCATTTAGTTGATTGGAGACTTAATTGGTATTCGAGGTGAGAGGTATGACGATCTGTATGTCGTCTGCGTAGGAGACCACCCCTAGACCGTGAGCCATTTAAGTGCGGCTCCAGAGATTCCTGCCTCCTCCATCCTTTGAATTAAAACAGGATGGGATACGGTATCAAAGGCTTCGCTCAGATCCAGCAAAATCTAGGCCGCTGACCCCCTTGATCATGAATTACTCTCAATTCTTCTGTGGCGGCTAGTAGGGCAGTTTCGGTACTGCTTCCAGGTCTGAAACCTGTTTGAGTCAGATGTTAAAGAGCGTGTGTCTCTAGAAATGAGGACAGGTGCTTGTTTACATACTACTCCAGGGCTTTACTGGCCCCTGGAAGGAGGGAGATTGGTCTGTAATTCTCTGCGTGTAAAGGATCAGCAGAGGGTTTTTTCAGATGAGGTCTTACAACTGCATGTTTGCCTGCAGAGGGGACACACTCACCTTCCAAGGAGTAATTAAAAATATCTGTCAAAGTGGACAGAATTATATTTCCTCTCTTCCTAAGTATGTCTGGGGAGGCCTGGTCTAGCGGTGAACCTGATTTAATTGACCCCAGGATCTCCTTGGTGGCTTTTCTGATGATCGCAGGAAATGTCAGCCATTTGTCCTTAACCAGACTTACTGCGCAAAATATCTTGTTAGGAACACAGTCCCTTGGTAGGGGAAGAAGGATATTGTTTATTTTTCTAAGAAAAAAGTTGTTGAACATATTGCAACGCTCCTTTGAAGGAGGGAGGCCAGATTGACTCCCAGACGGATTCACCAGCTTCAATAACTCTTTGGACGATATGGGAGCATTTCAATTCTTGAGCTGAAAAAGAGACTCTAGCTTCTCTTATTGAATACTGTTACTTTTTCATGGCTTTCTTGTAGGATGCCTTACTAGGCCCATCATACATTTTCCTCAAAAACCCTTTCCAACTTTTTTGCTTATTTTTTTAGTTCAACAAGCTCAGATGAGAACCATGGGGCACGTCTACCAGGGCGACCAGCCCCTTGAAGTCTCAAAGGGGCCAGGACGCCCAAGGAGTTGCATAACCAACCCTCAAAAGTTTTGTACCTTTCTGCAATGTCCTCTTCCATTTAGGGATACATTTTGCTAGAGATCTTTGCCACATCACTGCATCAAGGTTTGACCAGCAATGACTGCGTCTAGGTGGATGAGGTTGATTGGCTTTGTTCCCAGTACTGTGTAAGTAGAAGGGCACTATGTGATGATCTGACCAGTATATTAGAATGGGGCCACTTGTGGTCATGCCAATAATATTTGTAAAAACAGGATCCAATAAATGACCTAGCCTGTGGGAGGGGAGTTTAACAAGTTGAGTCATCTGGATAGCGGCTAGATCATGAAGTACATTTTTAGTGCTTTCACAACTATCACTATCAAAATGCAGATTTAAATCCCCCAATAATGTAAAGTTTGCCTTTGAATGTTGAGTTCCGCCACTAGATCAGGTAGCGCTTGAATAAATTGAGTAGCTGGACCAGCAGGGTGATACATCAGTAGGCCTGAGACGTTGAAGATAGCCGAAAGCTCAATGGAGAAAAGCAGGCTTTCGCTCCCAGGAATAAAAATGGCTGCAAATTTTCCTTTCAATTTATCCTTAAAGATTATGCCTACCCCTGTCTCTTTTCTCTTCGCTATCACACCTTGCAAATGCGTATCATCTGCTGGATGCCTCAGGGTTCCATCTTATCCTTTGCCATCTTTAATGTCTACATGGAGCTCCTTGCAAACCTACTCACTGATAACAGCATAATATTTTTTAATAACAATGTTTTATTATATAGTTAGTTAAAAGCATTACTACACTGTTGAAATTATACCGAAAAAAAGCTTAACGGGTAACATCTCCTAATGCTATCTAATACATCTAAATCCTCTAAAACCAAAGTCGCTACTGAGCACATTCCAAATTCCAATAATTTTCACATTATTTGATTTTCTAAAAAGGAGAAAGTCGTCAACATTCAATAATTTGGTCAAGAAGACTATGACAGCAACATAGGAAATGAGCCAGGCTTTTCTTACTTAAGTGACAAAATCTGCATATACCCAATGTTCTTTGTTTTTTCCAAGATAAATGTATCTCCACAATGTCAAACTGACCAAAGCCAAGTCTGGCATGTTATTTTTTTTAAGTTTCATTGGCATGCTTTCTTCTACATATGGCTGCGGTTTTTGTTTTACTATAAGGGGTTAATAATGCACCATAATGTCTTAAATATTTACAAATGTTAGAATCCAAAGCAAAGGAAAATGCATACACTTCTTTCCTTAGAATTCTTTTAAATGCTTCCATGGGCATCCTCCCAAATCTCAGACATTTGTACATGTTTAACCTCCAGCTGAAGCAATTTAAAATGACCAGATTTGTTTATTCTCGCACCCTTCTTGAGGTCTACCCACAACAGTGATGCTAACCACCAAAATTCACCAGTTCACTGACGACGCACAATTCAACTTGAGTCTCCTCCACTCAAAATATCCAGTACTGAGCACAATCTGCGCCTCACCCATCAAATCTGAATGCCTGCTATTTGGCAAATGCAAAAGAACAATTGATGGACAGAATGCAGAACAATGTCATACATTCACCCCAGTACAGAGATCTGGGCCTAAATCCATCGTTTTTTGCTCACCATGCCATTCCAGTTTGGACCCAGCCATATGCAAATCAGTCTTGACCCTGCGCCCAATGGGAACAGTCCAGCCCGAACTGCCAGGCCAGGTCCTCCCTGGACTGGAAACAAGCATCCTAGGACCGGTTTCGGGCTTTCAGCCCTCATCAGCCAGGATAGCTTGACTCCAGTGGCATGGAGAGCACGGGACCCACGTCTGGGCATACCCGTCCCACTCGGGGTGACAAATGCAAAAGAACAATTGATGGACAGAATGCAGAACAATGTCATACATTCACCCCAGTACAGAGATATGGGCCTAAATCAATCGTTTTTTTGCTCGCCATTCCAGTTTGGACCCAGCCATATGCAAATCAGTCTTGACCCTGCGCCCAATGGGATCAACCCAGATCCTTGTGACTGGGGGTGAATGTTTGCATTGTCCAGCATTCCGTCCATCAATTGTTTCTTTTGCATTTGTCGCCCTAAGTGGGAAGGGTATGCCCAGACGTGGGTCCCATGCTCACTACACCACTGGATTCAAGCTAGCCTGGCTGAAGAAGGGTGATGCCCTGAAACCGGTCCCAGGATGCTTGTTTCCGGTCCAGGGAGGACCTGGCTTGGCAGTTCGGGCTGGACTGTTCCCACAAGGAACAGGGTCAAGACTGATTTGCATATGGCTGGGTCCAAACTGGGGTGGTGTGGTGAGCAAAAGAATGATGGATTTAACCCAGATCCTTGTGACTGGGGGTGAATGTTTGCATTGTCCAGCATTCCCTCCATCAATTGTTTCTTATGCTATTTGGCAAAAGCAAGGAACAATAATTCCTCCACACCTGTCTCAACAACATGAACCTATGTGGATTCAAGCTCCAACTTTCATCCAGGACCAGATCACTCAGATTCACCCTTGACAACCGACTTTACCCTCAAGAAACATGTCACTATGAAAAATTAGATTGTCTGGAAGAAGCTCTCTTTACTAAAGATAGTAAAACTGTTCCTGCCAGAAAACAACTTCAGAACTTCTGTTCAGGTCTTCGCAATCTCGAATGTAGATAGTGGCAACGGCCTCCTAGACTAGGCACTTGCCTCACTTAAGGGTACCCTACATGCTACAGCACACCTTATCAAGACCCTGAAGAAGTAGGACTCCATCTACAGGCTCCCCTTGCCAGTCCACACAATATTCATAACCAGCTTCATCATGTACAAAACTATAACAAAGGCACACTCACCTTTCTGGCTTATAAGCCGACCATCTGTGAAGGCTTTGGACACACCCACAACCAGGACACCATCAAACTTGAAGTACCAAAAAGAAAAATCAAGGCAATAGACCTTCTACATCTATATACCCAGGATCTCGAACAGCACCCTTGTATCTATCAGCATTGCCTCAAAGTTTAGGAAAGGGCTGAAGGCCGCTCCTCTTAAGAAGACACTATATCACGATTAAATAAGTCTTCTACCACTATTTGAATCTGGGTACCCGTCCAACAACCTATTGCCTGTATCTTTCCCTCCCACCGTATACAGTGCTACACTGCCTTTTGACTAGGCTTACACTATACTAATACCACATATATAAATAAATTCACATATGTGTGTGTGTGTGTGTGTGTGTGTGTGTATGTATGTATGTATATATGGAAACTCCCGTACGCTCCTCCAAAAGAAACAGGCACAGACACCAACAGTTCTTTGCTCAAGTAGATTTAATGAGGTTCAGTCAGCTTGATGCGTTTCAGCCAATCATAGCCTTGATCACATGCCGGCATTTTATACATTTTTTTCTCTTGTTTCATTTTTTCCAAATCATAGTGCATAGACATAGAAGACATACAATATGGCAAAAAGTGCCCTAAAATTACCATAAAGTTCATTATAAAAGCAGAAATGTGCACATATGGGGGTAAATAAATACATGGCTCACCTAAATATAAGCATGAATGCACAAAAGCTTAAATAGGGTTTTGAAATTAGTTAAAGTGCAAGTGCTTGATCAAATATATATTGAGAGATTGACACCTTGCAGAACAACTCATGCTGAGAGGGAATATAAATATTGTACTTTGTTACATAGTGTGCGTGAATGCAAAACAGTTCATTAGGATATACAAACTGGTTAAAGTGCAAAACTTAATTACAGTATAAATACATTGGCTTACAAAAGTAGTTCCAATAATACAAACCAATATTGAATTATCTAAAAAGCCAAAAAGATGCAAATAATGGCTCACTGTAAAAAACAAGTAAATGCATTGTAAAATAAATAAAGAAATTCATTAATTGAATAATTCAGTTTCACGATAAATTATATAATAAATTCATATTCCTACCGACATCCCTCCTTTTTTTTTTTTTTTAAATAAGAGAGCAAGTCACTCTTGTATCACTGGTTAAATCCACCAAATGACATCTAGATGATCAGTTGGCTGCTAATGTTCAAAGATATATCATATTAAACACACTGTGCAAAACATACTATAATCTAAATACATTCTCCCCAAAATATCAAAGGCCACTGTACCAAATACCCCATGCAAAATAACCGCAATATAACACCAAAAGTGGATATGAAAACAAGAATTTCTAAAGAGAAGTGTAGTCAGGATCATATAGGGATCTAATCCCTCAATTATACATGGGGAAAAAATATATAACCAACGTATGATGGAGACAACATCATAACAAGAAACTGAGACATAAAGGAATTCACAGTATCAAATAACACACTTACAAAAATTATGAAAATCATAATCAATATTTAGTCCGTTCGAAGCCCTCAAATCTAAATTCAGAATATATTTTGTTTCCAGTTGCCTTACCATTTTCTCTTTATTCTCCATATGGGATACTATTTTTGAGGTGTTGGAGATGAAAGCTGCTTGCCTGCAAAAGTGAATTACCAGCAGTAGATTTCCTATGTAGACAAGTTTCAATCTTATTGTCCCCGATATAAACTCTTAAATCCAAGAATTCGACCTCCTGATTGCTTATATGGGCCACAAAATGAAGAATCACAGTATTATTGTTAATGATCTTAACAAACCTATTAGCTGAATCACCGGACCCCTTCCAGATGACAAACAGGTCGTCGATATATCTAAACCAACATATAATGTGATCATCCCAGGAATCTCCATGATCCGCCATGAGCATGCGCTCCTCCCACCAGCCCATATGCAAGCAGGCGTAACTGGGGGCAAAGCACATGCCCATAGCAGTCT
This sequence comes from Calotriton arnoldi, assembly GCA_963921515.1. Lineage (NCBI taxonomy): Eukaryota > Metazoa > Chordata > Amphibia > Caudata > Salamandridae > Calotriton > Calotriton arnoldi. The sequence continues at coordinate 404,139 of CAWUFW010006230.1, forward strand.
TCTGTTTTTGATGGAACACCTTCTTGTTTAAATAAAAATAGTTGTTCTCCAAGCAACATTGTATCATTGATATTAACATGCAATTATGACTATGCATACACATGGGCCTATGTTTCGAAAAGTAGTCACTAGCACGTAGTCCATCTTGATGGCGAATACTAGTATACAAAGATGACACGCCTAGAGTCATCAAGAGGTAATCAGCATGCCAGGGAATATCGTAAATATGTTTGATAAAGTCACCTGTATCCAAGATAAACGATGGAAGGTACCTAACAAAGTCCTGCAAAAAGAATTCCATATATCTTGAAGTGTTTTCAAAGGTACTATGGCAAGCAGAAATGATGGGTCTGCCAGGAGGTCGAATGAAATTCTTATGGACCTTCGGTAGCAAATACAGGTTGGCCAGTTTAGGATGATCATTCTTTAAAAACTGCCATTCCTCATAGCTCAGAAGCCCATCATCCTTCCACCTGGTTAATTGAGCACGATACCTTAAATCAACTGTACGTACCAATTCCCAACTGCTCCTTTCATAACCAGCTAAGTCATTTAGCTGCTTATATGCTTCCTCTAAGTAATCCATTCTGGGCCAAAGGACCGCATTGCCACCTTTATCCGATTTACAGATAATAAGTTCATCCTGCTTTTGAAGCTTTTTTATGAGATTATGATATTGAACCTGTCGGAAATGGTATGTCTGCGTTGTACACTATGGTACAACTTCTTGACATCCTCTACTAGCTTGTTGTTGAAAATATTGATTGCATCATAAAACATAACTGGAATAAACGTAGAGCGTGGTTTAAAAGGAGTAGCAGGTCTTTTGATAGTGTCAATTGATAATTCATTGCAGATCATTTGTGTGGACATAGTCGCGGTTTCTGAGGAACTTTCCCCTTGTAGTTCACTAAGTACTCGCAATGTCGGCAAATCACCAGCTTGTAATTCACCATAATTCAGAAAAGGTGGATTTATGACATTGATTTTGTTATTTTTAGCTCTCAAGAGATTAAATTTAGCCAATTTCAATTTGCATAAAAATTTGAAAATATCCATTCTTGTCTGACAATAATTGAAATTGCTTTTTAGACAAAATGAAAGGCCTAAAGAGAGAAGTTGATTTTCCGCCTCATTGAGGGTAACAGTTGACAAATTGATGACGGTCTTGTTATTTACTGAAGGGGGCATGGTTACTTCCTTTACCAATTTTTCTTGGGTAAGGCGTTTTTGGCGGCACTTCCTACGTTCTCACTATTTTTGGTTTCTCCTTTGGTTCTCCGTTCCCTTGGGTGCAGAGTTTGTTGGCGATTTCTCTGATAAAAATCAAGTTCTTGCTGTACGTGCGAAACCCGATTGTAAATTTAAACCCTTTACTGAGGGAATTTATCTTCTTTGACGGTATGTCAGGGATACATATCAATTGGGAAAAATCACAAATTGTCCCACTAACAGACGCCACTATGCCCTTTTCACATGACTATCCCATAGAGTGGTGCACTTTAGAAGTGAAATACCTGGGAATTAAAATTACTAGGGATCGCGCTGACCTAATGCGGCTCAATTATGGTACGGCATTAACATCAATAACTGAGTCCATTACACGGTGGATATCTCTACCCCTGTCAATGGCGGGGAGAATGTCCTTGATTAAAATGATAATACTCCCCAAACTGCTATACCCATTCATAAATATACCATATAATCCCGATAGGCACTTTTTTGCGGCTCTTAATACGCAAATCACAGTGTGGGGAGGTAAGAAGCCAAGGTTGAAATGGGATTTACTCACCAGGCCCTTCTTGCAGGGAGGCTTTGAGGTTCCTAATCTTGAACTATACTATATCTGTGCTCAAGCACATTATGCGACATACTGGTTCCGCCCACCCCCTCACATGCCACACATAGCAGTATAACAGGGATACATGGACCCAATCCCACTAACAGAAGCCATTACTGTTGCTCCCAAACTGTGCGATGTAGACCCTACATCAGCGGCGTGCACTATAACAGCTCGGCGACGCATGGCAGAAATGCTAAATGCTCCAGTGATATACCCACCGCTGATGCCTCTTACATATCACCCAGAGGTGTTGGTGCTTCAGGAGCCAGGCTGTAGACAAATGCTCAGTAAGATGAAAATTCAAAACTGGGGAGACATATATAGATGGAAATTTTCGGACACTAGAAAATGTTATTAGTAATGTAGACCCCACACCGATGGATATTTTTTTATATGTCAGGATAAGGCAGAGTGTCCGGGCAGCCACACCCACTTTTCCACACAAACCCCCTCCCTTACCCCCACTGCGTGCTCTATTACAATCGGAGAGACCCGCACATGTTGTCTCACTATTATATCGCACTATACAAGTGTCACATACACCTGGGCAGGTTGCAGCACGAGTGCAATGGGAAATAGAACCAGGGATTGACCTGACTAACAAGCAATGGGAGTACTGCTGTATGCAAACAGGGCAGATATCGGCTAGCAGCCGTCTGCACATAATTAATTTCAAGTTCCTTCATCGCACTTATTGCACACCAGTCAAGATGCACGAATTTGGAATAAGAGACCATGATAGATGTGATAGATGTGGGAGAGAGGGTTCGGATTTCCTACACCTTGCGTGGACCTATGACCGAATCAATCAGTATTGACAGGTTTTTGATGCAATTGCGCAAATGATAATGATACCAATGCCAGCATCCCCATTGGTAGCCCTACTGGGTTATACTCAGCAGATAGATACAGCCTATAGGAAGTATGCTGCACTGGGATTTCTCTTAGCTAAGTCAAGCGTAGCTTGCATATGGGGATGGGGAAGGGCCCCTAAGTTTAAGGAATGTCTCCGAGATATAATATTTTGGCAGGAACAAACACTAACATATGCGGAATTGCTCCCACCTGCATCCCGACCAAAAGACATAGGGGACCCGCTGAAAACATACCTAATAGTCAATCCCCTGGTGGGCCTTCAGTAATTCAATGTCGGGACGGGTGGTGGGGACCCTACCTCCTACGATACTGTATCTGGTACGATGGTGACTCTTACTCATTATTGATTCGAATGGGTTTCTATAGGTGAGGTACCATAAATGTTCATATACGAATGCAGCTAACATAAGGGCATGGAGAGATATAAGGGGAAAAGAAAGAATACACTCGTGGCAATAATGGTGTATACATGTTATGGACAGATCGCCTTAAACTGAGTTTCTTTGTTCTTCCGTATGAATGTATGTATGATATATAAATTACTGCACATGTACTACTGTTTGGATGTTATGATTACGTTCTAAATAATAAATAAAAGATAAAAAGTCAAGTTCTTCCACCAGAGAGGGCTTATTGGAACCATACTGGACTCTGCGACAGCTTCCATCTTCGGAATCTGTCTCACTCTCCACTGCAGAGCTTGATTCATTCGCTAAAGTAACCGAACCTAGACCATCATCCTGCTTGGCTTGATTACTCTCCACCGCCGGTTGTCTTTTCATGGAATCAAACCTTCTAGCGAAGGTAAAAATGTGGCCAGTTTCATAGTCTGTCTTCTCTCTTGAAATTTATGAATTTTACATGTCTTAATAATGTCCTCCTGCTTCTTTAATCGTAATGTCCTTTCCTCCGATTTTTCATGTGTAAATCTTGATGCTGAACGAAAGTACTCAACTCATTAGTTAATTATAGAATTTCTTTTGGAGTGTTTCCCTATCAATTTCAGCATATTTCACCAGGATTTGCACCATACGTGTAGAAGCTTCCATATTACTTTCTGGCTACTCCTTTAACATAGCCATGTTAGGGTTTTCATAGCTAGGTGCCAGCAATATACGTAAGCCACTTGGAACTCGTTCAACTTCCAATATATATAGGACTGGCCCTTGCCTTATATGTAATTTTATAATCTTGTATGATGAAACAGATTTAGGTCTGTTGTATTGTAGAGTGTATTGCACATATAAGAAACCCCAGAATATTTTTTCTATGTCTCATATGGCACTACTTATTGTGACTATTTAACCTGTTTGTGAAATGGCGCCTTGCAGTCCGAAAAAGGCTGTTGAGCTGAAACGTGTATTGACTCTAATGATGCCTAATTAAAGTTTTCTTAAACTTAACGTCTTTGAGTGTCGATACCTTTGCTTTGCCGATTTAAGTAGTGCATTCGACTTAGTGGACCATAACCTGCTGTGGTTAACCCTAACGAAGATGGGAGCACCAAGGGCATTATTGGGTTCCTCTGCCGTTTGAATGAAAAATTATCTAGCCAGGTCCGTTTTGGCCCCCAGGGAGAATGTACACCTAATTTTAAGGTGGGGCGGGGGATTCGCCAAGGGTGCGTTTTAGCACCAATCCTATTCTCTCTATTTTTAAATGGGATAGATAGTCATTTACAGGCTGATGCCCCCATGGTGGCAGGTTGTCCGACACCTGTTTTATTATATGCGGACGACGCCGTACTCGTAGCAAGAACCCCGATAGGCCTACAGAGACTGATGGACGCATTTTCTGATTTTATGTTACAGAAGAAAATGGTCATAAATAAATCCAAAACATATACCATGATCTGTGGGCCCAAACCCAAACTCCCTAAAACTTTTTATATTGAAAAAAGCCCTATTAAGACTGTGAATTCTTTTTGCTACTTAGGTATTGTTTTTTCAGAAAATGGCTCGTGGTCTCAACATATTTTAACAACCAATGCTAAAATGAGCAGGGCAACCCACGGCATTTTTAAATTGTCTTCCAAACTGGGGAGTTGGCCAATTAATGAGATGGTAGCCTTATATAAAGCTAAAGGAACAAGTATAGCTCTTTATGGGGCAGGGCTATGGGCCCACACAAACATCAAAGACCTGCAAGTGCAAGAAAACCTGTTCCTAAAACGTTTGCTTTATTTACCGCAATCTGCATCAAATACCATTGCTCATTATGAGGTGGGTCTCCAGTTTTTAGAAGATCTCCTACTGGCCCGACCATTGCTATTGTGGGATTCTATATGGAAAAGGGAAGAAACATCTTTTACCAAATCAGTTATTTTAGACTGCCTTAAGCTACATAATGCTATGAAGATTCCATGGCTGCTGTACGTTAATACTGCCCTAGAAAACATGTATAAAACAACAGTATGGGCAGAAACATCTAAAACCTTGATGCATACAAAGAAAGAGATTAGAGATACCTTTCTACAACGTAGGACGGATCAAAGATCTAAGGATGAAAAGAATAAAATTACTGTTACCCAGTATATATCGTATAGCATTGAGATGAGTACGAATAATTACTTATCATATGTGACAGCATTGTTTTGTTCTAACCAGATTAAGATGTGGCATTGTTCATTATCTTGTAGCTTTCCCTACAATGCGGTCTCATCCGCCGGAAGATCATCTATGTCCATGTGACAGTTTAAGTAAACAGAGCACGTCACACTTTTTGTTGTATTGCAAATTTTATAAGAATCTTAGATGTTTTTATTTAAAGCCACTTTTTATTACACATAACATCAGGTCACATAAAGTGGCAATGAAATTCCTGATGACATTGGGTGATCTTCTGACTTGCTATAGTGTTGCCCTGTTCATTCTGGAAGGCAATAAATCTGAGAAAAGCCCTCCGTTTTTAGCAGTATAGAGTTGACATGAGTTTTTATATGATTTTAGCATTTATAATCGATTATTTCATGTGCAAAAACTTAATTCTGCCTCATTTATGATGTAACTAATACGCGAACGTTATGGTAATGTTATATAAGATGTAATGATTTTATTATTATATTATTTTGATTGTACTGGATATAAGCTTTTATAATGATTGCTCTTTTATGGCTATCTCTGATAGTCGAATAAAGGTTAAACTAACTAACTAAAAAGAGTGTCGATTCTACTTTATTTGGAGTGGATTGGATTTTTTACACACACACACAACTCCAACGCCCCCCAGTTAGGACCTAGTTTGCGTAGGAAAAGCGATTTTTGACTTGCCTATATCTCTGGCACCAGTTGACGAATCTTCATGAAATTTTCCCCCAAAAAATGAATTTTCATAGGGATTTTAGACACAACTACAGCCCAAACCGCCGGTCAGAATTACACCAAATTTGGCAAAAAGGTAGCTCTTGGTCCAGAAAGAGACCTTTTTGGGATTTGGTGTAAATCTGTTCAGTAGTTTTTGAGATAGTAATGAGAAAACAAATTTGTATATCTAGCTGCATGAAGCCTTCACAAATAATTTGCAATGTGCCACACATATGCATGCCAACAGTAATGCTGTGACTGGCTGGCCACAGCCTGTGTAGAAAGTTCCAGCCGCCATTTTATATAACGAAACACTATCCCGGGGGCTCAAAATAAATGTTGTTATATAAGGGGTCAGGTTAGAGGTACCCTGACCCCATGGGTGTGATAAAGGGGTCTTTGAAGGACCCCTTGTGTCTACAACACGTCTAAAAAAAAAAAAAAAAAAAAACAATTCCACATGCGATATTTGCAAATTTGACATGACGCTCAGCACGGCCCCCCACTGCGAGTATCACCATAAACAAAAACAAAAAATCGGATATTCTAAGACAGTAATGTACTCAGATAACCACTCATACTGTTACACCCACTCACACAACCACTCAGAGACTCACTTACGCACCCACTCATAGACTCACTCACTCACGGACCCACTCAGAGACTCAAGCACCCATTCACGGACCCACTCACATATCCATCCACTTAGAGACTAACGCATCCACTCTAACCTCACACACCCCACTCAAGACCCACTCAGAGATTCCTGCACTCACTCACAGACACTAACACACTGAGTCAGATGAACAGAGGGATCACTGACAAAATATCGAGGAGGAAAATATCGACCTGCCAAAATACCGAGGGAAAAATATAGTATGCCAAAATATCGAATCCCTATCTACAAACAGGTAAGTACAAAAATATCGAATCAAAAATATCGTTGTCAAAAATAGTTAGTCAAAATATCGAATTTTTTAAATTTCTTAAAAGTAATGTAAAATTAATGAAATAATATGTATAATTAACTAAAACATACTTAAAAATACTTAACTTTAAAATTAATAAATAATTAATGTAAGTAAAAAAAATAAACATACATTTTTATTTTTTAATACATATATATAGTAACGTAATATTAATAAAAAATATTCAATATTTTTAGCGTAGGATAGCGGGAGGGTAAAATTTACTATTACCACTCCAGTGAGTGCAACAGTAGGGAAAGCGTTGGATAGCGGGAGGGTAAAATTACTATTCCCACTCCAGTGAGTGAAACAGTAGGGAAAGCGTTGGATAGCGGGAGGGTAAAAATTACTATTCCCACTCCAGAGAGTGCAACAGTAGGGAAAGCGTTGGATAGCGGGAGAGTAAAAATTACTATTCCCACTCCAGAGAGTGCAACAGTAGGGAAAGCGTTGGATAGCGTAGGGGTAAAAATTACTATTCCCACTCCAGAGAGTGCAACAGTTGGGAAAGCGTTGGATAGCGTAGGGGTAAAAATTACTATTCCCACTCCAGAGAGTGCAACAGTAGGGAAAGCGTTGGATAGCGGGAGGGTAAAAATTACTATTCCCACTCCAGTGAGTGCAACAGTAGGGAAAGCGTTGGATAGCGGGAGGGTAAAATTTACTATTACCACTCCAGTGAGTGCAACAGTAGGGAAAGCGTTGGATAGCGGGAGGGTAAAAATTACTATTCCCACTCCAGAGAGTGCAACAGTAGGGAAAGCGTTGGATAGCGTAGGGGTAAAAATTACTATTCCCACTGCAGAGAGTGCAACAGTAGGGAAAGTAATGATTTAATATTTTAATAAAAATAAATTAATTATCAATACCAATAAAAAATGTATTAAAATTAATTACCAATTACAAAATTTTTAATAATTAATTCTAAATACCAATAAATATTATTTATAAAAAAGTGATTACCTATTAATGATTAATTAACAAACAATTAATTTTCAATACCAAAAATTAATAAATAATAAAAAAATAATTAACAGTAAATTATCAATACACAAAAATATTTTTAATTCATTATCAATACCAATAAAAATTAATCCCCAATTAAAAAATATTTAATAATTAATTCTAAATACCAATAAATATTATTTATTAAAAATTAATTACCTATTAATAATTAACAAACAATTAATTTTCAATACCAAAAATTAATAAATAATAAAAAATACCAATTAATAATTAATTGACCGTTAATTGCCAATACACAAATATTTTCAATAATTTATTAATTACAATTAAATAACTTCCCACCCTATTCCCCTATAAACCCACAACCCGCTACGAAGAATAAATGAATACATTTAACATAATTATCAATTAATAAAAATTAATTACCAATTAATAAAAATTAATTACCAATTAATAAAAATTAATTACCAATTAATAATTAATGAACAATAATTAAATTATCAATGGCAATAAAAAATTTTTTTAACTTAATTACAATTAAATTACTTCCCACCTCTTTCCCCTATAAACCCACAACCCGCTACAGAACTAAAACGCAAAATTAAATTAAAAATAATTAATAAATCCTAAAAATTACTATTTAATTTACTATAATTAAATTACTTCCCACCCTATTCCCCTATAAACCCACAACCCGCTACGGAATTAAATTACGCAAAAATTAAATAACATAAAATTCATTAATTTAAAAAAGTAAACATACATTACAAAAACTAATATACACTTTTAACACATATACTAACATACAAAACACTTTAAAAAAATCGATATTATTAAAAATTCGATATATTTTAATGCCTATATTATGTACTTCGATATTTTGACAGTCGATATTACTTACCTGCATTTCGATATTATTAACAACTATATTTTGTCCATTCGATATTTTGTCCATTCGATATTTTGTACTCAATATTATGTCCATTCTATATTTTTTTTTAGATATTGTGTCTAGTTACCGAACAGTCACTTATATGGTTGTGAATTTTAAATGTGCTGGTGTCTATTGAATGTCTGCTTTTGTTTTGTTAATTAGCGACAAATTTGCAAATTTTAAAAAGAAAGTAAAAGAAGAGATTTTATAAGAAAATTAACCAGTGTTTGGGGAAAATAGGTTGGCTCTGAGAAAAGCCTTTGTGTTTATTGAGTGTAGATGATAACTACACATAAAACAGGATGCAGTGTTTCCAGTTGTTGAGGAACACCCTGTTGCCTTTCTCTGTGAAGTGAACTCAATCACTTCTATGGATATCATCCATGTCAAAGTATAAGTTGTTGTTGTAGATTGAGCCCACGTTATGGTCTCTGATGAATGCAGATACTGTTTTATTGACATGTTTCCTGGCTTTGTCTATATGTGGACAGAACTTGTTTGGCCACTTCCATTTCTTCCTTTGGCATATGTTGGAGAATACCAAGGCAGTCTGAGGGAAAGTAGCATTAATTTAGCAAAGGTATCCTTCATTAGGCATTTGAGATGTCATCAGTGATCTCATCAGTGATGTCACTGACCATGTCATGAGTGACGTAATAAGTGAGGTCATAAGCAGTGCATTGTGGGGCATAAGTTATAGTTACATGAGTAACTCGTTTTGACTGTAATTGACTCTGAGACATTTGCCTCGATACAGTAGTCTCTTTTATGTGTTTTGACCATCCTTATGCATGCATATGTATCTGATTATTTATCTATCAGCATTGATTTTAGTTTATTATGACTTCTGATTTTTACTTTGTGTGTCACAATTTTGATAGTTGTAATCTGAAATATTTTGCATGTGATTTTTCGTACTGATATTCATGACTGTATGTATATCTGCTACATTTACATGTTGTATATTACACAGTGGTAGTTGTAACTGTGTAGATATAGTTAGGTTAAAGTTTCCATAGGAAGACCTATTTTTGCTTTAATAATGTCTTTGGTGCCAACTGACGAACCTTTTCCAAACTTTCCAAAGCAAATTTTCATCCAAATCAACTCCTTCCTTGAAAGTTTCAGGCTAATCAGTTGAGCAGGGCTGAATAAAAGGGAGGTCCCAAAACCGCATTTGGGAGCCAGTACAGAAAAAACGGCTGAATAAAATTGGCCAGATTTGATAGAAAGTTAGAACGTTATTCCAAAAGCGTGCTTTTTGTTACATAGTATAAGTCCATTCAGCCTTTTTTTGAGAAATTTGTGTTTAAATTATAGTGATATTTGGACGATTAGTCCCACTGGTTTCTGGCAGCACCGCAAATTAAATTAAAAAACAATAGGCCATTCTGATTGGCCAGGAGATCTTTTTTCCCCGTGTGTTGTTTTGGGCCTGGGGTCCGAGCGATCTGAGTGGCGGGCCGAAACATGAAGAAAAATGTTGCAGTCACCATTACAGGACACTGGGACTCTGTCTGTGTGTCCTGAAGTTAAAATTAAAATAACATATAAGGGGGCAGGGTAGAGGTAGCCTGACCCCCTGACACTTGTAGAGTGCACCCAGAGGGACCCTCGGAGGCCAAAAACTAATATTTTTATTTTGTGCCTGGGTCCTACGGAACTCCTATGGTACCCATCATGACCCTGGTGAAGCACTGCAGGATTCCTGTAGGTAACGTAAGACCGCGCAAGTTTAAGTAAGTGCAGCTTATGTGGTTTTGTGGTACCCCAAGGGTACAATCCAAAAAATCAATTAAACAACAAGAGAAATGTGGGGTGGGAGTTCATGGGGTTTTAAGTATAACTTACGACGCCATAGATTTCAGATGTCATCAGTGATGTAATGTGTGAGGTCATAAGCAGTAAATAACAGGGATGCAAGTTAAGCTTATCAATTACGTAAAACTGGCAAATTTACAGTGTTTTATTTTTTAAACACATGCTTTTTCAGTGAATTCCAAGGTTGTTAACGTAAATTAAAATCTTCCTATCTTTCTCATGTATAACTTCACTTTAACCTGTTTTTTGTGTGAATTTCTATGTTTTTTTAACGTAAAGTAATATCTTATTCAGGGGTTTGGAATTATATAAAATATCATAGACAATGGGGACAGGGTGCTTTATAAATCTAATTGTCCTGTAAAAATATACACTTCTCCCTAGGCTGGAAATGTACTCCTAACAAGGGCAGAAGTAAAACATTTTCCAGGGTGGGAAGAAATAGGTTGTACGGGAAGTGAAAATGCTCAGCAGTTTTTGACATGACCTAACATACGCATGCAAATGTGCTCATTCTAAATTGCAGTTACAAACTTTTGTATGAGTACAGTTTCCAGTCCTACTTCTGTAAATTCTTGTGAATTCATGAGTCTTGAATCTGCACCAATGCAAGGATATATACCACTGATTAACTTTTTAAACTTTCTTTAATAATTGGGCCCTGAATTACATGTGGCCTTTTGTTAAACATTTTATATACATCTGTGTGTGTGTGTGTGTGTGTGTGTGTGTGTGTGTGTGTGTCTGTGTGTCTGTGTGTGTGTCTGTGTGTGTGTGTGTGTGTGTGTGTGTTACCTACTGGCGGTCGCCAGTAGGTAGTTATAGTTAGGACCTATTTTCCATAGGAAATTCACAACATTCTATTTCCAATAACTTTGGCGCCGGTTTACGAATCTTCGCAAAATGTTCAAAACTTGTGGGGCGCTCCGGTCTGCTCCTATCCTGAAAGTTTCGGGGTGATTCGGCAAGCGGGGGCCGAGAAAAAAGGGGGGTCCCAAATCGTGTTTTCCCCATGCAATTTTCCATAGGAAACTTTAGACACGGTTACAGCTCGAACTGCTGAACGGAATTACACCAAATTTGGCAAAGAGGTAGTTCTTGGTTCAGAAAGAACCCTTTTTGTTAAATGGTGTAAATCCGTTCAGTAGTTCCTGAGAAATTTGAAAAAGAAAAAATATCTATCTGGGCGGAGCCTAACCGCACATGTCATCGTGAGATCTGATTGGCTGTCAGCACTTCATCCTGGAATTGCTGGCAGCCATCTTGGGACCAATATACATGATAGTACCCCAATTGAAATGCATTGTAGTGAATCGAAGATTTTGAGGGTTACCAAAAGGAGAACTATAAAGGGTGATAACAGACTTTAGTTACATTAGAATTCATTTGTTGATGGTACCATACTAATTTCAGGAATTGTGGTGTGTTCTAAGGTGATTTTACCCTGTGAAAAACCTTCTGCTGGGATATCATGAATCATGTTTGAGAGAAAACTATTTTCACATGCTTGTCCCATAGAGTTTTGGAAGGTGCTCCAGAAGCTAAAATGAGAGCATATTGTCTGTAAATTCACATTATCTTTCTCAGTCATGTGAGAATGAAGTCTGACATTCTCAGTAAAACATGTACATCCAACAAGGGCAGAGACTGTCAGTTGATTCCTTTGTGTTCTACTGCAGCTTCCCAGAGTGTTCTAAAGAACAACTAGAGTGCTAACAGCCTTACTTATGACAAAAGTATGGCACACCTGAAGCCATCTTGATTAGAATAAACTGGTAACACTTAAAACATTTAATTTAAAAAGGAACAACATGAGGGGGTTCGTTTTGCCATAGAAATTATGATTAGTGCTGCAGAAAGAAAATTTAGGGCATGTTTTAAGTGAGATCTCGAATCCTCTTCTATTTCATTAGAAAATTCTGACATGCAGACTGAAACAATCACTTTCAATACCAGCAGTAGACTTCCAGTTAACTCCCTGGTGAGCAGTAGCTTTACTACAGTGATCTAATGAACAACTAGAGTGCTAACATTCTGAATTTATGGCAAATGTGTGACACATCTGAATGCCTTCTTGAGGGAATCAAAGTAAAAAACTGAAAGCATTTCCTACTGAGGAGACTGCAGGAAATTAGGAAACTTCATAACAAATAAGTCTCCCAAGATGGCCACCAGAGAAAAAAGAGCCCAAATGTAGCACAAATATCACCCAGATGTAGCCCACATATAGCCCAATGACAGAAGTGTGCAAAACACTTTTTATTTTTAGTTTTTCTGCAGTTTTATATAGTGCAGACTAGTCAGGTATTGGAGCGTTATATCTTACTTCGACCCCTTATTGCATATTTTGCACGAAGTACATGAGACTGATCTTGCGAAACATTGAACTTTACGATTCTGTTAACCTAAAGTTGCTCTGAACCGGGCTTTGTAACACCCGTTTTTACCTACTGGTTTTAATTAATTCTCACTGTATTGTATTAGGAAAGAGGATTTACTGTTTTTATGTACACTTTTATGTATGTAAATGACAGTTTTTTTTTAATTGAATATATTCTTCTTTTGTATTGCAACGGTTTTAATTAACTATGCAAATAAAAATTTACTTTACTTTACTATGTACACTTTTATGATCTATGTTTCTAAATCAGATCGAATAAAGTTTAATGAATTCTATGGCAGGACGGAGGCGAGGATTATGCATATCTTTCCTCACTTTATTTGCATAGCAGTTCAAAGAAAACGTAACACAACAATCATTAAACAAAAGACTACACAACCCATGAACCATTAGGGGGTAGTCTCCAAGGCAACTATAGTCCAATCATATCACAGTCCATCGTATATAATATCGTGACGTCCCTTCCGCTTCCTCTTTCTTCACTGCTCGTCAGTTAAGTGCATTCCTTACATTCTTGGCTTAATCTGACGTTGTTGCTGTTTGTATAGCGGTTTCTTGTGCACGTTATTAGCATTATTGCCTTGGTATTGTTTCATATTCCCTGCGCAGCAGGCTCTTGCCCGAGCGCGTTCTCCCCTCGCAGTTTCTCCCGCTGTGCGCTCTGCGCGCGGTGAGATCCTGTCAGGCGCGTCTGGTCCGAGCGAGGCAGCTCCGTCGAGCGCTCCCGCTGGTCTTTACGCGCGTTTGGGAATCCGGTCACTCCTTTAGTGTCCGCTTGATTCCCGACCAACCCTCGCCTAATTTTGACACCGCTACGCGGTGATTTCCCCACACGGCCACGTTAGTGACCAGCGCCACCTGGTGGTGGTAATTGGTATTGCGCCTCAGTCTATTCATATAACAGCTTCGGGGAAAGCCCAGCTGTTGGAGCACCGGCGAGGGGGCTGCCTTAAGGATTTTAAGCAAAAGACACACAATTGATGGACGGAATGCAGAACAAATCAAAACATTCACCCCCAGTCAAGAGATCTGGGTTGAATCCATCATTCTTTTGCTCACCATGCCACCCCAGTTTAGACCTGGCCATATGCAAATCAGTCTTGACCCTGTGCCTCATGGGAACAGTCCAGCCCGAACTGCCAAGCCAGGTCCTCCCTGGACCGGAAACAAGCATCCTAGGACCGGTTTCGGGGTTTCACCCCTCTTCAGCCAGGATAGCTTGATTCCAGTGGCACAGTGAGCCCAGGACCCACGTCTGGGCATACCTGGCGCACTAAGGGCGAGAAAGCAAAAGACACACAATTGATGGACGGAATGCAGAACAAATCAAAACATTCACCCCCAGTCAAGAGATCTGGGTTGAATCCATCATTCTTTTGCTCACCATGCCACCCCAGTTTAGACCTGGCCATATGCAAATCAGTCTTGACCCTGTGCCTCATGGGAACAGTCCAGCCTCTGCTATCATGTCTTCTCCAGAAGACCATTTTTACTCCTCCTACCAGGAAGTGGAGGAGGAATGGCCCCCCAACTTCTCCCTCCAGCAGTGGACCAAGCCCTCTCTCTGGCTATTTCTAGGGCGCTGGCTCCTCTTAGGGATCAGGTTGATAAGCTGGTGAAAAGCATCCCTGGGGTGTTCAGTGACCCAGATCTGGTGGTGGCGGGTCCCAGTAGCTCCCAGATGGGGAATAAAAGGGGCGTTAAGCATAACGCGGGGCACTTGGAAGGATTTGATAAACTTACGGAGACCTTCCTCAAGAGTGCGCGAATGCTAAAACATGCACCCTGCCGGGAGGAGGAGGAGCCCGGAGAAAATTGCGACGCTGTCACCACTATTGTAGACCCCGACGGCGGGTTTCCCTTAGAGGGAGAGAGGTGTATCGGAGGACGATTTCTCCTCCGATGAGGATAAGGACTCGGGCGTCCCTGGCGTCCAGAGTCCCACTCCTCTCAGTCCCCGGTTGGGGACGGGGTCCACTCGGACATGTTCGAGCCTACCCAAATTTACCATCCTAGGTCGGCGGAGTGGACCCCTGACGCCAAAGTGGCAGAGTATGTGGTGGGGAAAATCCATCATCCCCTTGAAAGGGAGGTCAGGAATAGGATGAGGGGAGAATGCCCCAGGCCCTCACTGAAGGGGAAGGTGGCACACACGCCTGAAATTGATGAGAAACTATGTACCTTTTTCTCCAAGTATTTGAGGGATCCCAAGAAAGGAATTGATAGGTCTTGGACGTGGTAGGGCCCTTGACCCAAATTATTCAATTGGCGGAGCGTTCCAAAGAGTCAGGATCCCCTTTGTCCACGGATATTGTGGCTGGTTGGGCGCACTACCCTAAACCCTGAAACACTACCCCCTCCACTACCCAAACACCACTGCACTACCCTAAAACACTACCACGACTCCCTACACTACCCAAACACCACTGCACTACCCTAAACCCTAGATCTACCCCCAGCACGACCCCTTCAATACACAAACACCACTGCACTGCCTTAAACCCTAAAACACTACCCTCAGCACGACCTCCTACACTACACAAACACCACTGCACTACCCTAAACCCTAAATCTACCCCCAGCATGACCCCCTACACTACACAAATACCACTGCACTACCCTAAACCCTAAAACACTACCCCCAGCACGACCCCCTTCACTACCTAAACACAACTGCACTACCCTAAACCCTAAAACACTACCCCCAGCACGACCCCCTACACTACCCAAACACCACTGCACGACCCTAACCCCTAAAACAAGACCCCCTACACTACACAAACACCACTGCACTGCCCTAAACCCTAAAACACTAGAACCCAGCACGACCCTCTACAGTACACAAACACCACTGAACTACCCTAAACCCTAAAACACTACCCCCAGCATGACCCCTACACTACACAAACACCACTGCACTACAGTAAACCCAAAACACTACCCCAGCACGACTCCCTACACTACCGAAACACCACTGCACTACACTAAACCCTAAATATACCCCCAGCATGACCTCCCACACTACACAAACACCACTGCACTACCCTAAACCCTAAAACACTAACCCCAGCACGACCCCCTACACTACCCAAACACCACTACACTACCCTAAAACACTAACCCCAGCATGACCCCTACACTACCCAAACACCACTGCACTACCCTATACCCTAAAACACGACCCCCTACACTACACAAACACCACTGCACAACCCTAAAACACTACCACCAGCATGACCCCCTACACTACTCAAACACCACTGCACTACCCTAAAACACTACCCCAGCACGACCCCCTACACTACCCATACACCACTGCAATACCCTAAACCCTAAAACACTACTCCCAGCACGACCCCCTACACTACTGCACTACCCTAAACCCTAAAACACTACCCCCAGCACGACCCCCTACACTAC
The DNA here is from genome assembly GCA_963921515.1 of Calotriton arnoldi. Classification (NCBI taxonomy): domain Eukaryota; kingdom Metazoa; phylum Chordata; class Amphibia; order Caudata; family Salamandridae; genus Calotriton; species Calotriton arnoldi. The sequence goes on from CAWUFW010006230.1 coordinate 420,670, forward strand.
CCAAACACCACTGCACTACGCTAAACCCTAAAACACTACCCCCAGCACGACCCCCTACACCACCCAAACACCACTGCACTACCCTAAACCCTAGAAAAGAAACCCCCACCCCATGCCCAATCCCCCTTACTTCTCACTCCTCGTGGTTCCTGCTTCTCGTTGTCTGAGGGGCGGTGCACGTCGTTGTGAGGAAACGGAACAGCCTCTGTTTCCTTACAACGACGTGGATCGTCTACATGTTTTTTAGAACGCATGGTCATTTACCATACATACCTTTACAACAAAATTAGTTGTAAAGGCATGCGTGGTAAATGACCATGCGTTCTAAAAAAAATGCGTAGTAATGACTTTGTGATGTACAACGCATGCGTGGTAATGCATGCGTTGTAATGGTATCGCGAAGTAAAAAAGTCGTAATGGCTGTTTACCGATCGAAGCTGGCCCCTGTTCTTCAGTGAGACGTTTATTTGATTAATTAGGAGGAAGGAATGTGTTTTTTTTACCGAAAAGTGCATTCCCGGCTGTTGTATTGTGAAAGTGTCCGCGTGGCCTGGTTTCACTTCCGGTGAGAGAGTGGAAGAGTCTGTTTGGATCTAAAGGAGTTCTGTTGTTGGACGGGGCCGGCGCGACACGTCATCAGAAAACATAGCTAATGGAAAGCGTCCTCCCTGAAGTGTGGAGCAGTGCCATGAGAGGTCAACGAGTGTGCGTCTCACCGCAGTATGACCGTACTGCGTGACGCATGTGCCGCCTCCAGGGTACGGGAGGCAGAAGCGGCATTGCAGGTCCTCTTGAAGACCGTTGTAGCACTAATTCTACATTTTGGTACTAGGGCATTTTAACTTCGTTGTTCCTGCAGATACACAGAGAAGATCCTGTGTTATTCAGTGCCCTCGTTACCTTTTTTGTGGGTTGTGGTGCTTGTCACTTCGCTGCCCCGCCGGTGCACACGACTGGGCACCCCACCTTGTGTGCCATCTGCAGGGCCTCTGCCCTCGGATCACTGGTTTCGGTTTCTGGAGTGGCAACATAAACCGTTGCTCCCAAAGGACTAGCCTGAACACTTAGGTGAATATCCCCTGCACCAGCATTCCACGGAAATTCTTTCCTAGCTCTCCCACGTCAACGAGGACGTCATAATAGCACGGCTCCGCTCGCGACACCGTATGACGTCATCGGTGCCATAAGAGGACCTCGTCGGCTTGCTGACGTCAGTTCCACCCATTTTTTTCCGTGCCACCGAGGCAAACAGGCGGACCGAGACATTTTCACATGTATGCATAGTATAATAAATATATATATATTCACTGAAAAAACCATAGGTTTCAGGCACGTTATAGTTAGAAATTAGCATTTAAAAAACCTTAGAAATTCACTGAAAAAACCATAGGTTTCAGGGGCGTTATAGTTAGTTGAACATTTCACTTGTACAAAACCATAGAAATTCCCCCGTTATAGTTAGTTCAGCTAACTATAACTCGCGCGCCCGCAATGCACTGCTGATGACGTCACATATTACATCACTCATGACATGGTCAGTGACATCACTCATGACATCTCAAATGACATCACTGATGACATCATCCAGTGAATGTGTGTTTTTCTGAAAATTAAATATGTTTTATATATGTATATCTCAAGGTCGATGGAAGAATAAATGGGTATATAAGTGTCTAAATGGATGATTTTTTTTTGTTGTTGTAAAATTGATTGTATAACTGACTGATTAAGTGTATCTTAGTGAATACATGGGTTAGTGAGTAATGTTTAAATATGAAAATATCTGTATCAGTCTCTCACTTTGTGTATAAGTGGCTGCATGGGTTGGTGAGTAGCTAACACTTAACCACCTCAAACTTAACGCCCTCAAAACTGAATTCCTATTAATCTCGCCTCCCAACACCACCTCTAACATCAAAGACTGGCTCCCACTACTCACCGCCTTGAACTGTACCCCACATATTGTTGATTCAGCAAAATCCCTAGGAATAACGCTAGACAACAACCTCTCCATGATGAATCACATCAGCTCCACAACCAGAGCGGCCAATTTCCATCTCCACATCTTAAGAAAACTAAAGCCTTTCCTGCCCAATGCAGATCTCAAGATGGCGGTTCAGGCTCTTGTGATCTCCAAACTTGACTATGGGAATGCTACCCTTGTTGGCCTACCGAAAATAAAACTAGCACCGTTGAGGGCTACCCTCCATGCTGCTGCACGGCTCATCACAGGCATAAAGAAAAATGATCACATCACCCCAGCCCTCCACTCTCTGAACTGGCTACCTTATGAATCTAGAATCTACCTAAAAATAGCATGCATGACATACAAAGCCATCCACCACAACACTCCTCGCTACCTGGCTCAGAAACTGGTGCTATCCGGTAGGAATAGAGCTTCTCGTAGTACATGCTCCCTACTGCTGAAACCCCCAAAATTTCACAAAAGAAAACCTATAAGAGATCTTTCTCTGGAATTGCCCCAAGAATTTGGAACGCTCTTCCCCCAGAGAACAGGACCATCCCTTCATTCGTTCTTTTAAAAAACAATGTAAAAATGAGACTGCTGAATAATGTCCTTCCTTTCTGAGGCGACTATCCATGCCAATTTGATTTCTTTGCTGGTGTTTTCACTATGTCTCTTTGTATTATCTTTTCATGCTGTATTGTCTATATTTTGCTCCTTGTATATTTAATGCTATTTATTAGGTTGTACAGCGCTCTGACACCAACATTTTAGTCATGTTCACGCTTTATAAAACTTTATAAATAAAAATTAAAAATTAAAAAATACATGAGTGTCTATATGGATTAATAGTTGGTTTTTTGAGTATGAGTGTGAGTGTCTGTATGGTTCGGTGGGGGGTATTACTTAGTGCATAGATGCATGAATGAGTGACTCACTGTATGTGTTGAAGACAGCATGTGTGCAGGACTGTATAGGTGGATGAGTGTGTGTATGGGTGTGTTAGTGAGTGAATGACTGTCTCAATAGTGTCTTTATGAGTAACTACATATGTTTTAAACTAGTATATGTGAGTATTGGTGTATATAAGTGAGTATATGTGAGAGTGAGAGATTGGAAGAGTTCCTGTACAAATAAGTAGGTGTTTCTATAAGTGATTGTTTAAGAGAGTAAGTATGTGTAAGTTTCTGTAGAAGTAAGTGTGGTAGTGTGTGTATAACTGTATATGCAAGTAAATGGATGTTTGATACTTTGTTTGCATGTGTGACTATGTGTGTGAGTAACTCTATGGATGAGTGGCGGTGTGTAACAGCATGTATAGGTGTATGAGTACATATGATGAGTGAGTACATGTATGAGTGACTGTATAGGGACTGTTGGTGAATGAGTGGATGTGTGTGTAGATCTTGGAATTACTGAATAGGTGTGTTGTAACTGGTATTGGTATGTCCATTGTTTTGAAAATGTTAGTTTGTATTTTTGAGTGTGTGTATCAAAGGTTATATTAGGGTGAGAGGAGGTCTGCCACTCTATCACAAGGATGATGTCATCAGTGAAGTCATTTGAGATGTCATCAGTGATGTCACTGACCATGTCATGAGTGATGTAATATGTGACGTCATCAGCAGTGCATTGCGGGCGCACGAGTTCTAGTTAGCTGAACTAACTATAACGGGGGAATTTCTATGGTTTTGTACGAGTGGAATGTCCAACTAACTATAACGCCCCTGAAACCTATGGTTTTTTCAGTGAATATATATATATATATATATATTTCAAACAATGAGGATCAATTCCAGGCGCGCTCTCTGCGGGTGCTACAGAAGGGCTGAACCCTAGAGCCCAGGGCAATTTTCCAATGTACAAAGTACACTGCACTCAGTGATTCCTGTATTCCAATTTTAATTTAGAACAGCACTACTCCACCAATGTGTTTCGACCTCACAGGGTCTTTTTCACGGTGAGTTGGTCTTTTTTTTATTTTTTATTTATACTCTCTCCATCCTCTGCCCATTATGATGCATGATGGGAGTTGTGGTTTTCCAAAAAAACATTTCTAATTATACTATTCAAAGCATGGCATTTTCATATTATATAGAACAAACATTGTTTTTTCTACAGTGGTATTTTTGTGCAAAAAGTTCTCATTTGATATCCTTGATTAAGGACGGGGACAACATATCACCAGTTCGCAGATTTTCAATTACTAATTGGTGTTACGGATATATTCACTAATACATAATTAAGGTCGAGCTATGTGTAGCTAAAAGTGCACTTAACACAAAAGTAATAATATGCAGACTGAACTTAATGATTTAACATTGCATATGTGCTCTCGATGGTACTATACCGAGTATGTATTAGTGAATAAATTCTTTTTTAAACCTGGCCCTGGGGGAAGGGGTTCCCGGGCTCTAAATCGGCCTCAGGAGGCCGATTTAAAAAATAAATAAACAAAGGCCTATCCCGGGGGGATGGGGTCACCGGGGCCGTAATTGGCCTCAGGAGGGGAGGCGCACCCCCCTCCCTTTTAATTATTATTATTATTTTTTAAATGGCTCAGGCCCCGTGGGATGGGGTCCCCGGGCCCAAAAGGGTCAAGGGAAGCGGGGGCCACCCAGCCTCCCTTCCTTAAAAAAATAATTTTAAAAAAAACAGCAACTCGCCGAAGGCCCCGCCCCCTCCCTGCACAACTCTGCAAACGTGCCTCCTGGTGCGCTCTGAGTTGGGGGATGAAGTCCCCTTCCCTGGTGAGGGTCCTTAAGGGGCAACCAGCCCACCAGGTACCTCCAGTAAACATCACACAGTGGGATTGCTGAGAGGTGGTAGGAGGCCACGCCCGTTTTTACACCACTCTGCAAATGTGCCTCTTGGCGCACTGCTAGTGAGGCAATGAGGTCCCCTTGTGTCCTGAGGACCTCCGGACTAAAGTGGACTTCATCCCCAAGCAGGAGTGCGCCAGGAGGCGTGTTTGCAGAGTGGTGTAGAAAGGGGGTGTGGCCTCTGAGCACCTCTCAGCAATCCAGCTGTGTGGGGCTTACTGGAGGTAACAGGAGGGCTAGTTGGCCCCCAGGGACCCTCAAGAGGCAAGGGGACTTCATCCCCCAACCAAGAGTGCGCCAGGAGGCGCATTTGCAAAGTGGTGGAGAAAGGGGGCGTGGCCTGCAATCATGTCAGGCTCTGCGCCCCGCTGACCCTGATGAGAAGGAAGAAGAATGGACCTTACCTCATATACCAGAACCTCTGCTTTATTTCCAGCCCCCATGCCCGACTGACGAAGTATTATATACAGCAGAGGAGGACCCTGTTTTTTCCTGTTATGGGCCCTTTAAGGCTCAGCTGCCTGACGGTGACGAGTGGATGAGCCATTCCCCCTTGAGGTGTTTAAGACCGGAGCAAGAAGAGGAGGCCTGGCACCACAGTGGAGAATGGAGTAGCCTCATAGTCGAGTGCAGTTCGTCGTGACCCGAGTGCAGAAGGCGGTGTGAAGCAGTCCCGTGCAGATGAAAACACCGAACATGCTTCGGGGACATCGGAGCCCAACCCTGGGATACAGAGACAGACGCCAGGAGGCCAACGACCCCACGAGCTGCCAAGCCGCCTTCCAGGAGGAGCGTGGCTTGCACAGGTGCGTGCCCGATTCCTAGGGATTGGGAGGCGGGTAGAGGAAAAGACCCGGTCTATTTAAGGGGGAAAACACTGACTTGCTCGGCTGAGCATCGATCGAGGCCCGACTGTTTTCTTTTTCTTTCGGGTGAAGGTCTCCTCTACAACACCCTCCTGATCACCTGCGTGTTCGGTGCAATTTCCCCCACTCCCTTCCATATGTAGATTCACATTGTAGCACTTAGCGCTGATACCCTGTTTCTTTTCTTTTTTTTTGGTATTCGCACACTGGATGTTTGTGGTGGAGAAAATACCAGGAAAGAAATACTGCTATTCCCCGAAGAACAGAGGAAGAACCTTTACTCTATTGTTTTGAAACTGGCAATAAAAGCATCTAAAGACTATATTTAGTCTTGTGTGTTACCCGTCAGGCTTCTTGCACTTTGTCCCTGTTACCTGTGAGAGCACTGCCACTCCCATAATGCACTGGTTCTGATGCTCGGGTTGTGTGCTATCCCATGCTACATTGCGAGGACGTGATCAGCTGACCTCGAGGCCATAAAAGAAACTCGCCCCTAAGCTCAGGTGCTTGGCTTACTTCCTCGTTGTGGACCACACCCCTTGAACCGGACTGTTCCTTGCCGTTTACTTATTGCCGTTCCTCGTCCTGCATCGGCTCTTCCCCGGAGTACGGAAAACCCCCCAAGTGGATTGTAGTCTGGAATCTATTTTCATTTCCTCTCACCCGCCGCAGAGCGTGGAGCTTCCCAGCTCACGTCTCCTTTGCAGCGTTTCTGGCCCCGCCGGACCTGCCTGCAGTCACGCCTCCCTCTCCCTCACACATCTCGGGTAGAGACGCGGTGAGGAGTTGTTATTGTGGCCGCGTTCTCTAACCCATTCCCTTCTTCACCCTGGTGAGTCATATCTCCGGCAGCGCGAGGACGCGCTGCGGACTCTGTACGAGATCGCCGCATTTGAGCGGTTCACGATTACCCTTGGACTAACCCGACTCGAAGGTGGATATCGAGGATTGATGTTGGCCTTGTGACTCTGCCGGCATTATTTTTTTTTTCCTTTGGAGCACGACCGGTATAAAATGTGAGGCTTTTCTTTTTCTTGCAAAAGACGCAATGTGTTACACATAGCTGGACATGAGGATGATGCTACTGTCCTTTTTCTTTTGAACCACGAAACTTTATTGACAAGCTTTACTGGTGGGAAGCTACTCCCAGATACAGCTATAGTTCAACTCTGCTATTGCCACATTGTACTTGCCCTGTAGGCAGACGTATGCCTTCGCCTTCTGTTTGCTGCCTCACACGCTCTACTACGTGACAAGAAGTCATTGTTTCTTTTTTTTCCCCAATACTCAGAAGAGACCTTTCTTCAAATGGGACACCCCCGTATATTTGTGAGTATGTGATGGTACACAACCTGTGCTCTCTGACCTTTGCCTTTGCACTGTATCTCTCTCGCTGATGGTAGAATAAGAATCTGTTTAGCACTTGCCACTGCTCTTTCTCTTTTTTATTATTTTTTGTGTTTATGCAGTTGTTGGGACAATAACTCCCGGTTCTAACTCTCTTCATCTACTGGCCCCGCTGAAGGTCTTCCCTGGTGGTACTGTTGTTGTCGCTTCTCTCCCTGGGGGTATTGGTCATTATTCTGGTACCCCTTATTTAGTTGAAGGTGGCTATACCTTATGGGAGAGTTGGGGCCCCGTCTTCGCTCCTGAGAATACTGGTTCTTCTGCCATAAGGAAGTAAGTCCCGACATCGTGTTTCCTGTAACCCGCTACAGACCACCCCTCAGCAATCAACCAAAAATCTCTTGTCCCCTTGCGCTGGTTATTCTACTCTTATAAACCACCCACTCTTCTTCTTACACTCCTTCATACACAAAAGTGTCTCCTCTTTTATTAAAAATGTTCCTTTTATATTCATGTGGTAATAAAATACAATCTAAAACACCAGAAAATATTATACACAAGATCATAGGGAGTAATTCCTATATGTGGAACGAATACTTATAAAAAATTCATCAATCAATATTATAATTAGCTGTATTACAGTCTCATGTTTAAAAACAGAAGGCCTCCTTTTCTATTCTTCCTACTGTCGATTGTATTTACCAATCACACTGGTCATACACTAATTTTCGCTGTGAATCTCTATACATGAATTAAAATGAATACATATATCAAATATAAACAAATCCCATTAGAACAATTTTTAAAAACAATGCATATATCAATATTCAAGACAAATACAGTAAAAGCAAGTTGTCGATGCGGCGTTCGGTGGACTTGTCTTGATCCATACCACCTTCTTCAGGACAAGCTTTTATTTCAAAACAGTAATGTTCACTCTATGGGCAAAAGTATAAAACACATAAGAAAGCATAAAGAGAGGACCACCTTTATGTACAAAGCATTGAGTAATAATTCATGGATACTTTAAAAACATTTGGTTTTTCCGAAGATCAATTCAACAAAATTATCAGCTCTCAGCAATCTCACTGTGTGGGGCTTACTGGAGGTAGCAGGTAGGCTAGTTGGCCCCTAAGGACCCCCAACAGCAAAGGGGACTTAATCCCCCAACCAAGCGCGCGCCAGAAAGCGCGTTTGCAGAGTGGTGGGCAAAGGGGGCATGTGTCACGGACGGATTAGTTCAGCCACTAACCTGTAAAGCCGGATACAGCGGGAGCGATGGAAGATGCCAAGTAACCCTATCCCCCCAATTGTATCACCTGTGGGGGTGTAACAACCACGCCAACAGAAAACACCACGAAAGGGAATAAAGGGACAAAGGAAACAAAAAAGTAGCTGCTGCTGAACCCTCGATGGAACCTGGCCCCGGAGTTGAAGACGTCACTCCTGCTGGCTAGTCCCTGGTTACCTGGGTAAGACACAAGCACAACACACATGTAACAAAAATCATACACAGACGCTAGCAAGAAACTAATGGCTATGTGTAGGTACTTACAGCTAGTCAGGCCGCATTCATTCACTGGTCAAGAAAGGCAATGCCAGAAAATAACATGGGTGAGCTTAATTGTACTTAGCTGGATTGGTCGAGTCCCAAACCATAGCGAATACTCTCTTCCAGCTGGCAAGGGTCCAAATGGCGTCTTCGCATTCCAGCTGAATCATGAAGTCTGCCCCAGCTCTGTGAGGCGAGGAAGCGCGACCTTCTGGCCGCCTGAGGATTGGTGAAGTCTGCCCCAGCTCTGTGAGGCGAGGAAACGCGACCTTCTGGCCGCACGAGGGTTGATCCTACTTCGAGCCTCTCACCGGCTCTGTTATGCGGAAACACGACCTCCTGGCCGCATACAGATAACGCGAGGTTCAACTCGCACTACGGGGTACCAGGCGCACCAGCGTGGAATCCCCAACAAGGCTGCGGTCCCCAGGGAAGGAGCCCTGCACTCTGCGCAGCGGCTGACACGTTCCGCACCATCAGCGCATCTAACCCGGAAGGGGTCGCACACCAAGACAGCGGCAGTGTGCTCCGACAACTTGTTTTCTCCCTTCGCGCTTCAGCGCGGCTGTCAAACGCTACTAGGAGTCCTCGAATGCAAAAGGAACTGCGTGGAGGAACAAGCGCTGAAAACTGGAACGTGGACTCGTCGAGACTGCACTGAGCTCGATTGACAAGCACCCGTCTGACTGAGGGAGGTGCTTAAATAAGGAGGAGAGGTAGGACTACTCCCCTGTCTGTGGCATTATGGGAGTTGTGGTATTCAGGCATACACACTCCATTCACGCCTGTTCTATGCCCATCGAGTGTGACTCTCTTACTAAGTGTGCTGAATCGTGACAGAACCCCCCCCCCCTCTCAAGGGCCGACGTCTCAGTGGCCCACCAGGCTTAGAGGGATACCGCAAGTGAAAACGTCTGAGAAGACTGGGACAGTGGAGATTGGTAACGGGCTCCCAAGAGCGATCCTCGGGACCATACCCTTTCCAGTTGATGAGGTAATGCACCCTCCCCCTGATACGCTTGGAGTTGAGTATACCCCTGACTTCGTACTCTTCTTCCCCCTCTACGGACAGTGGTTGTGGTCTCACGGGTAGTCTGGTTTGAGAGAGACAAGGTCGTAAAAGAGAAACATGAAACACATGGTGGATGCGCCACGAGGAAGGGAGAGACAACCTCATCGCTACAGGATTGACTATTCTCTCTATGGGATAGGGGCCCACAAACTTAGGTTTCAACCGAGAATTCCCCTTAAATGGTAGATGTTTTGTGTCCAGCCACACCCTATCCCCTACTGTATAGGAAGGTTCTGGGGTTCTTTTCCTATCGGCATACTGTTTGTCGCGCGCTTGTGCTGCTGTTAGCTGTGTTTTGGCAGTCTGTAGTACTTTTCTCAGGTGTGTATGGTGTTCCTGGATCGAGGGGTGTTTTGCCACCACAGGCCAGTCGAAGGGCAACATATTAGGATGGTAACCCAAAGTGCAAAAGAAGGGTGAGCACCCCAGAGAAGAATGGTTAGAGTTATTGTACGCAAACTCTGCCATCCATAGAAGCTTGCTCCATTCCTCTTCATGTTGCAAAGTGAACCAACAGAGATATTGCTCTAACGTCTGGTTCAGTCTCTCTGTTTTGCCGTATGTCTGCGGGTGGTAGCTAGTGGAAAGACGGGCATCAACCTTCATGACTACACACAGTGCCTTCCAGAACCTGGAGGGGAATTGGGTTCCTCTGTCCGTAATGAGGACTGCTGGTATGCCATGCAGGCGCACGATGTGTTGTAAGAACGCCTTAGCCAATTCCACTGATGTCGGTAGTCTGGTCATTGCAACGAAGTAGCCCATCTTGGTCAGGTGATCGACTAGGATGGTGTTATTGCCAGAGCTGGGAGGCATCTCCACTATAAAGTCCATAGACAAGGTGTGCCAGGGGGCTGGAGGTATAGGTATAGGCCGAAGCAATCCACTGGGCCTGGTGTGTTGTGCTTTTCCTTGTGCACAGATAGCGCATTCCGTGACGTACTTCATCGTGTCTTTCCTTAATGTGCTCCACCAGAAGTGTCTCTGCATAGCCTGAAGGGTCTTTTGGACTCCCAAGTGTCCACCCAGTGTAGAGTCATGCACCCATTGTAGGGCATGTCTTTGCAGTGACTCCTCCGGTGCGTATAACCGCTTGTCGTGATACCACAACCGGTCCAGAGAGGAACGACGCTGAGGCTCTTCGGTAACCCAGGCTTGCTCATCTAGCCCTTCGATTTGCGCTCTCACCTTTCCCAAGAAGTCAGGTGTAATTGCCAAGGCCATTATCTCCGCAGGAAAGGAAGCGTTCTGTAGTATGGAGGGGGGTTCTTCAGCCGGCGCTAGGCCACGTTCGGGGTCATGAGTGGGTCGTGACAGGGCATCAGCCTTGCCGTTTTGTGCTCCAGGCCTGTATCGAATCACAAAGTCAAACTCCGAGAAAAACAATGACCCCCGGAGTTGTCTAGGAGTCAAGGCTCTTGCACTCTTCAGGAATAACAGGTTCCGGTGATCAGTGTAGATCTCCACGGTGTGTTTAGCTCCCAGCAAATGGTGTCTCCATTCCTCACATGCCCTCTTTATCGCCAAAAGCTCCTTGTCAGTGATACTGTAGTTGCACTCACAAGACAACCGTTTTTTGGAGAAGAAGGCAACAGGATGAAGCTGGCCTGTGTCAGGATGTCTTTGGGATAAGATTCCTCCTAGTGCGTAATAGGACGCATCCGTTTCTACCACAAACGGTCGAGAGGCATCGGGATGTCTCAACACAGGAGCACTAGTAAAACGGCTCTTTAGCGTTCGGAATGCCCTTTCTGCGGAGTCGGTCCAGAGAAACGCCGCTCCTTTCCGCAACAGGTGCGTCAGTGGCTGTATGATACCGGAGAACTCCTTAATGAACCTCCTGTAAAAGTTTGCAAAGCCTAAGAAGCTCTGCAAGGCCTTTACACAGGAGGGTGACTACCACTGCAGGATGGCCCGTACCTTTTTGTCGTCCATGTGTATACCGGTTGGCCCGATGACATATCCCAAGAACTCCACTTCAGCGGCGTGGAAAAGGCTCTTCTCCAATTTAGCATAGAGCTTGTATCTCTGTAGACGTTCCAGAACCTCGGATACATGAAGGATGTGGTCCTTTAAGGACGCCGAGTAAATCAGTATGTCATCGATATACACTATGCATGATACGTCCAACAGGCCCCTCAGGACTTCATCCATAAAAAACTGGAACGTGGCGGGAGCGTTGCAGAGACCGAAGGGCATTACCTGGTACTCATACAGCCCAAATTTCGTCCGAAAAGCCGTCTTCTACTCGTCTCCTTGCCGCACCCTCACCAAGTGGTAGGCTCCCCGAAAGTCCAGTTTGGTAAACACCTTGGCTCCTTTTAACTGATCCAGCAGCACGGGTATCAAGGGCAGAGGATACCTGTTTTTTCTGGTCACTCTGTTGATCGCCCTGTAGTCCACACAAGCCCGCAAGCTGCCTTCCTTCTTCGGAATGAAGAAAATCGGCGCGGAAGCAGGGGAAGAAGGACGGATAAAGCCGAAGGACAGCATCTTGGTGAGGTACAGCTGCAGTTAGGTGGCTTCTGATTCGGTAAGGGCATAGATACGGCTGCATGGTATACTGGCTCCAGGCTCTAAGTCAATCACACAATCGTAGTCCCTGTGTGGGGGTAGCCTTTCCGCTTCCTGTTCGCTGAACACCGCATGGAACTGCTTGTTTTCCTCCGGCAGCGTGGTGGTACAGCATTCGGGCTGTGCGTAAAAACCGCTCGCGAGCAGTCCAGCAGGGCTCACCATGGCGTCAGGCATGCGTATCGTCTCGGTAGAACAATGCGCTTTGCAGAACAAGGAGTTCATGGTGACCGTGCGAGCAGCCCACCGCACTAAGGGATCATGTAGCGTTAGCCAAGGCATGCCCAAAATGAGTTTGAAGTGGGGAGCATCTATGAGGTCAAACTGGATATATTCGGAATGATCTGCTCCAACATGCATCAAACACAACTGTGTGTGAAAACTCACTGGGCCTGAAGTTAGGGCCGTTCCATCCACAGCTTTAACAGGTTCCGGAGTCTCTTTTCGTATACAGGGTACACCAAGTTCTTGCGCGTACTGCTGGTCGATGAAGTTACCGGTAGCTCCAGAATCCAGTAAAGCATGCACAATTATGGGCCCCCCTCCTGGTAGTTCCAGCGTAACACACACGTTCATATGGGTCACTGACGTATGAACTGTGTTGGCCACAGCTGATGAGACCTCTGCTCTCCTGAGGCTCAAACAAGGGGTCTCCTCCTTGTTCGAGTGCGTTAGTTTCCCTGATTCTCAGAGGTATACTCCACCACGGTCAGGTTCCTGGATCCCGGTCTGCCTTTGTTCATCAACCTGGTCCTGGATTTACACTCCCTGATGAAGTGACCGGGCTTCCCACAGTACATACATAACCTCTGTTTCCTTCTCTTGTCTCGTTCGTCTTGACTAATTGGCCCTTTTATTCCACTGATTTGCATTGGCTCCGTCCCATCAGGGGTAGCGGGGTGTTCTTCAGTTATGGGCCTAGGACGTGGCAGAAGGTATCTCGAGTCCGCCCTTTGCTTGTCCCCTTTTCTTTCCTGAAGCCGATGATCAAGTTGAACCGTGAGATCTATAAGTTCATCACACGTGGCGGGCATATGCACGACTTGTGCCAATACGTAATTCGCCTCTCATGCCCTGGTAGAATAAAGATGTTCTTTTTTCCATAGGCCAATTGGTTTCCACCAAGAGCCTGTTGAAGGTGGTTATGTATGTGAGTAGATCTTGCGTGCCCTGCTTAAGCGCAATAGGCTCCATGTCTAAGGAAAGCTGGTGTGCCTTTCTATCGAACAGCTTGCGCATCTCTTCACAAAAGTCAGAAAAGTTACGCAAAACAGGATCGTCCCTCTCTATCAAGGGAAAGGACCAGCTGGCTGCCTTGCCCCCAAGGTAGGACATAACAAAGGCCGTCTTGGCCTGGTCAGTGGGGAACACAGCAGATTTGCACATAAAGTGCAGCTTACACTGACCCAAAAATATACCAAACTTCTTGGGATCCCCAAAGAACCTCTCAGGAGGGGCGAGGGGTAGTTGCAAAGGCTGTATCACTTGTATAGAGGCAGGCCCACCCTGGGAAGGAGAAGAAAAAGGCCATGTCACTCCATCCTGCGTTTGGGTCCCGTGCCCCCTACCAGTGTCGTGTGAAGTAAGCGGGGGCGGTAAGGTCCAGTCTTTTATGTACGAACCTCCCCGTGCACCCGTAGGGTTCAAGCAAGACAGACCCGCTACTTCACGCCTCATCGTGCCTATCTCATTACGTAGCTCTAGGTTTTCCCCTCGGAAGGCATCCACTTCCATCCGCAACGCAGTCAACGTTTCTAGCACAGTCGTAAGGACCACGTTGGTATCCATCGCTCAAGCTGTAAGTAACCGTGGGCTTGTCAATCTGTCACGGACGGATTGGTTCAGCCACTAACCTGTAAAGCCGGATACAGCGGGAGCGATGGAAGATGCCAAGTACCCCTATCCCCCCAATGGTATCACCTGTGGGGGTGTAACAACCACGCCAACAGAAAACACCACGTGAGGGGAAAGGGAATAAAGGGACAAAGGAAACAAAAAAGTAGCGGCTGCTGAACCCTCGATGGAACCTGGCCCCGGAGTTGAAGACGTCACTCCTGCTGGCTGGTCCCTGGTTACCTGGGTAAGACACAAGCACAACACACATGTAACAAACATCATACACAAACGCTAGCAAGAAACTAATGGCTATGTGTAGGTACTTACAGCTAGTCAGGCCGCATTCATTCTCTGATCAAGAAAGGCAATGCCAGAAAATAACATGGGTGAGCTTAATTGTACTTAGCTGGATTGGTTGAGTCCCAAACCATAGCGAATACTCTCTTCCAGCTGGCAAGGGTCCAAATGGCGTCTTCGCATTCCAGCTGAATCATGAACTCTGCCCCAGCTCTGTGAGGCGAGGAAACGCGACCTTCTGGCCGCCTGAGGATTGGTGAAGTCTGCCCCAGCTCTGTGAGGCGAGGAAACGCGACCTTCTGCCCGCACGAGGGTTGATCCTACTTCGAGCCTCTCACCGGCTCTGTTACACGGAAACACGACCTCCTGGCCGCATACAGATAACGCGAGGTTCAACTCGCACTACGGGGTACCAGGCGCACCAGCGCGGAATCCCCAACAAGGCTGCGGTCCCCAGGGAAGGAGTCCTGCACTTGCGCAGCGGCTGAAACGTTCCGCACCATCCGCGCGTCAGCGCGTCTATCCCGGAAGGGGTCGCACACCGAGGCAGCGGCAGTGCGCTCCAACAACTTGTTTTCTCCCTTCGCGCTTCAGCGCGGCTGTCAAACGCTACTAGGAGTCCTCGAATGCAAAAGGAACTGCGTGGAGGAACAAGTGCTGAAAACTGCAACGTGGACTCGTCGAGACTGCACTGAGCTCGATTGACAAGCACCCGTCTGACTGAGGGAGGTGCTTAAATAAGGAGGAGAGGTAGGACTACTCCCCTGTCTGTGGCATTATGGGAGTTGTGGTATTCAGGCATACACACTCCATTCACGCCTGTTCTATGCCAATCGAGTGTGCCTCTCTTACTAAGTGTGCTGAATCGTGACAGCATGGCCTGCTATCAGAATTCAGTAATCCTGCTGTGTGGGACTTACTGGACGCAATAGCAGGGGTAGTTGGCCCCCAAGGACGTCCTTGGGGGCCAACTACCCCTCCTGTTACCTCCAGTAAGTCTCTCATAGTGGGACTGCTAAGAGGTCTTCGGAGGCCACGCTCCCCTTTCTCCAGTACTCTGAAACCGCGCCTCCTGGCACACTACTGGTTGGGGGATGAAGTCCACTTTTATCCTGGGGGACTTTTGGGGCCAAGAAGCCCTCCTGGTACCTCCTGTAAGTCCTATGCAGTGGAATTACTGAGCGCTGGTTGGAGGCCCAGCCCCTTTTCTCCACCACTCAGCAAACGCGACTACTATTTAAACAAGCATTTGCAATGCAATTGCACTCTCATTTGCGAGAGTTAGAGATATTGGTGTTGTAAATGTAAACGTTTTTTACTAATGCTTTTTGGAGTGGAGTGGATGTACGTTGTGTGTAGTGGAATTATGTGGTGTGTTGTGCAGTGAAATTATGTGGATATAAAGTATGGTATTTAGTGTATTGGAATTATGTGGAGTGGGATTATGTGTTATGGAGAGTAACTATGTGGTATGGTAGTCTGTGTTGTGGAGTGGTAACCTCAGGTTTAGTCTTCCTCGTTTCCATAGAAGCTAAACTATAAACTCAATGAGACACAAAAAAGAAGCAACCACAGAGGAGCACCTCTGGACCTAGTTAGAGGTATGAGCAGGGCCACTGGAATTATGCGACTGTTCGGCCACGACGATTTTCGCATGGTTATAAATTTTCCGCATTTGCCACATAATCCATCATCTGCCGCATAATCTGCAGATTTGAACAAAAAAAAACTTGTTTCTAACTCAAACAGCTCAAACGTTACCAAAAATGCAGTGCCAGGTATTGCAGCATGGTGGAGGCCCCTTGCAACAAACTGGAATGGTCACCTGCTACTTATTGCTAAATGTGGGTGTTAAATTGGTATTAATGGTGAGCAAACCTCTCTTCTTTCTGTGCCTTTCTTCCTCTTTCTGCACTTCTCTTGCCTCTTTCTGCAACTCTTCCTTCTTTCTGCACCTCTCTTGCTTCTTTCTGCACTTCACTTGCCTCTTTCTGCACCCCTCTTGCCTCTTTCTGCTTGCCTCTTTCTGCACCCCTTTTGCCTCTTTCTGCATGCCTCTTTCTGTACCCCTTTTGCCTCTTTCCACACCCCTCTTCTGTCTTCTCATCCCTCTTTCTGCACCTCTCATCCCTCTTTCTGCACCCCTCTTGCCTCTTTCTGCAACTATGTTCCTTCCTTCTGCACTTCTCTTGCTTCTTTCTGCACCCCTCTTGCCTCTTTCTGTACCCTCTTGCCTCTTTCTGCACTGCTCTTGCCTCTATCTGCACTTCTGTTGCTTCTTTCTGCACTTCTCTTGCTTCCTTCTGCGCCTCTCTTGCTTCCTTCTGCGCCTCTCTTCCCTCTTTCTGCACCTCTCTTGCTTCTTTCTGCACCCCTCTTGCCTATTTCTGTACCTCGCTTGCATCTTTCTCTCCCCCTCTTGCCTCTTTCTCTCCCCCTCTTGCCTCTTTCTGCATCTCTCCTGCCTCTTTCTGGACCTCTCTTGCTTCTTTCTGCACTTCACATGCCTCTTTCTGCACCTCTCTTGCCTCTTTCTGCACTGCTCTTGCCTCTTTTTCTCTACCCCTCTTGCCTCTTTCTGCACCCCTCTTGCCTCTTTCTGCACCCCTCTTGCCTCTTTCTGTACATCTCTTGCTTCTTTCTGCACCCCTTTTGCCTCTTTCTGCACCCCTTTTGCCTCTTTCTGCACCCCTCTTGCCTCTTTCCGCACCCCTCTTCTGTCTTTCCGCACCCCTCTTCTGTCTTTCTGCACCCCTCTTCCTGCACCTCTCATCCCCCTCTTTCTGCACCTCTCATCCCTCTTTCTGCACCGCTCTTGCCTCTTTCTGTACCCCTCTTACCTCTTTCTGCACTTTTGTTGCTTCTTTCTGCACTTCTCTTGATTCTTTCTGCGCCTCTCTTCCGTCTTTCTCCTCCTCTCATCCCTCTTTCTGCACCTCTCTTGCCTCTTTCTGCACCCCTCTTGCCTCTTTCTGCAACTGTTCCTTCCTTCTGCACTTCTCTTGCTTCTTTCTGCACCTCTCTTGCTTCTTTCTGCACCTCTCTTGCTTCTTTCTGCACCTCTCTTGCTTCTTTCTGCACCTCTCTTGCTTCTTTCTGCACACCTCTTGCTTCTTTCTGCTCCCCTCTTGCTTCTTTCTGCTCCCCTCTTGCTTCTTTCTGCTCCCCTCTTGCTTCTTTCTGCTCCCCTCTTGCTTCTTTCTGCACCCCTTTTGCCTCTTTCTCCACCTCTCTTGCCTCTTTCTGTACCCCTTTTGCCTCTTTCCGCACCCCTCTTGTCTTTCTGCACCCCTCTTGCCTCTTTCTGCACCCCTCTTGCCTCTTTCTGCACCCCTCTTGCCTCTTTCTGCACTTCTCTTGCCTCTTTCTGTACCCCTCTTCTGCACCCCTCTTGCCTCTTTCTGCACCTCTGTTGCCTCTTTCTGCACCCCTCTTGCCTCTTTCTACACTTCTCTTGCCTCTTTCTGCAGTTCTCTTACCTCTTTCTGCACGTCTGTTGCTCCTTTCTGAACTTCACTTGCCAATTCCTGCACCCTTGTTGCCTCTTTCTGTACCTCTGGTTCTTTCTTCATTTCTCTTCTTTCTGCACCCCTCTTGCCTCTTTCTGCACCCCTCTTGCCTCTTTCTGCACCCCTCTTCCCACTGCTGCACCTCTTTGCCTCTTTCTGCACCTCCTGCTGCTTTCCGCACTTCTGTTGCCCCCTTCTGCACCTCTCTTGCTTCTTTCTGCACCTCTCTTGCTTCTTTCTGCATTTCTCTTGCTTCTTTCTGCACATCTGTTTCTTCTTTCTGCACCTCTGTTGCTTCTTTCTGTACCCCTCTTGCCTCTTTCTGCAGCTCTTCCCTGTTTCTGCAGCTCTCTTCCCTGTTTCTGCACCCCTCTTCCCTGTTTCTGCACCCTTCTTCCCTGTTTCTGCACCCCTCTTCCCTGTTTCTGCACCCCTCTTCCCTGTTTCTGCACCTATCTTGCCTCTTTCTGCACCGCTCTTGCATCTTTCTGCACTTCTCTTACCTCTTTCTGCACCTCTCTTGCTTTTTCTGTACCCCTCTTGCCCTCTTGCCTCTTGCTGTACCCCTCTTGCCTCTTTCTGCACCCCTCTTCCCTGTGTCTGTACCTCACTTACCTCTTTATGCACCTCTCTTTTGTCTTTCTGTACTTCTCTTGCCTTTTTCTGCACCCCTTTTGCCTCTTTCTCCATTTCTCTTGCTTCTTTCTGCACATCTGTTGCTTATTTCGGCACTTCTCTTGCCTATTTCTGTACCTCGCTTGCATCTTTCTGCACCTCTCTTGCCTCTTTCTCTCCCCCTCTTGCCTCTTTCTGCATCTCTCCTGCCTCTTTCTGGACCTCTCTTGCTTCTTTCTGCACTTCACATGCCTCTTTCTGCACCTCTCTTGCCTCTTTCTGCACTGCTCTTGCCTCTTTTTCTCTACCCCTCTCGCCTCTTTCTGCACCCCTCTTGCCTCTTTCTGCACCCCTCTTGCCTCTTTCTGTACATCTCTTGCTTTTTTCTGCACCCCTTTTGCCTCTTTCTGCACCCCTCTTGCCTCTTTCCGCACCCCTCTTCTGTCTTTCCGCACCCCTCTTCTGTCTTTCCGCACCCCTCTTCTGTCTTTCCGCACCCCTCTTCTGTCTTTCCGCACCCCTCTTCTGTCTTTCCGCACCCCTCTTCTGTCTTTCTGCACCCCTCTTCTGTCTTTCTGCACCTCTCATCCCCCTCTTTCTGCACCTCTCATCCCTCTTTCTGCACCTCTCTTGCCTCTTTCTGTACCCCTCTTACCTCTTTCTGCACTTTTGTTGCTTCTTTCTGCACTTCTCTTCCGTCTTTCTCCTCCTCTCATCCCTCTTTCTGCACCTCTCTTGCCTCTTTCTGCACCCCTCTTGCCTCTTTCTGCACCCTTCTTGCCTCTTTCTGCAACTGTTCCTTCCGCACTTCTCTTGCTTCTTTCTGCACCTCTCTTGCTTCTTTCTGCACCTCTCTTGCTTCTTTCTGCACACCTCTTGCTTCTTTCTGCACCCCTTTTGCCTCTTTCTCCACCTCTCTTGCCTCTTTCTGTACCCCTTTTGCCTCTTTCCGCACCCCTCTTGTCTTTCTGCACCCCTCTTGCCTCTTTCTGCACCCCTCTTGCCTGTTTCTACACTCCTCTTGCCTCTTTCTGCAGTTCTCTTACCTCTTTCTGCACGTCTGTTGCTCCTTTCTGAATTTCACTTGCCAATTTCTGCATCCTCTTGCCTCTTTCTGCACCCCTCTTGCCTCTTTCTGCACCCCTCTTGCCTCTTTCTGTACCCCTCTTGCCTCTTTCTGCACCCCTCTTGCCTCTTTCTGCACCCCTCTTGCCTCTTTCTGCACCCCTCTTGCCTCTTTCTACACTTCTCTTGCCTCTTTCTGCAGTTCTCTTACCTCTTTCTGCAAGTCTGTTGCTCCTTTCTGAACTTCACTTGCCAATTTCTGCACCCTTGTTGCCTCTTTCTGTACCTCGGGTTCTTTCTTCATTTCTCTTACTTCTTTCTGCACCCCTCTTGCCTCTTTCTGCACCCCTCTTGCCTCTTTCTGCACCCCTCTTCCCACTGCTGCACCTCTTTGCCTCTTTCTGCACCTCCTGCTGCTTTCTGCACTTCTGTTGCCCCTTTCTGCACCTCTCTTGCTTCTTTCTGCACTTCTTTCTGCACCTCTCTGGCTTCTTTCTGCACCCATCTTGCCTCTTTCTGCACCTCTGTTGCTTCTTTCTGCATTTCTCTTGCTTCTTTCTGCACATCTGTTTCTTCTTTCTGCACCTCTGTTGCTTCTTTCTGTACCCCTCTTGCCTCTTTCTGCAGCTCTTCCCTGTTTCTGCAGCTCTCTTCCCTGTTTCTGCAGCTCTCTTCCCTGTTTCTGCAGCTCTCTTCCCTGTTTCTGCACCCCTTGTGCCTCTTTCTGCATCCCTCTTCCCTGTTTCTGCACCCCTCTTCCCTGTTTCTGCACCCCTCTTCCCTGTTTCTGCACCCCTCTTCCCTGTTTCTGCACCCCTCTTCCCTGTTTCTGCACCCCTCTTCCCTGTTTCTGCACCCCTCTTCCCTGTTTCTGCACCGCTCTTGCATCTTTCTGCACTTCTCTTACCTCTTTCTGCACCTCTTGCTTTTTCTGTACCCCTCTTGCCCTCTTGCCTCTTTCTGTACCCCTCTTGCCTCTTTCTGTACCCCTCTTGCCTCTTTCTGCACCCCTCTTGCCTCTTTCTGCACCCCTCTTCCCTGTGTCTGTACCTCACTTACCTCTTTATGCACCTCTCTTTTGTCTTTCTGTACTTCTCTTGCCTCTTTCTGCACCCCTTTTGCCTCTTTCTCCATTTCTCTTGCTTCTTTCTGCACATATGTTGCTTATTTCGGCACTTCTCTTGCATCTTTCTGTATTTCTCTTGCTTCTTTCTGCTCCTCCCTTGCTTCTTTCTGCTCCTCCCTTGCTTCTTTCTGCACCTCTCTTGCTTCTTTCTGCACCTCTCTTGCTTCTTGCTGCACCTCTTGTGCTTCTTTCTGTACCTCTTGCCTCTTTCTGTACCTCTCTTGCCTCTCTGCACCTCACTTGCCCCTTATTGTACTTCTCTTGTCTCTTTCTGCATCTCATTCTCTTCTTTATGCACCTCACTTGCCTCTTTCTGCACCTCTCTTGCCTCTTTCTGCACCTCTCTTGCCTCTTTCTGCACCTCTCTTGCCTCTTTCTGCACCTCTCTTCCCTCTTTCTGCACTTCTCTTGCCTCTTTCTGCACCTCTGTTGCTTCTTTCTGCCCTTCTCTTGCCTCTTTCTGCACCTCTGTTGCCTCTTTATGGACCTCTGTTGCTTCTTTCTGCCCTTCTCTTGCCTCTTTATGGACCTCTATTGCTTCTTTCTGCACTTCACCTGTCTCTTTCTGCATCCTGTTGCCTCTTTCTGCACTTCTCTTGCCTCTCTGCACCCCACTTGCCTCTTTCTGCACTTCTCTTGCCTCTTTCTGCACCTCTCTTGCTTCTTTCTGAACCCCTTTTGCCTCTTTCTGCACCCCTCTTGCATCTTTCTGCACCTCTCTTGCCTCTTTTTGCACCCCTTTTGCCTCTTTCTGCACCTCTTTGCCTCTTTCTGTACCCCTTTTGCCTCTTTCCGCACCCCTCTTCTGTCTTTCTGCACCCCTCTTGCCTGCACCCCTCTTTCTGCACCCCTCTTGCCTGTTTCTACACTTCTCTTGCTTCTTTCTGCACCCCTCTTGCCTCTTTCTGCACCCCTCTTGCCTCTTTCTGCACCCCTCTTGCCTCTTTCTGCACCCCTCTTCCCACTTGCTGCACCTCTTTGCCTCTTTATGCACCTCCTGCCTCTTTCTGTACTTCTGTTGCCCCTTTCTGCTCCTCTCTTGCTTCTCTCTGGCTTTTTTCTGCACCTGTCTTGCCCCTTCTGCACCTCTCTTGCTTCTTTCTGCATTTCTCTTGCTTCTTTCTGCACATCTGTTGCTTCTTTCTGCACCTCTGTTGCTTCTTTCTGCACTTCTCTTAATTCTTTCTGCACCTCTCTTGCCTCTTTCTGTACCCCTCTTGCCTCTTTCTGTACCCCTCTTGCCTCTTTCTGTACCCCTCTTGCCTCTTTCTGTACCCCTCTTACCTCTTTCTGCACCCCTCTTCCCTGTTTCTGCACCCCTCTTCCCTGTTTCTGCACCCCTCTTCCTTGTTTCTGCACCCCTCTTGCCTCTTTCTGCACCTCTCTTGCATCTATCTGCACTTCTCTTGCCTCTTTCTTCACATCTCTTGCTTCTTTCTGTACCCCTCTTGCCTCTTTCTGTATCCCTCTTCCCTGTCTGCACCTCACTTGCCTCTTTATGCACCTCTCTTGCATCTTTCTGCACATCTATTGCTTCTTTCTGTATCCCTCTTGCTTCTTTCTGTATCCCTCTTGCTTCTTTCTGCACCCCTCTTGCCTCTTTCTGCACCCCTCTTGCCTCTTTCTGCACCCCTCTTGCCTCTTTCTGCACCCCTCTTGCCTCTTTCTGCACCCCTCTTCCCTGTGTCTGCACCTCACTTGCCTCTTTATGCACCTCTTTTGTCTTTCTGCACTTCTCTTGCCTCTTTCTGCACCCCTTTTGCCTCTTTCACCATTTCTCTTGCTTCTTTCTGCACATCTGTTGCTTCTTTCTGCACATCTGTTGCTTCTTTCTGCAACCCTCGTGCCTCTTTCTGCACCTCTTTCTGTACCTCTCTTGCTTCTTGCTGCACCTCTTGTGCCTCTTTCTGTACCTCTTGCCTCTTTCTGTACCTCTTGCCTCTTTCTGTACCTCTTGCCTCTTTCTGTACCTCTCTTGCCTCTCTGCACCTCACTTGCCCCTTACTGTACTTCTCTTGCCTCTTTCTGCATCTCACTCTCTTCTTTATGCACCTCTTGTGCCTCTTTCTGTACCTCTTGCCTCTTTCTGTACTTCTCTTACCTCTTTCTGTACCTCTCTTGCCTCTTCTGCACTTCTCTTGCCTCTATCTGCACCTCTGTTGCTTCTTTCTGCCCTTCTCTTGCCTCTTTCTGTACCTCTGTTGCCTCTTTATGGACCTCTGTTGCTTCTTTCTGCACCTCTGTTGCCTCTTTATGGACCTCTCGTGCTTCTTTCTGCCATTCTCTTGCCTCTTTCTGCACCTCTGTTGCCTCTTTATGGACCTCTCGTGCTTCTTTCTGCACTTCACCTGCCTCTTTCTGCATCCTGTTGCCTCTTTCTGCACATCACTTGCCTCTCTGCACCTCTGTTGCTTCTTTCTGCCCTTCTCTTGCCTCTTTCTGTACCTCTGTTGCCTCTTTATGGACCTCTGTTGCTTCTTTCTGCCCTTCTCTTGCCTCTTTCTGCACCTCTGTTGCCTCTTTATGGACCTCTCGTGCTTCTTTCTGCACTTCACCTGCCTCTCTGCACCCCTCTTGCCTCTTTCTGCACTTCTCTTGCCTCTTTCTGCACCTCGTGCTTCTTTCTGAACCCCTTTTGCCTCTTTCTGCACCCCTCTTCCCTCTTTCTGCACCCCTGTTCCCTTTCTGCACCTCTCTTGCTTCTTTCTGTACTTGTCTCGCCTCTTTATGGACCTCTGTTGCTTCTTTCTGCCCTTCTCTTGCCTCTTTCTGCACCTCTGTTGCCACTTTATGGACCTCTCGTGCTTCTTTCTGCACTTCACCTGCCTCTCTGCACCCCTCTTGCCTCTTTCTGCACTTCTCTTGCCTCTTTCTGCACCTCGTGCTTCTTTCTGTACCCCTCTTACCTCTTTCTGCACCCCTCTTCCCTGTTTCTGCACCCCTCTTCCCTGTTTCTGCACCCCTCTTCCCTGTTTCTGCACCCCTCTTCCCTCATTCTGCACCCCTCTGCACCCCTCTTGCCTCATTCTGCACCCCTCTTGCCTCTTTCTGCACCTCTTGCCTCTTTCTGCACCTCTCGCCTCTTTCTGCACCTTTCTTGCTTCTTTCTGTACCCCTCTTACCTGTTTCTGCACCCCTCTTCCCTCATTCTGCACCCCTCTTCCCTCATTCTGCACCCCTCTTGCCTCTTTCTGCACCTCACTTGCCTCTTTATTCACCTCTCTTGCATCTTTCTGCACTTATGTTGCCTCTTTCTGCACCTTTTTGCCTCTTTCTGCACCTTTTTTGCCTCTTTCTGCATTTCTCTTGCTTCTTTCTGCACATCTGTTGCTTCTTTCTGCACCTCTGTTGCTTCTTTCTGCACATGTCGTTCCTATTTCTGTACCCCTCTTACCTCTTTCTGCAGCTCTTACCTTTTTCTGCACCCCTCTTACCTCTTTCTGCAGCTCTTACCTTTTTCTGCACCCCTCTTCCCTGTTTCTGCACCCTCTTCCCTGTTTCTGCACCTATCTTGCCTCTTTCTGCGCACCTCTTGCATCTTTCTGCACTTCCCTTGCCTCTTTCTGCACCTCTCTTGCATCTTTCTGCACATCTCGTGCTTCTTTCTGTACCCCTCTTGCTTCTTTCTGTACCCCTCTTGCCTCTTTCTGCACCCCTCTTGCCTCTTTCTGCACCGATCTTCCCTCTTTCTGCACCTCACTTGCCTCTTTATGCACCTCTCTTTTGTCTTTCTGCACTTCTCTTGCCTTTTTCTGCACCCCTTTTGCCTCTTTCTCCATTTCTCTTGCTTCTTTCTGCACATCTGTTGCTTATTTCGGCACTTCTCGTGATCTTTCTGTATTTCTCTTGCTTCTTTCTGCTCCTCCCTTGCTTCTTTCTGCAACCCTCGTGCCTCTTTCTGCACCTCTTGCTGTACCTCTTGTGCCTCTTGCTGTACCTCTTGCCTCTTTCTGTACCTCTTGCCTCTTTCTGTACCTCTCTTACCTCTCTGCAACTCAAGTGCCTCTTTCCACATCTCACTCTCTTCTTTATGTGCCTCTTGCCTCTTTCTGCACTTCACTTGCCTCTTTCTGTACCCCTCTTACCTCTTTCTGCAGCTCTTACCTTTTTCTGCACCCCTCTTCCCTGTTTCTGCACCTCGCTTGCCTCTTTCTGCAGCTCGCTTGTCTTTCTGAACCTCGCTTGTCTCTTTCTGCACCTCTCTTGTCTCTTTCTGCACCTCTCTTGTCTCTTTCTGCACCTCTCTTGTCTCTTTCTGCACCTCTCTTGCCTGTGTCTGTACCCCTCTTGCCTCTTTCTGCACCCCTCTTCCCTCTTTCTGCACCCCTCTTCCCTGTCTGCACCTCACTTGCCTCTTTATGTACCTCTCTTGCCTCTTTCTGCACCTCTTTTGCCTCTTTCTGCATTTCTCTTGCTTCTTTCTGCACATCTGTTGCTTCTTTCTGCACCTGTGTTGCTTCTTTCTTGCCTCTTTCTGTACCCCTCTAACCTCTTTCTGCAGCTCTTACCTTTTCCTTGTTTCTGCACCTCTCTTGCCTCTTTCTGCACCTCTCGCATCTTTCTGCACATCTCGTGCTTCTTTCTGTACCCCTCTTGCCTCTTTCTGCACCCCTCTTCCCTGTGTCTGCACCTCACTTGCCTCTTTATGCACCTCGTTTGTCTTTATGCACTTCTCTTGCCTCTTTCTGCACCCCTTTTTCCTCTTTCTCCATTTCTCTTGCTTATTTCTGCACATCTGTTGCTTATTTTGGCACTTCTCGTGATCTTTCTGTATTTCTCTTGCTTCTTTCTGCTCTTCCCTTGCTTCTTTCTGCACCTCTTGCTTCTTTCTGCAACCCTCATGCCTCTTTCTGGACCTCTTTCTGCACCTCTCTTGCTTTTTGCTGTACCTCTTGTGCCTCTTTCTGTACCTCTTGCCTCTTTCTGTACCTCTCTTGCCCCTCTGCACCTCACTTGCCCCTTACTGTACTTCTCTTGTCTCTTTCTGCATCTCACTCTCTTCTTTCTGTACCTCTCTTGCCTCTTCTGCACTTCTCTTCCCTCTTTCTGTACCTCTCTTCCCTCTTTCTGTACCTCTCTTCCCTCTTTCTGTACCTCTCTTCCCTCTTTCTGTACCTCTCTTCCCTTTTTCTGTACCTCTCTTCCCTCTTTCTGTACCCCTCTTGCCTCTTTCTGCAGCTCTTACCTCTTTCTGCAGCTCTTACCTCTTTCTGCACCCCTCTTCCCTGTTTCTGCACCCCTCTTCCCTGTTTCTGCACCCCTCTTCCTTGTTTCTGCACCCCTCTTGCCTCTTTCTGCACCTCTCTTGCATCTATCTGCACTTCTCTTGCCTCTTTCTTCACATCTCTTGCTTCTTTCTGTACCCCTCTTACCTGTTTCTGCACCCCTCTTCCCTCATTCTGCACCCCTCTTCCCTCATTCTGCACCCCTCTTCCCTCATTCTGCACCCCTCTTGCCTCTTTCTGCACCTCACTTGCCTCTTTATTCACCTCTCTTGCATCTTTCTGCACTTATGTTGCCTCTTTCTGCACCTTTTTTGCCTCTTTCTGCATTTCTCTTGCTTCTTTCTGCACATCTGTTGCTTCTTTCTGCACCTCTGTTGCTTCTTTCTGCACATGTCGTTCCTATTTCTGTACCCCTCTTACCTCTTTCTGCAGCTCTTACCTTTTTCTGCACCCCTCTTACCTCTTTCTGCAGCTCTTACCTTTTTCTGCACCCCTCTTCCCTGTTTCTGCACCCCTCTTCCCTGTTTCTGCACCTATCTTGCCTCTTTCTGCGCACCTCTTGCATCTTTCTGCACTTCCCTTGCCTCTTTCTGCACCTCTCTTGCATCTTTCTGCACATCTCGTGCTTCTTTCTGTACCCCTCTTGCTTCTTTCTGTACCCCTCTTGCCTCTTTCTGCACCCCTCTTGCCTCTTTCTGCACCCTCTTCCCTCTTTCTGCACCTCACTTGCCTCTTTATGCACCTCTCTTTTGTCTTTCTGCACTTCTCTTGCCTTTTTCTGCACCCCTTTTGCCTCTTTCTCCATTTCTCTTGCTTCTTTCTGCACATCTGTTGCTTATTTCGGCACTTCTCGTGATCTTTCTGTATTTCTCTTGCTTCTTTCTGCTCCTCCCTTGCTTCTTTCTGCAACCCTCGTGCCTCTTTCTGCACCTCTTGCTGTACCTCTTGTGCCTCTTGCTGTACCTCTTGCCTCTTTCTGTACCTCTTGCCTCTTTCTGTACCTCTTGCCTCTTTCTGTACCTCTCTTGCCTCTCTGCAACTCAAGTGCCTCTTTCCACATCTCACTCTCTTCTTTATGTGCCTCTTGCCTCTTTCTGCACTTCACTTGCCTCTTTCTGTACCCCTCTTACCTCTTTCTGCAGCTCTTACCTTTTTCTGCACCCCTCTTCCCTGTTTCTGCACCTCGCTTGCCTCTTTCTGCAGCTCGCTTGCCTCTTTCTGCAGCTCGCTTGTCTTTCTGCACCTCGCTTGTCTCTTTCTGCACCTCTCTTGTCTCTTTCTGCACCTCTCTTGTCTCTTTCTGCACCTCTCTTGTCTCTTTCTGCACCTCTCTTGCCTGTGTCTGTACCCCTCTTGCCTCTTTCTGCACCCCTCTTCCCTCTTTCTGCACCCCTCTTCCCTGTCTGCACCTCACTTGCCTCTTTATGTACCTCTCTTGCCTCTTTCTGCACCTCTTTTGCCTCTTTCTGCATTTCTCTTGCTTCTTTCTGCACCTGTGTTGCTTCTTTCTTGCCTCTTTCTGTACCCCTCTAACCTCTTTCTGCAGCTCTTACCTTTTCCTTGTTTCTGCACCTCTCTTGCCTCTTTCTGCACCTCTCGCATCTTTCTGCACATCTCGTGCTTCTTTCTGTACCCCTCTTGCCTCTTTCTGCACCCCTCTTCCCTGTGTCTGCACCTCACTTGCCTCTTTATGCACCTCGTTTGTCTTTATGCACTTCTCTTGCCTCTTTCTGCACCCCTTTTTCCTCTTTCTCCATTTCTCTTGCTTATTTCTGCACATCTGTTGCTTATTTTGGCACTTCTCGTGATCTTTCTGTATTTCTCTTGCTTCTTTCTGCTCTTCCCTTGCTTCTTTCTGCACCTCTTGCTTCTTTCTGCAACCCTCATGCCTCTTTCTGGACCTCTTTCTGCACCTCTCTTGCTTTTTGCTGTACCTCTTGTGCCTCTTTCTGTACCTCTTGCCTCTTTCTATACCTCTTGCCTCTTTCTGTACCTCTCTTGCCCCTCTGCACCTCACTTGCCCCTTACTGTACTTCTCTTGTCTCTTTCTGCATCTCACTCTCTTCTTTCTGTACCTCTCTTGCCTCTTCTGCACTTCTCTTCCCTCTTTCTGTACCTCTCTTCCCTCTTTCTGTACCTCTCTTCCCTCTTTCTGTACCTCTCTTCCCTCTTTCTGTACCTCTCTTCCCTCTTTCTGTACCTCTCTTCCCTTTTTCTGTACCTCTCTTCCCTCTTTCTGTACCCCTCTTGCCTCTTTCTGCAGCTCTTACCTCTTTCTGCACCCCTCTTCCCTGTTTCTGCACCCCTCTTCCCTGTTTCTGCACCCCTCTTCCCTGTTTCTGCACCCCTCTTCCTTGTTTCTGCACCCCTCTTGCCTCTTTCTGCACCTCTCTTGCATCTATCTGCACTTCTCTTGCCTCTTTCTTCACATCTCTTGCTTCTTTCTGTACCCCTCTTCCCTCTTTCTGCACCCCTCTTCCCTCTTTCTGTACCTCTCTTCCGTCTTTCTGTACCTCTCTTTCTGTACCCCTCTTGCCTCTTTCTGCAGCTCTTACCTCTTTCTGCACCTCTCTTGCCTCTTTCTGCACCTCTCTTGCCTCTTTCTACACCTCTCTTGCTTCTTTTTGCACTTCTCTTGCCTCTTTCAGCACCCCTCTTAGCTCTTTCTGCACCTCTGTTTTTTCTTTCTGCACTTCTCTTGCTTCTTTCTGCACCTCTCTTGCTTCATTCTGCTTCCCTCTTGCCTCTTTCTGCACCCCTCTTGCCTGTTTCTACACTCCTCTTGCCTCTTTCTGCAGTTCTCTTACCTCTTTCTGCACGTCTGTTGCTCCTTTCTGAATTTCACTTGCCAATTTCTGCATCCTCTTGCCTCTTTCTGCACCCCTCTTGCCTCTTTCTGCACCCCTCTTGCCTCTTTCTGTACCCCTCTTGCCTCTTTCTGCACCCCTCTTGCCTCTTTCTGCACCCCTCTTGCCTCTTTCTGCACCCCTCTTGCCTCTTTCTACACTTCTCTTGCCTCTTTCTGCAGTTCTCTTACCTCTTTCTGCAAGTCTGTTGCTCCTTTCTGAACTTCACTTGCCAATTTCTGCACCCTTGTTGCCTCTTTCTGTACCTCGGGTTCTTTCTTCATTTCTCTTACTTCTTTCTGCACCCCTCTTGCCTCTTTCTGCACCCCTCTTGCCTCTTTCTGCACCCCTCTTCCCACTGCTGCACCTCTTTGCCTCTTTCTGCACCTCCTGCTGCTTTCTGCACTTCTGTTGCCCCTTTCTGCACCTCTCTTGCTTCTTTCTGCACTTCTTTCTGCACCTCTCTGGCTTCTTTCTGCACCCATCTTGCCTCTTTCTGCACCTCTGTTGCTTCTTTCTGCATTTCTCTTGCTTCTTTCTGCACATCTGTTTCTTCTTTCTGCACCTCTGTTGCTTCTTTCTGTACCCCTCTTGCCTCTTTCTGCAGCTCTTCCCTGTTTCTGCAGCTCTCTTCCCTGTTTCTGCAGCTCTCTTCCCTGTTTCTGCAGCTCTCTTCCCTGTTTCTGCACCCCTCTTCCCTGTTTCTGCACCCCTCTTCCCTGTTTCTGCACCCCTCTTCCCTGTTTCTGCACCCCTCTTCCCTGTTTCTGCACCCCTCTTCCCTGTTTCTGTACCGCTCTTGCATCTTTCTGCACCGCTCTTGCATCTTTCTGCACTTCTCTTACCTCTTTCTGCACCTCTTGCTTTTTCTGTACCCCTCTTGCCCTCTTGCCTCTTTCTGTACCCCTCTTGCCTCTTTCTGTACCCCTCTTGCCTCTTTCTGCACCCCTCTTGCCTCTTTCTGCACCCCTCTTCCCTGTGTCTGTACCTCACTTACCTCTTTATGCACCTCTCTTTTGTCTTTCTGTACTTCTCTTGCCTCTTTCTGCACCCCTTTGCCTCTTTCTCCATTTCTCTTGCTTCTTTCTGCACATATGTTGCTTATTTCGGCACTTCTCTTGCATCTTTCTGTATTTCTCTTGCTTCTTTCTGCTCCTCCCTTGCTTCTTTCTGCTCCTCCCTTGCTTCTTTCTGCACCTCTCTTGCTTCTTTCTGCACCTCTCTTGCTTCTTGCTGCACCTCTTGTGCTTCTTTCTGTACCTCTTGCCTCTTTCTGTACCTCTCTTGCCTCTCTGCACCTCACTTGCCCCTTATTGTACTTCTCTTGTCTCTTTCTGCATCTCATTCTCTTCTTTATGCACCTCACTTGCCTCTTTCTGCACCTCTCTTGCCTCTTTCTGCACCTCTCTTGCCTCTTTCTGCACCTCTCTTGCCTCTTTCTGCACCTCTCTTCCCTCTTTCTGCACTTCTCTTGCCTCTTTCTGCACCTCTGTTGCTTCTTTCTGCCCTTCTCTTGCCTCTTTCTGCACCTCTGTTGCCTCTTTATGGACCTCTGTTGCTTCTTTCTGCCCTTCTCTTGCCTCTTTATGGACCTCTATTGCTTCTTTCTGCACTTCACCTGTCTCTTTCTGCATCCTGTTGCCTCTTTCTGCACTTCTCTTGCCTCTCTGCACCCCACTTGCCTCTTTCTGCACTTCTCTTGCCTCTTTCTGCACCTCTCTTGCTTCTTTCTGAACCCCTTTTGCCTCTTTCTGCACCCCTCTTGCATCTTTCTGCACCTCTCTTGCCTCTTTTTGCACCCCTTTTGCCTCTTTCTGCACCTCTTTGCCTCTTTCTGTACCCCTTTTGCCTCTTTCCGCACCCCTCTTCTGTCTTTCTGCACCCCTCTTGCCTGCACCCCTCTTCCCTCTTTCTGCACCCCTCTTGCCTGTTTCTACACTTCTCTTGCTTCTTTCTGCACCCCTCTTGCCTCTTTCTGCACCCCTCTTGCCTCTTTCTGCACCCCTCTTGCCTCTTTCTGCACCCCTCTTCCCACTTGCTGCACCTCTTTGCCTCTTTATGCACCTCCTGCCTCTTTCTGTACTTCTGTTGCCCCTTTCTGCTCCTCTCTTGCTTCTCTCTGGCTTTTTTCTGCACCTGTCTTGCCCCTTCTGCACCTCTCTTGCTTCTTTCTGCATTTCTCTTGCTTCTTTCTGCACATCTGTTGCTTCTTTCTGCACCTCTGTTGCTTCTTTCTGCACTTCTCTTAATTCTTTCTGCACCTCTCTTGCCTCTTTCTGTACCCCTCTTGCCTCTTTCTGTACCCCTCTTGCCTCTTTCTGTACCCCTCTTACCTCTTTCTGCACCCCTCTTCCCTGTTTCTGCACCCCTCTTCCCTGTTTCTGCACCCCTCTTCCTTGTTTCTGCACCCCTCTTGCCTCTTTCTGCACCTCTCTTGCATCTATCTGCACTTCTCTTGCCTCTTTCTTCACATCTCTTGCTTCTTTCTGTACCCCTCTTGCCTCTTTCTGTATCCCTCTTCCCTGTCTGCACCTCACTTGCCTCTTTATGCACCTCTCTTGCATCTTTCTGCACATCTATTGCTTCTTTCTGTATCCCTCTTGCTTCTTTCTGTATCCCTCTTGCTTCTTTCTGCACCCCTCTTGCCTCTTTCTGCACCCCTCTTGCCTCTTTCTGCACCCCTCTTGCCTCTTTCTGCACCCCTCTTGCCTCTTTCTGCACCCCTCTTCCCTGTGTCTGCACCTCACTTGCCTCTTTATGCACCTCTTTTGTCTTTCTGCACTTCTCTTGCCTCTTTCTGCACCCCTTTTGCCTCTTTCACCATTTCTCTTGCTTCTTTCTGCACATCTGTTGCTTCTTTCTGCACATCTGTTGCTTCTTTCTGCAACCCTCGTGCCTCTTTCTGCACCTCTTTCTGTACCTCTCTTGCTTCTTGCTGCACCTCTTGTGCCTCTTTCTGTACCTCTTGCCTCTTTCTGTACCTCTTGCCTCTTTCTGTACCTCTTGCCTCTTTCTGTACCTCTCTTGCCTCTCTGCACCTCACTTGCCCCTTACTGTACTTCTCTTGCCTCTTTCTGCATCTCACTCTCTTCTTTATGCACCTCTTGTGCCTCTTTCTGTACCTCTTGCCTCTTTCTGTACTTCTCTTACCTCTTTCTGTACCTCTCTTGCCTCTTCTGCACTTCTCTTGCCTCTATCTGCACCTCTGTTGCTTCTTTCTGCCCTTCTCTTGCCTCTTTCTGTACCTCTGTTGCCTCTTTATGGACCTCTGTTGCTTCTTTCTGCACCTCTGTTGCCTCTTTATGGACCTCTCGTGCTTCTTTCTGCCATTCTCTTGCCTCTTTCTGCACCTCTGTTGCCTCTTTATGGACCTCTCGTGCTTCTTTCTGCACTTCACCTGCCTCTTTCTGCATCCTGTTGCCTCTTTCTGCACTTCACTTGCCTCTCTGCACCTCTGTTGCTTCTTTCTGCCCTTCTCTTGCCTCTTTCTGTACCTCTGTTGCCTCTTTATGGACCTCTGTTGCTTCTTTCTGCCCTTCTCTTGCCTCTTTCTGCACCTCTGTTGCCTCTTTATGGACCTCTCGTGCTTCTTTCTGCACTTCACCTGCCTCTCTGCACCCCTCTTGCCTCTTTCTGCACTTCTCTTGCCTCTTTCTGCACCTCGTGCTTCTTTCTGAACCCCTTTTGCCTCTTTCTGCACCCCTCTTCCCTCTTTCTGCACCCCTGTTCCCTTTCTGCACCTCTCTTGCTTCTTTCTGTACTTGTCTCGCCTCTTTATGGACCTCTGTTGCTTCTTTCTGCCCTTCTCTTGCCTCTTTCTGCACCTCTGTTGCCACTTTATGGACCTCTCGTGCTTCTTTCTGCACTTCACCTGCCTCTCTGCACCCCTCTTGCCTCTTTCTGCACTTCTCTTGCCTCTTTCTGCACCTCGTGCTTCTTTCTGTACCCCTCTTACCTCTTTCTGCACCCCTCTTCCCTGTTTCTGCACCCCTCTTCCCTGTTTCTGCACCCCTCTTCCCTGTTTCTGCACCCCTCTTCCCTCATTCTGCACCCCTCTGCACCCCTCTTGCCTCATTCTGCACCCCTCTTGCCTCTTTCTGCACCTCTTGCCTCTTTCTGCACCTCCTCGCCTCTTTCTGCACCTTTCTTGCTTCTTTCTGTACCCCTCTTACCTGTTTCTGCACCCCTCTTCCCTCATTCTGCACCCCTCTTCCCTCATTCTGCACCCCTCTTGCCTCTTTCTGCACCTCACTTGCCTCTTTATTCACCTCTCTTGCATCTTTCTGCACTTATGTTGCCTCTTTCTGCACCTTTTTTGCCTCTTTCTGCACCTTTTTTGCCTCTTTCTGCATTTCTCTTGCTTCTTTCTGCACATCTGTTGCTTCTTTCTGCACCTCTGTTGCTTCTTTCTGCACATGTCGTTCCTATTTCTGTACCCCTCTTACCTCTTTCTGCAGCTCTTACCTTTTTCTGCACCCCTCTTACCTCTTTCTGCAGCTCTTACCTTTTTCTGCACCCCTCTTCCCTGTTTCTGCACCCCTCTTCCCTGTTTCTGCACCTATCTTGCCTCTTTCTGCGCACCTCTTGCATCTTTCTGCACTTCCCTTGCCTCTTTCTGCACCTCTCTTGCATCTTTCTGCACATCTCGTGCTTCTTTCTGTACCCCTCTTGCTTCTTTCTGTACCCCTCTTGCCTCTTTCTGCACCCCTCTTGCCTCTTTCTGCACCCCTCTTCCCTCTTTCTGCACCTCACTTGCCTCTTTATGCACCTCTCTTTTGTCTTTCTGCACTTCTCTTGCCTTTTTCTGCACCCCTTTTGCCTCTTTCTCCATTTCTCTTGCTTCTTTCTGCACATCTGTTGCTTATTTCGGCACTTCTCGTGATCTTTCTGTATTTCTCTTGCTTCTTTCTGCTCCTCCCTTGCTTCTTTCTGCAACCCTCGTGCCTCTTTCTGCACCTCTTGCTGTACCTCTTGTGCCTCTTGCTGTACCTCTTGCCTCTTTCTGTACCTCTTGCCTCTTTCTGTACCTCTTGCCTCTTTCTGTACCTCTCTTGCCTCTCTGCAACTCAAGTGCCTCTTTCCACATCTCACTCTCTTCTTTATGTGCCTCTTGCCTCTTTCTGCACTTCACTTGCCTCTTTCTGTACCCCTCTTACCTCTTTCTGCAGCTCTTACCTTTTTCTGCACCCCTCTTCCCTGTTTCTGCACCTCGCTTGCCTCTTTCTGCAGCTCGCTTGTCTTTCTGCACCTCGCTTGTCTCTTTCTGCACCTCTCTTGTCTCTTTCTGCAGCTCTCTTGTCTCTTTCTGCACCTCTCTTGTCTCTTTCTGCACCTCTCTTGCCTGTGTCTGTACCCCTCTTGCCTCTTTCTGCACCCCTCTTCCCTCTTTCTGCACCCCTCTTCCCTGTCTGCACCTCACTTGCCTCTTTATGTACCTCTCTTGCCTCTTTCTGCACCTCTTTTGCCTCTTTCTGCATTTCTCTTGCTTCTTTCTGCACATCTGTTGCTTCTTTCTGCACCTGTGTTGCTTCTTTCTTGCCTCTTTCTGTACCCCTCTAACCTCTTTCTGCAGCTCTTACCTTTTCCTTGTTTCTGCACCTCTCTTGCCTCTTTCTGCACCTCTCGCATCTTTCTGCACATCTCGTGCTTCTTTCTGTACCCCTCTTGCCTCTTTCTGCACCCCTCTTCCCTGTGTCTGCACCTCACTTGCCTCTTTATGCACCTCGTTTGTCTTTATGCACTTCTCTTGCCTCTTTCTGCACCCCTTTTTCCTCTTTCTCCATTTCTCTTGCTTATTTCTGCACATCTGTTGCTTATTTTGGCACTTCTCGTGATCTTTCTGTATTTCTCTTGCTTCTTTCTGCTCTTCCCTTGCTTCTTTCTGCACCTCTTGCTTCTTTCTGCAACCCTCATGCCTCTTTCTGGACCTCTTTCTGCACCTCTCTTGCTTTTTGCTGTACCTCTTGTGCCTCTTTCTGTACCTCTTGCCTCTTTCTGGACCTCTCTTGCCCCTCTGCACCTCACTTGCCCCTTACTGTACTTCTCTTGTCTCTTTCTGCATCTCACTCTCTTCTTTCTGTACCTCTCTTGCCTCTTCTGCACTTCTCTTCCCTCTTTCTGTACCTCTCTTCCCTCTTTCTGTACCTCTCTTCCCTCTTTCTGTACCTCTCTTCCCTCTTTCTGTACCTCTCTTCCCTTTTTCTGTACCTCTCTTCCCTCTTTCTGTACCCCTCTTGCCTCTTTCTGCAGCTCTTACCTCTTTCTGCAGCTCTTACCTCTTTCTGCACCCTCTTCCCTGTTTCTGCACCCCTCTTCCCTGTTTCTGCACCCCTCTTCCTTGTTTCTGCACCCCTCTTGCCTCTTTCTGCACCTCTCTTGCATCTATCTGCACTTCTCTTGCCTCTTTCTTCACATCTCTTGCTTCTTTCTGTACCCCTCTTACCTGTTTCTGCACCCCTCTTCCCTCATTCTGCACCCCTCTTCCCTCATTCTGCACCCCTCTTCCCTCATTCTGCACCCCTCTTGCCTCTTTCTGCACCTCACTTGCCTCTTTATTCACCTCTCTTGCATCTTTCTGCACTTATGTTGCCTCTTTCTGCACCTTTTTGCCTCTTTCTGCATTTCTCTTGCTTCTTTCTGCACATCTGTTGCTTCTTTCTGCACCTCTGTTGCTTCTTTCTGCACATGTCGTTCCTATTTCTGTACCCCTCTTACCTCTTTCTGCAGCTCTTACCTTTTTCTGCACCCCTCTTACCTCTTTCTGCAGCTCTTACCTTTTTCTGCACCCCTCTTCCCTGTTTCTGCACCCCTCTTCCCTGTTTCTGCACCTATCTTGCCTCTTTCTGCGCACCTCTTGCATCTTTCTGCACTTCCCTTGCCTCTTTCTGCACCTCTCTTGCATCTTTCTGCACATCTCGTGCTTCTTTCTGTACCCCTCTTGCTTCTTTCTGTACCCCTCTTGCCTCTTTCTGCACCCCTCTTGCCTCTTTCTGCACCCCTCTTCCCTCTTTCTGCACCTCACTTGCCTCTTTATGCACCTCTCTTTTGTCTTTCTGCACTTCTCTTGCCTTTTTCTGCACCCCTTTTGCCTCTTTCTCCATTTCTCTTGCTTCTTTCTGCACATCTGTTGCTTATTTCGGCACTTCTCGTGATCTTTCTGTATTTCTCTTGCTTCTTTCTGCTCCTCCCTTGCTTCTTTCTGCAACCCTCGTGCCTCTTTCTGCACCTCTTGCTGTACCTCTTGTGCCTCTTGCTGTACCTCTTGCCTCTTTCTGTACCTCTTGCCTCTTTCTGTACCTCTTGCCTCTTTCTGTACCTCTCTTGCCTCTCTGCAACTCAAGTGCCTCTTTCCACATCTCACTCTCTTCTTTATGTGCCTCTTGCCTCTTTCTGCACTTCACTTACCTTTTTCTGCACCCCTCTTCCCTGTTTCTGCACCTCGCTTGCCTCTTTCTGCAGCTCGCTTGTCTTTCTGCACCTCGCTTGTCTCTTTCTGCACCTCTCTTGTCTCTTTCTGCACCTCTCTTGTCTCTTTCTGCACCTCTCTTGTCTCTTTCTGCACCTCTCTTGCCTGTGTCTGTACCCCTCTTGCCTCTTTCTGCACCCCTCTTCCCTCTTTCTGCACCCTCTTCCCTGTCTGCACCTCACTTGCCTCTTTATGTACCTCTCTTGCCTCTTTCTGCACCTCTTTTGCCTCTTTCTGCATTTCTCTTGCTTCTTTCTGCACATCTGTTGCTTCTTTCTGCACCTGTGTTGCTTCTTTCTTGCCTCTTTCTGTACCCCTCTAACCTCTTTCTGCAGCTCTTACCTTTTCCTTGTTTCTGCACCTCTCTTGCCTCTTTCTGCACCTCTCGCATCTTTCTGCACATCTCGTGCTTCTTTCTGTACCCCTCTTGCCTCTTTCTGCACCCCTCTTCCCTGTGTCTGCACCTCACTTGCCTCTTTATGCACCTCGTTTGTCTTTATGCACTTCTCTTGCCTCTTTCTGCACCCCTTTTTCCTCTTTCTCCATTTCTCTTGCTTATTTCTGCACATCTGTTGCTTATTTTGGCACTTCTCGTGATCTTTCTGTATTTCTCTTGCTTCTTTCTGCTCTTCCCTTGCTTCTTTCTGCACCTCTTGCTTCTTTCTGCAACCCTCATGCCTCTTTCTGGACCTCTTTCTGCACCTCTCTTGCTTTTTGCTGTACCTCTTGTGCCTCTTTCTGTACCTCTTGCCTCTTTCTATACCTCTTGCCTCTTTCTGTACCTCTCTTGCCCCTCTGCACCTCACTTGCCCCTTACTGTACTTCTCTTGTCTCTTTCTGCATCTCACTCTCTTCTTTCTGTACCTCTCTTGCCTCTTCTGCACTTCTCTTCCCTCTTTCTGTACCTCTCTTCCCTCTTTCTGTACCTCTCTTCCCTCTTTCTGTACCTCTCTTCCCTCTTTCTGTACCTCTCTTCCCTTTTTCTGTACCTCTCTTCCCTCTTTCTGTACCCCTCTTGCCTCTTTCTGCAGCTCTTACCTCTTTCTGCACCCCTCTTCCCTGTTTCTGCACCCCTCTTCCCTGTTTCTGCACCCCTCTTCCTTGTTTCTGCACCCCTCTTGCATCTTTCTGCACCTCTCTTGCATCTATCTGCACTTCTCTTGCCTCTTTCTTCACATCTCTTGCTTCTTTCTGTACCCCTCTTCCCTCTTTCTGCACCCCTCTTCCCTCTTTCTGTACCTCTCTTCCGTCTTTCTGTACCTCTCTTCCCTCTTTCTGTACCCCTCTTGCCTCTTTCTGCAGCTCTTACCTCTTTCTGCACCTCTCTTGCCTCTTTCTGCACCTCTCTTGCCTCTTTCTACACCTCTCTTGCTTCTTTTTGCACTTCTCTTGCCTCTTTCAGCACCCCTCTTAGCTCTTTCTGCACCTCTGTTTTTTCTTTCTGCACTTCTCTTGCTTCTTTCTGCACCTCTCTTGCTTCATTCTGCTTCCCTCTTGCCTCTTTCTGCACCCCTCTTGCCTGTTTCTGCACCCCTCTTGCCTGTTTCTGCACCCCTCTTCCCTGTTTCTGCACCCCTCTTCCCTGTTTCTGCACCCCTCTTGCCTCTTTCTGCACCCCTCTTGCCTCTTTCTGCACCTCTCTTGCATCTATCTGCACTTCTCTTGCCTCTTTATGCACCTCTCTTGCATCTTTCTGCACATCTATTGCTTCTTTCTGTATCCCTCTTGCTTCTTTCTGTATCCCTCTTGCTTCTTTCTGCTCCCCTCTTGCCTCTTTCTGCACCCCTCTTGCCTCTTTCTGCACCCCTCTTGCCTCTTTCTGCACCCCTCTTGCCTCTTTCTGCACCCCTCTTCCCTGTGTCTGCACCTCACTTGCCTCTTTATGCACCTCTTTTCTTTCTGCACTTCTCTTGCCTCTTTCTGCACCCCTTTTGCCTCTTTCACCATTTCTCTTGCTTCTTTCTGCACATCTGTTGCTTCTTTCTGCACCTCTCTTGCTTCTTTCTGCAACCCTAGTGCCTTTCTGCACGTCTTTCTGTACCTCGCTTGCTTCTTGCTGCACCTCTTGTGCCTCTTTCTGTACCTCTTGCCTCTTTCTGTACCTCTTGCCTCTTTCTGTACCTCTTGCCTCTCTGCACCTCACTTGCCCCTTACTGTACTTCTCTTGCCTCTTTCTGCATCTCACTCTCTTCTTTATGCACCTCTTGTGCCTCTTTCTGTACCTCTTGCCTCTTTCTGTACTTCTCTTACCTCTTTCTGTACCTCTCTTGCCTCTTCTGCACTTCTCTTGCCTCTATCTGCACCTCTGTTGCTTCTTTCTGCCCTTCTCTTACTTCTTTCTGTACCTCTGTTGCCTCTTTATGGACCTCTGTTGCTTCTTTCTGCACCTCTGTTGCCTCTTTATGGACCTCTCGTGCTTCTTTCTGCCCTTCTCTTGCCTCTATCTGCACCTCTGTTGCCTCTTTATGGACCTCTCGTGCTTCTTTCTGCACTTCACCTGCCTCTTTCTGCATCCTGTTGCCTCTTTCTGCACTTCACTTGCCTCTCTGCACCTCTGTTGCTTCTTTCTGCCCTTCTCTTGCCTCTTTCTGTGCCTCTGTTGCCTCTTTATGGACCTCTGTTGCTTCTTTCTGCCCTTCTCTTGCCTCTTTCTGTACCTCTGTTGCCTCTTTATGGACCTCTGTTGCTTCTTTCTGCCCTTCTCTTGCCTCTTTCTGCACCTCTGTTGCCTCTTTATGGACCTCGTGCTTCTTTCTGCACTTCACCTGCCTCTCTGCACCCCTCTTGCCTCTTTCTGCACTTCACCTGCCTCTTTCTGCACCTCGTGCTTCTTTCTGAACCCCTTTTGCCTCTTTCTGAACCCCTTTTGCCTCTTTCTGCACCCCTCTTACCTCTTTCTGCACCCCTCTTACCTCTTTCTGCACCCCTCTTACCTCTTTCTGCACCCCTCTTCCCTCTTTCTGCACCCCTCTTCCCTCTTTCTGCACCCCTCTTCCCTCATTCTGCACCCCTCTTCCCTCATTCTGCACCCCTCTTCCCTCATTCTGCACCCCTCTTCCCTCATTCTGCACCCCTCTTGCCTCTTTCTGCACCTCTCTTGCCTCTTTCTGCACCTTTCTTGCCTCTTTCTACACCCCTCTTTCCTGTATCTGCACCTCACTTGCCTCTTTATTCACCTCTCTTGCATCTTTCTGCACTTACGTTGCCTCTTTCTGCACCTTTTTTGCCTCTTTCTGCACCTTTTTTGCCTCTTTCTGCATTTCTCTTGCTTCTTTCTGCACATCTGTTGCTTCTTTCTGCACCTCTGTTGCTTCTTTCTGCACATGTCGTTCCTATTTCTGTACCCCTCTTACCTCTTTCTGCAGCTCTTATCTTTTTCTGCACCCCTCTTCCCTGTTTCTGCACCCCTCTTCCCTGTTTCTGCACCCCTCTTCCCTGTTTCTGCACCTATCTTGCCTCTTTCTGCGCACCTCTCTTGCATCTTTCTGCACATCTCGTGCTTCTTTCTGTACCCCTCTTGCCTCTTTCTGCACCCCTCTTGCCTCTTTCTGCACCCCTCTTGCCTCTTTCTGCACCCCTCTTCCCTCTTTCTGCACCTCACTTGCCTCTTTATGCACCTCTCTTTTGTCTTTCTGCACTTCTCTTGCCTTTTTCTGCACCCCTTTTGCCTCTTTCTCCATTTCTCTTGCTTCTTTCTGCACATCTGTTGCTTATTTCGGCACTTCTCGTGATCTTTCTGTATTTCTCTTGCTTCTTTCTGCTCCTCCCTTGCTTCTTTCTGCAACCCTCGTGCCTCTTTCTGCACCTCTTTCTGTACCTCTTGCTTCTTGCTGTACCTCTTGTGCCTCTTGCTGTACCTCTTGTGCCTCTTGCTGTACCTCTTGCCTCTTTCTGTACCTCTTGCCTCTTTCTGTACCTCTCTTGCCTCTCTGCAACTCAAGTGCCTCTTTCCACATCTCACTCTCTTCTTTGTGCTTCTTGCCTCTTTCTGCACTTCACTTGCCACTTTCTGCATCCTGTTGCCTCTTTCTGCACGTTTCTTGCCTCTCTGCACCTCACTTGCCTCTATCTGCACTTCTCTTGCCTCTTTCTGTACCCCTCTTACCTCTTTCTGCAGTTCTTACCTTTTTCTGCACCCCTCTTCCCTGTTTCTGCACCTCGCTTGCCTCTTTCTGCAGCTCGCTTGTCTTTCTGCACCTTGCTTGTCTTTCTGCACCTCGCTTGTCTTTCTGCACCTCTCTTGCATCTTTCTGCACTTCTCTTGCCTCTTTCTGCACCTCTCTTGCCTCTTTCTGTACCCCTCTTGCCTCTTTCTGCACCCCTCTTCCCTCTTTCTGCACCCCTCTTCCCTGTCTGCACCTCACTTGCCTCTTTATGTACCTCTCTTGCCTCTTTCTGCACCTCTTTTGCCTCTTTCTGCATTTCTCTTGCTTCTTTCTGCACATCTGTTGCTTCTTTCTGCACCTGTGTTGCTTCTTTCTTGCCTCTTTCTGCACCCCTCTTGCCTCTTTCTGCACCCCTCTTCCCTGTGTCTGCACCTCACTTGCCTCTTTATGCACCTCTTTTGTCTTTATGCACTTCTCTTGCCTCTTTCTGCACCCCTTTTTCCTCTTTCTCCATTTCTCTTGCTTATTTCTGCACATCTGTTGCTTATTTTGGCACTTCTCGTAATCTTTCTGTATTTCTCTTGCTTCTTTCTGCTCCTCCCTTGCTTCTTTATGCACCTCTTGCTTCTTTCTGCAACCCTCATGCCTCTTTCTGGACCTCTTTCTGCACCTCTCTTGCTTCTTGCTGTACCTCTTGTGCCTCTTTCTGTACCTCTTGCCTCTTTCTGTACCTCATGCCTCTTTCTGCACCTCTTGCCCCTCTGCACCTCACTTGCCCCTTACTGTACTTCTCTTGTCTCTTTCTGCATCTCACTCTCTTCTTTCTGTACCTCTCTTGCCTCTTCTGCACTTCTCTTCCCTCTTTCTGTACCTCTCTTCCCTCTTTCTGTACCTCTCTTCCCTCTTTCTGTACCTCTCTTCCCTCTTTCTGCACCTCTCTTGCCTCTTTCTGCACCTCTCTTGCCTCTTTCTGCACCTCTCTTGCCTCTTTCTGCACCTCTCTTGCCTCTTTCTGCACCTCTCTTCCCTCTTTCTGTACCTCTCTTCCCTCTTTCTGCACCTCTCTTGCCTCTTTCTGCACCTCTCTTGCCTCTTTCTGCACCTCTCTTGCCTCTTTCTGCACCTCTCTTGCCTCTTTCTGCACCTCTCTTGCCTCTTTCTGCACCTCTCTTGCCTCTTTCTGCACCTCTGTTGCTTCTTTCTGCACTTCACCTGCCTCTCTGCACCTCACTTGCCTCTTTCTGCACTTCTCTTGCCTCTTTCTGCAACTCACTCTTCTTTCGCACTTCTCTTGCCTCTTTCTGCACCTCTCTTGCTTTTTTCTGAACCCCTTGTGCCACTTTCTGCTCCCCTATTCCTGCACCTCTCTTGCCTCTTTCTGTACCCCTCTTGCCTCTTTCTGTACCCCTCTTGCCTCTTTCTGCAGCTCTTACCTCTTTCTGCACCCCTCTTACCTCTTTCTGCACCCCTCTTCCCTGTTTCTGCACCCCTCTTCCCTGTTTCTGCACCTCTCTTGCATCTTTCTGTACTTCTCTTGCCTCTTTCTGCACTTCTCTTGACTCTTTCTGTGCCTTTCTTTCTCTTTCTGCAAATGTAGGCGTAGTTAGCAATTAGCATTTAAAAAACCTTAGAAATTCACTGAAAAAACACAGGTTTCAGGGACGTTATAGTTAGAAATTAGCATTTATAAAACCTTGGAAATTCATAGAAAAAACTACAGGTTTCAGGGACCTTATAGTTGGGAATTAACATTTGAAAAACCTTAGAAATTCATAGAAAAAAAACAAAGGTTACAGGGACGTTATAGTTAGGGTGACATTTGACTCGCACAAAACCAGATAAATTCAGCCATTATAGTTAGATGAGCCAACTCTCACTCATGCCACCACAATGCACTGCTGCTGATGTCACATATTACATCATTCATGACATTGTCAGTGACATCACTGATGACGTCATCCACTTAATCTCTGATGCACCTCCTTACACCCTAATATAACCTTTCATACACCCACTCTAAAATACAGACTACCATTCTCGAAACCATAGACACACCAATACCAGTTAGTACATACCCACTCACTGATTGATAGGTCTACACACACATCCACTCACTCACCCATGCAGTCACTCATACACGCAGTCACTCATCTATACAGCCACTGATATATGCACTCTTACACCCATACAGACACTCACACACCGCCACTCACCCATAGAGTTAATCACACACCTAGTCAGTCACCAAAAGAGTCAATCACGCTGCCATTTACTCACCTATACAGTTATACACACAGCACCTCACTTATTCATACATATACTAACACATACTTACTCTCTTATACAATCACTGACACAAACACACACCCATCCATACATCCACTCTCACAATCACTCACTCACATACAGTCACTTATATACTCCAACACTCACATATATTGCCTTTCACATATGTACTTACTCACACATATACCACTGAGACATCCATTCACTCATAAACACGGCCATACGCACACTCACTCACCCATACAGCCCCTCGCAGACACACTCATGAACCCATACTCCCAGTGAATCACCCACTCTCACATGCATGCAGGGAGTCACACCCCCCCCCACCCACCCAAACAGACACTCAGGCACCCATACAGGTACTCAGACAACCAATCATTAACCCATATAGACACTCCTGTAGCTACTCACCAACCCACGCAGCCACTTACACACCAACTGACAGACTGATACAGACATTCATACAAATTAGTCATTCACCCATGCATTAACTCCTACACCCACTCATTCTTCAATACACCTTGGCGTATATATATAACATTCTTAAACCTTTTAGAAACACTTAGTCACTGGATGATATCATCAGTGATGTAATTTGAGATGTCATCAGTGATGTCATCAGTGATGTCACTGACCATGTTATGAGTGATGTAATATGTGACGTCATCAGCAGTGCATTGCAGGGGCGCAAGTTATAGTTAGCTCAGATAACTATAATTGCTGAATTTCTCTGGTTTTTTGCTAGTGAAATGTGACCCTACCTTTAACGTGCCTGTAACCTTTGGATATATATATATATATATATATATATATATTCATATTCATTCCAGGTTGGCTTGGATAGTATTTTACCAATCTAAAGCTGTAATACTGTGCCTGGAGTGGTAAAAACTTTTGTCATTTTATAGCTCGGCGTGGATGGCACTATGCTAATCCTATGCTTAAATACCTTGCTCGAATAACAGACATTTCAGGTGAGCAGTTTCAGTGTCTCACTGGTGTTGTAGGATGCTCTATACAGGAGCTG
This sequence comes from Calotriton arnoldi, assembly GCA_963921515.1. Taxonomy (NCBI): domain Eukaryota; kingdom Metazoa; phylum Chordata; class Amphibia; order Caudata; family Salamandridae; genus Calotriton; species Calotriton arnoldi. The sequence continues at coordinate 464,275 of CAWUFW010006230.1, forward strand.
CTCTCCACCTAAATTTGGGAACTTACCAGAGTTCTCTGCTTCTTTTTTGCATATATATATATATATATATATCTATCTTGTTCAATATCAGCAAGGGGCTAAAACTAGGTTCTTACAGCAAGGATACGGTGCTAAAATCTTAGATCAAGCTTTGATTAAAGCCAATACTAGAAAAGAAATGCTCATTCCCAGTCTCAGGATATAGTGCCAGTTACAAGGAACAAAAGACAGACTCCACTGTGAGGCTCATTACTACATACAGTAGATAGGAGGCGAACATCAGAACCATAATTAACCAACAATGGCCTATTGTGCTTACAGATGCAGCATTGGGTCAGATATTACCTGAGAGCGCCATCTATGAGGAGGGCATTAGTAAAGAACAGTCCTGAGCTCGACATAAAGACTAACTGGCTGTCCCCTAGAAATGGTTTTCATAAATGCAGCTCTTGTCAGGCGTCCAAATTTGGGGTTAACATGTACACTTACACTACGGCATTCAGTTCTAAACCAATAGATTTAAGAGGATTCTTCAATTGCAGAACTGAATATGCGGTATATGTCCTCGAATGCACATGCGGCCTGCGTTATGTTGGCAGCACGAAATTGCAGGTTCATATTAGAATCCTACAGCATTTGAGAGCTATTGTCAACTCTGATCCATCCTGCCCGGTGGCACTCCATTTCAAAGACACACATAACAAACCATCTCAGCTGCATCAACTATTTTGTAATTGGAGCAGTACAGGCGCCAAAGAGAGGTGGTAACAGAGAGAAATTATTACATCAGCTAGTGTCCAAATTCATTTTGGAACTTGATACTAAGACACCCAATGGCCTCAATACTAGTGACGATTTACATAATTTTTTATAAATATGATACAGCCTTCAACAAGTAATTGCTTCAACTTTCGTAGCTACCATTAGAAAGTTAAACTTGTTTCCATAGTCATGGATATCACACACTGTGGTGTGTTATATGTGGTCACATGGCCCTTTTTAGTGAGCTTTCTAAGAGATGTTATATCCAACTATTAGTCAACTCTTTCTAACGCCAATTTTCTCTTCGCAGTACTGTCAAGCACTCAGCACTTTAGATATTTGGGCACTTTATCACTTAGGCGCTTTAGTTCACTACGGTTGACAACTACATGACTGACAATTTACTTACTTCAAACAGAGTAGTGGCACCTCATTCAGCATTGAGGCTGTTATAATGTCATAATTTTATATAAGAGGCAGAACGACCTCGGCGCAATGTACTTTAATGATATTTACAGTTTGAGTACATTCTTTAGTTGTAATTTTGACCATTAAGAGCAATTTAATACTGTACATTGAACGTTCCTGCACCTTTTGATCCTAATGTACATTTTCTAGTATTGTAAATATTATGCACCCTTATTTTAGAATTGTTACTATTTAAGTACAGGTTGACATGTATTACCCAGAGTGGGTATTTTGTGCCATGTATATTTCTCCTCGTACATTGTTATGAAACTTATGGGCGGGCGAGATGTTGAACGACACAGTGCTTTTAATCTGGTTCAAGCATATTGTAAGGTGTGACTTCATCAAATATGTAAATAAAATTATTTTTATATATGCACTGCAACAGTCGTCCTGTGAACTACACGATTTCAGTCTAGTCTGTTGTCAGTTGTTATCACTGTGTGTGAAGTAGCTAATCACGTGGTTTTAAGGTTAAAAAACAGGAAATGCCATAGCGCGATGACTTGGTGTGGCCGAAACGCATCATGGACAATACGATTAATATTTAATAAACATATATCTTGGCACTGCAACAGTTGGAGTCCATGCCCGCTTCTTTTGGAAGTTTGGTCAATTTCAGGATCTTTTGTCGAAAAAATAATAATATATATATATATATATATATATATTTAACCACCAGAGAAATATTAACTCGCACTCCAGGAGATTGTTATACAAGGCTTATTTAATCCATTGGTATTACAGCCATCATCAGTTCACAAACCAACGCGTTCAACCAGATTGGTCTTGATCACGGTTGATCAACCGTGATGAAAAACTAATTTGTATATATAGGGACGCGGATCCTCTGAGGATCCAACAGCCCCCATGCTCAAATCTGATTGGCTGCCAACACTTCAACCATGAAATGTTGACAGCCATCTTGGGGACTCTGCTTCAGCCAAGTGTTTAACAAAAGAAAAGAGGGAAGGGTAGGAATACCCTGACCCCCTAACTGTGATCCTGGGATCCCCCTGTGACCCTGAAAGCACTTTAAAAAACTAGACTCACGCATCCACTCAGGGATCATTGCACACTCTCTCAGACCCACTCAGATACTCATTTTCCCGTTCACAGACCCACTCAGAGACTCACATACCCACTGACTGACCCACTCGGAAACTCCCTCACTCACAAAGACCCACTCACTGACTCACACAACCACTCGCAGACCTACTCAGACACTCACGCACCCTCTCACTCACCTCAGACTCATCCATCCACTTACAAACCTTCAAAGACACTCATGCACCCACTCACAGACCCAGTCAGAGTCTTATGCATCCAATCACAGACCCACTTGGAGACTCATGTACTCACTCACAGACCCATTCACACACCCACTCACAGACCTACTGAGACCCTCATGCACTTACTCACACACTCCCTATCAAAGGTTAGTGGTTACATTTAGGGAATAAGAATTTTAAAAAAAATTAAAAACCAAAGGTTACAGGGACATTCTAGTTAGGAAACATTAAAAAAAAAAGCCTTAGAAATTCACTTAAAAAAACAAAGGTTACCGGCACGTTCTAGTTTGGCTCAAATTTCACTCGTACAAAACTAGTGAAGTTCAGCAGTTATAGTAAGCTGAGCTAACTGGACCTTACTCCACCACAATGCACTGCTTATGACCTCACATATTACATCATTCATGACATGGTCAGTGACACCACTGATGACATTACTGATGACATCTCAAATGCCATCACTGATGACATCTACAGAAGCACTCACACACCCACTCACACCCCTATTGGCTCAGATTTCACTTTTACAAAACAATTGAAATTCAGCAGTTCTAGTTACCTGAGCTAACTATCTTAAGCCCCCTGCAATGCACTGCTTATGAACTCCCATATTACATCACTCATGACCTTTGGTTTTCTCAGTAAATTTCTAGTTTTTTTTAATGTTATTTCCTAACTATAACGTTCCTGTAACCTTTGTTTTTTTTTTTGTGAATTTCAAAGGTTTTTCAATGTTATTTCTTAACTATAATGTCCCTGTAACCTTAGAGACTAAGCTTGCTGCCCAGACCTCACTCAGATTACTGGCAAGCCACACCATGCAGTCTTCTACAGGCCGTACTTTATTTTCTCAGTGGTCAGTTGCATTACATGCATCAATGGCCCTGGGGAACAACGATCATGTACCCAAAATCTGCTGCATCAGTGTCTCTACCATAGGCCTGCTGTATCAGTATCCCCGTTTTGGACTTTCTTGAACAGTAGTTCAACCGAGGACTATTACAAGATATGCTCCTCACATTACATGCATCCATGGCCCCAAGAATGTTAAGCATCCTCTCAGGACCTGTGGCAACAGTGTCCCAATTCTGGACTGCCTGAATCAGTAGTACAACCTAGGACTACTGCAGTAGATGCATTCTTGTTGCCTCATAGTACAAGCAATCATTAGCGGCCACTTGGAGCATGTGCATCAGTGGTTTTTTGGAGCACATGCATCAGTAACTCCTTCCATTGCATGCATCCGTGGCTCTTCATATCACATGCATCCATGGTTCCAAACAGTAGCCAAGAAGTACAGAGAATCAATGAACACTACTATTTCAGTACTGTGAAATAAAAGTAAAGTAGCGAGCCAGATAATAAGAATTAACATCTTCCTAAAATAGGCAACTAAAGTGTGGCACATAATTATCAGAAATAAAATGACCAGAAAGGCACTATTAGACAAAACATCATTTTGAATATGTTTTAGATCTGACATTACACTTACTTACTGGAACCACAATAAATTGCACAATAGCACTTGCCCAGCATTTGTACAGTATCATCCCTACCTAAGCAAATTGCTAATTTTCCAGTGAAGCTATGAATAATGCCAAGATGTCTCTTCATCAAATAAGTTTAAGGTAGCAAAAAATGTTTATGCAAATTAATGGCCCTTGGTTTGAAGTATTAGTGTACATTTTACCGTGAATGTCCCAGGTCCTGTGCCATTGCCCATAGTTCTTATTTCAGTGAGAGCCTGGGAGAGGTGTGGCGCCGTGGCCCGGGCGACTGACGCAGGACGCTGGGGATCACGGTTCAATCCCTGGCTCCGGCGGCAGGGGTCTGCCCAGCACCATGCGACTCTGGGCAATAGCTCGCTTAATCTTCCCAACGGCCCCCAGCGCCGAGATACCCCTTCGGGGGTGATTCGTGCGCTATACAAGTACTGGATTTACATTTTACTTAAGTGCCTAGAAATGCCCAGATCCCTGTACTAGGGGTAAATGTTTGACATTGTTTCAGCATTCCATCCATCAATTGTTCTTTTTGCATTTGTCGCCATAAGTGGGAAGGGTATGCCCCGACGTGGGTCCCATGCTCACCATGCCACTGGAGTCAAGCTAGCCTGGTGATGAGGGGTGATACCCTGAAACTGGTCCCAGGATGGTTGTTTCTGGTCCAGGAAGGACCTGGCCTGGCAGTACGAGGTTGAACTGTTCCCATGGGGAGCAGGGTCAAGACAGATTTGCATATGGCTGGATCTAAATTAGAATGGCATGGTATGCAAGAAAAATGCAGGATTTAGGCCCAGATCCCAGTACTGGGAGTGAATGTTTGACATTGTTTCAGCGTTCCGTCCATCAATTGTTCTTTCTTCTTTTAGAAATGGGCTTGTAATTGACTATCTCACTCAAGTTCATTTTCATCCTCTCATTCCTTCTCCACTCCCTTCCACTTGTTTATATCGAACTCCCTCCATTTTCCTTTTTGGTTCTATTTCTTTTCTTATTTCCATCTCCATTTATTTTTTTATTTTATTTTTTTACAATCCTTTCGCTCTAGTCATCTTCTTCAGTTGTCTTTACAAGCTTCATCCCCTTTTGTTTTCCACTCTCCCCCTCATCCTGTTTCCTACCTCCATGTTTTCGCTCTTCTCATCTGTTTGTCATTATTCCTTAGCTAATTCACCAGGGAGGCCTGTTTATTGCGCTCCCAGCCTTGTGCTAGTACAATCGAGTTCGAGGTGCTTCTAGGTTGACACCGAGCAGTAGGGTGACAAACCGTCCGTAAATTTCACGGACCGTCCGTAATTTGGACCTCACATCCGTTGTCAGGTAGGATCCTTTTTACGGACGCCCTTTGTCCGTAATTTTGGGCATTGCAGGGAACAGCACGGTTCCCTGCATGAAGCCTCAGCACCCTAATGGGGCCGCCTCTCACTCTTCCTGGGAGCACAAGAGCAGCCCCACCCCGCCCATTGTCATTCTGTCTGCGGCTGATTGCCACATACAGAATAACAATGGGCCAGTTTGGAGTGTTACTGCATGCGGTGGCCGCCTCCTGCCACGGTCTAGGCCAGCACATTCTGTCAGATGGAAGAAATGTGCAAAAACGCCAATGCTGCTACGTGAGAATCCAATTCATTCAAAGAAGCTGGTGAAACAAGTTAAAAAGAAGGGGCTAGAGGTCTTTCAGTCTCATCATTTTAGAAAAGTGCATTTTCAATATGTTATTCAACGAAGCCATGGTTGCTGCATTTTTATTTTATGCAACTAACAACCATTGACCAAGCCAATAGTTCAGGTTTGTTGTAGGTGTAACGTTACTTGTTGTGTTATATGCCTGGATGCAATGACAGAAGAGGCAAAATACCAGTCGAGCGGCACACTATGCTAAGCACAGATTTTTAGCTTAGGTGTTTTATTCCACGCCCTTAATTACATCAAACACCCCCTTTGGAGAGACCCTCCCCCCCCCCTTTTTTTTCATCCCGCTTAAAGCTCTGGGAACAACACCATGTCACGGTCACCTCATGGCATGACACTGTGCATCATGCATGACTCATGACTTCCACTTTTTCAGACTGCCTATGTGCAGGGGCATAGTGAACCCCACCCCACCCCTTGCTTTAGGAACTACAGCAAGGGTGAAATTCTTGATGGGCCTCTTCTGTATGCAACTCTGCAGACAAAGGCTCAGCCCATAATTAATATGAAAAGGTGGGCGAGTGAGTGAAGGGATGGCTGGATGGATTAGTGAAAGGGTGAATGGATGAATGAAAGGGTGAATGGATGGATAATGAGCGAAAGGATGGATGGGTGGATGATGGGTGGATGGATGAGTGAAAGGATGGATGAGTGATAGGGTCAATGGATGGATTCATGAGTGGATGAGTAGAAGGATGGGTGGATGGAAGGAAGGATGGCTAAGTGAAAGGGTCAATGGAGAGAAAGGGAGGACGGATGGATGACTGAAAAGATGAATGGGTGGAAGGATGAGTGACTGGGTGGATGGATGAGTAAGTGAAAGGATGGCTGGATGGGTGGAAGGGTAAATGGCTGGATGGATGGAAGGAAGAGTAGATGGATGAGTGTACGGATGGATAGGGTGAAAGGGTGGATGGATGGATGAGTGAAAGTGTGGATGGAGGGATGGATGAGTGAAATGATGGATGGAAGGATACATGATGGATAGGCTTGCAAATGGATGAATATGTTTGGATATAGATGCGATTACTGATATACTATTGTGCGACCTCCTCTGATGTGTCTGTAAAACGTACCTTTTGTCCTGAATTTTGACCTCCTGTCCTGAATTTTTGTCCTGAATTTTGACCCTTTGTCCTGAATTTTTACACTCACCGTACTGAATTTACTTCCATGCCAGTTGGTCACCCTACTGAGCAGACAGGTACTCACACCCACAGAAAGGCAGCTTTATTTCAGGGCATGATTCCCACTGCTCTTCATAACTGTTGCCACGGTTGATGGTGCTGATGTGGGGAACAGGGGTGTTTTAAATGGTGCAAGTCTCAGATGCCCCATAGTCAGGCGGGCTTGACGTAACTTCGAACTTTGTCCTCCATAGTGCTCAGAAACAGAAGCACGAGCAGTCAGTGGAAGAGATGGTAAAACACCGACCTCCAAATTTCTGTGGGATAGTAATCCCAGCTGCCTCCCTGTCTGTAAAGTAGTTTTTAAACTGCATCACTTCAAAGTATCTTTGCATTGAACACAATTCTTTTTACAAAGATTACAAAAAAATTGCCCTGAAGGCTGCCTTTAAGCTTACACCACACTTTGTAGCGGTCTTTAAGGCCAAATCAATGTGTGCTATATTATTGACCCATTGAATTTTAGAATAATAAACCATATCATATACACATGGAGCCTCCCTAGAAGTGTACCTCAGAGACCCGCCAATGTTTTTTGGGGCATTGCGCAGACACCACCCTCATCGTGCTATTCAAAAGTTCACCGGGATGTAGCGCTAGGTGACATCGTCATTACAAAGGGCAAGCCGGGTATAGGTCTCTGGCAGTCGGTTGTTAGGACATGTGTAGCAAGGGGTGGAGCAGGACCTCAGTGAGCAGGAAGCCTCTTGCTGCTTCTGTGAGGGTCAGTGAGAAGGACGAACGTGCTAGAAGAGCACGAGCTGGAAGCGGCAGGAGCAGTAACGGGGAAACTCCTGTGTGCGCCCATGCACAGGCTGTGGCGCTAGCTGAGATCCAGTCCGCAACTCAGGCCCACGCGGGGATACGGCCATCGACACACAATCCCAAATATACTCCTCATTGGCTGTATGAGGCAGCTAAGTGCAGAAACAAGAATAAAGTGTGTGTGTTTGTGGTCGGAATACAGGACATACTAATGCAGTAAGAAATTCTGGTGTCGCTACAGAATGTTGTGGTTATGGTGTGATGATCAGAAAGCGGGGATTATGTTGCCACTGCAAATAGAGAGTGTCATGGTGTCACAATAGGAACAAGCATTTGCAATGCAATAGGTCTCGCATTTGTAGGAGTTAGAGCGATTGGTGTTGTAAATGACAATGTCTTTTACCTATGTGTTTTGGTTTGGAGTGTAGTGGGTGTACGTCGTGTGGAGTGGAATTATGTGGGTTGTGTTGGAATTGTTAGTTGTGGAATTGTGCGGTGTGAAGTGTATTTGTGTAGCGGAATTATGTGGCATGGTGAATAGATAACGGTGAGAGCTGCATAGAATAGATAGAAAGGAGGATAGAGATGGATAGGTAGTTTGTGCAGGAAGTGGTGAATGAACTCTGGACAGAAGAGCAGAAAGTGTGTGAGAAAGAGAGAAAGAAGGGAACAGCAGGCTACAGACTTATAAAGAGTGAGCATCTGTGTACGCAGACGACACGCTAATAAAAGGATAGCATGGGTTTGAGGTTTGGAAACTTTGAAAATGTACAGGAAAGAAACTGTGCTTGGAGACCTGAAGGCAACCATATGAGAGAGTATTATTGTTTGTTGTGGAATTGTCATGTGGAGTGGATGTATGTAGTGGAATTATGTGGCACGGTGTGCAGTGGAATTATGTGGATAGTAATTATGTGGTTTTGAGTGTAGTTGAAATTATATGGAGTGAGATTGTGTTTTATTGAGTGTAAATATGTGTCATGGTATTTTGTGTTGTGTAGTGGTATGTTGTGGAATTTAATTATGTGGTGGTGTGTTTAATTCTGTGGTATGATGTGGTATTTTGTAGTGTGGATTGGATGTATGTGGTGTATTGGGTAAAAGTGTCATTGAGTTGCATTATGTAATTTTTTGCCGAATTATGTGGTGTGGAATGGAAATGTGTGGGTGGAATTGTGTTTCGTGGAACTGTGTGGTGTTCAGTGGAATTATGCTGGTTGGAATTATGTGGCATGATGTGAAGTGTATTTATGTGGATTGTTGCTATGTGGCAGTTGCCAGTGTCCTGAAGTAGAGTGTCACAGACAATTTGGTGAAGTAGACTGTCATAGAGTGTAGTAGGGTGGGGGGGATAGAGTGCAGTAGAGATGAGTAGGGTTCAGTGGCAGAGAGTGTTGTAGAGTGCAGTGTGAGAGTGGGGTGGAGTGGGTTGGAGTGGATTGAGGTAGTGGGTGGATTGGAGGCAGACTAAGTTCTGATGCTGTCTTGTTACATATTTAGCATGCATTTTAAAAAGTACTCTTACTGTTCTATTTAAACTATAACAGAACTTCTAGTAATGCTCCACTAAAACAATAGTAACAATGCTTAGTTGCTTTAAAACACTCTCTTTATAGAATGGCATTGCCTGCTGGGAAGCTGCAACTGTCCCACTGAAAGTACAGCGATTCTATTGAGGAGTGCTGATTATGCCCATTAAATACACAATAGCCACGCTGACAAGTGCTCTTACAGACACATTTACAACACAACACTGTGAAAGTGTCCCATTATCCCAAGTAAAATATGACTGCCCTAATAAGAAGTGGAAATACTGCCCATTAGGCCACTAGCAGTTCTGCTGAGATGAGCTTGTTCTGCCTGATATAAAGAGTGGCACCCATGCTTCAGTGTGCCCTACTAGTAATTCACGCCAATTCTTATGACACTTATGATTTGATTATTCAGGTGGCAAATAGCATTAAATGCTCTGTAAAGAAAGACAGAGTTTAACATTACACTGCGCCACATAACAGACAATAAGGTGGCTACTGGACCACTGCACTGTTAAACAGCATTTAATTAATAAGTCAGAAGGTGGCGCGTAAGCATTGAAAACTGTCCGTGAAGACAATAGCAAATGTATTTCCAAAGCTAGTGGATGCCCTTTCAATTTACTGTCATTTAAACTTAATATTTATTCCGAAATATAACTCAGTCACATAATTTTGACGCAAGCAGTTTACCTTGCTGGTCTTTTTATGATTGATCCTGAGGTTTGGAAGGGGGCTGAAGCAAGACATCATATAAATGGAAATATGACCTTTGCTAAGTGCAGCTTGTTCTGAAACTGTTAATCTGGACTGATTGTGAGCAGGTTCAGGGCTGTTTGTCCCAAAGTGCAGTGATATAGAACACGTTTTTACGGCTGAGCTTGTGGTAAACTACAGCTACAAAAGTAACACCTGTAATGTATCCGTTTTATCTGAGGGCATAATGAATGTAATTAATGTTATCAGGTCTCCCACGATCATTTTCTAATAGCCTATTAGGAAAGCGTAACTTATTCGTCAGTAACATTTACATTATTAGAAATACATCAGCTCTCTTGTGTACTTCGTACTTAAACCTTGCTTCTGGTTGGATAAAAAACACAACATCAGACTCATGACTTTCTTCTTTGCGTTAAGTAGAAAGATTGCAAAATTTAATCAGATCCAAAGTGGTAAGGGAGCATCTGGGCATCTGAATGAGCGAACCGACCGGGATCCCTTGAACCAGCACAACCGTTATACTGTAATAATTTACTGGATTCATTACTATTAGTATCTGTATTGTGAATACTCTACCTGGCCTGACTTCTTCAAAATTACCTACTCCAACGTGATTTTGTTTGCGAAGTATCTCAGTCAGCCATTGTTCTCTGATATGCCATCAGAGTGTGATTTCTTCTTCTTGCACCGAAGTTTTATCTTCATTTAGTGTAGACGAATTCTTCCTTGTGATACAGGTATTTTACTGAAACCTAGTGGACGCTCTCATGTTTGATGTTTTGTCCTGATGATGACACTTCAAGTTCTAATGGGTCGAAACGCCGTCGACGCTAAGATGTGGCTCTAATTGAAGAGGACACATTTTGTTCTGCTGTGTGTTTCTGTTTGGTCCAGAACCTTGCTTTTGTATTTTTCCTCAGCCACTTTCTGTTTGATTACACGTGGTATTGTCTGTATTTTTAGCACGGTTTGTGTAACCCCATGAGCGACATCATTGTTGTGTGTATGTACTTTTGATTGGTTATTTGGATAATACATTTTCTAACTAAAAGAAATTACCTGTACGTGGGTACTGTGTGCCTCAATAGCTGGTTGGCACCTTTCTCTTACTTTTTCACCTTTTCCTTTTCTCCACTGTAATTTCCATTATGCTAGTGTTCTTTTTCTTGACCTTTGTCTATTCCCCAAATTCTTTTTCATTCTAAGTGGTTTACTTGAATTATTGTTTGGATTCCAGTATTATTTAGCCCCTGGTTCAGGTCTTAGGGTTGCCCCCTGTTGTTCGTAACTGAACCAGTTAGGAGGCACCAAAGAAATGGGACAGTCGACTGAACCAATGGTGAGCAGCAAGCGGGGAAAAACTGGTATTATCGATTACAGCAGGTCTTGCAGACAGCGCATGCGCTGTAGGCTCAACCTAAAAAGCAATGAGAATGTCATTAGAGGAAGAGGGGGACTATTGTGCAACTAAAGATCTAGGATATTATGGCCACTTGAAGAGAAGCATTATAGTGTCACTACAGAGAAAGGGGATTTTTAATGTCAGTACACTAAGAGGAGGATTATTGTTCACTCAGGTTGTGTTATCACTTCAGGAAACTGGGACTAAGGTTTTACTACAGGAAGAGAGGATTATGGCTTCATGACAGGGATAGAGGATTATTGCGTCACTGCAATTAGATTATGGTGTCACTAAAGGAAGGGGGGTTACAGCCTTTTGAGCAAACTAGCTATCATGGTGGCACTATAGGAGGAGGGGGGTTATAGCACGAGGGTATCATATTGTCATTAAAAACACTGCAGACTATGTTAAAATGAGGCGTGGTTATAGTCTGGTAACAGACAGAGCAGCCGCTACGTCTCTGTAGTCAGAGAGAACATTATTGGGTGACTGCAGCCTGGAGGGTTTTGATCTCTACAGAAGCAGTGACCTGGCTAGTCCTGTTCCCTATAATTAGATGAAAGACATAAATTAATGCCTTTTCATTCTAGCTGAACTGTAACATCTTCCTGCTTTGCGCTAATAAGGCCTTGACCCTGAAACTGTAATCAACAAAATGCAGGCCCTTTAACAATATATGCGATCAAGTACAGGGACATATAACTGTGAAAGATGATTGGAGAAATTATAAATTTGGGATACAATTCATGACCAATAAAAAGCTGTCCCCCCTCTATCGCATAATATCACTGAAGCCTCGATGGAACAGAAGTGTTTAATTTCTGCGCCCAGTCGCTTGTATGCAAACCTTGCATGCGGCATGTGGTCGGTAACAAAGCCTTGACATTGTGTGAGCACCCTGTCATCAACTCCTTTCGCTTGGCCTCATTTTCCTCTGCCTTTCTTCAATTAAACTTCTAATTTCCGGCTCCTTCGCCGCCTGCCCGGATCTCCGTGTGTAGGCTCAGAATCTTTTTCAAGACGCATATCTAACAGCTTAACTTACCTTGCATTCAGAATCTAAGTGTTTCTAAATCACAAAGAATCCAACTCCACACTCACTTTTCCTGGTTCATGAATGCAGCCAATCCCAAGGTCGAACTGAGACTGAAAATTGGCCCGGCGCCAAAATGATGGTAGCCCCCATTAGCTAATTAGATCGCTTAAAATCGGCCCATGTGTACAGATTTGAACTTGTAAAGACAGTTGTATGTGTTTTGCAAGTTATGGAAGTTTGCGTGCATTTCAGCTTGCTGCAGTCAATGTGTGTGTTTTAATGTCGGAGAAATCAACAGTGAAAACAGGCCCAGCAGCCCACAAAACAGACACCAAACAGCTGTAAAGAACAGATCCCACACTGATCTGACAGGGCTACCCTATTATTTATAAATAAGCCTTTGGGACCTGGCCCACCCGGGAGACTGCACTTGGTTTTTTACAAAATGTTTGCTGCAAATCCGTTTAGATTTTCACAGTGAAAATGTAAAAAAAAGAGAAAAAAATGCATTTTGGTCCAAGCAGGGTTTCTGATGGACCCCAGCACCAGGTCTAGGTGGTCAGGGCATTCCTACCCTGCCCCCTTTTTTATTTTTTTATTTTACATTTGTGTTTTGGACGCGGCTGAGTCTGACTCCCAAGATGGATGCCAACACTTCCTGGTTGAAGTGTCGACAGACAGTCAGATCTTTGCATGAAATTGGGAGGATTCGCAGAGGGTTCGCATCCCTAGATATAAAAATGTGTTTTTCTTTTAATAACTCTAAAACTGCTGAACAGATTTACACCAAATTACAAAAAGGTCGCTTTCTAAACAAGAGCTACCTTTCTACCATATTTGGTGTAATTCCGTTCTGCAGTTCAGGCTGTAGTCGTGTCTAAAATCTCCATGGGAATTAACATAGGAATGCACCTTTTTTTTTTTTAATACCTCTTGGCCCACGCTTCATGGGTCAGCTCAAAACTTTCCATGCAACATAAGACTCACCAGCACACTTTTTTGGGAAACTTTCGTGAAGATTAGTCAACCGGCGCTAAAGATATAGGCAAGTCAAAAAATGCTTTTCTATGGAAACTAGGTCCTAACTATAACTGCCTACTGGCAACCGCCAGTAGGAGATATATGCATATACTGACTCCCCTCACCTCTTTTTTGTATTACTACGTCAGTCTTTCAATTACTCACTTTGGGTGACTTCACATCTAGCTTGTCTTTCCTGGTACATTCCCTAGTACAGGGTTACACAACCTTTGTTTTCCTACCATGGCTTCCCATTCTGATGTTCTACCCCTACTATGGAAAAGGCCAGATAGGCCTAGAGATTTCCCACTCTTAATCTTAATAAGTCCCTTAGAGAGGAGTTACAGGGTTTCTAAAGATGTAGGTCGCCAGAAGGAGAACACATATATTGGGTTACAGCAGTGCTACTCAAAGTACGGCCCGGGGGCCGCATGCTACCCTCCAGACCTTCACATGCGGCCCCCTGCTCAAGTAAATTGAACTGGGCTGCATTTTACTTGAGAGTTAACTAACATTCAGCAATATATTAAATAAACGGGGAAGCATTTATTTACAAGCTAACTCAAAGACAAGAAGCAAATAAGGTAGGCTGCAGCACTTAACTGTAGAAACACATTCATTTTTTAAGACATCTTGCAACAAATATTGAAAATATGAAAAAATTCTCTTCAAAGTGCAAAAAAGTGTATTTCATTAAATGCAGAAGTGTTTCATCTTAGTACATCAGATTGTATCAGTGCATTGAGAAGTATTTTTTTTAAGTGATAGTTTTAAAAAATGAGCAAAGAAACATTCATGCCTTCTTCCACCCTACAAGAATGCCAATAGTGAACTTTAGAGGCAGGCCAGTTGTCACATCGAACCCTCTGGGTGTTCTGGGTTTTTATTGTACATGAACAGCATTATAGTTTCTTAAATAAAACACAAAAGTAGTTTTTGTACAGAGCATGTCCTGACCGCATGTATTTCAATGTGCTCTTTCATGTGATGATGAGGAAAAAGGAGGCTAAGTGTAATAAAACAATTGCCATGGATCTCAAAATGTAGCCAGGTGGGCAAGCCGGGATTGATTCTAGGTTTTCTGGTTTTACATTGTGCAATTCTGTTTCATTCCAATCAATAATGAAGTTACTTCTTTTTTACACTTGACTCTCCCAAAGTAGTGCTAGCAACTAGGGAAGGCTTACCCTAAGGTGCGGTAGAGAGATAGTGATTCAGATATAGCATAACACTGTATTGTTAAATCTATGACTCTTCTAGAGACTAGGGGCTTAATTTAGAGGGCAGTATGGAATGGAAACCTCAAAATAGCTCTATGCCTCACTGACTAAACTATGTACATGCTTCGCTCGCTCATCGCCAACCTTGCCTCCCCCGTTTTCCCTCCAACAAAGTTCCACTCCCACCCTTCTGGCATCAATGCGGCCCTCGTGCACGCAGGAGCCTATTGTTTGTGGCCCCTCGGAATATATTTGCAAGTACCCATGGTTTACAGAATACTTTGTTGTCTTGCTGAATGGACCAGAGTCTGTGGTACCACTTGGTGAATGTGGAGCAGTCTGTCTCATTCCAGTTATGGGCTATATTCCATTCCTGTTTTGTCATCGCCTTCAGATCTGCAGGTTTTTTTCAGCCCAAAAGCATCACTTCCGGTAAAGGGAGATCGGATATCCCAATATATCAGAGGTCTTCAAACTTTTGTAGGCTGAGCCCCTCCAGCTGAATGTTTTAAGATGTCGCCCCCCCCCTCCCCGACAGAAATTTCTGGAATCTGGTACACTATATAATCGACTGCCACCCGCATATCCCGGGCCATATCTTACAAGTAACGTTAAACACAATAAGAGTGTTTAGTAAACTGCAGGTTTGTGAGTGGGTGTGGTTAAATGACAGAGGCTTATTACACAGTTTAAATCAAAATTTTCCAAGATGAAATGCGCGCAAATTGTTTTTACTAGGAAACTTTGTTTTACACATATAACACATGATTTGACATAGATTGATAATAACACCACTAACATTAATGTGACTTAGTAAAAATGTCTATCCTTCCGAAGCTAACATATCTATTCAATTGTATTCCACTCAAATTCCCCAAGGAAGAAATTAATAAAATACAGGGGAAAATAACTAGTTTTATTTGGGCATCTCATGGGGTACAGCTCTCCTGGAAAAAGTTGAGGCATAGTCTCAAGAAAGGTGGGTTAGCTTTGCCGGACCTTAGGCCCTATTGTTTGGCATTTCAATTTAAAAACTTCTGTCTGCTTATAAGGGAGCCCGACTGTTCCACCTGGGGTTCATTATTGGGGGAAATGATCAAAGAGTTTGGTCCAGCAGCCTTCCTGTATAAATTCGGAGCTCAAAAATTCTTTTAAAAAGTAAGGCTAAAGGTGTTAAAAACCGCATTGAGTCTTTGGTATGGAATAAGGAAGTCACTAAACATTGGCTATTTTTCAGAATTTGCTCCGATCTGGGAGTCCCCAGGGACGCTGGAATGCTTGAAAGATGCTCTGAGTCTTCCCTTAAAGCAAGCAGGGATATCTAAATGGGGAGACTTGATATCAACAGTAGGCATGTTACCCTGGGAGGTACTGAGTGCAAAGACTGGCAATAGACTGTCTAGGTTTAAGTACATGCAGCTTACTTCATGGTTTTCAACTACCTCACGGGAAGTAGGGGGACTCTGGGACTTTGAGGCCACACTCCAGGAAGGCAGCCCGAAAAGTAAAGATGTAGCACAGTGGTATGGACAAATCCTGGAGGCAGAGGAAGAGAAATTGAAGGCCCCCTTTGAGATTTGGGCAGATATACTTCAGGAAGGAAACATACAATCTCTCTGGACAGACTCATTGAAATTATTATACAATATAGTAATGCCTGCAAACTTTAAACGTCATCATTTTTTTGTTAACAGGCTGTATTGGACTCCTCAAATAATGGCCAAGTTTGTGTCACAGCCGGTCCCCAGATGTAAGAGATGTAATATTTTAAGAGCTAACGATGTTCCTGGTTTCTTCACATGCCCAGTAATAAAAGACTTTTGGAAGATCGTGGAAGCCACCATCAGGGATATTTTAGGAGAAGACGTAGTCTTGACGGAGGCCCTGGTACTTTTGGGGGTAGACAACGCCACGCAAAACTCCTTGAACAATAAGCAAAGCGGTTTAGTATTTTATTTGTTGCTTTTGGCCAGGCAGGAGATTTGTAAACATTGGCTAGATCCTGCTCCTCCTCACCCCATGGGGTGGTTGAGTGTAGTTAAAGTGGACAAGCAACATGGACATAAAAAGCAGCTCGACGGCCGAGAGAAATATGGGAGGATTTTGTTGAGTGGTCTGGTTAGCATTTATGATGCACGCAGGGCGGTCGGAAATATCTATACATCGTCCTATGATTACACCAGGTCATGGACACGGGGGTGGGTTATTGCCCCCACCCCCCTCCTGTAATACGACCAGAGCCGGGGAGGCTCAGCTCGAGTAATTGCAATGGACCACGAGACAGACCGAGGGTGCTTAAAAAAAGGTCCAAGAGTTGCAGTCGCCATGGTGATATGAGGACAAAAAAAAAGCCATAAATTTCGTTTTGGAGCAATTTATTTCTAGGCCCCTATCTTTACATACTTTTGCAAATTTTGTGAGCACATTCTGGATACCCATTGGCGTTTTCGATATAAGCAGTGTGTCCTCTGAAAATAGCAAGGAGGGTATAGGGCTACCTGCTAATTTAGGAGGATCGCCTCCACAATCAAACAATTCGCTTATAAGCCCATTTATGTACAGGGTAAACAGGGTTGGGGCGAGGACACAACCCTGTCGTACACCCTTAGAGACTGAAATGTCATTGGTTAGGCTACCATCCGAATTCCACTTGACTTCGGCATAATTATCTTGGTGCAGGCGGACCAGGAGATTAAGTAGGTCAATAGGGAGTCCTAGGTCTCCAAGGGCAGCCCAGAGTTTAGTTCGGTCTATGGAATCAAATGCCGTCTTAAGATTGACAAATACAATGTATAGGTGACCCCTTCTGATGGTCACTTCTTTCCATATAAGCAGTAGGAATCTAAACACCTGGTCTAAGGTGCTCGTAGAGGCCCTAAAACCTGCCTGCAAATTGGATAGTATATCTTTCTCCTCTATCCAGCTTTGTAACCGAGTTAAAATAATTTTACTAAAAATTTTCTAAGGAACATCTATGAGACTAATTGGCCTGTAATTCGCTGGATCCCCCCTATCTCCTTTTTTGAAAATAAGGATAATTTCAGCGCCTTTCCAGGTTTCCTCGTAAAATAGCATTAAAAACTGTTTGTAACAGAGGTCCCCATATAATAGGCTCTGCTTTGAACAAATCTCCAGGAAGTCTGTCTAGACCCGGAACTTTCCCATTCTGCAATGAACTAATAGCTGAGACGGTTTCCTCGATTGAGAAACTAGCTGCATCAGCCTGTGCCGGTTCGGGGCTACAAACCTGTACTGGTACTCGACTGCGGTTGTCAGCTTGGCGCGAGTAGAGTTTTGCAAAATACTCATCCCAGACAAGGGGCTGTATATGGAAGTCAGCATTACTTATCTGCTTGGTTGTCCCTTTCGACAGAAGGTGCCAAAATAATTAGCAATCTTTCAGTTTTGAGGCTTCTACACGTGTGAGCCGACAATTCTCTGTCTCCCAATTCCTTTTTGCCTCACCCTGTGCCTTCTTGTACTTCTTTCTTCTGTATTTAATATATGTCAGTCTTCCTTTCTTAACCGCCACAATTAGGTCATCTCTGGCTTGCCTGCAAGCTTCGTTGTACCATGGGGCAGTATTCCGTTTGGTCGTGGTAAAATTACACTGTTTGCTAAAAAAAGGATCTTAGGCTAGATGTTAATTGCTGAAAACTAGCCATAATACCAGCATCACTTAAGTTTAGATCACTCAAGGCCGGAATGATCTGGGCTACCTCTGTATAAATTTTCGGGAGGAGATTCCCATCAGCCAATATCTTGGGCCACCATCTGTCGGGGTTGACTATACAGAATTGGTAGGCCGGATATTGTCAATGCAAGGGCATTATGATCGCTATCCTCACGGCTTAATACAGTAACATTTGGCCAAAGGTCTATCAGAATATAGTCAATCCTGCTTTTGACATGCTCTCTCTTGAACGTAAATCGTGCTTCTGCGTCAGTGTGTGTCCGCCCATTACAGGCTCGTACTCCGTGGGCGAGAGTAAAAGACAGTACTTGTTGCCCTACTTTGGTACATTTCTTAATAGCAGGTATCTGGAGCTTATTAACCCCTCTGGCTTGCTCTTCATCCTGCACTATTTCCTGTACAAAGTCGACTGGTTCAAATGTTGTTTTAAAATCACCAGCGACTATGAGGTGATACTCTTTCTTTGAGGTATCAAGGAAGTTGAATAATGTGGTTATTGTGTCAGAGGGCTTATGGTGACTACTAAACCGGTTGTATATATTGAGAAATCTGAGCTAAATATTCTCTTTTTGTGAAATATGGTCTACACCAAGAATCTCCTCTGAGCCAACTTCCAGTGTCTTAACTTTACAAGCCAAGGTAGTCTTAACCCAAATCAATAATCCACCAGCTGGGCGACCAGCTGGTGAGTGCCTGGCCTCAATACTGAATGTGGTAAACCTCAATCTGTACACCCGCTCTGTCGCCCAGGTTTCCTGAAACAAACATATATGGAATCCAACCACTAATTTCCCCCATTCCGGTTCGATTCATTTTGTCTTTATTCCCGCAACATTCCAAGAAATGATCTTCAAATGCTGGTCAATAATTTCACACTCCTGGAGCTGGCATCTAGCTATAGAATTTGCTCTCTTTAGGTCTTGATTGGGTGCGGGGTGACAGGGCTGGATAACTGGGCAACAGTATGCAATTTCACTAAAATTGTTAGTACAAGTAACTCCCTCAAACTGAGTAGCAGGGGTTGCAATGCAGGCCATTGGCAATTCAATAGTTTCGGACTTTAGTCAGTCCGGAGTATCCAGATTAGTAAGTGCTTGGTATCTATTTCTGGTCTCCAGGTGAAAAGGCTCCTGTCTCATCATTAGTTTCTGGGCATTATGCAAATTTAGTGGCACATTTGGACCAATGGAGTTAAGATGCCTATAAAAAAACAAAATGGCACAATGTCAATCCCTTGACTAGGGCCCTGACCAGATAGTCTTTCTGCTTCTAGGCAATTGCCCTGCAAGGGTAGGGGACTTACAATTAATTACTACACAGTCTCCAATTGAAGACTTCCGTAGAGGACCAGCCCAGCTTACACGTCTTACATGCAGAATATCATGGTAGTTTGCATTGGAAATTTTTTTCATTTTGGGATAGCCAATACCAAACTTTATTTTTCAGTTGGGTAAATGTTTCCTTAGAATTACCCTGGAGAGAGGGGACACAAGTAAGAATTGGCACGTATGGACAACACTCAGGGGGAAGGTGTAGGGTCACCTCATTAACCTGAACATTCTGGCAGTGAAATCATCCATTTGGGAAGGAGGCTCTCTAATGTATCCAGCTTTGGTCCCTTTAGGTGTGGTACTACAACCATTAGACCCAGTGATACTAGAAGACTGCCCTTCCTCAGCCAAATAATCGGTGCGTGTTAGTTCCATAGCTTTTGGCAACACTGCCCCCAGAACGCTCCTATTTCGTTCAGCGGTGGGCACGTGTGATAATAGGTTTGAATTCCTACTATGGTTCCCCACTCTGATATGGGATTCCCCACAATGAAGTGCCCCTTTCCCCCCCTTCATGACTTTTTGATTTTGACCCTGCCCCAGGCAATAAAAAGGCAAGAGACTTTTGGATGGATCCCACACTTGACTCCTGTTTATCAAGCCTATCCAGTATAGGCAAGAGATTGTTTGATATTGTTTTTTCAAGGCGAGTCATTAAGGTCTCAATGTCTTGCAAAGATAGACCTATGGGATTAGGGGATGTCAGATCAGAATGTAATACAGTTGGGGCTCCTTGCATTGGGCCACTATGCACCTCCAGTATTGGTTCCTGAGCTTTTTTCTTGGATCTAGTCCTTGCAACCAATGAGGGCTCCAGGTGTTTCACCTTCTTCCTTTTTACGGGAGGACTGCTTGGCGGGGATACCAATGGTTGGGGCGGAGACCGCTCAGAGGGCGATGATTCTCATGTGACTTGAGCATGATTTCCCAGTTCAATGTCCCCTATCGACCTATTCTGTGCTAGCTCCAAGTTTGTGGCTGCAACAAGGCCCCCCTCGAGGGATAGGCGACATTCTGTGACCAAGATTTCATTATCTATAGCCTTGGCAGCCCGCGAAAGAAAGCAGTCCAGAGCAGAGTTCTGGAAAGACTTGGGAGTGCTCACCCTATCTACCAGTTGCTTCCGTTTTGCCATCGCTTAAAACCCAAGAACAAACACAGCTCTATAAAAGAACAAACAAAAAAACCTAATTAGGTGTAGTAACAACCAAACGGACTTACTTAGGCAAAGGTCCAAGAGTCCTAGAGTGTTTATTGACGATATTACGAACAGCAGTACCCAGTATCCAGAGTCAAGAGAGTAGGCCCAGCCCGGCCTCCTCCGGGCTCTGACCGGCCAAGGGCGGGCGCGGGCTTTGCCCGGGGACAGCCCGGGCATGCCCGCGCGCGTCCCGCACTTCGGGAGCCGAGAAGTGGCTTTAAGCGCCCTTCGGGCACGGGAAATGGTCATCGGCGCCTCCTGGCGCAGAGAGATATGGGCTTGGAGTCCCCCGGCGTCTGCTGGCGGCACCTGGCTGTGGCCGTAAGCAGCTCCCGTGCTGCGGGAGCCGCGAAGTGGCTTTAAGCGCCTCCGGGCACGGGAAATGGGCGTCGGCGCCTCCTGGGGCAGACAGATATGGGCTTGGAGTCCCCCGGCGTCTGCTGGCGGCACCTGGCTGTGGCCGTAAGCAGCTCCCGTGCTGCGGGAGCCGCGAAGTGGCTTTAAGCGCCTCCGGCATGGGAAATTGGCGTCGGCGCCTATTGGCGCAGAGAGATATGGGGCTTGGAGTCCCCCGGTGTCTGCTGGCGGTGTCTGGCTGTGGCCGTGAGCCGCAAAGTGGCTTTAAGCGCCTCCGGGTGCGGGAAATGGGCGTCAGCGCCTCCTGGCCCAGAGAGATATGGGGCTTGGAGTCCCCGGCGACGTCTCGCAGTGCCCGTGAGCGGCTCCTGCAGCGAAGTGGCTTTAAGCGCCTCCGGGCGCGGGAAATGGGAATTGAAGTATCTATCGCGGCATGATGTGCCCCCGACCCCCAACGGGGGGTAGAAGCAACATGTAGCCAATGGATCCCCATGAATAGTCCCCTGTGCATGTTAAAGTCTAACAGCAGAGGAGCATATGTACAACTGTAGCCCCAATTATCATCGTCATCTGAAATGTTCAGTCTTTGCGTAGGTCTCGGCAGGGTAGCAATTATGATGCTGCAGGCTCCGGCTGGTCGTCCGCCAGTCTCCGGCGGGATTTGCTGCGGGTTTTGGATCGTTTCTTAGAGCGTGATCGACGGCGCTGCTTGTCAGCCGTCCCAGGGCAGCCATGCCCAAGCCCCCCAGAAGAGGAGTCCCAGTCGAATCTGGGTGGAGTGTGAGGCTTGGGTTTAACGGCTTCATCTGTCCATTGGAACACCTCCTCCGGTGTCTCAAAAGGGGTGTGTCCGTGACTGGTAGACCACTCTCAAGCGGGCCGGGAACAACAGGGAATATTGAATCTTAAGGCCACGAAGACGTGCCTTGGCCTCTATGAATGATTGTCTGCACTGTTGTACCAACTTAGTATAGTCTGGGAAG
This sequence comes from Calotriton arnoldi, assembly GCA_963921515.1. Classification (NCBI taxonomy): domain Eukaryota; kingdom Metazoa; phylum Chordata; class Amphibia; order Caudata; family Salamandridae; genus Calotriton; species Calotriton arnoldi. The sequence continues at coordinate 486,439 of CAWUFW010006230.1, forward strand.
ATCATAATGTGTTGCGAGGCAAATGTAAGAGTCCCTTTCAGTCTGGCTTGCTAAGAAGCCTCGCAATTATCGGTCGAGGGCGAGTGCCCGGCGGTGGCTTCTGCATCAGCGCCCGATGTGCTTGCTCAATTATAAAGCATCGGGAAACTGTGCCTGGCGGGAGCCACTCCTTGAGCCATCTAACAAGAAAGTCTTCAACGCGACCACCCTCACAGCCCTTTGGAAATCCAACGAAGCGGAGGTTGTTCCTCAGAGCGCACCCCTCCGCATCCTCCACCCGCGTCGCCAAGCCCTTAGTAAGTGTTTCTAGGGTGGATACTTTTTTCTGGAGTATGTTCACTGTGTCCTCCACCATTGAGATCCAGGATTCTGATACTGTGATGCGCTGTACAGCATTTCTGAGGTCCTGTCTGAGCAGCATAATGTCGGAGCCGATGGCCCCAATCTTAGCCTCGAGCGTGTCCCTGGACTGCGTAATCGCCAACAGCGCTGCGTTATTCAGCATGGCATTTATCAATCGTGCTTTGCTTGGATGCCGTTCCCGGCGGCTTATTTTTGGCCATATTGTGTAGATGTGAAGCGAGATGAGGGGTGGCCTAGCTGTATTTCCAGGTATGCCTCAGAGTTCCGCTCTTAATACAGACCGATATCGCCGGTCTCTCTCCCTATTATATCTCCAAGGGCGGGGGCCGCATTGAACCTGGTCCAACTGCTTCTGTGAGCTGGTCGCCCCCATCTCCCCTAACTGGAGCCAATCCCCACCTCCAGGCCCGTGTAGATCCGAGGAGCAGTTGCCGGGTAGCTATGAAGGCCTCCAGGAAGAGCCAGGAAGCTAGGTTCCACTCCTCGCCGGGAGGTTCAGTACATTAGTAAAAGCAGGGCAGCAACGCGGAATCCCACACCATTCGGCGATCCCCACGGAGCATCCAGAAGGAGAGGGGGATTTTGGGCGCTCTATAACTGCCACCAGCCTTCAATCCGCACAGAGGAGGTGTCCCGGATTTTGGTGCGGTGTCGCTGACGCGACCAGCACGAGGCTTTACACCGAGTCTCTCAATGTGGCATCTTCCACAGCCCCCGTGATCCAACCGGGGGGGGGAGGAGAGAGATAGCGAGAGGGGGCCCGGGGTCCGATCCGGCCGCCGGGACCCCAGCAAATCAAGCAGCGCAGGGTGTCCAGGGGGGGGGGGCCCTGCCCCTGTTCCCCGGTCCGCCCCAAGTCTTCAATCAGCAGGGTCTCTTCTGGGCCGCAGGCCAAATTGGCCACCGGGATTACATCAGGGGCCCAGTGCCGGCCGCAATCTGTCGACACTCGCACCGTTTCTTTCGCCCGGCCGGGCCTCGGATTTCGTGACGGCCTCTGCCTCGTCCTCAAGGCCTGCCCGCACCCCCCACGTCAGCAGCTTCCACAAGAGAGAGAGGGGGGGCTTCCCACGGGAAGGCGTCAGCAGCATGCAGAATGTCCCAGGGGATGTCAGCGGTCCCAGTCTGCCCATGCGCCGCGGCCCGGCCCTGCCGCCTAGACTCTGGCAAGGCAGAGGCCGGGTGCCGCTGGCCTCCCGCCCCCAGCCGTCGCCCCAATCGGCCCTACCACTTTGGGCCCAGTCGCCCCTGCAGCCCCACGTCGGGTGGATGTCTCGGTGTAGCGGCAGTGCTTCCTTTCTCGTCGCCCGTCTATGCCGCCGCACCAAGGCTGCACACCCTACGGCCGCACCACAGCCGTGGTGCCGAATCTGCGACACCCGGAGCTCCTAAACTGCAGCTGCAGGGCGTCTCGGGACTCCACCGAAGCACTGAAGTAGTCAGAATAGCCAGATGAACAGGATAAATGAAGGATTACTGTAAGGCTGCTGGAGCCTCGCTAAGGCGCGTCTGTCATGTTAGACCGCCAGGCCATGCCCCCTTCCACGACACACCCTTTGACGTCAGACGTGTGCCCCGGAAGTTCCTGTGTGTGGTTGCCAGATTGTTTTTTGCTAGCATTGGGTTTGGAAGCTGAACTAGGAGCTTCAACCGTAGGAAAATTGCATTGCCTTCGGAGAGTGAAGGAAAGTTGAAAATGACAAAGGGAAAGGTAAAGTCAGGTGAAAACATGATCATGACTGAGTTTCTGTTGAGGGACCAGCTAGCACTCGACCGCATAGTCGGAGAATGTTAACCAAGGTACCAGGGCTTCGGGGGAAATGGAGAACACATCCTTTAGGGCTAAAGCTGAAAGAGCCCCACGAATAAGATTAAGGAAACCATAGGAGGCAACATCTCTGAGACCACTTCGATGCCAAAGAGCAATCGAGAGAAGTCTATGGAGAGAGAATCGAAGGACCAGAAACGTTCAACATTGAAGAGGAAGTAGATGATGAACCTCTATGTATAACAAGCATCAAGTTGACAAGGTTGAAAGCAAAAGACACCAACTCAAAGCAGAAATGGAGGCCATTTTGCAAAAGGAGTATTTGAGTTCTTAAAGACTTTTAGAATCCCATTGAAACCGCAGGAGTCAAGGGGGGGTCGTGGGGGATGAGCCCGAGGTACCTTCAATGTTGGAGCCACATGATGAGCAGAAGAAAATCCTCTAAAAATGGAGGCAGGTGGGAATGAGGGATTGGTCTTTGACAGGATAGTACACAGGCAGAGCGGTCAATTTTTATTCCTTGAGACCTTCGCCGCTGGACAATGTAACAACTTAAAACTTGTTGATAAAGCGAGCTGCAAACACATACGGAGTCCAACTCAGGGAAGAAGAGTCTGAGTCATGCTTCTTCCTGCAGACACTCATTCCAAGCCAGAAAAGAGCCTCTTCTTCCTGATGCTCCCCAACAACTTGGAGCAAAGGAAGGAGACTTTTCTGGATTCCACCTCCTCGAAGGCTGTCAATCCGAGAATTGTGAAAAAGTATAAACATTCAACACTGTTATATGGCCAATAGGGTCATTGTCGACATTGCTAAGTTAGCATGAGCTCTGCTGCCATGATGCTGCTTCTACATGACTTTATTTTGCAAGACTGTGTTTGTGCCTTTCACATGAGAACTGTCTGCTTTCTGCGTTCTCTGCTAGTTCCTGGAGTTTAGTCTGAACACGATGTGCAAGGTCGATAAACAAGGCCCCTTGTTATTCTGTTCTGGTCAGTCCCTAGCACCTAGACAAAACATGCTAACACAGCTGCACTGCTGGAAACTCGTGCTTTGATATTACGGGGATGCATGTTGTTCTAAACACACACTTGGAGAGGGACCTTTCCAGGGAGAAGAGCTATGCTGTTCCTATGATGTAAAACTACCATCTAGGCACTAAGTTATGGGGTCTTCTGACAAAGCCCAGAGATCTTCCTTTATATAATAAAACTTCACCTTACCAAGGGGAGGGTGGTTAGGCCTTATAGTCCCTTATCCACTGTCTGTATACAATGACATCCCCCTTTATATTCTATGGAATTGTAACAATGCTAACTGTTTTAGGTTTATGCATTTCGCTGCTGGTAGTGGCTTATAGAGCACGATAGTTAAAATAAACATTTTGAACTATAACAGTGACTCTGACAATTCTTATTGTGGACAAGTGCGAGTGAGTGAGCGAAAGGGTATGTCTTGCTACCGCGATTCCTGAGAGAGTCCGGGAGTGTTGTGTTCTGGGTTGTCTAATCATTTGTAGCTTCATGATTATGTAGGAGAACGAATGAGATACTATAGCTAGCCAGTTTTTGGGATTTTGGGTACTAAGGTGGTAGGAAGGTTCAGCCCCTATACACCTAGGTCCTGTTTTCCTTCGCTTATTAGTTCTGTGTATGTGCAGAATCCCTGCAACAATACAGGACCCTCAATTTATTAGGGGAAACTTGGGGGCTTATTCAATCATTGTCACGACAGCCAGGAAACAGCCCCATTTCTACAGGCCCACCACCAGACAGGGAGTAAGATGGTGGAGATGATCGGTAAGAAGATGGAGAGAGGGGCCGTGACACAGTGAAGGATTGCAAACTCAAGCACTCTTATTCAATCGATATGGCCATCAGGAATGGAAGGAAATCAAACGCCTGATGCAGCACAATCCAGAACCATATCAAAAGATAGTGAAAGCAGTCATACCGGAAGGCAAGATGATTACAAACTCTTGCCTCAAATTTGCGCTCAATGCTGATGACACCGCAAGCAGGCAGATGTGTAAGGGTACAACACTATGGAGGCATGCTTGTCTCAGAGTGTTGGGTTTCAAGCTAGAGGTGCAGGCATTTGTGATCAACATACTATTCACAGGGGAGCATCTGTTTAGGCTGACAGTTGATGTGGTCCTCCAGCAAATCAGAGAAGACGAGACTGCAAAAGCAATGGGAGCATTGCAATTTCATGGTACTTTTTAAAAGAGGGGCCATGTCAGCAAAAAGACCTGCAAACAATGGCTCTTTCTAGACCAGTATGCCCCAGTCAACATTCAGCTAACAAGGGGCCTGACTGGTGCTTACACCCCAATGGCAGCACCTCGCCGCACCATGACAATTTCTTTGCGGCAAGGGTTGAGAAAGAAGACAAACCTGAGCAGTTCAGGGACCTCAAACAAGTGACTCATTCACTCAGGTACCCCGCACGAAACACCATGGGTGGGGGGAGGTGGAAACAGGGTGATTCCTCAGAGAATGGGAGGCAATCACCTCGGACAGATACTAAACATAGTGTGACACAGATATTGCACCAAATTGACAAAAGGATCACCAAGGGTGGTACCGGAAGGAAAAAGGCTCAACCCAGATGAACTGTCCTGGCTCCAATATAAAGTACAGGAGCTGTTGCAAAAGCTGGCCCTAGACAGAGGACCTAAACTCCAGATGAACAAGGGCGTATACTCTGGATACTTCCGGATGCCAAAGCCAGACCAGTCACTAAGACCAATACTGGACCTATGAATATAAATAATTTACATAAAGACACAATGCTCCAAAATGACCGCTCTCCAGAACATCATACTGCTGCTCAAATAGGGAGAATACATGGCCACGGTGGATCTGAAGGACGCCTACCGGCACATACAGATACACAAGCATGTATTCAGGTTTGTCGTGGACGCTGTACACTACGAATTCAAAGTCTTACCTTTTCAGATACATTCTGCACCCAGTGTGGTCACAAAATACCAGACAGTAGTGGCCCCACATTTAGGAAGGGGAGGGATGCACATCTATCCTACCTAGATGACTGGCTATTAAAAGCGAGTTTGCAAAAGCAAAAACAGGTTGGGGTTCTCCATGAAAATGGGAAAATTATCCCCAACACCGGAACAAGAGAAGGTGTTCCTGGGGGCAACATTAAACTAAAAGGAGGCAAAAGCAACCTCTGTATACAAACAAGCCCTGGAATTGGAAGAGCAAATCCGCCTCTCCCAGAGGAGACGGTGTCTGACAGTGAGGAGATTGATGATTATCATTGGCATGATGGTGTTGCTCGGATATGAATTTACGTTAAAGAAATGAAAATAGACGTTTAGCAAAACGGGTACAAGTTGGTTTAATTAAACGCAGCGGCCGGGACAGTCTCGACAGAGTGAGTCTGAAGAAAGTCTCTTGCTGTACAAAGTTTTGGCCGACAATATATACATCTCATGAGGTACAATAAACAAATTCTGCATTCTTGAAAAAGCATCTCTGTCGTAAATAACCAGATTGGGCATCTGATAAGGGACACAGATGGGTCTCGACCTCGGAGAGAGCTAGTGTGGGTCAGTGTGTATGTTTTCAGATGTCTGGTGTGGGGAGCGCGTGATCAATTTGTGTGGTGTGCATGCTGAATATGACTTTTTTCCGCAGCCTGTCACCCCGCATGTTATTACAACACGGTCTTTACCATGACCGCGTTGTAACAACGCATACCATTTCCCCGCAAGTCGTAACAACGACTTGCGGAGGGGGGCGGTGGATGTTGAAATAGTATAATTTACTATTCCAACTCCAGTCTGTGCGGACAGTAGGGAAGGTGTTGGATTTTAAATCCAACACCTTCTCCCCCCTCGGCAAGTCGTTGTTACGACTTGTGGGGTAATGTTATGAGTTGTTACAACGCGGTCGTGGTAACGACCACGTTGTATCAACATGCGGGGTGACGGTTTCGTGGTGAAGGTTGTTTACTGTGCATGTTGTATCCTGATTGGCTGAGTATTTCTATCTACATGTGGCATCTAACTTTGTGGTATTTTGGGGGAACGCGCGCCTCTGGCCAAACGTGTTTTATTGGGGCCAATTTCCTCTGACCTGTTTGTGGTGCAACTGTCTATCTGTGGGATCGATCAGGGTTTTCCTTGGGTGCACATTTGTCTTTGGGCTAAGTGAGACCCCACCTGTGACCTGTCACTCGATAGGCATGGGTTGGGGGCGCAGGGCCTGTCTGACCACGTACCTCAGACTCGAGGTTGATGGGGGGGTCACCTTGGGTGAATCCGACAGTAATGATACGAGTTCATAAGGTCTTCTACAAATAATGAGGCGGTCATTGATATTGATATCATTTTTATCGACATTCTCAATATCGGGCGTACAGTTGTCATAGCGTACACTGACATTGACACGGTGAATCATCTAATTCTTACGCAACGGCTGAAGGCAAGTGGGATCAGGGACAAGGCGCTGGCTCTTCTTTCATCATTCCTGACAAACAGAGAACATAAGGTTTGTTGGGACAACCTTAAATCGGACATTTTCCATCTCCCTTGTGGAGTCCCACATGGGTCGGCGCTTTCACCCACCCTTTTCAATATTTATGTGACGCCATTGGCCAAACTAGTCAGAGACTTTGGCTTTTCCCTTGTGTCATATGCCGACGACACTCAAATCATAGTTTCAATATCTTCAGTTAATGAGGTGCCGTCGGCAAGGTTTCATAGTTGTCTTGATCGCATCATACAATGAATGCACACCAACTATTTGAAACTAAATACACAGAAGACCGAAATCATGGAGTTTGGCAATGGCCCTCCAATTTGGAACATAGCCTGGTGGCCAACGAGGGCAGGAGAGTGTCCGTCACCAGTGAACAAGATGAGAAATCTGGGTGTGGTTTGTGACACACAGCTTAATTTCTCTGCTCAGATTAATCAAGTTACTTCAGCCTGTTATTTTACATTAAAGATCCTACGGAAGATCCTACCATTTCTTCCAATGGAGCTGAGGAAAACTGTGGTGGTTGCTCTTGTATTGTCTCGCATCGATTATTGTAATGCCCTTTACTTGGGGGTTGACAAACAGCAGCTTACTAAGCTGCAATCCCTTCAAAATACTGCTGCTCGGACATTACTCAACATACCTAAATTTAATCATATTTCCGGGGCCATTAGGAGCCTTCATTGGCTCCCTGTTAATCAGCGTATTGAATTTAAGGCTCTTTGCCTAGTCCACAAAACCCTGTATGGTGGCGGTCCTTTGGCGTACCGCAACTTATTTCAATGGTATTGTCCAGGGCATGCACTACGGTCTGCCAATCAGGCCTTGGTTAAAATCCCGAAATGGAGGAAGGCCAGATGGGGTGGTAGATGCCTTTCATACTTGGCTCCCAAACTCTGGAATAGGCTGCCTTTGGATATCAGATTTCAACCAGCTCTTTCCAAATTCCGTGGCCTATTAAAAACCTGGCTCTTCCAGGTCTAGCAGTGGATCTTGTACCTGTGGACTTACCCTTCTTTCTATGTTTCTCCAGCGCCAAGACGCCTCGGCAATCGAGCACTATATAAAACCCCTACTTACTTACTCACTTATATTGACATTGTTATGCGTGCCTAGATCATGGCGTACATTGACATTGTTTCTACTGGTATCAACACTGTTATGCATGCATGGATTATGGCATTCATTGACATTGTTTCTACCGGTATTGACAGTAGTGTTGCGCAGGCATAGACTATGGCATGCATTGCATTTATGGGTATTGACATTGTTATGCGGGCACAGGTTATGGCATACATTGACATTGCATTTATCGGTATTGCTGTTGTTTGGCCTGCACATATCATGGTATACATCGACATCGTAGTCACCCATCCTAACGATGGCATCCTACATTCCGCTCGTTCCACATGCGGCCAATACAGGAGTGGCTGGTGAACAAGTGGTCACAAGCTACAGCTAGTTGGGAGTATATAGTGGCTGTCGCACAGGCATTGCGGAAAGAAATAAAATGGTGGAACCTAGAGAACATAAAAGTAGGTAGACGATTTAGTAGGGAGAATACTCCAACAGTGACAGTCGAAACGGATGCATCCTACATGGGGTAGGAGGCACACACAGGGAACCACAGCATCCAGGGGACATTGAGCCAAATAGGAGTAAAGCGCAAAAAATGTGTTGGAGCTAAAGATGGTGTCCAAGTGCAGACGAACAACACAACCACTATGTTCTACATCAGCAAGCAAAATGGGACAAGGTCATATGTACTTTCAAAACTGGCACAGGATTAAAGGTTGGGGGGCACTCAAGGGATGACACCCAGTTGCAAACCTTCCTGAATGCTTTGGGCTTGGTAGACCCTTGCCGGTTCTCACACTTAGAGAAGGGGCAATACTCTTACAACCTCAACCAGATGAGATCAATGTCCAGATTGGATTATTTTTTAGTCCTGCATGTCAAGTTGGCCATTACCGAGGAACATATTACCTACCAAGGGGTATTTCAGACCACTCACCCTTGATTACAACCCCAGGTCACTGCAAGTTTAACATCAGGGCTTGGTAGAGGTTAGACCCCTTGGAATTGATGCCCTGGGAGATAAAACGATTTATACAAGAAGCTACAGACAACTACTTTAGGGACAATGTGGGAACGGTCTCCTCTGCAGTAACATTATGGGAGGCATACAAAACAGTGGTGAGATCTCAAATCAAATCACATGCCTTCGGGAAAAGGAAAGAACAGGAATGTGGGATGTTAGAGAAGAGAGCGATGACCTGGGACGTACAACTTGTGGACACCCGAACGCAGCCCTGGTGGCACAGGTAGATACGCTAATAGAGGAATATAGGGTATTAATACTACAAGAGGCACATGCCTTATACAGGGCCAAACAATATAAATTATATGAGGTGGGGAATAAGTCTGGGAAACTCCAAGCTTGGCCTGCACAGGGGGAGAAAGGCCAAAGATGGGTGCAGCAGGTATATACAGAGGAGGGCTCACTGACAAAATCAGTTAAGGAAATTGCACAGGCCTTTGTAGATTATTTGAGGGATCTATATACATCACGCACCAACATGCCAGGGGGTGTGAATTGACCTCCTCCATTGGAGACCTCCTGGTCTCCACTTTAGGAAGAAAGGCGAGGAAACTCCTGGAGGGAAACAGCGGATGCCTATGAAGGGGAAATACCGGATGCCTTGTCATAGATCCAGAGCGTGAAGGCCTGGCACCGGGCCGAAACGGCCTCCCACCCGAATTTTTCAAAGGTGTTCAAGAATAAAGTGGCAAATCCCATCCACGCCCTGTTGCACGCAGCCAGAGACAAGGGTGAGTTGCCCAGGGACCTTAGAAAGGCAATTATAACTCTAATTCATAAATCTGGAAAACAACCAGACCAGTGCTCCTCATATAGGCTGATCTCCCTGCTCAATATTGAGACGAAGGTACAAGCACAGATGCTGGCAATTCACCTCATACAGGTTATTCATAACATTGTGGCCGCTGACCAGTCGGGTTTTATGCCATACCAATCGACCAGACATAACCTCTGGTGACTTTTTGGATGCCTAGCATGAGGAAAAGGGGTAGAGGATCCGGCAGTACTATTAATATTAAGTGCTGAAAAAGCATTTGATTTGATAGAACAGCCATATCTGATGACATTTCTTGAGTGGATGGGCTTTGGTCCCTTCTTTCGGACTTTGGTACGACTGCTATACATGCAACCCATAAAACACTGTCGAATGATTTCATACTGGGGAGGTACACCTGTCAGGGCTGTCCCTTTTCCCCTTTGTTTGCAGTGGACATATACCCAATGGCTTGCTGGATTCGACAGGATTCCCTGATTCGGGGACTCCGGTGGGACCACAACTGGGCGGACGTCATCACACTCTATGCAGATGACATCCTGTTATACTTAGCAGATCCGGAGGGTTCCCCTCACAAGAATGCTTAACATCCTGAGAATTTTAAGGAGATACTCCAGCATCTGGATTAGCTGGGGGAAGTCCATAGTCTACTCTCTGGCAAAATGGCAAGATAAGGAAGGATGGAAATGCTCAATCCATTGGGACACAGAGGTTCTAACCACCTGGGTATCTTTATCACCACAGATCAGAAAAGGTTCTACATAATCTAGGCCGGTTACTCGAGGGCTACCGACAGGACATGGCCCACTGGTGCTGACTATTGTTATCGTTGCTGGGGCAGGAGGCATTTTACTTAAGTTTTGTACCTACCTAAATTCCTCTACACTCCATAAAAACTCTTTATATGAGGTCTGGGACCACTTCTTTAGGCAAGTGGAGACCGATGCTAGGCTACTGCTTTGGGATGGAGGGAGTGCTGCCAGATCTCCGTCTTTATTATTGGATGACCCAACTGACAGTGGTTAATGACTGCTCCTTCGCTGAACAGAGGGAACCTTTACTGATGGCAGACAGATGGACGATGGACCCAGTGGGCTATATGAGAGATCTCTACTGGTAGGGGAAATTAAGTAGACTCCCCTCACTGATGGCGGTGGTGCTTAAAACCTGGAGAAGGTCAGTCAGGATGCTGGGTGGGCAGGACAGGTTGACACTGGAGACCCCGCTATGGGACATGACTGCCCTTGCAGCATTGCGAACTGTGGAGGGCTATAAGAATGGGACCTTTTGGGTATCTTTAAATTGAGGGACATCTGGATAGAAAATGGAATGGTGCCCTTCTTAGTTCTCCCACAACATTATGAACAAACCGGTAGTCAATATCTAAGAGATTTACATTTTTGGCACATTCTGAGGGACCACATTCGCCCACCCTAAGAAATAGCAGAAGAGTGGAATTTAAGATGTTGGGAGCCCCACTACATAGACATACCATCTCCCTAACTTACTCTGCACTACTACATATTAGTCCGCTTCCACTGAAGGCACTATGGGAGAAGTGGGAAAGAGACCTGGGAAGGTTGGAAGATGGCAACTGGTGTGCAGCATGCAGCTACCCAGGGGAGTGGGACATGGCCATTAGAGCAGGATTTTGGCTGGCACAATTGAAACTCCTCCACAGGGCATACTTTACTAGGACCAGGCTGTATGCAGTGGGAAGGAGCATGTATGACAGATGCCTGAGAGGTTGTTATCAAAGTGATATGCTGTATAACTGGCACAGGAAATCTGGCAATGGGCTATTCAAAGACACATAGATCTGGTGGCGATACCCCTACTAGGAGTACAAAACATAAAGGCAGACATGGTAACCAGGAAAGGAAACAGAGTACCCGAATGGGAGCTAGAAGACCGGTTTCTACAGGGAATGTTTCAAAGGTGGGTCATGCCAACAATAGATCTATTTGCAACATTAGAAAACACAACATGCCAAGACTTTGCATCTGTGGATCTCTACCAGCAGTCACAGGGGAGTGCCTGATCAATAGCCTTGTCAGGAACATGCGCATATGCTTTCCCCCAGTCCCACTGATCCCACTGGTGATAAGCAAGTGCAAGCAGTCATCAATGACAGTAATCCTCAATGTGCCACAGTGGGCAAGACAGACGACTTTCTTGGACCTCATAGAGGTGTTCCAAGGAGAAATAAATAAAGTTAATAAACTCTCAGAACCTCCTCACAGTGCAGAAGAGACAAATATGCTACCTGGAATCGGCAAGCTTCAGGCCGGCAGCGTGACTTCTGGCGACCGACAGCTTGGACACTGGGACTGCGCAAGAGAAGCATGGAGATTTTGAGGGAGGCCAGAAGATGTGCAATGTGGAAATGCTACACATTTAAGTGTAACAGATATGCTCACTGGTGCAACTGAGAAGGGTTGCTTAACACTAGGACACAAAAAACAATGGTCATTAGATACCCAACATACCTCTTATAGAACAAGCTGACAATTGCATCCACTTGGCGGCCATTGTTGCATGGAGTAGGGGACAAATGGGTAAAAGCATGTTTACTTCTGTCACGACTTGCTCCCTGTGTTTTCGTGGCCTCCACCAGGGGGCTGAACTGTGGGACTCTCCAGTGTCATAACAAGCTTCCAGACCCTCCCCTTCATGTACATACTGACTTCCAGCCATTTGGACACTATTTGGGAATTGACATCCATTCACAATCCATGCCGGGTTTTGTGAAAGTCATCCTGCTCATGCCTGAAACTCCATTACCCAGAATTCCCTGCTCACTGCTTTCTCTCCACCCTTGCAGGCCAAGGATGGGTGGAGGAATTCAGTTCACCGTGGCTGGCTGCTGCTAGCCTGCTCACACCTGATGCATGTGATTACTGTGAGCTCTTTTAAGCCCCAGCTCCCTTCAGCCCAGTGTTGGTCATTGTAGCTGTATACCGGTGAGACCGATCCTTGTTTCCAGAGCTTTTGATATCCTTGTTTCCAGTGATTCGTTAGCTATAGTTAATCCTTGTTCCTTGATTCCTGAGCTATAGCTATTCCTTGTGCCTGAATTAGCACTGCTACCTTGTTTCCTGAGTTCCTCAGCTATAGCTATTCCTTGTGCCTGAATTAGCACTGCCTGCAGTGCTACCTTGTTTCCTGAGTTCCTGAGCTATAGTTATTCTTTGTTCCTGGGCTTCAGCTATTTCTTGTTCCTGATTTGCACTGCTTACAGTGCTCTCTTGACTCCTTGTTTCCTAAGCTGTAGCTATTTCCTGTTTCCTTGAACCAGTACTGCCTTCAGTGCTAACTTGACTCCTGAGCCTTAGCATTCCTTGTTCCTGACCTGCAGCAGTTTGCCTTGTTCCTGAACTAGCACTACCTGCAGTGCTACCTTGACTCCTGAGCCTTAGCTCAATTCTTGTTCCTGCCCCAGCACTGCCTTCTATGCTACTTTGTTTTCTTGATTCCTGAACCTGCACTATTCTAGTATACCCTTGTAGCCTCCCCTTCTGTATATCATTTTCCAGTCCCTGCCTTTCTCCCCATTTCCTTGGTTCCAGTTCTAGTTTGCTGTCTTTCTATTCTGCTGTCTTGCTTCTGTTACCTTGTATGTTTGTTACCTGCTTTCTGCCAAATGTGCCCTGTGATTTCCTTCCTTTCCTGTTAAGCACTCCTCCTTGCTAGCTCCTTGTCTATTGTGCTTGTGTTTAGTTCTACCCCTTTGCTGTTACTGCCTTGCGTGTTTCTGTTTGATCGCCAGGATCAGCTGACTACCTAGGTGGTGTTTCTTGTTCACTGTGAGTATTGTCTTTGAGTTACTGTTATAACATCACCATAGGTATAAGCTCCACAGACCCTGCCTTTGCACACATATCCTATATGTGGGTATTTTCAGTCAGTATCTGTAACAGCAATTGTGGGTGAGGAACTTACTGAGCTTCAGTCTTACCGTGTGGAGCTCCTGAGTGCTTTACCCCACATTCCCTTTATTGTTAATGTTGTATTATATATATGTCTTGCACATCCATCCTGGGTGTAGTCAGGCTGAACGCTAAATTACCTTGTGAGTGCCCTTCCTTTCTGAGTCTTAGTCATCTTCTTCCTATGTACAGGCTTCCCCTTTGGATCCCTTTTCTCCTCTGACTTCCTGTGTGATCCTGGGCACCGCTGTACTCCTCTCTCTGTGTACGTTTTCTACCCCGTTCCTAGTCCTTGCCCAAGTCCCTGACTGTTCCCGACATAGTCCCAGACAGTCCCTGACAACTTCACCCATAATCAAGAGAGTCCTAAAGGTAAGAAAGAGAATAGCCCCACCACTGGCTGTACCCACACTGATGTAGAACCTAATCTTGGTGCTCAGCCAGTCAGTTTTGGCGCTCAAGTACTTGACATTAAAGACCATATTTTAGTGGCAATCCCCTCACTACCCATAGTCCGTAATCTACAGGCCATGATTACAGCGGAACCCTAATTGCAGATAAACACAGGATAGTCATTAGATTCAAATCTCATTTCCTTCTGAAGGTCCCCTCACATTTCCACATTAACCAGTGTACTCAGTTACTGGGTTTTTTTGGCTTGCGAAGACACACCCTGAGAGGGCCTTACTCACCCTGGATGTAAGGAGGGCAGTAATGTACTACTCACAAGAAACAAAACCAATCAGAAAGGGAATGCAGTTCTTTGTGTCCTTTTCACCACCTACCAGCGGTTCACCCATGTCTAAGGGCACCATGGATAGTGCTAATAATACATGCATATTACAAAGTACCAGAGTAGCATTGGAGGAGAGGCATCTGGCCCATTTCACAAGGAAAAACTGAGCAATGCTTGCCTTCCTGACAATCGTCTCCCATGCAGGACATATGCAAGGCAGCAACATGGTCCTCCATAATACTGTATTTATTTATTCATTTGATTTGTATCGCACACAACTCACCCTAGGAGGGGAATCTCAGCAGAGAGCAGGTCACAGGCAAAGAGGAAACTGCTAGATTAGAAAAGCATTGTCTGGAGTAATTCTGTGAATTTAAGATGATCAGTGCATATTTGAATGTAAAGAGGCAACTCATTCCAATATAGAGGGACTAGGTATGAGAAAGACCTGCCCCAGCTCAGAACTTTCTGACCTGCGGGACAGTGAGCAGAGCTTTATCACTGGATCTTAGAAGTCTGACTGGGCGATAGTGAGCAAGTTTCAAAGATGGGTCTCTTGGGCCATTCCCCATAAGTGAGTTGAATGTTACACAGCAAATTGTAAATATGATTCTTTTCCGGACAGGCAGCCAATGTAAAGTATGCTGAAGGGAAGACGATGCAGTCCCAGGTGGAAGATTTCAAATTAGATGGGCTGCGGTGTTTTGAACAAATTGTAGTTTCGATAACAACATCTCATTTGCAGAGGCTAGTAGGGCATTGCCATAATCCGATCAGCTGATGTCAAGTGCCTGAACCAGAGTTTTCCTTGCTGAAAGAGGGAGGAAAGTGAGGGCTCTCATCAACAGGCGTATCGTGTGGAAGCAGGTGCCTATGTTAGAAAGGACCTGCTCTTTCATGGTAAGGGATTGGTCCAATCGGACACCCAAGTTCTTGACTACTTTTTTGGGGTTCGGAGTAGTGCTTAGTTCTGAAGGCCACTAGTCGGAGGCCCAAAGCTGTTGGGCCTTACTGAACAGTATAATCTCGGTGTTTCCTGTATTCAATTGAAAGCAGTTCTCCGTCATCCAAGCAGCAGTTACTTTCATCCCTGCTGAAAAGCATTCTTTCACTTTGACCAGGTCTTTGTCAAAGGAGATTATCAGATGTACGTCATTAGCATCAGATAGTACTTTGAGAAGACACATGAGCGTCACCCCTATATTGACCCCTGTGGGGAGCGGGACTGAAGATTATGTCCTGGAACGTTAACGAACTTGGGAACAAAATAAAACGTACAATCGTCCTCCAGTATGTTAACAGATACACTCCTGATGTGAGCCTTGTACAGGAAACCCACTTGAAAGGGAACTATTACAAAGCTATATATATATATAAGCTATTATAAATGGTTATGTTCTAATTGCTCACATGGGCTATACAACAGGCTCTAGAGGGTTGGGTGTATTAGTCAGAGCCTCCACTCCGTTCATAGCAGGTCAGCAATGGCATGACACTCTGGGTAGATTTGTTGCAGTGACAGGAGAGTGAAAGGGGATGACAGTGAATTTTGTTTGGTCTATATTCCCTCTAGGCTTCGCGGTGATACGCTACCGGCGTTGATGCTCTACTGCTTGACCTACAGGCAGGCGTGTTGGTCTTGAGGTGGAGAATAAAACGCGACAATGTGCCCAGAGAGAGAGAGAACCCTCAGCCCCAGGGAGGGGATGGGTGAGGAGCCTCTAAAAGGCTTTGTGGAGGCGATGGGTCTGCTTGACCAGTGGCGTGATCACAGCCCTACTCAGCAGCAATTTAAGTATTACTCCGCTTCCCACAGTAGTTATTCCAGCCTGGACTATAGCCTCACATTCTGCATGCACGCTGGCTCCTTTTGCTCTGTGACCCATAGGGCACGAGAATCTCTGACCACTCACCAGTAGAAGTGCAGCTGCAGGGCTCCAGATGGGATAATACTCTCCCCCCGAGATTAGACTCCTGGTTGGTTTTGGATGATACCTTTAGACAGAGGATTAGGGAACAGACAGAACTGTACTTTAAAGAGAACGAGGGGAAGGTCTCCTCTGCTTGCTCACTGTGGGAGGCATATAAAACAGTCATACGAGGTCAGGTGCAGGGTTTGATGGGGAGAAGGCGAAAGGAGCAACGGATGAAATATGAGGAGCTCAAGAGAGAAACTGAGAATCGGGAGGCTGCGGTGCTGTTTGACGGTGCCTCTGTGTCGACTATTCCTCACCAGATTCATTTGAAACCAGGGCAATTGAGGGACCTTGCAGAAGACCGGGCCAGGGCGCAGGTACTGGCAATGTAGAGGAAGGTCCATGACGTTGGGGATAAGGCAAACAAAATGATAGCATGGCTCGAGCGACGGGATCAGGGCAGGAATTCGGTCCGGGAGCTGCAGGAGCTAGATGGGACTGTACATAGGATGGGGGAAGCAATAGCGGGAGCTTTCATCGACTACTAATAGCAATTGTATACACCAGTCTCGCCGTACACTGCAGAGGACTGTGCGAAACTCCTACGAGACTTATCTCTCCCCATGCAGTCAAGTGATGATAAAAATGAATTGGATCAAGACTTGACTGAAAAGAGATAGTGGGGGCTATTCAAGACCTGCAATCGAGCAAGGCAGCAGGTCCCAACAGCCTTCCAGTCGAACTCTACAAAGGGTGGCAAGCATAGTGGCGAAACATATGCTAAATTTATTCTAGACGGCTAGGGATATGGGGTGTCTCCCTGAAGACCAGCGTACAGCTACCATTGTGACCATACCTAAACAGGGTAACCCCCGGAAGTGTGAAGCTCCTATCGGCCCATATCCCTACTTAACCTAGAGGTCAAGGTTTTTGCGAAGGTCCTGGCGTCCAGACTAGCTACAGTAATATCCTCAGTGATACACCCTGATGAGTCTGGCTTTATGCCTCACAGGAACACCAGATTGAACCTTTGACGACTGTATGGGGTACTACACACGGTTCAGGAACAACTTGGGGAGGAGGCCGTCTTGCTCTAGCCAGACGCTCAAATGCCGTTCAACAGTATTGGCCATACATGTTCTCGGTGCTGGATAAGATGGACTTCCACCGGTAATTTATTAAATTGGTCAGACTCTTTTAGTCCGACCGAGGGTGTGTGTCCAGAGCTTTTGCATTGCAGCGGGGAACAAGGCGGGGATGCCCGCTGTCTGCTATGATCTTTGCGTTGGCACTTGAGCCCTTGCGGTATAGCTTCGGGGAGACCACCTAGTGCGTAGCATCAAGGGGACTGGATAGTGGGAAGAGCGTATTTCGCTCTATGCTGATGATGTACTTTTTGTCACCCAACCCTAAAGTACGGTGGCTAGACTGCTTCACATATTCTGGCTTTTCTGTAGCTATTAAGGCTACCAGATTAACTGGGACAACTCCGTTTTTCTTCTTTTACCAGGTGACACCCCACCTAGATTGGCAAGAGACACACCCTTGCTGGTGCGAACAAGGTTTAAGTATTTGGGTATCCAGGTCTCCGGGGACCCTAAGGATTTCCTAGAAGATGATATCCTCCCACCGATTGAGCAGTTTAGGAGGGATGCGGTACATTGGAGAAGCCTCTGTTTGTCTCTGATGGACAGGGTGGTCCTGTTTGAAATGATGGCCCTGCCCCAGGTCCTCTACATTCTCCAGAGCACACCCTGCTTGGTCCCTCCTGAACTTTTCCAGCAAATCTTCGGGGAATTGCACAGGCTCCTTTGCAACGGGAGGAGCTCTAGAGTAGCGCTATACAAGCTACAGAGGGGGGTGCATGATGGAGGTTTGGCAGTTCCAGACATCCGGAGGTACTACTGGACAGCGAAGTTTACCACGGTCAATGCATGGGTATACACTGACAGAGGAGCCACCTAATCGGGTAGACCGTCAGGCGATGGGCGAGTGGCGTTACCTAGCGGCGTTATACCACAAAAAGCAAATACGTCAGATGCCACTACACACCCAGACAGTGGTGCAAATATGGCACAAGGTCCATCGGTATTTAAAGTGCGCAGGCAAACTGACACACTGGGAGACATGTGGCGAAACCAGGCCCTGATTACGTTGGAGGACTTGCAGGCAGAGTACAGCATGGCAGATACAAAAAGGTTTTCCTATTTGCAACTGAGTCACGCACTCAAGAGACATAGCACAAAGGGGGAACAATTAATGGAGTTCACACCCCTGGAGGACAGGCTTCTACTAGACCCCATGATGGCAAAGACAATCTTTGTTACATATAGGAATATCATACACAACTCCGCGGATCCTCTGGGGCTACTGAGGGAGGCCTGGGAGACAATCTTGGGGCTGCTGGAGGCCGACAGTTGGGCTGAGGCGCTCTCAAGTCCAAGGAAGGTGGCCATTAGGTCTCACTTCCGACTAGTGCAATTGAGAATACTGCACAGGTCCTATTTCTCTAGGTCGCTCATTTATAAACTGGGACGCAGTGACACCCATAAATATGCGAAGGGCTGTGGGATCGTTTTTCCACATACTGTGGGAGTGTCCACTTATCTGGGGTATTGGGGGGAGATTACAAGGGTTATGTCTGAAGTCACAGGACTGGAGATCCCACTAGAAGTGCAATGGCTTCTCCTATATTTAACGGGTGACGAGGCCTGGCTTAAATACAAGAAGAAGTGGCTCATGATATCTGCTATGGTGGCAAAGAGGAACATAGCCAGGCCTTGGGGTGCATATCTCTCGCCAAGCCGACGACCTGGAAACAAGACTTAGACTGGTGTAGTCAGGATGAGAAAGGTATATATCGAGTAGAGGCTTCCCCAGGAAGTGAGGGAAAGTGTGTGGGATGTGGGAAGAGTATAGAGGGTATTAGCAGGGTTGCCCTGGATGCCGGGAATGATCCCTCTGTTTATTGACACACTGCCACACACAGTCCTGGATGGGGTATTCCTTTTGCGAACCCAGTCTATGGGTACCTTGGTGCTTGGGATCCAATAATTGTTGATGTGTCAAAACCTGTGTTTAATGTAGGATGGATGAATCTGTTTATTGTACCTGAGCAAAATGTTGAATAAACAGAACATTAAAAAAAAAAGTACTTTGAATCGAAAGATTTGAATGTCTTGGCAAGGGGGGGCAACATACATGTTAAAAAATAGGGGTCTGAGACAAGACTGTTGCGGCACCCCCTTGTTCAACTTCATGGTGCGAAGTTTGTATGAACCTAGAGAGATGGTTTGCCTTCTGTTGGTTAGGAAACCACCAAACCATTGTAGCGCTGTCCCATGGATTCCGATTTCCTGCAGCCTTTGAAGCAGCCTAGGATGAGACACAGTATCAAACGCTGTGGACAAGTCCAACAGCACAAGCCTAAATGGTATGTTGGCATCAAGAGAGCATCTTATGTGGTCTGTGACTGCTACCCAGGCTCTCTGTGCTGTGTGAAGGTCTGAATCCAGA
Organism: Calotriton arnoldi; assembly: GCA_963921515.1. Lineage (NCBI taxonomy): Eukaryota > Metazoa > Chordata > Amphibia > Caudata > Salamandridae > Calotriton > Calotriton arnoldi. The sequence goes on from CAWUFW010006230.1 coordinate 506,051, forward strand.
TTGTGACGGGTCCAGGATCTTATGGACCTCTGTATAACCTATAAGTTGTTTATTAATTTGTCCTTCCAGCAATTTGCCCAGTAAAGGAAGAAGTAGGTCTATAGTTGGTGAGATTGGTAGGTGCCGTTTTGCCCTTCTTTTGGACTGGTAAGACCTGAGCCACTTTCCAGGCTGAGAGGATTTTCCCAGTGTTGACTGATAGATTGAATAAAGAGCATATTGTAGGGGCGAGCTGATTAGAAAGGACAGCTGAAATCCTAGGGGGACATATATCCAGAGGAGAGCCTGATTTGGCTGATATTTATTTATTTATTTGTAGAGCGCAACATTCATCCCAGAGGGATATCACGGCGCTGAGGAGGCAGATCCTAGAACTGAGGAGTGGAACTAAGAATATAAAGGACTACTCAGACAGGGAATAGAAATGTTTTTATACAAGAGCTTTCTGAATTAGCTCAGGCGAGCAAGCTCTAAACGTTCCTAAGCTGGTGTCACATTTGGAGGGGGTAGGTTGGAATTGGACTCCACATGTGCCTGATCAAACAGGCTAGGGAAGTTCTGATAAACCGCTTTGATTTTAGCCTGAAAATAATCAGCAAGTGAATTGCATAGTGCTTGTGACGCATATGTTTCTTGGGAGCAAGCACAAGGGTTTATAAAAGCGTTGAACAATTTAATAGCTCTTTGGACAAGTTTCTGGCCTGGCTGATTTGGTTGGAAGTATGAAACTTTCAGGATCGTTAGGGATGCTCTAAAGGCCTCCTTATCAAGTAGATTGTTGGCCAGATGCCATTGTCTCTCCAATATTTTGCTAGAGGCTTTCTCTGTTCGCAGTTCTGTTGTATACCAAAGCGCATTGGTTCCATGTTTAGATTTCGCACAAGATTTAAGAGGGGGTACCTTCTCAAAAGCAGAGTTTAAGGCTCTATGATAATCTAATAACGCTTGATCGACGTCAAAGTCTTCGGAGGTAACAGTAAACTCAAACTCTTTAGCAAAGGAGTCGGGGGTAACTTTTTGGCAGTGTTTTGATATGTTTTTATTAGTACTAATTTGTTGCAAAAATATAGTAGAATCAGATTAATGTAATTCTTATTCAAGAAACACTGTTGTGTACACATCCAAGCCAGAGGAAATAGATGAGTCAAACAGGTGAGGGCAACGCAACAATACTATATCAATAAAGAGAGGGGTGGACCAAGAGCCAGTTAAGGTCCAGTGCCCGTGCTCCAAGCGCTTGACGTGAAGTCAAAACGGGGGACACTGTTCCTGAGGAGTGGTGCAGCGTGTCACCCACTCACTAAGAAAGGGGGGAAGAAGGAAGGAAGGGATCCTAGGCCTAGAGCCCACTAGTAAGAGGGAAGAGCAAGTCTTGCCTCTTGTTGCCCTCACACACCCCAAAGGATGTCATGCTACAGTTAGGCTACAACTAATTAGTTGATAACGCTCCTGATTACGACCTAATGAGAGGAGGAGAAGTGCTCCAAGGGCTAGTTGCGCAGGGTACCCGCACCTTACCGGCAGTTTAGCTCGGGTGCCGGCTCATTAGCACCTACCCCGTCCATACGCCTGCCCGAAAGTGTACACTGTAGGGTTAACAGTTTTGGCCTGCCCTGATCTTATAGAGGGTTTTTATCCCTTTTACTCACTGCTCACGTGCACATCACACCACATCATGTTTTTCTGGTCCTGATGAAACGCCACGGTTCCCTGTGACCACACGGGTGCGAAACATGTTGACCTTCTAGTTACCTGGGCACATTACGCCTATTGGGGTAACATTTAACCTACGGGTTTTTTACTCTGATAAGGGTACCGTCACATTAAACACACCTTTTCTGGTAACCCTTAGTCAGTTTTAAACCATTGCACGCACTTCAACATCCTCCACATAGGACTCACCCCACACACCCGCATGCATCAAACGGCAGTTCTCAAAAGATATCCGCTTAAGTGACCCTTCGGGGGACCCGTAGGGCATTGCAGCGCCGGCCCGACGAGGAGCAAACGCTCGATGATGAAGCATGGCATCCTTCGGGGTGTGTGAGGGCAACAAGAGGCAAGACTTGCTCTTCTCTCTTACTAGTGGGCTCTAGGCCTAGGATCCCTTCCTTCCTTCTTCCCCCCTTTCTTAGTGAGTAGGTGACACGCTGCACCACCCCTCAGGAACAGTGTCCCCCGTTTTGACTTCACGAGGGCAACAATACATCAGAAAGAAAGGGGAGATCAAAGATCCACAGGGGAAAAAAAGAATCTGAAGATGGCGACCACACGCAGGAACATCCGGAGCACATGTCTGATATCTCGGGGCGATGGGCAAACCACCAAATGGTGGTCGACTGCCACGGCAAAAAAAAAGAAAGAGAGTCAAGGCTACACAATTGCAGACCCAACAACTAGATGGGGAATAATGCACAGCAGGTGAATTCAGGAAAACTCTTCAAGATGCAAAACTGCTCCTTCAGTTAAGTAGCCATTTCGTACTAAAAGCTACTGGTAAGTTGAACTGTTTCTTAAGATGCTTCCATGAATATTTCTTTACCTCTTAAGTGCAGCTTGATAATAGACCCACAAACAGTGTATATTACAACCAAACAGACGTTTTACAAAATGGCACCATTATATATGAGATTGAGTATCTCGTGCCATACACTGAGGATATTGCAGTCACTGAGGAGTTATTTGACCGCATAAAGGAACACGGCGAAGGCGGAGTGCATTTGTACAGTCATGGGTATGACTTTGACTTGCACTATCCTTTTAACATACAGCAGAGGATATTTTATTTCTTATAGTACAAGGTTACACCATCCCAGTTCTCACAAGCTATTTAAATTCTTGGTTTAGTGTTCTGTCATATGAAACTGATACTAGGTTTGCAAACACAAGAATAAAAGTCAAATCTGCAGCACAAAATTAAACACATCAAAAAGCAGTGGCTAATTTGTTGCAGAATAATAGTAGAATCGAATTAATGTAATTCTTATTTTTTTTCAAATGCTGTTGCTCAATATGTGTAGAAACATGAAGAGATTCTGTTGTTACTGTAATGACATAGAGGGTGAAAAAAATAAACAGCCATGAAGATCCCCTTTCTGCTTATCTCTTCATTAAAAAAAACAACAACAAAAAACTAGCAGAACAAAAGCCAGTTCTTGTTTTCCTGGTTTGTAATGCTTTTGTGACTGGCTTTTCACCTTCACTGCTGAGTCCGGCCACTAACTTTTCTGTGTATGGCAGGCTTCACCTTTACTTGATGTGCTTGGGTTCTTTCCTACACTTATTTGTTGAGTATTCCCCCATTGCTCCCCGCGCTGCTACTTGCCTTTCCTTTCAAAACTGGTCTTTGGTTCTATATCAACATGCGTGGTGCACTTGCAGATCTTTGATGATAACTCTCACTTACCATGTATCACTCTTATTTTCCTAGCAATAATATTTGCCCATAGGACTCTGAGCTGTTCCTAAAAAAAAGAAAAAGGGCGCTTTGAAACGGTGCCATTGAGTTAATGTGTTATGTCTGTTGTGTTTCACTTGCTTGGTATTCTCTTAATCCACTGTTTTTTTCGAGTGCCACATGAGCAGGCTACTTTATACAAAGCTCTTTAAGGTTGTCATTATGCTTGTTGTATTCTTTTCCTTGGTCTGTTAGAGGTGCATAAATCTTCTAGCAATATTTCCAGGCCCATGTCCTTACATTATTTACTCCGACTAAAGCCCTTACGATACATGCTAGATACACAAGACCTGATCTTATTGTAATAACTGATTTGTAAAGCAAACTTTCAGAGCAAAAATTGTATTACACCAGTGCTTGTTTAGTTCTTAACCATTTAGTGAAAGTTTCCTTGTGTCCAATAACTTCTTGTTTTAGTTTAAGCAAGCTCCATATCTACAAATGATAAAACAGAGAATAGAAATATTAAAACCAGGTGATGGGGCCAGATGCTGCATCAATGATGCTTAACTTTCAGACTATATAGGGGAGAATACAGGTGATCTCTTCCACTAGGGTCAGCTTTAAGAGTACAAAACAGAAGAGTCAACAACTGCTTAATGATCAAAATGAGTGATTATGCCCCTAAATGATGCACAACTCCCCATTACAGCCGTGGAGCACCATTCATAAGGAAGTTGTTCTATTCGTGGCATGTGTGTCTGTGTGTGTATCCGTGTGTGTGTGTGTGTGTGTCCGTTTATCCTTGATTTTATCTAGTAAGTGATACTGACTTGTGATGGTGGACCTGCTCTTAGGCTCAAGATTCTTCAACTTCACTGACAGCCGTAGACTTAAATCCTCAGGTTCACTCAGAGAATTTGGACATGGTGCAAGCAGGACTCTTTCTGTGGCTTGTAACTATGGACTGTGTTCACCCTGGGTAGTCTCAGCCATACATTGTCAACAATCTCACGTTTACTAGTCTCTTTAGCGGGGATGATAAGATACTTTTAGTAAACGTAACTTCTTTTTTCCAGACTTCCAAAAAGCTATAGAAACTGTACCCCAGACTGATGTTACTCCTACATTGGCAGTAGGTCTTGGACTGCCAATTCCAAGAAGCAATTTGGGAAATGTATTACTTCCTGTTATAGAAGGCAGATCAATGAGAGAACAGCTGCATTTCCTACATTTAAATGGTTTCCAACTGAGCAAACTACTGCAAGAAAACATACCTACATATGAAAAAGGTGAGTCCATTTATACCTGCTGATAAATTTCTTCAAGACTAGTATTTTGCGTTAGTCATAAATGTTTATTTTGCAGCAGTAGGGTGTGTTGTTGGCAATCTGACCGAGCCCTCTTCCAACACTCCTACTCAACTTAAGAACATTTTAAGAATGTTGGTCTTAGCTTCTATCTAGGGATTTGGAATACACTGGGCCACCAGGAGGGGCACCCTATCTCATCTTTACTATTTGCCGCTTCAGTGGAGCTGTTGGCTTGCTGGCTACAAGAACAGGTGGATCACTTTCACAACTAGGGGGTTATTGGTATCATATATGCAGACAACGTTCTCTAATTTATTAAACACTTTGGGCTCTAATGCGTGGCTGGTGGTCCAGGGACCATCAGTCTCATGGGGGTGCGGCGGTGGTCGTCTTCCGACCTCCCTATTACAATTAGGGCGGTCAGACTGCCATTGCCCCACCGCAGCTGCCAGGAACCGCCGTTACCTGGCGGTGTTGCGGAGTTTCCACTCCGCCACGGTGTTGCAGAGTTTCCTCTCCGCCACAGTTATCATGGCGGTTCCTCCTCCATGAAAACCGTGGTGGAAAGGAAACAAAAGGGGGCCCTACAGGGCCCCCTTGTGCCTCTGCACCATGGGGTGCATGCACCCCTGTTCCACTTTACAGTCCATGCCGTGCAGGATTTTCTTTGGGCGTTCCTATTGCGGTGCCTATTTTCAGGGCACCGCTGTGGGAACATAAAAAAAAGCCTGCCAGACATGAGAAATACTTGTAATCAAGCAGGTGGCACGACCACAGGTTTGGCGGTGCGACGGCGGACCCAGCGCCGCTATGCCAAACTCGTAATCCGGTCCTTTGAGAAAACCCTTCCTCCCATAATACGAGAAATAGATGTTCATAGTTTTCTGGAAGAAAGATGAATTGAAAAAAATATGAGATGGTTTCACACATCTCGGCCTCACTAGGTAAAGCTAGAGTATCCAGTTTGCTGGTTCACCAAGTTTGCTAAATACTTAAGGATTAAGATTTATAGGAAGAAAACGGGTGATTTCTGATAACTGGTGCCCAGTGATGGAGAATCTGGTCACTCAAGTAGACTAATTTACATGGTCCTCTACAACAGGGAGAATTCACCTAATATAATGGTGGTATTGCTGAAATTTCTGTTCTTGTTTGTTAATGTACTGATCCCATTAGCCAGGGCTTTGTTTGCACACTTCTAATCTGACTATACTGATACTGGCTGATAAGCAACCCTGTGTATGTTGGGAGATTTACCTTGCAATAGAAGTTGATTCATGAGCTCAGATTTTGAGCTGTACTTCTTTGATGCACACACTACTTTCAGGCTATATTGGTTCCATCCTCCGCCACATATTCCACATCTAGTTACAGAGAGAGATATTACTACCCACTTCGAACAGTAAGAACAATCTGAAAGTGTTCACCTCACTTGCTGGTTCACATGGTATTATCCACTAATGCGGCTTGATAAGAAATGGGGCATTTAGTTGGCCAAAAATGAAAACTGTCACCTGCATTGCCACTATTCAATAATCTTTTGCTATCTCTTACATTTTAGAGGTGTATGATTAAAGCCTTGGGGAGATCTGGGGTGTCAACCTTAAGACATTTAGACATCGATTTTAAACAAATATAAAAAGAATCTTAACTTTCTAACAATATCTGAAGGAAGGTGCTGACCTTTTTGTATAGTTCAGTCTATGATATACCATGGAATCGAAATTCTACTACTACCCTACTGTGCCTCCAGATTTGTCTGTGATGCAACTAATACCCACTGGTGATAACTGAGTAGGAATCTCAATACTGTACATTCTAAAACCAATTTTGAGAACTGATGTTTGGTCCTGGTCAAAGTTCAAGCCCTGCTCCCGGCACTCTGCGGTACACAGCTGAAGGCCATGCACAGTGGGGGTCTGGAAACAGGTAGAGGGTCAGGGAACAGGGCCAGGCTGGAACCCAGGCACACTAGACTACCCCAGATGTTCATGGCTAAATATAATTTACAGTAGGAGTCTGAAACCCATGTGAGTGGGTTGTGCAGCTAAAGCTTGGGCACAGTAGGGTTGTCGGCCCAAGGAGGATGAGGCGCAAGGCTGGCTGAGTATGACCTGCTGCACAAAGCCATAGGCTGTGCGCATCCAGGATTGTCAGGCTGTGGATTCAGGGCCTGGATGAGAGACCTGGCTCTGATGTAATAACTGGATGGCAGTCTCTCACTCACTTTTTTAGTTTAATGCAGTCTGTCACTGACACTCTAGCACACAGTTTAAATCCTCTGTCAAGTACGTTGCTCACAAAGACTCTTATAGGGACCCACTGACCTACAAAACAAACAGTATACATTCCCGAAGGTTGTCATTTATTTTTATTTTATTTACTTGAGTTTTATATAGCGCTGGCTAGACCCGGAGGTATTAGAGCGCTTTACATAAGGACATAGCGAGTTACAAGTTGCAAAAGTATCACAATAGTTACATAATGGATAAATAAACAATACAGGAGTAGATTAGTGAACACGAAAGTCAGGATAGGAAAGATCAGGGACAGCAGGTAATCCACAGGAAGGCGACAGCAGCGGGGAAGAAAACAAGACAAATGTCCGAGATCCGGCTGGGTAGGTGACGGCCATAGCGGTGTGCCAGGGCCAGTCTCCCCTATAGCTGTCGGTGCAGCTCCACCGGGAAGCGGCCATGTTTGCGTTTAGGGCTCCGCCAGAGAAGAGTGAGGATAAAGGAGGGGATCAGAGGCTAGAAACCAAAGACGGGTGGTAGGCGCTGGCGAGGATGGCAAGGTAGGAGAAGGAGTATGGTGTTGGCAGCCATCTTAGAGTCCGGCACGTTGAATCTATTAGTCTCCATGGTTCAGTGCTAGTTCTAGTTGCCACCAGTTCTAAAGATGGTTAAAAAGCACAGTGCCAAAAGTCATCAGGACCCTGGTCTCAAAGAGACGGCTGGAGGCACGTTGTCATGCCTTTCCACATAGGGCAGTCTCTATCACCCTGCCAGCATTCTTCACCCCACCTCAACCATCTAAAGAGGAAGAAAGATTTTATCGACCCAAGGAGAGCTCCAAGTTTTTCATTGACCGCACCAAAGAACATTGAGTGGATGATCTTTGTAGGGTTCTCTGGGGAGAAACAGGGAAAAGCATCTCCAGATGTATTGTCTTGTGTTTCAAGGTCTGTTATGGACTGGTCAAGAAACAGCTGATGCGTGGTGTGCCAATCTTGGACATTTGCAAGGCTACTAATTGGGCATTACTCCACATATTTATGAAGCACTAGTGCCTGGATAGCCAGGTCAGACAGGAGAGGCATTTTTCCTGGTCTGTCCTGCATGATTTCCTGGACTGAGCCATTCTACAGACCCACCACCAGTGGAGGTACTGCTTTGGTATCTATTCACTAGGTGAGGAATCTGTGGTTAGAAGTATCTACCAGAAGAACAATTACTTAACTTTAGTAACGCTTTCTCTGCTGGATACTCTATCTAACTGCAGATTCCTGACTGACCCAGCCCCCTCCCGTCCTGTAGCATGTACTCATCTGGTCCTTACTAATACAATTCTAACATAAAGTGTATTTGTAAAGCGCACGTCAACCCGTAGGTATCTTGGCGCTGAATAACAAATGTTTTTTGTTACCCAACTCAATGGTACTCATTTTATCAACCTCAGATGGATGAAAGGCTGAGTGGACCCGCTGGGATTTGAACCTGTGACCATGAGGTCGAACACAGGCCCCTGCAGTGGAGGCATTAGTCCACTGAGCCACCAGGCCTGGCTAATCTTGAGATCTGCACACTGGTACAATCTGATTATTGAAAGGTTCATGTCCAACGGTGCAGACAGATAGAAAGAAACCGAGGTTCTCACAGAAAGGTGATGGCTATGTAGGGCTCTGATTTCACATCCAGCACTGGACTGACCCGAGGCGGAGCATCATGATGGCACCTACTGACGCGCAAGGGAATTGCTTAGAAAATTCTCCAGATCCAGTCTGGTGCCTGAGGATATTCACTAAGTGAGGAATAGCCAGTTAAGTAGTTTATACACTAGAAAAACTGTTACTGATGGTCTTCAATTCTCAGTGTGCACAAGATTTAAGGGGATATAAATTTCAGTCTTTTCATATTGGGAGGCATAGAGGAACCTCTAGCTCTACGGATGTTCTATGTAAAGTGTTGGAAATGGCCCTTTCTGCACGTTCACCCTCAAACCTTTTTGCCTTCCTTCCTGTTTTTTGCTGAATTACTTTTTGTTGGCTTTAGGACTGTGTACTTTACCACTACTAATCAGTGCTAAAGTGTTTGTGTTCTCTCCTTAAAACATTGTATAATTGGCATATAACCAATTGCCATATTTAATTTACTTATAAGTGCCTAGTAAAGTGGCACTACATGTGCCCAGGGCCTGTAAATTAAATGCTACTAGCGGGCCTGCAGCACTGACTGTGCCACCCACTTAAGTAGCGCTTTATACATTTCTCAGGCCTGCTATTGCAGAGCGTGTGTGCGCAGTTTTAAACTTCCATGTTGACCTGGCATAATACACCATTTGTTAGGCCCAAACCTTCCTTTTTAATACATATGTCACCCTTAGGGTAGACCCTGAACAGCCCAGAGGGCAGGGTACAATGTACTTAAAAAGCAGGACATGTGCTTTTAAGTTTTACATGTCCTGGTAATGGAAAACTCTTGAATTTGTTTTTCAGTAATGCAAGGCCTATATCTCCGATAGGATAACGTTGGGATTATCTTTTTACATTTTATAAGTGTAATTTCCAAATGGGAAGATACAACTGGTTCATGTCTGGTGTCTCTGGAATACTAATTTAAAATCCTAACTTATGATGAAGTTCGATTTTAAATTACAATTCTCAAAATTCTACTGTTAGAAAGTTGGCGTTTTCTTCCCTTAGTCATTAGGTGCCTGCAGCCCGTCTCTGGTCATATGCTTGGGTGTAGTTGGCAGTTGTGCTTTGTGTATATCTCCTAGACAGCCCTACACAATGGGAGCTTAGGTGTGACTGAGCGGGCTGCCACTTACAGGATGGGAGGGAGGAGCTGGGATCAGCCTCACTTACACCTGATTAGGATGTGCGCTGTCCCCATGTAAAGGGCTGCATACCCCCTGTAGTTAGTCTGGAGTCATGGCAGGGCAGGGCATCTGTGCACTTCAAAGGCATGCCTCTAGAAGCTTCTCCTCACTTCAAATGCAAAACTTTGTATAAAAGAAGGACCTCAGACACCACCAACTCAGTACACTTCTGGGACCTGTGCTTACTCTGCCAGGAACAAGGTCTGCTGTGCTGCTGAAAGGACTGCCACTCTGCTGGACAGCTACTCTGCTGGACTCCTGTTTTTTCTGTGCTGACCTCTTTCTTTGGTGAGAAGGACTGGATCTGCATCTCTTGAACCCAGAACCCAAAGTGACTTTAAGGGCTAAGTGGCTGACCTGATCTGAAGCCTTAGGAGCATAACCGGCTTCCATCAACCTCGTATCTACACCTGGACTCTGCTATCCGTGAGTCTATCCTGCCAAATGGTGTCACCCCAGTCCTGGATCCTTTGAAGCGGGCCTAAGGTGCTTACCAGCTAAACCAATGCATCTTCTCTGCTGAGCGGCGCATCCGGTCGTCAATCCATCTCCTAAGCGGAGCTGCGCATCCTCAAGCAGAACCGACGCATTGTCACTGCTGCATGGATTGTACCCGGCGCAGAAGATCCGCATTACCATCACATCTACCGAACTGACGCATCACTGATGGCGCGGTGCATCTCAGACCCAGGTCTGCGCATCTCTCGTTGACGGCAGCTGGACGACGACACCGGCCTCCGCATCACAGCCTCGCAGCTCCTCTGAGCTGGCGCATCACTTCGATTGCGCTCCGCTTTTTTCGCTTCGGGTCCGTGCAACACTGTGCAACCAGGATTTAAGGCACTTTGTTCAGCGGGCCTAACTCGGTCTCTGTAGCGAGCCCTTACTCCATTGCAGTCGACCTGAACTTGTGATTTTGTCCCGGTCCAGCACAACCAGCTATCCTTTGTTGGCCCTATTTCACCTTGAAAATTTGTAGTTCAATATCTCCAGTTTCACTGATTAGATTTTTGTCGTTTTGATCATATTTGATTTATGAAAATCTACTCTATTTTTCTAAACCTGGTGGAGAATGTTTTTGTGTGTGCTGTTGCCACAGTTTTACTGTTTGAAGTGTTACACAAATACTTTACACCTTGCCTTCAAGTTAAGCCTTACTGCTCTGTGCCAAGCTACCAGAGGGTGAGCACAGATTCATTTGAGGTTTGCTTGTACCTTACCCTGATTGGATTGTGGTTGCTGCTTGACCAGGGCTTACAACCCAGTCAACCAACAACCCAGTTTCTAACTCAAATGCTTAAAACTCAATTTAGATTTTTTATTTATGTTGTTTTATAAAGTGCAGTGTCCATCCAAGGGATAGATTGGTGATCACTATCAAGGCGCTAAAAGGAGGTGACTCTACGTACGGCAGTTTACCCATCAGGTGATAGAGGAAAATCCAGGTCTTTAATACTCACCTCAACTTAAGTATGCTTCCGAGTGAATGGCCAGTGGGAACAAGGTCCATCAGTGGCAGTGACCACAGAAAAGGCACGCCCACTAACTGTTGACTGTCTGACTCTAGGAACTCAGAGAAAAAAACAACTCCTAATATCTCAGTAAAAGAACAAATTCATACCAGTTGAGACAGTACAATAGAGGTGATACAGCACTAGGGAAAGAAATCTAAAAAGCGTCCTCTTTCTGTTAGGGAGCAGTGCAAAGAAGCCAAGGCTGGAGCAACATGATCACTTCTGCAAAGCCCCGGCCCTAAACTAGCAAGTAAGCTTTGTACCAGCTACAGTTTTTGCACATTTTTCTGAGGACGATCCAAGTAAAGTTCATTACATCAGTTGTTTCGGGCTGCGGGAAAAGTATTCAGTTTTTGCACTTTGTTGTATCCTACCAGACGTAGCCAAGTTGTATTTTAAGTATTTCTTTATTGACTTCAAGTTGCAGGAAGGTAAATATGTACATCAGTCCATAAGCCTTGTGATCCTAATGTGCCAACCCAACCAGGAGCAGCCTGCCTGCTGCTCAGACCATCTTCCAACTGTCACCACTCATCCACACAGGCACCCAAGCATTCCAAGCATCACAGTCACACCAACATTCCACTGTCAACACTCATACTGGCTGAGCAGCTAGGAGAAAGGTAAACTGGGATACATATGAGTAATAAGCAGGATATAACATATCCCCTCCTTTTAAGTGAAAAATGACAGGAACTATGAAACATGGGAGGAACTATACACAATCTTATACAAAAGCAGAGAAAAAGTTCAAGACTCAGGGAAGCAACCTAAAATACAACTTCGCGAGAGTCTGAACACTATGTAACCTGAAAGGAAGGGTAAATATATTGACAAGCAACAATAACTACATTGACTAGCCATATAACCCAACCTCCCCAATAAAACAATTTTGAAAAATCCGTAAAATGTAGCAAAGGGTGGACCACACCCCTAGACAAACACCCATGACCCACAACTGTCGAAAGGTGAAAACTAAATGTGAATTGGACATGACCCATAAGACCTACCCTGTGTGAGGGTGTGAAACCAAAGTACACGTGTAGCACCACACCATATGTACAGAACATGAAGCTCGAGGTGACTTACACACCCAACAACAACACGTGTGGCGCAAAGCGGCTTACACACTAGACAAACAAGAAGTGTAGGGCACGACGACATGCACTCTGACAAGACATGTAGCGCATGGCGACTTACACACAGAACAGACCAAACATGTGTAGCGCAAGGCGACTTACACACCGTAAACAAAACACAATATGAAACGTAGTGCAACTACAACACAGAGAGATGGGAAACAACCCACATAGACTAGACCAAACCACATCTAAGAAAGAGAAAAGTAACAATGGAGCCAAACTCCAACCCCATCCCTCATGTAAGGGAGTGTAATGTGACCACCACCCACTTAAAGACAAGAACCTCCCTTATGTAAGGAAACCTAAACTGTGGCATCACTAAAACAATATGCTATAGATGAAAATTACTCCAAAATAAACTCTAAAAAATGCAAACTCTTTTTCTATTCCTCTTGAAAAAATATTTTAAACCTGTAATCCAGGACTGGCGTGGCACCTCTCCCCCTGGCGATCCGCAGCACTCCTCCCTGGGGCTCGCCTGCTGCTTCGAGGGGGGGCTAGATCTGCTCCTCTGCTCTGCGGCGCCGGCGCCGCGAGGTTTCCTTCTACCCACCGGCCGCGTACAGTGACCCCACGGAGCTCGTGAGGGAGGCCCGGTGGTGTCCGGACCATTCCTGCTGCCCCAGGCCCAGACCAACACCGCAGGCGCCGTGGGCCTCCATTTGGTGAGAGGCCTGCCGGGAGCGGTGACCCTGCGGAGCTCATGAGAGGCCTGGAGGTGATTCGACCATCCCTGCTGCTCCTGAGGCCTAAACTGAAGTTGCAGACGCCGCGGGCCGCCATCTGGTGAGAGGCCTGCGGTAGGCAGTGAGCTCCCGAGGACCCGCTTGGAGGTGAGGAGTGAGGGTGCTGCCGCGCCGGGTGCTGGGGCGAGGAATCGGCCGTCGATCGGGCAGCAGGGAGGGGAAGGGGAAGGGGGGGCCCATTGGTTGTCACAGCTCCTCTTCCCCCGCCTCCTCCCCATCCCCCGCTCCCCACGTGTCTGGTGGGACCCTGCTGTTGGAGGGGCCCTTCCCCTCGCGCCCTGGCTGCGACGGCACGGCCTGCTGTGCTTCCCCCCCCCCCCTAGGGCCTGGTGGGGGGTCGGGAATGCCTCGGCCGCCATTTCGGGCAGCGATGGCCCTCTGGAAGGGCGATTCCACTCCGGATGTAGAGGTCTGACGGCCCCCTGGGGGGTTTCGTCCACAACTTCGAGTGGCGGAGCACGAGTGGTCCTCTAATCTTCTCCTCAGGGCCCTCCCTCGGTCCTGGGTCATCCGCCGCTGCTGCATTCCGGGGACACGTCTGCCCGCACCGGCCCTTTGGCTCCAGACCCACTGTTGCCTCGGACCTCTGCTGCTACCCTACACTGCCACCCTAGCGGAGCGCTCTGTGGCCCTGGCGGGCGGGGACCTACCTGCGGCCCGGGTTCAGGATTCTCTCCTTCCCTCCCCCCCCTTCCTTGCTCCCGAGAGGCCATCCTGCCCGGAGGAGCGGAGTCGGCCACACATATCGGGTGGCGGCGGATTGGTCCATCTGCGGGCATTCTGGGACTCCACAGCTCCACGGAGTGTCACCATGGGCAGAACGGACAGATCGGCAAAGACCCCTGCCACCCAAACAAAAATGGATCGCTTCACCACCTCGGATGTGGGGGCGACCGGGGGTGCTGCTGAACAGGAGCCTCCACCGTCCGCTGACTTGTCCACTATCTTACAAGCCATCCATGCCTCACAAACCTCGGTGGAAGGCAAGATCGCGGAGGTGCAAGTGTACATGACTCTCATCCGGCAGGACCTCAGAAACGCCACAGCCCGGATCAAGGAGACTGAAACCCGAATCTCCACCGTAGAGGATGACGTCCAGCAACTTAAGGGACAGGTGGCCCGTCTTCAGTCGCACACTCAGGAGTTGCATCGCCGAGCGGAGGATGCAGAAAACAGGTCCCGGCGCAACAATCTCCGCCTGGTGGGCTTCCCGGAGGGAGCGGAGCAGGGCCGCACGGTGGACTTCCTGGAAAAGTGGCTACGATCGTGGGTCCCTGAGGGCTCTCTCTCTCTCCATGGTTTGCGATTGAGCGGGCCCACCGATCCCTCGCCCCTAAACCACCACCGGGTGCGGCCCCCGACCAGTCATAATGCGGGTTCTTAATTTCAAGGATCGCGACGCTATCCTGTCTGAAGCCCGCAAACAGCAGCGGCTCCACTACGAAAACCGAGCAATCATGATTTTCCCGGATTATACCCGTGAGGTCCAGGGTCAACGTCGCTCCTTCGGTAAAGTTAAACAAAAACTGAGGGCACTCAACATCCAGTATCGGCTCCTTTTCCCGGCACGCCTGCGAATGGAGTTCGCTAACAAGACCTTGTTCTTTGACACTCCTACAGAGGCATGTACCTGGGCAACGGAGGAGCGCCCCCTGCGAATTGATGACCAAACTCCACTCCTGAGGGGGGCGGATGGTGGACCTGTCCATCTCACACCTTTCGCTCCCCAGCCTCAACGCAACCGCTCCCGCAGGCGCCGCGGGCAGAGACGAGCCCGGTCGGACTCCCCGCCGGGCCACTCCCGGCAACCAATACTGCTCTCTGAAGAATCCTTGGCCGTGGTCCCGAGTTTCTTCTTCTTTAGTTTTGTTTCCTTGGTTCTTTAGTTTTGTCGCACCAGCACTCACATGGGACACGCAGACTTCCCTTTGGACACCTTATTGGGCCTTCTGACGTCCCTCTTCGCTACTAGACCTCCCCTTTGGGACTTACTGCCACACTGGCACACCCGCCACTATGCCTGACACACCTTTATTAGGCACCTTCCTGTGCATCATGTCCTGGAATGTTAATGGCCTCTTGGACCATTTTAAGCGCATGGCTGTCTTACGTTATGCACAACGCCTTGGGGTGGACATTCTATTGTTACAAGAAACACATCTGATGGGTAATCACTGCCCCTTTTTAGCACGCTATGGCTATGACAGGATTTGGCATTCGGGGTTCACTCGGGGTTCCCGAGGGGTGGCGATCCTGGTGAAACGCTCCCTTCCCCTTGTGACTGTGCAGACAATCCTTGATGCCTAGGGCATCTTCGTGGCCCTTAGTGGCACGCTAAATGGTAGCCCCCTCAACCTTGTGTCACTCTACTCTCCTCCATCAATGTTGATGGCGACCCTAACCAAATCCGCTGACATCTTGGCATCCCTGCCCCTGGGTCCCACATTCCTCGGGGGTGACTTTAATGCGGTCTCCTCACCCGACCTTGATACGACCTGTCCCCCTTCCCCTAATAGAATCGCACAGGCAAAACAACTGACGACTTGGTCCGAATCATTGGGTCTATGTGATGCTTGGCGTATATGGCACCCACACTCTAAACAATTTACACACACCTCGGCGGCGCACCATACACAGGCACGCATAGATGCTATCTTCGTTCCATCGACGGACTGCCTCTTGATTCAAGATGTCGCACTCCTCCCACGAGGTATCTCCGACCATTCCCCGGTAATGATTCGCACTGTGCGAATCATTACCGGGGAATGGTCAGAGATACCGACTTTGAGAAGGCCTTTGATTCGGTGGACTGGGGGTTTCTAGAGGATGTCCTTGAGAGGATGGGACTCAGTCCCCGCTTTCGGGCCATGGTCAAGGTTCTTTATGCCCTCCCTCGGGCTCGTGTCCTGGTGAACAGGGTTCTGTCGGAGCCCTTCTCGGTTTGCAGGGGAACGAGGCAGGGTTGTCCCCTTTCCCCCCTGCTCTTTGCTTTGGTAATGGAACCCTTGGCGTCCCTGATGCGGTCATGCGAACACGTGCAGGGATGGGAATGGCCCAACACCCGAGCCCGACAAAATTGCCCTCTATGCAGATGACGTCCTCATCTATTTAGCAGATCCCGCCCGGTCTGGCCCCCACTGTCTCCGCATTCTGCATTCCTTCGAACGGGCCTCTGGCCTCCGGTTGAACCCTGATAAATCGGTTCTAGTTCCCCTCCACCTATCCCGTGAATGTTTCGATTGGCAATCCGATATACCTCTTCGCCGCCAATCCTTTAAATACCTGGGGATATGGACGACCTTACTCCCCGAGCTTAGCTGGGCCCTCAACGTCACTCCCCTGGTGAAACGGTCCAAGACGGACCTCCAGAAGTGGCAGTCATTGCCCCTGAACCCCATGGGGAGGGTTGCCCTCTTTAAAATGATGGTGCTTCCCCGCTTCCTCTACGTTCTTCAAAACACCCCCATGTGTTTCCCCAGGGCCTGGTTCCACGAACTGGATAGCATGGCCAACAAGTTCCTGTGGGGGAAAGGTAGGTCCAGACTGGCGCTAAATGTCTGTAGGATCCCCTCGTTTGACGGGGGTCTAGGGATGACTCACCTTTACTTGTATTACCTTGCCACGCGACTTCTCTCCATACATGATTGGTTCAATGGAGGATGGTCTGACCCGGCTTACAGGCTCGAATTGGGGGAGTTGGGTCTCGCCAGGATTCAATCCATGTTGTATGGGGCCCCTATTCCTTCTCGTCTACCAGAGGTGACACGCTCTGTGCTACTGGCCTGGCGTGCAGCACTGCGGCACACCAAATGGACACACACACTGACCCAATGTACACCCTTGTGGCAGGGGACCTGGCTCAAAGAGGTTAATGAGCTGCAGGGCTTCAGGGCTTGGGACCTTATAGGTATTTCATAATTAGGCGATGTATGGGTGGGGGACCACATGCGTTCCTTCGGTGACCTCCAGAACAGATACTCACTGCATCAATCACAATTATATAGGTATCTGCAACTGCGACACGCCCTCCACACGCACCTTACAACAGGTACACGACTTCATGACCACAGCCCGCCTGAGGCCCAGATTATGTTTGGGGACCTGGGGAAGGGTGGCATCTCCCGCATTTATCGTACACTGATCAACAATACCCCTACTTCCCTAGACCGACTGCGGGCTCAGTGGGAGGATTGGGTGGGCACCTTGGAGGAAGAGGATTGGCGCAATGCCCTTATGGCCCCCAGAACGGTCACCGCATCCGCTAGGCTGCGCTTGGTGCAGCTCTATTATTTACACGCCGCATACCTCACCCCGGTGCGCCTTCATCGGGGGGGGGTTCAGCCCAAACTCTGCCTGTACTAGGTGTGGCCACGACCCAGCTGACTTCCTCCACATGGTATGGGCCTGCCCCCGCCTGACGTGGTTCTGGGGGGAAATCGAGGAAGAACTCTCCGAGGTCTTAGGGTGGGAGGTCCCCCATGACCCAAAGCACACAATCCTGGGCATCACTGATGGGTTGGATGGGTCTCGGAATGAGAAATTGTTCTTCACTACAGCTATGGTGGTTGCCAAAAGAGACATTGCGGCCTCCTGGAAATGCCCTGAACCCCCGAGTGTTGGGCGAAGGCGGACTGGGCTGGACTGGTGAGCCACACAGGAGAAAGTCATGTATGAGGCACGTGGGTGTCCCAAGAAATATCCTAGAGTCTGGGGGAAATGGTTGGGGGGTGTGGTTTAGTCATAACAGGATTGTCCAAATTCATGCGGTTTTGCTTTTACTAGTGTCTGTAAACAGGGTAGCGCAAATTCTTCTATGTAATCCTAGATTTTCATGGTGTAGTGCTGAATAACTGGTGTACTCTTTCAGTAAATCAATAAAAATTTGTTTATCATAAAAAACCTGTAATCCATCGCCGGTGAGCGACCTCTCACCCGAGTAGTACTACTCTGGGCCCACACTAGTACAGTGCACCCCACCTGAAACTTGTTGATAAAAAATGTCACATAAAAGTTCCACCTGAGACCGATATAAGGCGGATGGGTGCTTACGAGCACAATCTTGTTAATTCCTCCATGCCTCACTTCAAGGTAATCTGATCCACACTACTTGGATCTGTGCCACGATGTTCACTGCCGACATGAAACCTGTGCTGACCGGCACAACTTGAATGCAAATAACCGTTCAATCTAACCGTGGTGGCACCCACAGAAGATGCTAATGCAGAACACTGTTAACCAGTTGTGAGACCCAAGTGGAGAAGTGTGGCTCAAGTGGAGAAGTGTGGCTCACTGGTTAGAGCGGCAGACCCTGATGCAGAGATCTGGCCCGGGACCAGGGTTCAATTCCCACCTCGGCGGGTCTTGGGCTCAATTTCCTCGGACCTGATCATTCTCGCCTCGGTGCCTATTCTAATCATGGGTCCCACTCTGCAACTCTGGGCAATAGCTTGCTTAATCTCCACAACGGCCCCAACAGCGCTGGGATGCCTGGCTTCACCTTGGGGGTGCCCAGGAGTGGACATTTCACAGGGAAAAGCCAGGAAGGGTTCCACAGCGGTATGCGTACAGCGCCTGGACACCCCTTTGGGGGTATGGGTGCGCTTTACAAGTACAAATTTCAAATAACAGCATGACAAAATGTACTCGCGTAATTGACCATGAGACTGGTTAAGAAACATGTTGCAGCTCCTCGGATGTGCCAGCGTTCCATAATAAATAAGCTCAGAAAAGTTGTACAGCACCACAGAGACAAAGGAAAGCGGCACGTACATGGCGCCGCGACAGATGGCAGACAAAAATACTTAAAAGTAGCTTATGATGAAAATTTCCCCCTCTTGAAAACGGAACATGTGGAGGAAAGTGACGTATGTTCACTCCGTCAGTGAGTTCCGATGAAGATTGATTGCTTCACAGGGCACTGAAGGTCCGATACTTAAGATTTGCCACTAACTTCAAGACGGCGGCACACATGCGTTGCGAGCGCCGGGTGGCTCCAGGCACGCTCGGGATGCAAAACGTCCTGTGGCAGCTCATGGAGCTGCGTAGCAACCAAAACGTTGATGAAAATGAAAGGAAGCCTCGTGAAGGTAAGAGTGCGCGCGCTATACACGTCACGCGCCTCTTTTTCAAACGGCACTGCTGCAGTTAAACCGCCATTTGACCAGGAGGGCTGCCAGTGACAAAGTAATATCATAAACAAAGATCGGCTCACCCCCAAAAGACCACAGCAGCAACCGGAATCTGGCCAATTTTCCCTTGTGGTAAAATGCGTCTAGATGTATACTCCACATCAATTTCCTTAATGCAAAAGTCACGCTCGTGCCGGAAGCACCGTGACAAATTTCCAAATAAACTCTGTGCATTCCGAAACAGTGGTAAAACACGCAGCAAAAATAGCGCTGTCAAAGTCAATATCATGAGCATGAAGACATATTGTGCAATAAAATCTCAAAGCAGTGCACACACATTTTAAGATAAAGAACATATCGATGGCTACCACCACATAAGACACATGTAAATTGCAGCTCCCATACTCAGCATGCAAAATACTCATTGTAAGACTCTGGAAATCGCTGGTAGACCGCTGTTTAAAACGTGTAAGACTGTAAACATTACAAAACCAGTAGATCCATCCAGATGTGTTAGGTAACCAAGTTGAGTTGTGGAAGTAGTGAAGCTCATGAAACTTACCCACTTGCATACATGTCATTATTAGAGGACCAAGGGAGCATGTCCAGGCTAGGGCTGTCCGCTGACAAGGACACTGGTGGGGCTGGCTTGCCTGAAACTCCATTCTTGACGCTGTACTCTTTGTTTCTCTTGATTTCTTTGGGTTCTTCATGTCCATACCATGGACAGGTTCTTAAATAATGTAGCATGCTTGAGTCTTGGTCCAGGTCGTCGCCAAAATATGTTGTATCCTACCAGACGTAGCTGAGTTGTATTTTAAGTATTTCTTTATTGACTTAAAGTTGCCGGAAGGTAAATATGTACATGAGTCCATAAGCCTGGTGATCCTAATGCGCCAGCCCCACCAGGAGCAGCCTGCCTGCTGCTCAGCCCATCTTCCAACTGTCACCACTCATCCACACAGGCAAGAGACTCTGGTAAGAAAAATATGTTCCAAAAAGGGGAATGTCTGAAAGGTAACTGCATCGGTCTTCTCACAATTCAGCTTATGCTGATCAAAACGCATCCAGATTTCAACCTTTTCTTAGCAGCCATTGAGATTGGAAGCACATTCATTCACATCGCCAATGATTTGGGGGATGATTGGAGTATGCATACATGAACAGAGTGAAACCACAGTGTTCAATTAATAAGAGGCTTTTATGTAGATTAGTCTGTAAAACAGGCTGAGCCTAAATCGTATTGAGAAATCAGTCCTTTAATAGCAATTTAGTTATTGAGTGCTGATCTAACATTAATAAAAAATACCCGAAAAGGAAATAGAAAACCAGTTGCTAGAAATGAAGCGAAAGGCCCTTAATTCAAAGAGACTGCGGGAGGAGAAAATCGTTGGATTTTAGCACAGACTGATGGAAGGTAACTAGTACATAGTGGGAAGCAAAAAACTCCGTAAAGAGTTCCTACTAGGACATAAATCGGCCTTAACTCTAGTCTGCGATTGGGGCATGGCTGGGTGCTTGGCATGTAATGGGCACACCCGCTGCCCTTCTCCCACACTAACCTACTAAATAGAATGCCAACTAAGATGGTGTTCAAGAAATCGCTGGGGTATGATCTGGATGGCCACAGACAGAGAAAACAGGTAAAATAAATAAAGCACGCAAGCTGGCAACCAGCAAATATAGGCACAGTCAGGTGGAATGATAATATCCATCTGATCAACTGTTGCGAGAACTAGATGTACGTCCCTTGCCAGCAAACAAAGAACCCCAAGGACCACTGATAATTGTTGCATTTTGGAAAAACAGTATTTTTTTAATGTTAATCTACAGTGCTTACTTTGTTGTCCAAAGAAGCGTGCTAGCTTTGTTGATTAGAGTAGCAGAGCTCTGAGGCTTAAATACAATCTTTCCTATGCTATCTGACTCACCCTTTGGTTTGGCCACGCTTTGATTCCATTATGTCATTGAAACGATGACTTGTGTTTGTGGAATGGGATTTCAAGAATAAAAACTAGTTTTACATTCTAGCCAGTTACTAGTGCATGCCACTAGCCGTTTCCCTGTGTGCACACTCTAGCCAGTTCACAGTGAGAACACATTTGTCTGTTTGCATGTGCTTTCCAGGTCCCAGTATGTACTTGTTTACCATTTCTACTGAGCACCTGTTACGATGGAAAAGGCTACCATGCACACCCCTCCTTTACGAGAGTGATTAATGTTAGCTCACCAGGGAGTGAAAGAATTACGTGGGAAACCTAATGACAGTACAGAACATTTTACCCTTACCTGTCTTTCTCCTTTCCTTCTCTGTAGCTCGTTGGAAGCACTACTTCCCAGATGCTCCCCCAGCACCCCTCAACAGCATGTCAACAGGTAGTTGAGTATGGCAGCCTGTCCCTCCCGTGGTCCCTTGTTTGGTTTCTCCTGATAGGAGATGCCCAACTGCACCCCAACTCAATGCTAACACATGAAGACAAAGATAATGGTTGGACCAGTCTGAGAGAAAAATCAGAACTGCCCAAAACCAGTCCCAGAGTTGGTCCTTTGGAATACACAATTCTGCCTGCAGATGTAGTTTAAGTACAGGGCAGAAATTACTACCCAGTGTTTAAGATTTCTGTACCACAATCCATGATCCCAAACATGTGGGACCTAAAAACTCTCCTGTATGCTCATGTTGGTATTGCTGACTACTAACTCCCCTTTGCCTGGTTCAGGAACAAGAACCTGGCAGTTCTGCAGCCTGCCAGGAGAACCAGTGCCTTGGGAAGGCCTTGAGAGAAGGAGCTGACCGACTGCTGGAGATGCCACTTCACGAGGAAGATGCTGCCTAGACAAGAACAGGATTGTGAGGAGCTAAGACGAGAAGAACTGAAAGTTGCCCAATGCACTTGCCAGGTTGTATGGTGAGGTCTAGATACCATGGTGCCCTTACTACAAGAACCCCTGAGGCAACCAAGTAAGCAGAAGGACTGCGCTGTCATCCTGCAGCCCACCCTACAAAAGAGATGTATCACCTCTGATGGTTTGATGCTGGGAACAACATGAAACATTTGACGGTCCCCTTGGAAAGAAGCAAAGCATGTTGAGAAGTTTGGCACTCAACAGATAAGATTTTAGCCTCCTGCAACGACAAAGGGAGGGTTCTTCCTTTTGGGTGAAGCATTGTTGCTTGGGCTCAAAGAAGATTCCTCCTCACCTGACTGCCATATGATCCAGCTTAGTGAGGCCTACTCCTGCTCCAGTTGCAATGGTACTCCACCCCTTTCAGTGAAGGTGTGTCTGCCGGAGGCTGCATAGTGTTTGATGTACTGCGATAGAGTTAGCTCAGTACTGCTTGGAGGATCATGTGAAGGGCACACCACCTCAAGTGGGTGCTGAAACCGCCCTCGCCAGCAGCAGCAGGTTTCGCCTGCACAGACTAGGGAGACCTCAGGAAAGGTACAGTGCAAACATGGTTCTCAGCAGGAATAACTGTTTTGGGACGGCGTTCTCAGAAGGAAAAACGTTTGGGACTCATTAAGTTCCAAGCAGTGGTAATCCTTTCAGGAGGGGTTGAACGGCGAACCCAAAAGGAGGCCTTCATCCTTTTTCCCTTGTAGAGCACATTAGATTTTCCTCACAAGAGCGGTTTATATAGGATCAGATATCCCTACTTTGCACCTTGTATAGTATAACAGTGCCTCTGATTTTTGTGTGCAGTATTGTATTGTGTGGTAGAAGTGAAGCCTTTTATCTCTTTCACAGAAACACTGGCTGGACAATGATTTATTAACTACTGTTTAATGTTTAACTGTGTTATCAGCCTCTCACCCCACACTATCCCACTGAGTTAGCCTTGGCCTGCTCAACTTCACATTTCAAGTATTAGTATTAAAAAGATGCAACACTTGAATGTTAAAGGGATGTACTTGGTTCTCAGTTCTGGATCCATTCATAAGATGAAGCACCAGGGCAACAGTGGTGAAAGCTGCTTGAGTCCAGTAACCTCTGTCTGCCTTGTTACTCTGAAAAAGTTACCACTGCCCCCACATGCGAGTTAAAAGCACACACTTTCCTATAACCTGGTTTGTACACACATGCCTATTTCTGATGGTGCCCAGCATGTAGAATTTGGCCACGTCCTACTAATCAAATTCTTGTCAGCTCCAAACCTATTCACCCATGTGCCAGTTTCCAGTTAACATAGACTAGAAGGTTCAAGCCAATTCCCAATTTTACCCCTTCTTCTCAGTTTGCATCCCATTGCCAGTTATCTGTTTGCATAGAGTTGCCAATTCATACCATTGCCACTTTCAGTTTGCACACACTTGATAACTCCTAAGTGCCATTGTGTACATACTTGCCACTTTTGCATGAGCCCAAACATACTACTTCCTAGTGTACATATGCCTGACAGATGTTTGCTTCTATACACTTTTCCAATTCCTAGGTTCCTGTATGCACTTCCTTGCCATTTCTTTGGGTGCATATAGCTGACATTTCCTTATGTGCACACCTTTGATATTTCTTCGTGTGCACACCTTTGCCATTTCGTAGTAACACACTTAGGCCATTTTTCCCATGTGCACACCATTGCCACTCCCTGCTGTGTACAACCCTATTCCAGTTCCCAGAGTGCATACATGTCAGTTATCAATTTTGTTCAATTTTGTGTGTGTGTGTGAGAGAACATGCACAGTCTTACACCCACTCCTCCCTGTAGAATTCTTCAATGCCCCGCTTTCAAAAACCTATGTCTTCCAGATCTCACAGACATACCAAGCCCTCTCAAAGCCACTTCGAATGAAGCTGATGTCTTATCATCCTTCAACAAAGCTCTCTCTGCAGATGTCGTCTTACCCCCGCTTTGCCATTGTCAATGCCTCTCGCACTCAAGACATCTTCCCTCGCAGAAGCTCTCAATACAGGTGAGATCCTGCTACTCCTAAAGAATCCTACACTAGACCCTGTTGACCTTGCCAACTATCAACCCATCACTCACCTACCATTCAGGGGCAAGAACATTGAAAAAGCAGTCTGTGTTTAACTCCAAGACCACATCAATGCTGACCATCTCCTGCACAACTATCAGTCTGCCCTCAGACAACACTTCAAAAACAACAATTGATGGACAGAATGCAGAACAATGTCATACATTCACCCCAGTACAGAGATCTGGGCCTAAATCCATCATTTTTTTGCTCACCATGCCATTCCAGTTTGGACCCAGCCATATGCAAATCAGTCTTGACCCTGTGCCCAATGGGAACAGTCCAGCCGAACTGCCAGGCCAGGTCCTCTCTGGACTGGAAATAAGTATCCTAGGACCAGTTTCGGGGTTTCACCAGGCTAGCTTGAATCCAGTGGCAAAGTGAGCAAGGGACCCACGTCTGGACATACCCTGAAACGTAAGGCTAACAAAGCAAACACAAGGCGATGATGGACAGAGTGCTGAAACTTTTCAGACACTCATCCCCAGTCACTATTACTTCTGGGTTGAATCCATCGTTCTTTAGTTCACTTCACTGCCCCAGTTCAGACCCAGCCATATGCAATTCAGTCTTTTTTTAAACACATTTTTTTAGGCATTTTCTTTTTTTAACATACATGAAGGCCACATATTAGCCTCCTTTAACACAATTTGTGCTGGGACAAGCACATATAACAAGCGACAGTTCAGTTTCAAATCTGCAGCGTAGTGCGACAGGAACAATGTGATACCGAAGGTTTCCCAGCAATGTCTGTAGCTGATGTGTAATCTCATTGTCTTACTGCCCAGCTCAGGGTATAGTAAAGTCCTCAATCTACTGTAGCCTTACCCAAACAAAACAATCAAACCCCCACCTCCCATCCCGCTAGGCTTGCCATGGTAGAGCTTAGGGCCTCCCTACAGGAGACGATATTCGAATAACCTGCGTTGGTGAGTGAGGGTGGTTCACAAGCTCCGTCCCTAATGAAGCCGCTCTAATTGTTCTTCCTGAGGGGGTTACTGCCCTACACGTGTGGGGTTCATGGCCTAGTCAGTACCCTACTCAAAGCCTTATGACATCTCCTGACTTTTGTTGTCCGAACTGCCTTCCAGGTGTTTCAATATCGTCACCAGCGCCTCCCATGCCCTGGCTGCTTCCAGGGATCCCCGACCCCTTCTAGCCTCTGTCGCACCACTCCCTCATAGTCCGCCCAGCGCATGAGCTCTCTTTTCCATCCATCTGCCCGTGGGCCCCCCTGGGACTTCCATTGCTTAGTGATCCCTCTTTTGGCTAACAAAAGTGCCTGGTCTAGGAACCCACTAGTTATCTTTGTTTTGGAAGTATGAGGGAACCAGTGTAGGAGACCGTATCCCGGGGTCCCAGCCACCTCCCTCTCAGTCACCTCTGCTAAGACTGTCGTCGCCTCCCTCCAATTTGCTCCAGTTTTGGGCAGCTCAATATCATATGTAGAAATTCAGCTCCAAGCTCATTGCAGCTGGGCCATTTAGCAGTTTGAGTCTCAAAATATCTATTTATGCATGCTGGCGTGAGGTATGCTTAGGCTGTCCGGTTTTAGGTTTAAACCTATAATAACTGATAAAACCCCACCGAGAGGGAAATAGCCCTCACCTGGGTAAACATATAAACACTGAAAAAACGCCTGCACAACCACAAACTAAATGCCATTCAAAGAAAGGAAAAGGAGAGTGAAAGAGTCATTTTTATTTCTTCCTGAAGGGGCCAATAAAATGTAACTTTGTTATATAAGGTAGCAGTAAGAAAGACTGGGCTAACATCATTCTGCTTGAGTTTTGTTGTTTAGGGATGCCACTAAAATATTGTTTCTTCTTCCTTTTTTCAGTTATGTGGTCTTTTGTCTAAAGATACAGGGGTTAGAAGCATGTTTTAGGTGTTGTTTATATATTTTATAAACTGTGGAGAATCAGGAAATATCAAAATCATATTTGATTTTTTGGCTAAGTTTGAGTCTTTCACTGATAGGAAAAATGTAGGTTTCATAAGAATCTTTCCCAATATGTACCATCACATTTACCCACAGACAATGGGTAAAACCCTTGATACATCAGCCCCCTTTTCAAGAGAGTCAGTATTGATAGTAGGTGAATTGCCAAACACCCCAGGCTTTAAACATTCAATGCAAGGTATAGTGACAGGTTTATGTGAAAAGAGTGCAGTCACAAAGAATCTGGGATACTGGTGAAAACATGACACCAGACTTTTGGAAAACATGGAATGCACTGTCACTTGGAATTCTGCTGCAAACAGTTCTTACCAAGTTCAACAAAGATTGGAGTGGTATTGTTTGTATTTGGAGTGATTCAGCTACGTATATAAAAAAAGTTGTGTGATCTGTCAAAATCGATACCTGAGCTGAAGTGCTTCCCTGTAAGAGATCTTTGCCACTTGTTAGATAGTATGCTGAAAGCATCTTTACAATCTTCAGCATTAGTGAAGAATGCTATTGACTTTTTAGTCCATTCTGGTGCAGTGTTTTGTTATGTGCGGAAACTAAAACGCAAATATTTCTTATTTTGTGCATTGTGTGGCATCAAAGAAAGAGTCATCCAAACTGTGTCACTTAGCTGGTGGTGCTTAGTCCTAGAGGCCATGAATGCTATATTATCCATGTGGCAACCGTTTACAGAACTTTTGCTGAGTGATGATGCCAAAGGCAAGAAATGTGAGGATCTTTGGTCACATATCGATAGTGAGTTGAAAAAAGTACACTCTACTGCATTCTTAGATTTTTACAGGAAAGCATGACTGCTGTAGTGGACATAATAAAAAAACTAGAGTCTGAAAACACCCTTGTCTACCAAGTGTTCAGCATAATTGGTGTAGATGTGAAACATCTCCTTGAGAGTAGGCTGGGCGACACTTTTAGTGACTTTGGCACTGCAACATGTTCCATGTTAGAGTGCTTGCCACTTGGTAAGCAAAGAAATGTTGAGGAGCAATTCAGGAACTTTATTTTACAATGTATGAGAAATAGCCCTTCACCAACCATGGCATTTGAAGTCAATGAAGCCTCACTGTGGTACTCCGCACAAGTTATAGATCCCTTCCGTAAAGGGAAATTTTCTCCGGAGTTTAAAAAGTGCTGCCTCATTTTTGACCTCTTCAATAACTCTGAAGGCATATGCGCCTAGTTCAACGCATATGTTGCAGAACCTGTCACAGAGAATCACAATCTTCAGGTGCACCAGTATTTGCAGGGAAAGCTATGTCAGTGGCCGGGGTTAGCAAATTGTGTACTGGCTATTTTGGCGTTGCCTGCCTCAAGTGCCAATGTTGAGAGGGCCTTTTGACAGATAAAAGTTTACATGGGAAGGAAAGAGCGAGCGTGCATGACCAAAGACTCACTGAAGAAGTATTTTATGGTGTACTACGATAAGTTTGATTTGTAAAAATGTTTTTGGTCCTCATATACACTCTACGAACACTGTCTATATACCATGCACTATCAGCGCAGAAAGCAAGCAATAATAAAAGCAAAAAGTTCCATAAACACTGGAAAAACACTGTTTCTGTTGTTTTTAATGGCGTGAAAATGTGTAACCACTGATAACCACTGTTTTTTTAAGGTATTGAAATCACTTGAAAACACTGGGGAAAAAAACACCAGAATTTACCAAAAATAGAAACTGAAAACAGGAAAGCCTAGGTATGCTCTATGAAGGACGTAGAAGTTTATTAGTTGAAACCTAGCATTCCTAGAGATCTTAGTCATCCGCTCAACTAGATTGTCCCATTTTTTCTCCTCTATGGGTACCCCAAGATCCTCTTCCCAACTCAATCTCAGGTGATGGAGTGCCGGTAGCGTTTCTGTACTGAGGCGCCAATATAAGCAGGTGACCGCCTTATATGTCCCAGTTGCGGTTACCACATACCGACACCCTCCTGACGTTGGTGGTTCAGAAAGACCCCCACCAACGTTTGCGTATCATTGCTGTGAGGGCACTGTGTAGCAGGAAATGACCCCTCTGTACATCAAATTGTTCCTGAAAGTCGTCAAAAGGTAATAGCGAGCTGTCCTCAAACAGCATGCCAACTGTGGTCACTCCCGCTGCTACCCAGGTCTCCAACCCTCTCCAGTTCCCCCCCATGCGGTAACTCCCTGCCCCAGTTCAGAGGTATTTCTGGGGCATATGGATGCCTGGTTTTGGCCCTCTGCAGGCTTCTGGCCCAGCACTTGTTAATGACTTGTATTTCAGTAGTGCCCCCCAATCCCTGGCGGGCAGCCATAGCACCATGCATGATAACAAGTTTACACTCTGGACTGCGGTATCTAGGAGATCAGTTCCCCTCATCCGAACAGCTACGCATTTCGTGAACCAATGTAGCTGCGTGGCCAGGTAGTAATATTCGAAGTCTGAGAGTCCTAACCCACCCGCAGCTTTCGGTCTCGTGAGGGTAGCCAGTGCCACGCTTCGTCTCCCCGATCTCCAGATAAACAACGCCACTAGAGATTTCAGGTGGCGGAACGTTCCTGCCGATATCCAGATTGCTAGCACTCCGAACAGGCCATATGCAAATCAGTCTTGACCCTGTTTCTCATGGGAGCAGTCCAGCCTGAACTGCCAAGCCAGGTCTTCACTGGACCAGAAATAAGCATCCTGGGACCAGTTCCGGGGTAACACCCCTCATCAGCCAGGCTCGCTTGAATCAAGTGGCAAAGTGAGCAAGGGACCCACGTCTGGGCATACCCTGCCAAGTTAGTGCAAACAAAGCGAACACAAGTAGATGATGAACGGAGTGCTGAAACTTTTCAGGCACTCACCCCCAGTCACTATTGGATCTGGGTTGAAATGAAATGAATGAAATTTGTACTTGTAAAGCGCACCCATACCCCCAAAGGGGTGTCTAGGCGCTGTAAGCATACCGCTGTGGAACCCTTCCTGGCTTTTCCCTGTGAAATGTCCACTCCTGGGCACCCCCAGGGTGAAGCCAGGCATCCCAGCGCTGTTGGGGCCGTTGTGGAGATTAAGCAAGCTATTGCCCAGAGTTGCAGAGTGGGACCCATGATTAGAATAGGCACCGAGGCGAGAATTATCAGGTCCGAGGAAATTGAGCCCAAGACCCGCCGAGGCGGGAATTGAACCCTGGTCCCGGGCCAGATCTCTGCATCAGGGTCTGCCGCTCTAACCATTGAGCCACACTTCTCCATCATCGTTCTTTTGCTCATTTTGCCACCCTAGTTCAGATCCAGCCATATGCAAATCAGTCTTGACCCTGTTCCTCATGGGAACAGTCCAGCCCGAACTGCCAAGCCAGGTCGTCCTGGACCGGAAACAAGCATCCTGGGACCGGTTTCGGGGTAACAGCCCTCATCAGCCAGGCTAGCTTGAATCCAGTGGCAAAGTGAGCAAGGGACCACATCTGTGCATGCCTTGCCAAGTTAGGGTGAACAAAGCAAACACAAGGAGATGATTGACAGAGTGCTGAAACTTTTCAAACATTCACCCCCAGTCACTATTACATCTGGGTTGAATCCATCATCATTCTTTAGCTCAATTCGTCACCCCAGTTCAGACTTAGCCAAATGTATATCTAATTGTGTCTGCTACGTAAAGCAGCATAGTTAGACAAGCTTCCACAGTCATGCAGTATGTAAATTAGTGTAGTGAGGTCCGATAGTTATAACAATGTAGCAATATTTACTGCACCTTAGCCAAGCCAGCATTCCCCAGGGTAACGAAAAGCCAGAGGCGAAGCATGATATTAGGGCCATCCCGAATGATTGCAGAATCAGGATGTGATAGTGCCTTGTCACTCCACCATGCACACTCCCCATTTTCTGGTTTTAAACCGGACAGGTCCTATAGGATTTTGTAATCCTACAGAAATTGGAATGCCCATACGCACACACGAGGTGCAAAGTGCTCACACTACTGGACTGATGATGAATTTAGTTAATAAAAAACAAAATAACTTTGGATATCTCAAACTGATTATTTGGTCAAAATATAGCGCCTGAAAAACAGTATTTGACTGATTGTTTTCATTTGCCGTCTTCCAATCTGACTAAATAAGATTACTTAGTGTGTGTAGGAATAACCCTGGACTTTTTCTGCAAGACTTATGGAGATCTTATAGGGAGATTTTGAAGTGTGGTTGTACATTTATGACCTATGCAGCAACAGTGACGATTTAAAAGAGCACCTAGATATGATGGACAGGATAGTATTTCACTTAGCTCAACATTGCTATAAAATTAATTGTCAGAAATAAAAATTGCGTATCTTAATATGATCTTTCTTAGATATGAAGTAACCAGAGAGGGTAAAGGACTGACACCAGGCGTCTTACAGAGGTGTGGGACTTTACAACATCCAAGTACAATGAGGATGTTGTGAGGCCATAAGGGGTTCCTGAACTTCGGAACTTTCGGAAGGGGAACCTTTGAGCCCTCTGAACTTGACAATCAACTTCCCAGTGACTCAATTGAGGGACAGCTTGCTTAAACAAGTGAACCACCTATTTTCTTCAGTTTTCACCCTCTTTCCTGTCCGGTAGGCCTAAAACTGTAAGGTTGTTCCTCCATATGCGGTTCTCTGTCTTCAACCTTATGGTCTATCTCCCTAAATTTGACCTCATGTTGGCCTACTTGAATTTGCAATGTACTGGTTGACTCCAGCAAATTTGCAGATTGGGTCTCAACCTTGTTCAAACAACGATAAAGTATAGCTATATTCTTTGACATTTTCTGTAGTATCACTCTAGTCTTATGATGTGATGCCTTTATCCGTACAGAGTCTCTCCTATATTCCTCTCTATGCTTTTGCAATAGTTCCTAAATGAAGGAGAGTGAGGGGGCCAGCTTCTCTCCTGTTTTGACCTTTTTATAGACTGCTAAGTTCACTTCTTCCTCAGCCTGTTCTAGAGATACCAGCTCTTGACTAGAAGGAGGCATCAGTATGAACAGAAGGGGGCATGGAGGATAAACAACTTGAGGTCAAATTGCCTGAGGAAGGTATTTGACACACTGCCCTCTGTAGCTCATTAGTAGGGGTTAGCTCAGTGCCCTCAGGATCTCAAACTAACTCCACATCTTTGAAGGATCCCCCTTCCCTCCCATCAGATGTGTTGCACCAATCTTTCAAGCCCTGAAGAATGATTTGTTCATTTTGAATTGTAGCACCAGGGTCCTGAGGCTATTTCTTCTGTATCTCTGCCTTAGAGATTCTGTTAGTTTGTTGCTGTGTACCAGAACACTTTATTGTGCTTGTTGGTTCGGCGAAGAGTGAGAGCTGTTTCTGTATTCTGTACTGATCTCTCTTGGCAGTTGGTTCCCTTGGGCGCTTTGGGTGCATTGAGTTCCTTGTTCACTGCCGCCAGAGCTCTTCCAGACAGTTGAGCTCCTGAGGGAGCCTCACTGTCAAGGACGGCGCGACCACCGGCTCTTCCAGCCACCTGACGAAGCAGAGACTGCAGTCCTCACTCCCCCTCCCCCCACTGCACCTCCTTTGAATATTTGACATTGTGGTGCTGCACCACGCTGAAGCCATGGCCCGGCAAGCCCCTGGCCTGGAGAGGACTGCCGTCTGCACTCTTCCCCAGGGCCACCGCACCCACCAATGGCAGAACGCCAAGAGTACACCAAGAGCTACATGAGGATCAGGGTGGCCAAACCAAGAGTAATTAGCCTCTCTAGAGCTGACCACATCTGTGGCCAGCCCCTTATCTTTTGCAAGCCTTTAGTGGTTTAAATATGTAAATAGTATGTGTTCTCCTTTTCCTTCATGTTGTGAGAAAGTCTGCAGCAGCCCTGACGCTGATGCAAGGGAGTTAGCCTCATACCCCCAACTTGTCCCTCGTTCCACTAACTGAATGAGAACAATCTCGCAGTGGTTCAGACAGTCATTTTGAAGAAGCACACTCTGGCACATGAATAGCATATTATTATAGTTTCCCCTACTCCTACACGTAATTTGGGTACTAAAGCAAGTATCCCTAATGCACAAAAATTACATCTGCACTGGGCACAATGGGCCTGGACTCAAAATTCTAATGAAGTAAAATTTAAATATGATCCTAAACTTAGGATGTAGTACTTCCTACAGTATCAACAGGCAGTTCCACAAACTCCACATATTTTGCCATACATGGGTATAAGAACATGTGCTATAAAGGCTGCTCTTTGAAGCCAATATTGGGCACTATATGGAAACATTCTGCGCTTTTCGCTGCAGGTAGTTTTTTGATAATGGTGACTTCAAGGCGCCATGCACTCACACTAAATTTTAATGTGATTTTACTACTGAATTAACAATCTTACTTAACCTTTAGAGAGCTGAATCCTCAGTTCCCACATTTACAGTATCAGATTTAGCATTCTGTGTACAAGGTTACAACCTGGATTTGCCACACTGGTGGCTAAAGGGATTTAGAGATTCAAATGTTAAATTGCTAAAGATAAAACAGCTTTGGGGAGAGGAGGCTGTCCTACATAACAAGCTACCCTTGGTCCATGTACAACATATGATGGACCATAAAAAGGAAGGATTTCATGCTAAAGGCAACTGTGTGACTGACTTGGCTGCCAGTACAGGGATCAAACCTTTAATGTTGCTGCTGTTACTTGATCACAATCGCAGATCGATGCAGACATAATGATGACAATACAAGCAATGTTGAAAAGGGAAAAAGCCTTGTGGGCTCCCTTTCAAGTATTCTTATATCCTCACCGAAGGCAATCTTCCTATGGTTTTTGGACCAAGGGGTTGGCGATAGGCATATACATAATGGAAAAGAAATTAAATTTAGTCAGTGTGGCTAACAAACGGTTAGATTTGGCTCATGCTGCATCAGTGCGGCAGGAATATTTGGCCAGATTTACCAAAGAATATGAAGAAATGTGTACAGCAATGTACCATTTGTCAACAATGAAACATTCTACTAATGTAAGTTCTAAGACACGTGCCTACTCCTCTTATGATATCCAATAAGCCTTTGGGTGATGTTTTACTTAACCACACTGGTCAACTGCCAGCAGTCAATCAATATAAATATACATTGGTTGCAGCCCCTTTTTATTTATTTATTTATAAAGTTTTGTATAGCGCGAACGTGACCCTCGAGGGTATCGGAGCGCTTTACATGACGAGAAGACGAGTAACAATTGGTCTGGTAAACAGGAAAACATATGTGTGAGAGCCGAACATATCATACAGTAAAATAGGATAACAAGGTTTGGAATGGATTAAAGTCAGTCCTAGGAAGGAAAGTCCACATAAGAGTTTGGTATCTATACATTTTCAATGTCACCAATATATTGACTTAGGGCTCTCTAGATTCCCTGGGGTGTGGCCATAAAACACTGCCACAGCAATTATATAAGACTTGCAGTGCCTAATAGCACTGGCGGCAGTTTTAAGGCTAAGGTTTTATAGGTGCTATCTGTGCTCTGGGTCTGCAACTGTAATCCTTGCACTACTTCCATCTGAAATCGAGCAGCATTGTTGAGTGAGCCTATGGTATGGTAACACGAGCCTGGCCTAATGTGGTTTTGAATTCATTATTAAATTGTTACCACATTTCTCTATGAGAGTCAGCACTTATTCAGTGACTTGCTTACAGGACTACTATGTGGGCGAACATCATATGAAATGCTGTTTGGCATTTCAATGTATATCCCTGATCTCCATCTCCCTGGAAAGACAAAAGAGTCAAAATGTAGTTTTTTTTTTTTTTTTTACCCAGCCCTGTCTCGGAAGCATTGTTGTAGAGCATCGAGGAAGTGAGAGAAAAAGTTTTGAACACAAAAGACTCCTCTCCGCCTCTGAAGAGAAAGCTGCTGTTGAACGGTGGCTCCCGAAGGTAAGAGAACTAGTTCAGCAACACATTCCTGAAAGCAACTCTTCGGATCATCCCATAGACCACCTGTTCCAGTTCTTGGAGAAGAAATCGCATGCATTGCAACCCTGCCATCGCAGCCCGGTGCAAAGAAATACAGAAAGGTGTGGATTGATCGCATAAAGAAAACTGTGTGGCCAGTTCTGTTCAGTAGTCTACCACGGATGCCAAGATACTTTAGTCAAGTACTTTCTCTCTATATACTGAAATTACCTTGAGAATAGGTCAATTGAATTAAAATCATTGGTCCTGTCCCAGGACTGATGAACCTGCTGTCTCTCCAGCTTTACACCCATCATCAAGTGCTGATCCGGACCACATCTTCAACAATTCAACCTGCTGCAACATGGATTACGATTGCTACAACTGGAAGGGTATATGCTCCACTGAAGCAATCTACATCAGTTGAAATTATACAATACACAAAATCACGCTGTCTGGCAACAATACCAATGCAAAATTTCCTAGCTAACGTGCAGGAAAGTTTCAATTCTATTAAGGACGCGGAGGCGAGGATTAGGCTGAATCTTTCTCCATTTATTACGCTCCAGCAGCTTTATAAAGAACCACAATCCACATTAAAACTACATTTCCCATGAACACAGGGAAAATGGAAACAAAAGTCCAACAGAGGCAGCCAATCCCGTGCGAGGACGTCTCATAACTTCCCCCGCGGACGATCTATCTTCCTCTTTCTTCCTGCGACCCCATCAAGGCAGTCTTCGATTACTCTTGCTTGCCAGCATCCGTTCCTAAGTCAAAAGAGAGCTAGGTAAGTCCGAGGGACTAGGACCCTTTTCAACAACCTTGAACAGCATAACACGTCAAAGGACAATGAACCACAATGGCACAACTGACATTCCTTTGTAAAGAAGCTTTACCGTAAACATTTTACTCACCATACGTTCGCAGATGTTCTGGGCGGGTTCGAATGAACACCGGGTGGGCTAATCCTCACCTCCGCGTCCTTAATAGAATTGAAACTTTCCTGCACGTTAGCTAGGAAATTTTGCATTCTATGGCAGGACCGGAGGCTTCAGATTAGGCTAGTTTAAAGCTTGTCCACCACCAAAGACCCCAGTGACACTACTGGTTTAAAGTAGAATTTCTTGAAGGTGGAATCCGAGGACCAGTCTGCGGCATTCAAAATATCCTCTAGCCGCGCTCCCAGGGAAAAAGCCTTGGATGCCATTGCACCCCTCACAGAATGAGCTCCAAAACGGGAAATATCAATACCTGCTTCCTACATCACCCAGCGGACCCATCTCGCAATCGTAGGGGACGAAACCGCCCTGTGTTCTTTAGTAAGAGCTAAAAACAATTGTTTGACGCCCTGTGGGCGTATATCTATTGTCGCCACTTCGTAGGCTTTGAGCGCTCTGACCACACACAATTTAGGGACATAAGGGAAAGCAGGATAGGACACAGACCGTGAATTACACTTAGTTCTTCTGGAAATGTAAAAAGTAACTCCTTCCGGAGTGAAGACCCGGCCCGTGAGATCTAGGGCCCTCACATCAGAAACCCTGCGACATGAGATCAAACACAGTAGCATTGCTAGTTTAGCTGACATTTGTTTCCTCGACAAGTATTTGTTGGATGGCCAGGACCGAAACAGGTTAAGAACTTTGTTCACATCCCATAAAACAGAGTAATGTGGTTCTGGAGGAACAGACAACCTGATACCTCTCAATAATTTGCAAACCAAAGGATGTTCGCCAATCGGGCGATTATCCCTTGGAACATGGCCCGCCGAGATCGCCGAACGAAAGGTATTGATAGACCTATAGGCCAGTCCCTCCTTTGCTAAAGAGGCTAAGAAGTTAAGGACGTAGACAATGTCCGCCCCCATCGGATCCACCTGCTGTCGCAGACACCAACTCCCCCACCGTGACCATGCGGATCGGTATCTCTTATTGGTGCTCTCGGCCCAGGACTTAGAGAGCAACAGGGCAGCCTCCTCCAAAAGGCCTGGGACTTTCCAGCGTTGCCTGTAACCCGCCAGGCCATCAAGCGCAGGCCGCCCGTGGTCAGAAGGTGATGGGGATTCCCCTGAGGATCCTTGAAGAGATCTTGACCGAGGGGTAGAGGGATTGGAAAATCCCAGGAAAGTTCCATCAGAACCGGAAACCAGGCTTGCGACCTCCATATCGGAGTGATCACCACTAGGTCCGCCTGTTGTCTCCTCACCCTGGTTGATAACCTCATGATCATTGCGATGGGGGGGAAACGCTTAGCTTTGTTCCTTGCTCCAGTCCTGGAGGAAGGCATCCACTGCCAACGCCTCCGGATCCGGCCACCAACTGTAGTAACGCTCCAGCTGGGCGTCCAGACGGGAGGCAAAGAGGTCCACCGAGAAAGGGCCCCAGCGAGACTGGATTTCCCTGAAAACACTGGGGTGTAGTTGCCATAAGCTGGTGTCCTTCCAGTGACGAGAGCACCAGTCCGCCACTTGGTTGGATGCACCCGGCAGATGTTCCGCTGACCGGGATATCTGGTTGGATAGGCAATATTCCCAGAGATCGCGGGCTAGATTCGACAATGCCTTGGACCGTGTCCCTCAGAGATGGTTGATGTATCGAACTGCTGCCACATTGTCCATCTTGAGCAAGACACAACTTTGGATCTTGTCCTTTGTCCAGCACTTCACCGCGAATGAGCCTGCCATCAACTCCAGGCAATTGATGTGAAGGGCCTGCTCGGAAGAGGACCATCTTCCGCCGGTAGACACTTCTCAGCACCGGGCCCCCCAACCGGAACCACTGGCGTCCGATTCTATTACCAGATCGGGTTTTGAACCGAAAATAGCCCGGCCATTCCAGGCCTCCATATGTTCGACCCACCATTGCAGTTCTGTCTTGGCCGCCTCTGTGAGGGGCACGATCTGAGAGTAGGTGAGGCCTTTGCGCAAGTGATAAGCTTTGAGGTGTTGAAGGGCCCTGCAGTGTAGGGGACCCGGAAAAATAGCCTGGATCGAGGACGATAGAAGTCCCACCACTCTGGCTAAGTGGCGAAGTGGTATTGTGGGCCTTGCTAAAGTACGCTTCAGTTCGTGTCTGATCTTGGATAACTTCCGAGAGGGCAGGGACAAGGTAGCCGCTACCGAGTCTATCATGAAGCCCAGAAACTGCATCTTCTGGGAAGGGGTCAGGTCCGACTTGGTCTCGTTGATTACAAATCCCAAAGACTCCAGGAGGGACACTGCTTGCTGCAGCTGGGCCATCAGACGTTGGGGACACTGACTCATAATTGTAGGAAGGTGGAATCTGACTATATGGTTGCCCCCACTTTTTTTATGGTGTTTTGCTGGTTTATGACTTAGTTGGACTGGGATCCTGCTATTCAGGGCCCCAGTCTATCTGCTTTCTCTGTAAAAGGTTTCCATGTGCCTTAGGCACATCTCTGATTGGAATCTGGAGTGCCCTTATAAGTCCCTAGTATATGGTATACTATGTACCAAGGGCATAGGTACCTCAGAGGCCTACCAGGGGCTGCTGCATGTATTATGCCACCCCTGGAATGCCATCCAAACTGACACCACAGGTCTGCTACTGCAGCCTGGGTAAGGTGGTGCATGCACTCCTTACTGTGATATAGGTTACCTATATCACTAAATACATACACACATATAAACCTATAAGTCACTCCTAAGGCAGGCCTTATCAATCCTAAAGGCAGAGTGCATGGTTCCTATGTGAGAGGGTGCCCCTGCATGAGCAGGGCCCTCTGCAGCGTTCGGAGACCCTTCTCTGATGCTGTTTGTAGTGCAGCCTGACCATATACTCTTAAGCGCATTATAACCTCGCGTTAAATGCTAACTTTGGAATGGCTGCACCTAAACATGTCGTGTTTGGTGTCAAACATCTTGGAATACTACCCCCCGCCAATTCTGGCGGTGGGGGTAGCATTCCACCCTTCTAGAGGGAAAGACATGTTAACTCTGGCTAGCCCGGTAACTTCTTTCCAAAGCCCTGGCATCACAAAATGGATGCTGCTGCCACAGACACGAGTCTGGCCTCCTGCTGCTGGACGAAACTCCGGCAGGGGAGGCCTGGACAATAGGTTTCCTGTCCCAGGGAGGTGTGACCACCTCCCCAGACAGGATAATGTGTATTGGGGCTGGGCGGGAGCACTTTCGGGTGCTTTGAAGTCCTGCACTGGGGGCACACTTGGTGTCCCTAGTGCATACCCCAGTTCAAACCGGATCAGGGGCTTGCAGCCCCTGCTTTGGCGCGAACTGGACAAAGGGAAAGGGGTGTAGCCACCCCTCTGCCCTGACCCACCCATAGGTGGGGCCACAGAGTAGTCCAACCCTAAACTTAGTATAAGTATAGGAACCCAGTCCTTAGGATTTTAGATTATCCCTGGACGAAACTCTGAAACAGAATCCTGGACCTTCGACGCTCTACTCACGATTAGAGGACAGAAGAATCTCCCTTGGGGTCAAGGAGTGACTCCCCTGCTTGGCAGGCACCAAAGACGCATCTGTCCGGTCTGCATTTCTGAAGCTCCCGTCGGACGCCGAAGTCTTCGCATCACCAGAGGTGGATTCTCAGACTTCCCCGAGGCTACCCTGAGTCCCCAGCAAAGCTGAGGCCCGTAGCTATCGTGGGTGACGTGAGACCGTGACCCCTGGACACCGAGCACATTTGCAAGTGCATCCTCTTCTGGGTCTCCCACGAAGTCGTACTTTGGGCTCCGAGTAGCCCTAGCCTCCAGCACCAACTGCACCGAAGATCACTGGCCTCCACTCTACAAGTGTCCTGTGAGCCAGATCCACGTGCGACGTCTCGAGGCTCCTTCGCGGTCGCTAGCCCGTTGGCTAGTAGCCCTTAACGAAGGCCAATCTTTTTCTTCTTGGGCATCCTGGTTGCTCCAGGCCTGCCCTCACTTACCCTCGCTGGGTGAGTCCCCCAGACCTTGCTGGTCTGCACCATCGACGATCTACATCTTCATCGAGACTTGCCGTTGCCAAGGCTTGTTGGGTCCAATCCGGTCGCCGACACCTCAGCACTCGACAGACATCGTGTACCAGCCCGAATCCTGCTCCTGGTCGCCGACAACGCCTCCTGGACCTCGTGGCTGAAGAGTCAAGACGACCGTCAACGCACCTGAAGCACTCGACATCGGTGGGCATCTGTCCATCGCCTTCCTGGTCACTGGCTAGTGACCCAGACTCTGTCCCCTCTGCTTTCAGGTTCTTCAGATCTCCGATCCACTCTTGGATCCACCCGGACACTTTCCACTTGGTCGCCAGCAGCACTTTGCAGCAGATCGCCATTCAAATCGACGACGAAACCCGACCCCGAAAGGCACCTATGCACCCGGCTTCCCTGGGTGAGGTAACACGAGTACTCCGGTGCTCCCGTGGGTAGAGACTCTTCAAAGTACTAGTTCTCAAAGGGTTTGCTCCAAGTCCTCCTTTAAGTGTCCCTTTTCTTTAATTTCCTGATCGCGACTTTCTCCATAGAAGTCAACGGCGTATCGCGGTTGTGTATTTACACTGCACGCGACCCCCGTGGGTCCCCTGTGTCACTACCTTGGGTGGTTCCTTGTGGTCCAAGCACTTCTAGAGGCTCTAGGCCTAGTGTCTAGTTCAGTCGTGGTTCTTATACCACTTTATTGGTATATGGTTTGGTACGCCCCTAGGGCCCAAACGTGTATTTGTGCTATTACTGTGTTTAAATAACTTCTAACTTATGTATTTCGAACTCTAGCCTCATAAAGAGACTAGAGGGGTGTGTTTAGCAATAAATACATATATTTTGAATATATACCTGGTGTGGTGCTCTTTCATTTGATCACTCAAGAGATTATAGACTGGTAAAACAAGCTGCTTTACATTCCTTCAAGACTTAGCCTGAAGGCTGCTCTCCATAGCTACCACTAGGATAGCTTTCAATAAAGTTGTCTTTAACCTATCTCCAATAAGGGGTTGTTTGGACTGGTGCAAGGTGCCCACTATAATTAGTGGACAGCATATGCCAGGCCAACTTCTCACAATAATGAGAATGTCGTTCAGATAGATTATCAGCCGGACGCCCTCTGATCTGAGACGCTCCACCACAGGCTTCATCACCTTGGTGAAACACCACGGAGCGGAAGACAGCCCGAAAGGAAGGGAGGTGAACTCGAAAATCTGAGAACCCCATTGGAACTGCAGAAAACGTCTGTGAGGAGGGAAAACCGGGATCGTAAGGTAAGCGTCCTTGAGGTCCAGACGGACCAACCAGTCCCGTTCCAGTAGCAGATCCCTCAGAAGGTGAATGCCCTCCATTTTGAAATGGCGGTAAATGAGCCACACGTTGAACTCTCTGAGGTTTATTACTGGGCGGTAGCCCCCGTCCTGTTTCTCCACCAAGAAGATGTTGCTGAGGAACCCTCGGGGTGCAGAGTGGAGGGGGTGATTGCTCCTTTCCGCAATAACTCTGAGATCTCCCTGTCTATTAGCTCCCTCTGCTCCCGAGTGAAAACTATGGGTCTGGAGCGAAGGTGCTGAGTAGGTAGGTCGGAATACTCTATTTGAAACCCTCTGACAGTCTGTAAAACCCAAGCCTCGGAGGTGAGCAAAGACCAATTGTGATGAAAAAACTGTAGTCTGCCTCCCAACTTCACCTCCCCCAAATTCTGGACTCTTACCTCGTTGGTTGTTATAGGCACCATCTCTGCGCTCTCTGCCACCCCTGCGGCGTGGGTAGTTCCTGGTCGGGTAGAAGTTCCCGAATTTGTCCGGGTTTGATGCTGTCCTCTGAGACTCACTCGGCTTGTAGGAGGCTCTGTTGTAGGAGCGGCCGGTTGAGCGCCCCCTGCCACGACCGGCTGCGCGAAAAACACGCGGGGTGAAGATTCGCTAAATCGACTTTTGGGCTTTGTCCAAAGAGTTAAAAGTATTAACGAATTTACCCAACTCTTTTACGAAGGGGTCTCCGAAGAGATTGCCCTCCACAACTGGACCAGCTTCTGAGGTTGCCAACTCCCCCAGTTTAGGATCTATTTTTATTAGCAGGGACCTGCAACGTTCCGTTGATATTGCCACATTGGCGTTCCCTAAGAATATGATCGCCCTCTGTGCCCAACTAGAGAGGGTGTCCGGGGAGATCAGGGTGCCCGAGGCCTTGGCGTCTTCGGCCATATCCAGAATTTTCGCCAAGGGACCTGCCGTGTCCAAGAGCTTATCTTGGCACGCTCTCCACGAGCGGTCGATACCCTTCGTGGGATCGTGAATGAATTTCGCCAAGAAGGTGGCCATCTTAGGGTCCACTTCAGGTGCAACTGCGACCTTTCCCTCTAGGGCAGGTCTCGGGCATTCCGCGCGGAGGCAACTCCGCACTTCTTGGTCTTCGCCATGTAGGCTGCTACCTTGGGGGCAGGGACCCACTGCGTTGATCGTGGGTGTAGTAAGTCGTCGGGGTTAAGCATGTCTGTGCCCAGGTCGGGGGTTGCAGACTGGACCAGCTTTGTTGGGCGCCATGGCCGTTCTGACTCCCCATCCCCGTCGGAGGTCTGAGGGGACTCATCTGGGTCCAACGTAGCCACATCATCGGGAACACCAGAGGGTCCCGCCAGAGCCTCCGCTGGCTTACTGGGCGGTGCGGGGGTCTGGGTATCCATGAATGCCTTTTTGAGGCGCGCAAAGGCGTCCGTGTCCACTCCCGCGTCCTCTGAACGCTTTCGTTTGGGTTCCACCGTGCTAGTGGAGGGTTGGCCCGGAGGTAGGGGATTCTTCGGTCCCGATAAATCTTCCCTCGTGTCGAGGGGTTGTTGACATTGTGCTTGTAATAGGTCAAGTTTCTTCTCCAAGCAACCACTTGGGACACCGCCTTGAGTATGGAGGAGTCCATGACCTGACAGAAATGGTCATCTACAGGTAGGTACATGATCTCCTCCTCCTCCTCTTCATAGTAGTCCTCGTATTCCATAATGTACTGGCACTGCCACCCAAGCTCAAGGACAGAAAAGGGGAATCGATATGGGGAAAACCCTTAATCAACAAGACACAGAGTGTGCACATACAGAGTGGGCTTAGCCCTGGGACCCAAATCGCCCTCCTTATTCTGAGGGTAGTAGAACCTGCCTGGGCCGGTCCCTTTTTATTGTGAATGGTCTTACCCGCGATGTGGGTGTTCAGGCTCCAGGCAGGGGCTCTCTGGTGTAAAATAAGCCCAAACGCCGTTAAAGGCAATTACAATCTTCCCCCGCGACTGCAGTAAGGCGCGCAAGCGAGTCCGTCCGACTGCGATGAGTTAAAGCGGAACTAGACTCGTTGCCGCGCGGGGGGTAAAAGCACTTGGAATGCGCGGAGCGAGAGGGCGCGCGGTCCCCTAGCGG
The DNA here is from genome assembly GCA_963921515.1 of Calotriton arnoldi. Lineage (NCBI taxonomy): Eukaryota > Metazoa > Chordata > Amphibia > Caudata > Salamandridae > Calotriton > Calotriton arnoldi. The sequence continues at coordinate 548,553 of CAWUFW010006230.1, forward strand.
CGGGAGGCCGCACCGCGCCGAGAGCTTGAACTAACAACTGCGGCCGCGAAGGAGCGAACGACACAACAGCGGCCGATACCTGTGAAAAAACAGCGTTAAGCACGTCAACAATATCCGAGGCAACAATCCCCACAATCTCAACGCAACACCGTGCCGTCAATACAGGTAAAGAGCATACATTTAACAGTAAGTGTGAGGAAACTAAAAGGCACTCATCTTGATGCTGCTGGAGCAGCGAAGAAAGAGGAAGATGGAGCGTCCGCGGGGGAAGTAATGAGACGTCCTCGCACGGGATTGGCTGCCTCTGTTGGACTTATCTTTGTTTCCATTTTCCCTGTGTTCATGGGAAATGTAGTTTTAATGTGGATTGTGGTTCTTTATAAAGCTGCTGGAGCGTAATAAATGGAGAAAGATTCAGCCTAATCTGAAGCCTCCAGTCCTGCCATAGAATCCAGATCTTGTGATGAGAGCTGTTTTTCTTCTATCTCTCCAAGAAACACGAGAAACTGCAACATCTACAGTTAGTCAATGCTACATTCGGATTCTTACTGGTTGTTGGGAGTGCGATATGTATATCCGCCCACCATGGTCCTTCATTTAGATCTTTTCTGCAGTGTCGTCGTTTCTTTGGTTGCTTACCGTGTTGATTATTATTTTGTTGATGGTTCATGGCCACTATCTTCCTTAAACCACACAATTCATCACTCAGACTTTCCTGCTGTTTACCTCACTGCATAGCCATTATCTGATGAAGCTCTGTGGGGAAAGGTGCCCTATCAGTAGAGGGTAAAGCTATATAAGGCGGTGGGGGTCATACACCTCTTAATATTTGCATTCTTGAATTTGCAGTCTGGTTAGGGACCTGCTAATCGATTATAGTAGGGTCGGTGCCAGGTATCAACTGGCATTGGTGACATACAAGTAGGTTGTGGGGTCTGAAAGTTGCAATGACTAGATTGACTGTCTAATAAAGCCTAGAAAGTAGCAGATAATTAGAATATCCCAGCAGCCTTATGGCTCTAGTCCACGAAGCAGTAACAATTATTGCTGAGTTTACATGTGCCTTTTTTTCAGAATCTGGTTACTCAACCATATCTCTGACTACCCTTGTGCTTCAATTCGTAGGGGAATCACATGTGGAATATAGTCTTTATCCCACCCACTTGGTGTCTGTATAATGCAGGACCTTGTATTAAATCCTACCCTTGTGCGTACGTTTTCCTAAGATCCTCTGGCACTAAGTGTGAAAATGTTTTTATTAGTACTTCCTACCCACGAGGTACATTCCTTATAAAGGATGGAGGCAAATCTTATTCTGCAAGAATGATGTGATAGGCATCCGATAAATGTGACCAAAATACAGCTTCCATTGTAGTCAATATATCCCTTCCAATTTGTACTTCTATGTCATAAACTCTATTGGAAGAGTTTACATTTCCGCCCAGTGTTTTTATGTTAATACATACTTCAGTTGGTATCACCAGCAGATGGGCTTTAAGAGTCTGGTGAACTATAGTTACTTCTGCTGTGCTATCCAGAAGCACTACTGCCATGTCCTGTTTCCCCAGTAGTATTCGTAGGCCTGAATACTTCTTTTACTTTATCAAACCAGCCATTTTCTTTTCACAAAAATGAGCTTTTGATTTGGAACTTTTCTCTTACTTCTACATGCTAACTCAGTATCATGTAACTCTTTTCTCATTGTTCAGTCTGACTTATTCTTTCCTACAATACTCAGTTTGTCTGCTCCTTTAGTTCATCTACTCACCCCTGAATCCTTCAAACAGCCATCTACTATTCTGACAACTATACAGTTTTATAATATTTTCACAGTCTCTCAAATTGTTTCTACCCCTCCTAGTCTCCTGCTGTGGAAGAGACCCAGTCCTGGTTTTCTGTTTAGCGTTCTAATTTTTCCTGGTGTTTGGAGCTTTCACCTACACCATACCCTCAGATTCATTTTTTGGTCTCGCCTACCAGACCGTGCAAGCTGTCTGGTTGCGAAAGAGCTATTGTGAACATATATTTGGTTTAGAGTGCTTTAATTTCTTACCTTTGGTTGGTTTTATCGTCACTCATTTGCTTGCTTCTTATTTGATGGCTTTAGGGGGACCAACCGTCCGTAATTTGGACCTCACGTCCGTTGTCCGTGACGATCCCTTTTAGGGACGCCTTTTGTCCGTAATTTGGGCCTTGCAGGGAGCAGAGCTGTTCCCCTGCGAGAAGCCTCAGCTCCCTGATGGGGCGCCTTGCACACTCCTCCTTTGAGCACAAGAACAGCTGCACCCGCCCATTGTCATTCTGTATGCCAGCTGATGATTGTCACAACAGAATGCCAATGGGTAAGTCTGGGCTGTTACAGCATGTGGTGGGCCTCCTCCTGCCGTGGTCTAGGGCAGGGCATTCTGTTAGATGGAAGAAATGTACAAAACAAATGTACAAAAACGCCCATGCTGCTATGTGCCAGTTCATGAGAAGAAGCCGGTGAAGGAAGTTAAAAAGAAGAGGTTCTAGTTCTTTCACGTACTCATCATTTCAGAGCTGAAGCACTTTTAATATTATATACAACGAAGCCATAGTTGCTGCTTTTTTAATTTATTTTATGCAACTAACACCCATTGACAAAGCCAAGAGTCATGCTTGTTGTAGGTCTAATGTTACTGGATGCAATGATAAAAACAGAAAAATACCAGTCGGGCGGCACATTATGCTCAGCACATATTTTAGCTTAATTACATCATACAAGCTCCTTGGAGAGACTCCCAGTTTTTTTCATCCCACTTAAAGCCCTGGAAACAACACCATGTCAGTCACCTCACCTCCTGGCACTGCATCATGCATGACACATGATTTCCAAGTTGTCAGATTGCCTATGTGCAGGGGCATAGTGAACCCTCCCCCACCCCACCCCTTGCTTTAGGAACTACAGCGAGGGTGATGTTCTTGATGGGCCTCTTCTGTCTGCAACTCAGTGGACAAAGGCTCAGCTCATAATTAATGTGAAAAGGTGGGTAAGTGAGTAAGTGAAGGAATGGGTAAATGGCTGGATGTATTAGTGAAAGGATGAATGGATGAGTGAAAGGGTGAATGGATAGATAATGAGAGAAAGGATGGATGGGTGAGTGGAAGTATGGATGAGGGCAAATAGATGGATGTATGGGTAGAAGGGTAGATGGATGGTAAAAGGGTGGATGGATCTGTGAAAGGATGGATGGGTGAGTGAGTGAAAGGCTGGACGATGGGCGAGTGAATGGGTGGATGGATGAGAGAAATGATGGATGGATTGATGAATTGATAAGTGAAAGGGTGGATGGATGAGTGAAAGGGTGGATGTAAGGATGTACGAGTGAGTGAAAGGGAGGGTAGATGGACAAAAGGATGGATAGATGAGTGAAAGGGTGGATGGATGAGAGAAAGGATGAATGGATGAGTGATAGGGTCAATGGATGGATTCATGAGTGGATGAGTAAATGGATGGGTGGGTGAAGGGTGGATGGAAGGATGGATCGCTAAGTGAAAGGGGAATGGAGCGAGAAAGGGAATATGGATGGATGACTGAAAGCATGAATGAATGATTTGCAGAATGGATGGGTGAATTGGTGCATGGATGAGTGAAAAGAAGAATGTAAAGATGGATGAGTGAAAGAATGCATACATGAGTGAAAGGGAGGGTGGAGAGCTGGAAGAAAGGATGGATGGATGAGTGAAAGGGTGACTGGGTGGCTGGATGAGTCAGTGAAAGGATGGATGGGTGAAATGGTAAATGGTTGGATGGATGAATGGATGGGTAGAAGAGTGGATGGATGAGTGAAATGGTGGATGGTTGGATGGAAGAGTGGATGGATGAGTGAAAGGATGGAAGGATTGATGATGGATGGATGAGTGAAAGGGTGGATGAAGGGATTAATGAGCGAAATGATGGATGGAAGGATAGATGATGGATAGGTTTGCAAATGTTGAAAAGGTTTGGATATGAATGGGCACACAGATGGAAGGACAGAATGAATGGTGAAAGACTGAATGATGGATGAAAGAATTAATAGATGACAGAATGTACATTTGAAATTGTGGATATCAGGGGTTTGATGGAAGGATGAATGGCTAGATCCTTGGACAAAAGACCTCTTCTGGGGAGGGTTGTGATGACTTACTGAAACACCTATAATGCGTTCCCTCTAGTGGGTTCATCACAGCAATCCTCCCTTTAGTTCACCTATGCGTCCCGCTTTACATCTCACAATGGCACTCAGATATGAGATGCTAGTAACAAAGTATATACAAGCAGATCTTCCCAACCACTTCTCTCACCAAACATGCCTGCTCAGGACCATGAGTTGAACACAAAATATCAGACTGGACAACCCAGTGCAGTAACCATATAAATAGATTATCATCATATGAAATACCACAAAAAGACTTGCACAGTTGCTCAAAGCTGCGCGCATACAAAAAAAACGTGAAGTGCACGATTGTCTCAACTTAATATAAACTTATTTTGACTTGTACTTAAGTGGTTGTCTATTTACTTACTTATATACTATTGCGCAACTTCCTCTGATGTGTCTGTAAAATGTACCTTTTGTCCCGAAGTTTTGTCCTGAACTTTGACCTTCTGTCCTGAATTTTTGTGCTGAATTTTTACACTTACTCTCCTGAATTTGCACCCATGCCAGTTGGTCACCCTAGATGGCTTACCTTCCTTTTTAGGTTGAGAATAGACATCGCTTGCACTGTCTGGAAGATCTGTTGTATGTACTTTGTGGGATCTGGAGATCAGCCCTAGGACTTGTCTGCTTCCACCTTTGCTTAGGGACTTTTGTTTCTGTTCAACTGCCTCTATTTAACTGTCTTGATAGAAAACGACCAGTAGAGGCCAGTAAAATACCAGAATTGCTTTCTGCTTGTTCAACTGCCTCTAATTAACTGTCTTGATAGAAAACGACCAGTAGAGGTCAGTAAAATACCAGAATTGCTTTCTACTTAGGGACTTTCTTTTTTTATTTATCTGGCAACTGCCTCTATTTAACTTTCCTGATAGAAAATGACCAGCAGAGGTCAGTAAAATACCAGAATCACTTTAGCATTCCCTAGATTCCAGGCCATAGAAACTTGTGTTCAACAAGCACCCGCATTTTCAGTGATATGACCACCAAAGGGGCTGATATTATATTAAAAACAGAGCTTTGGACAATACAATTTCCCGCTGATAGGCAGTATTTCTCTCCATGTGTTCCCATACCTGGTGTGTTACGCAGTTTGGTGCTTACTTTCCCTCAATGTTAGAGAACAGTAGATGTTTCAGCACCCAGGCTAATGTGCTGCATAGCTAAATACACATAAGGTCCCAAAAGCGAGACTGATAGCATTGCAAATACTTGTTTATATATTGGCTTGATCACAGCCCCTTCCAACCATCTGGAAATTGCCCATTTTGATTAAAACATCTAAAGCTAGGTTTAAAAATCTTGACCAACCAGTCTGTATTTAATTGTGGCTGATAGATTATCTGGGATTGGTGCACTTGTTAAATTTAGAGAAATTATACGTAGCTTTGTTGTATTAAACGTGAATTAATCAATTATTGCAGGTTCAAATGCTCTGATAAACCTGTGGATCCATAAAGTGCACTAAAATACGTCCTTCAAGACTTTTCTGTTAACTGATTATTTGAAGACATGTCCTGTACTTACTTCCCGAATTCTCTTGTATCTTTGTCCTTGATTCTACTAACATTTGTTTCCAACACTTCTGATAACATTTCCATTTCTTACTCCATATTGCGTGTCCTATAATTATTTCTTTATTTAATTTATTTTTTCTGTGGCTCACTGTCGTTTGATTTTTTTAAATTGAGACCAGTTTTTCTTAACTTTGAAAATCTTGACAATCTTTATACAACCAGCCATTCTTAATGTTATAATTTACTTTCTGGTTCGCCTGAAATTCACCTAGTTTCTTCAGCCTGCTCTTTATACAAGACACCATTTCTTTATTTAGGTTTGAATGCCCTCATTCCAGTACCATTACATGCACAAACCTTATTTGCATAGGACTGGAATTCTATTGGTGCAGATATTTTTCATCTAAACATGTGGTTTTGCATTGTGAATTTTCTATACCAAGACGGAGGACAGTTTGCCTTGTTGCTTCAAAGTTTATACTGGTTCTTCTATGTAAAGGCCAGTGATCACTTCCTTCCTGGTCTAAGATTCTAAAATCACCCACAAGCTCAAATGACCATACTTTAGTAAACATATAATCTATTGGGCAGGACTGATTGCCGTAAAAGAATGTCAGCAAAGCTAAAGAATCCCCTGTGAAGCGAGGGCATAATAACCCTAATGAGGTTGGAAGGTTCAAAATCTCCTTTCCTCTTTTTGTTAGTCCTCCAGAAAAAAACTGCCATAGGAATAGAGTTTGCCAGTAAGAATTAAAATCCACAGCAATAAATACTACTGTATTGGGGAATCAATTTAAAATTTGTGCGTATGTAACTGTTTTATTCTGCTACTTTTTTTATTATTAATTAGTGTTTGCATTGCATATATGTATCCATGAATTGTGGTAATGTGCTTTTTTGGTTTACTTATGTATGTAAAAACAGTAGTGTTATCCACAACTACTAAAGTATATTTCAGACAAGTCTGGACAGTCAGGTTAACCATATCCAATTATTAGTTTAGCACTTATGCAGAATATCCATGCTGGTTTCACAGGTTACAGTGTTCTGTTTGAGTATACTTTTACAACTCAAAAAGTAGTGACATTTTTAACTAATGTTTTTGCCTTTTATCAATTTAAGATTCTGGATATGAGCAATTTAAAATGGCAGAAAAATCACATGGAAATTGGATCAAGCTGTACCTTGAGGGCAATGCCTCAGAAGCTCTCTCAAATCTTGGGAAAAAAGTGCTCAAGCAATATTTATATGCCCTGAGGGCCTTGAGCTCTTCTCTCAGCAAACAGATAGCCCAGTATGACATGTACTCCATGGCAGCAGGAACAGTGATAATACTTGAGGTATGACATTTTAATTATTTTCTCTATAAATTCTGTGTTAACTGTGTCAGAGCAAAGGGGATCTCTTGGCTGGCTCTGCCACGATGTCTGGAAAAAATCCTTTAAGCAGTGAAAATCATTTAATCACCACATCTGCAACAGAGGGAGAATACAAACAGTTTTATTGCATATACCCAAACTAATACAGCTGGGAGTTACAAGTCAGTCTCAAATTAGACACGCTGCGAGTCTAGTCTTATAATACGAATTTTGGCAAACATCCATAACTTCAATACAATGTTAACAATAGAAAAGCTTCCTGCTTTTCCGTTATGTCCCACCCAGATTACATACATTTCCTTCAAGCGCAGCTTTTTCCGGTGTTCGTGACTTCTAGAAGTCTCGCAACACTTATAGACTACAATTGGAACATTCTTGCTGCTCTGAATTTCCTGTTACATATTCAAGTCAGGAAGTTTCTCAGCAAACATACAATGAGAAGAAATTTACTTAAGTCAGACCGCATTTAGACCTTTTTTTGAAAGCAGGCTGTAGGTTAATACCAGATAAAATATGCAACTTAAACATGCACTTTTAACCTCACCTTTAAACCGCATTATACTGTTTTGCTTTCTGTACATGATAATATTTCATAGTTTGTGGGCAAGTGACTGGTAAAACGGACTATTGAACAGAATAATTAGGGCCTAAATCTAAATTATGGTTTTGATTCCTTTCATTCCCCTCTCTGGTCGATTCTTCTACTACTAGGATATCGAGTCGTAGCCTGCGTCTACTTAGAATAAAGCACTTTCCATTCTTGCTGATCTTAGTACGTAGCCTCCTGCTGCCATCTATTTTCTCCCGTTCTCCGCGGGCAGAATCTACCTCGCGGCTGTCAGCAACTCGATATCCTCGGAAGTGTATACACCGTAGGAGTGTATTGGCGATATTCAGCCGGGGACAGATTCAAGGTCCAGACGAGTTGAGGAGTCTATACCCAGATACTTAAGGCTGTGACTAACTCCGTTGCGAGTGGGTTATGTTTGTGTTGTGTTACCCATGTCCTGATGAGGCCCGACTCAGTGGGCTGAAACGTGTCGACCAGAAGAAGAGGAGGAGTCCATTGAATTGAAATGTGTATTTAGGAATTTGATTACACACTCTATACAAGTTACTGAATAGAGGGGGAGTCTCTCTCTGTTTTTGTGGTGTGTGAAAAGGATTACCTCCCCTCGGATTGCTTATATATATGTATCTCATTGCAACCGGGTTCAAATGGATGGGCACGAAAAGGTTTAGGAATTCTTGGTTAGACCATTTGTTTTTGTATGTATAATGTTTTTTATGTGTCAAAATTTATATAAAAAGAAAAGTTTTGTAGAGGTCTATGTCTATGTTAAAGATATGTGAAAGAATTGAGGATGACTTTGTGAGTAAGTAAATTGTCTGCAAGTTAGAATTGGGGACTAGGCTCCCACGCAGGGAATCAATATTTTTGTTCCTGTTGCTGAAATAACTTGTGTGTATTTATCCCTGGACATCATTTCCTTTTGTGTCGGTCAACCTATACTCTTTGGGCACATCCTGCCACACTGAAGTTCCAAAGTACTCAGCCATCCTTTTTCTTCTGTGATGATACAGCAAAGTTGATGCTTTACTCATGGAATGCAAAGGCAAATCTTTTATTTCTTTTGCTGGTATTACCATAGATGGGGTATGCAAAGTCAGAAAGAGAGGGCCCCTGGGAAAAAAGGTTTGTGCAGGCAGGGTGTCAGGGGAATAAACCACATTAAAAAAAGGGGTATCCTGTCTGCAAAAATACTTTCAATAATAGGAAAACCTTGTAATTTTGGAGTGCTCAGGTGAGTCCCAGACATGAGCCTTGACCACCATTCCGCTCGCAAGGATTGCTATAAATAAAGATACAAATAATAAGGTCCAATGGTGTGCATTTGCATTGAATCCCACAACAAAGCAAAAATTACATTTCTTATTTATTACTTTGGTTCTTATCAAAAATAATAATCAAGCTCAGCATGTAACGATCTACTCAGGATGCTGGCAGCGCTATACAGAAAATAAACTAATCAAGACAAAGATATCAAACAACACCTAGATCAACTCTCATCAGATCTGTCAAGCATACCACATTCATACCACAGACAATCAACACATATTAAAAACAGCAAGAAGAAATAAACTCTTTTAGAAAGACCATCCTCAGTCTAACATAGAAAAACTGCTACGGTTCTGTAATATATCCAGTTGAGATAGTCTTACTTTCTTACATTTATATTGAACCCTAGACAACAATTATTGACAATGACATTATTAAATCACAATGAAAAATACAGGAAGAAATGAGGTCTGTCTAGCAATAATAATCCTAGCTACATGGGGCAGCTAGTACATATATTTTTTATAATTTCCAGGTGGTCTTCTATAACTGCGCTGACGCACGTTTCGGTATTAGACCTAACTAGTAGGTCACACCTTCAGGGCGCTAAAAACGTAGAAGATCAGAAGGTCCTGCTGCAGGCAAGAATCAAAGTCTAGCCATAGGTCTATCTCCAGAAATAAGCGTCTTATGGCGGTGGCCAAAATAGCCAAACAAGCCGGTTGGCAAACTGGGGTCCTAAATGGGATCCTTTAGATGTATACCTTCAGAGAACCCGAGTAAACAGAGTTCACACAAAAAATACACTGATAGGATCCAGAGTTATATAGGTCCGCCGTCCCTCACATTAGGGAGACTTCAGTGCGGATAAGCTAATGACACTGATCGTCCGGGCCTGAAAAAGTGGCACAGGTTCCGTCGATACTTGGCATGGGAGTGGAGGAGGCTCACACTTGCCACCTATGCAAAGTCGCCAGAGAGCAGATTCCGCTCCAGTCGGGGGGGTAATTGAGTGTATTGTCAAGCTCCACACTGCCAGAAAAAATCCATAAGGCTGGAGGTACCGCCCTGCGTATCAGCATTGTAAATAGTTGAGCTGTAATTGAGATTCCGTCCCACTTTAACAATCCCATTTCCCTGAAAGCAAAGAGAAAATCTCATTAGTTTCACAGCCACCTTAGGATGACATTTAGTTCCAGTCCATGTAGATCTTTGTTTTTATCCCATACTTGCTGACATGATGCTTTTATTTTATCAAATCTCAAATGACTTTTTGTTTCTGTGCCATTCCATAAAGATATGGCCCTATAGGAAAACCTAGCTCCAGTATACCATTTATTATTGGCAAATACTGATGCTTCAATACTTAATACTGGCCTGGCTGCGCAATCTGAGGGCAGTGGTTTGGCAGAATAATTATTACAGGTGGATGGTGGATTAGATCTCCCTAGAATACCTCGTTTTAATTTACATAACAATATTTCTGTCCTGCCCCCTTCATTCTGGATATCTTTCATTATCTCTGTTTTATATGTCAAAATTTGCAAAATTTCAGGGGTTGTATCAAATCTAGTTGTATTAACGCGGGGAGTCATTGGACTAACATGAGTTGGCTGTAACTGTGCTTTTATCCTACACAAGAAAAGGTGAAATAAACACATTGTTATATTAACAGGCACTTCTTTAGGATACACTAAAGGTGGTGTTTCTATGGCATGGGGAATAAGAGAACAAACATAACAACTATCATTTTGTGTATTGGTACCTATATCATGCATGCTTTTGTACCACAAATTATCAAGTAAAGAATCATGCAAAGGATGTATATCTGTTTCATTGAAAACCGCTCTACGAAAGCGTAATACTTCTTCCCTATGGTTGGGGTCTTTTGCATCTACGTCACACATAATACAATAACAAATTATCAGAGTAATAATCATAACCACTGAAGTCATTATTATACTATGAAAAATATCATTTAACTCTCTTCATTGTGTCATTTATTCCTAGACCATTGCCTCTTCCCCTCTCTGCAGGAGTAAGACCAAAAATAGAATAAGGTCTGTTACGTGCACCCAGTTCCGCATCCCCTCCACTTTTACTGCTGTTGGCGTGCTCTGTGTTATTTGGTAGGGGCCTAGAAACTTGGGGTCTTTCCATGTTCTCACAAAGTTGCGCACGAAGACCCAGGAACCGATGCTAATGGTTGTAGACAAGGGCAGGGGTGGTGCAGTACTGTCGGCCTGTTGCAGCTGAACCTGTTTAGAATAAACCTGTACAGCTTTTGTTAAGGCAGACATGTATGCATTCATTTCTTGCCAAACACTTTCTGATGCAGACTTAGTATCAGAACGAATCATTTGATTTTGTTTAAAGGAAAAATTAGAATGCCTACCTGTTACGACTTGGTGAGAGGTCAAATGATCATTTGAAGGGGCATTTCTCAATGCATACAGAGCAAGGGGAAGGCAGTAAAGCCAATTCTTTTTCAGTGTCTCACAAATTTTTGACACTTTACTTTTCAATAAGCCATTCATCCTCTCAACAATTCCATTACTCTCTGGGTGGTAAACTGGTGTTCCACTCCTAATAGTTTAGTAATTTGCTGAAATACTGGTGCCATTATCGCTGCGTATTGCCGCCGGAACCCCCCACCTCGGTATGTCCTCTCTCACCAGGAATTTGGCTGCCTAGTCAGCATCACCCCTGGAGCAGGGTCCCGCTTCAATCCATCGTGAAAATGGACTCCACTACTAACAAGTACCTATATCCGTTACATTTTTGTATCATATCTACAAAGTCTATGTGTAACTCTATGAAAGGACCTATTGGTCTTGGAATGGAGGATGAATGCATTTTTGGTGACCTCTTATTAGAGTACTGATAACACACATGACATGAAGCTAGGAGAATACATCAACTAATGGTCCTAGATAAGGGATAAACCAGCTTTTATTTAATTCATCCATCATTACTCTTTTAGAATTGTGTGTTGGCAAATGAAGTTGTTGAAGGGCTGTTATAAGTAGTGACTGAGGCATTATAACTTTACCTGAAGTTGCTGATCTATAAAGGAGATCTGGAAATCCAGTCACTCCCCTCTTGATTTCCAGAGATCTTTTTCATGTTGTGGTGCTGCATTTTGAATGTCTAATAATGCCTCCGTAGAAATTTTCTCATAGTGTTTTATCTCCACTTTATCATCTGCATCTAAAGTGAGTGTGCATACTGCATGTTTTAATTGCATATAAACTAGCTTCCTTTGCTGCTGTATCAGCAGGTTCATTTCCCTTAGACACCAAATCTGTTCCTTTTGTATGTGCCTTGCACTTAACCACTGCTACTTGACATGGTATTTACAATGGAGCAATAAGGTCAGCTAAAAGATGTTGGTGCGCTACTGGTGTCCCATCAGATTTAAGAAATCCTCGCCGTTCCCATCTCTTCAGCCCTGAGTGAACTGAGGAAGCTACATATGCTGAATCAGTGTATATCGTTACTGGCTGACCCTGACAAGCCTATAGGACCGTTATCAATGCTTTTAATTCAGCCACTTTGACTGAGTCTTGGGATGGCAAGGGTAAGAGGTGCAATGTGTGTAAGGTATAATCATTAGGTGTACCAATAGCCTCAACAACAGCTGCATCTGTATGTCTTTTGCCTGTCTCCTGGTCTATCCATGAGGAACCATCAATAAACAATTGTCGGCCATCAGACAAGGGGTCCTCATGTGCCAGGTGATCGTCCTCCTCCAATGTTACACTACAGTCATGATCAGTGGGCTCCAGTGTGTGCTCTAAAAAAGTTGCAAGATTGACTGAGTGTACTCGCTCAATGCAGATAGAAGGGTTTGACAGTATTACTTCATAACCTGTCGCTCTTTGAGTGGTCAATGTACTTTTATTTTTCTGCAGCACAGCAAATGGAGAGTGCTCAACATACAGTGTTACAGGGCATCCTGCTGTAATAGTACTACTCTTTTCTACTGCAAAAGCTGCTGCTGCAAGCGCTCGCTCACAAGGAAACTGACCTTGCATTACTGGAGCTAATAGTCCACTAAAATAGGCGACATGTTTGTGGCCCATCGGATATTTTTGAGTACGGACTGATATCATGGAATCCTCTGTGGCAACAGAAAACATCTCTTTGTATAGTCTGGATTTGCTAGCACTGGGGCTGAAGCAATTGCTTCTTTCAATGTCTGAAATGCACTTACACTGTCATCACTCCACTGTATGCCTGTGTTGTCAGTTTTAGCTTTCTTCATTGCATATAATAGTGGTTGTCTGATGGTAGCATAATCAAATTCCCACTGACTTACAAAGTTACAAAGGCCTAGAAATTTCTGCATGTCTTTCGCTCAGGCTGATCGTGTATAGTTTGTATTCTAGAACCTGCTATCTTTTTGCCTTCTGCAGACAACACTTGGCCCAAATGCAGCACTTCTTTTTGCACAAACTGTAATTTTTTCCTGTCCACTTTGTATCCCTTAGTAGCAAGTAGCATTAAGAGATTGACAGTGTCCAAAACACATTCAGATTCTGTTTTACTACATATTAGTAAATCATCTACATATTGCAAGACTGTACTGTGTGACTGGAAATTTAACAAATCATCTCTTAATACTCTACTAGACACCGATGGAGACTCACAATAGCCTTGTGGGAGTCTAGAGTACACAATCTTTTTGCCATCAAAACTGAAGGCTGTCAAATAATGACTGTCAGGATGTAAAGGAATGCTGAAAAAAAGCATTCTTTAGATCCACTACAGAAAACCATTTGCTGTCACTTGGTATATTAGTCAATATCACAGATGGGTCTGGTACTATGGGGTACTCTGCTAATACTATGGCATTAAGGGGGGGAAATCCTGAACCATCCTCCAAGTATTACCTGTAGATTTTTTTACCGGATAAATTGCGGTGTTACAAGGTGATGGACAGGAATACAGGACTCCCTGATCCTTTAGTCTTTGTATTGTCCCTCTTGTGAGAAGTTGGCCTGGCATATGCTGTCCACTAATTATAGTGGGCACCTTGCACCAGTCCAAACAACCCCTTATTGGAGATAGGTTAAAGACAACCTTTATTGAAAGCTATCCTAGTGGTAGCTATGGAGAGCAGCCTTCAGGCTAAGTCTGGAAGGAATGTAAAGCAGCTTGTTTTACCAGTCTATAATCTCTTGAGTGATCAAATGAAAGAGCACCACACCAGGTATATATTCAAAATATATGTATTTATTACTAAACACACCCCTCTAGTCTCTTTATGAGGCTAGAGTTCGAAGTACATAAGTTATAAGTTATTTAAACACAGTAATAGCACAAATACACGTTTGGGCCCTAGGGGCGTACCAAACCATATACCAATAAAGTGGTATAAGAACCACGACTGAGCTAGACACTAGGCCTAGAGCCTCTAGAAGTGCTTGGACCACAAGGAACCACCCAAGGTAGTGACACAGGGGACCCACGGGAGACGCGGGCAGTGTAGTAACACAGCCGCGAATCGCCATTAACTTCTATGGAGAAAGTTGCGGTTTGGAAATTAAAGAAAAGGGACACTTAAAGAAGGACTTGGAGCAAACCCTTTGAGAACTAGGTCGTTCTAGAGTCTCTACCCACGGGAGCACCGGAGTACTCGTGTTACCTCACCCAGGGAAGCCGGGTGCATAGGTGCCTTTCGGGGTCGGGTTTCGTCGTCGATTTGAATGGCGATCTGCTGCAAAGTGCTGCTGGTGACCAAGTGGAAAGTGTCTGGGTGGATCCAAGAGTGGATCGGAGATCTGAAGAACCTGAAAGCAGAGGGGACAGAGTCTGGGTCACTAGCCAGTGACCAGGAAGGCGATGAGCAGATGCCCACCGATGTCGAGTGCTTCAGGTAGGTTGACGGTCGTCTTGACTATTCAGCCACGAGGTCCAGGAGGCGTTGTCGGCGACCAGGAGCAGGATTCGGGCTGGTACACGATGTCTGTCGAGTGCTGAGGTGTCGGCGACCGGATTGGACCCAACAAGCCTTGGCAACGGCAAGTCTCGATGAAAGTAAAGAATGACGATGATGCAGACCAGCAAGGTCTGAGGAACTCACCCAGCAAGGGTAAGTGAGGGCAGGCCTGGAGCAACCAGGGAGCCCAAGTAGAAAAAGATTGGCCTTCGTGAAGGGGCTACTAGCCAACGGGCTAGCGACCGCGAAGGAGCCTCGAGACGGTGCACGTGGAGCTGGCTCACAGGACACTCGTGGAGTGGAGGCCAGTGATCTTCGGTGCAGTTGGTGCTGGAGGCTAGGGCTACTCGGAGCCCAAAGCACGACTTCGTGGGAGACCCAGAAGAGGATGCACTTGCAAATGCGACAGCTACGGCCCTCAGCTTTGCTGGGGACTCAGGGCAGCCTCGGGGAAGTCTGGAAATCCACCTCTGGTGATGCAAAGACTTCGGCGTCCGACGGGAGCTTAGGCGATGCAGACCGGACAATTGCTTCTTTGGTGCCTGCCAAGCAGGGGAGTCACTCCTTGACCCCAAGGGAGATTCTTCAGTCCTCTAATCTTGTAGTAGAGCGTCGAAGGTCCAGGATTCTGTTTCAGAGTTTCGTCCAGGGATAATCTAAAGTCCTAAGGACTGGGTTCCTATACTTATACTAAGTTTAGGGGTTGGACTTACTCTGTGGTCCCACCTATGGGTGGGTCAGGGCAGAGGGGTGGCTACACCCCTTTCCCTTTGTCCAGTTCGCGCCAAAGCAGGGGCTGCAAGCCCCTGATCCGGTTTGAACTGGGTATGCACAGGGACACCAAATGTGCCCCCAGTGCAGGACTTCAAAGCACCCGAGAGTGCTCCCGCCCAGCCCCAATACACACTATCCTGTCTGGGGAGGTGGTCACACCTCCCTGGGACAGGAAACCTATTGTCCAGGCCTCCCCTGCCGGAGTTTCGGTCAGCAGCAGGAGGCCAGACTTGTGTCTGTGGCAGCAGCATCCATTTTGTGATGCCAGGGCTTTAGAAAGAAGTTACCGGTCAAGCCAGGGTTAACATGTATCTCCCTCTAGAAGGGTGGAATGCTACCCCCGCCG
The DNA here is from genome assembly GCA_963921515.1 of Calotriton arnoldi. Taxonomy (NCBI): domain Eukaryota; kingdom Metazoa; phylum Chordata; class Amphibia; order Caudata; family Salamandridae; genus Calotriton; species Calotriton arnoldi. Next base: position 564,516 of record CAWUFW010006230.1, read on the forward strand.
CCAGAATTGGCGGGGGGTAGTATTCCAAGATGTTTGACACCCAACACGACATGTTTCGGTGCAGCCATTCCAAAGTTAGCATTTAACGCGAGGTTATGATGCGCTTAAGAGTATATGGTCAGGCTGCACTACAAACAGCATCAGAGAAGGGTCTCCGAACGCTGCAGAGGGGCCCTGCTCATGCAGGGGCACCCTCTCACATAGGAACCACGCACTCTGCCTTCAGGATTGATAAGGCCTGCCATAGGAGTGACTTATAGGTTTATATGTGTGTATGTATATAGTGATATAGGTAGCCTATATCACAGTAAGGGGTGCATGCACCACCTTACCCAGGCTGCAGTAGCAGACCTGTGGTGTCAGTTTGGATGGCCTTCCAGGGGTGGCACAATACATGCTGCAGCCCCTGGTAGGCCTCTGAGGTACCTATGCCCTTGGTACATAGTATACCATATACTAGGGACTTATAAGGGCACTCCAGATTCCAATCAGTGATGTGCCTAAGGCACATGGAAACCATTTTAGAGAGGAAGCAGCTAGGCTGGGGTTCTGATTAGCAGGGCCCCAGCCAGACTAAGGTCGAAAAACAGTGAAGCATCAGCAAAGAGTGGGGGTACCCATGTGAAGCAGATCCTACTCTCCTACACCTCTAATACCTTCTTTTGCTTCTTTGGACAGTGGATACTGTTTTACACGTGGCAATTGTGCACCTGGCTTCAACTTTATCTTAAATGGTTCTGAAGATAGTATCAGTCCTACCTCATCTGGAGCTGATGTCCAGAGACAAGGCGGGACTGCTGAAAGTGCTTCAATATCATGGGAGGGGGATGGCACAACTGGTAACGTGGTCTGTGCACGGTAAACACACACTAACAAGGGTTCAGTGTGTGTATAAACTATCTCAGTCCTAGTGGGATCGTCTGAAAAGAGTTCTGAGGCAGAAATATTCCGTGGTCTGAGACCAGGCATAAGAAAAATCAGGACCTTCCAAATTCCTCCATCATTATCTGATGCCACCAGAACACCCCACCTACTGGATATTTTCATGCACTCAAGGTAAAGGGTATTCACCTGTCCCAGTTCATCACCACCAGCTTGTCTCCTGAAAATTAGTCTAGGTGCCAATTCCATCCATCTCCCTAAAAGTATTTCCTCTGTCTTCAGAACCATAAGTACTGCATCTGCAAGCAATTTATAATGCACTGGCTCTGCCCTTCCAACCACATTTTCCACTAGTATTCTTAGCAGATGTATCCCACATTTCGCTTGCCCTGGTATTTCACATGTCATGGACCCATCAGAGGAAAACCTTATTGTCATGTTTAATTTAGACATGATATCCCTTCCTAATAAATTTGCTGGTGAATTTGTAGAATAAAGGAGATGCTCCTGCTTTCGCACTCCTGCCACCTCTATGGGCACATGTGTTGTGTATGGAATGCACTGTACTTCACCAGAGAAGCCCTGCGTATCCATGGTGGCAGAGGACAATGGAACATTTCCTTCTGATAGGCAAGATTTTGTTGCCTCTGTATCAACCAAAAAAGCATACCTCCTTCCCGTTATAATCATTTCTGCCATTGGTTCTTCCACTGGGTCTAGAGTCCTAGCTACCACAGAACAATTGGGATTCCCTGGCGCATCCCATTAGGCTGTATGATAAAAGGGGTTTCCACCTTGAACAATCACTCCCCCTTGTCCTTGACTCCCTGTGCTCACCACTGCAGTAGTCTGCACCTGATGCTGGTCTCCTGTATGTACAACAGGTGCTGGTGCCCCTTGAACAGGTACATTAGCAAATTGCTGTTGTGGCATATTAACCTGTGGTAGTGAAGTTATTTGTTGAGGAGGATAGGGGACATACTGATAAGGACCATAATGAGGCGCTGGCCCTGACGTGTTCACATTTTGTCTTCCCCTTACTCTCCCTATTCCTATCACTCCCTGCACTTCATCACTCTTCTTAAAGCTGCATTCAGCATAAAATGTCCAATGTTACCGCAGTAATGGCATTTACAATGTCTTCTTCTTCGCATCTGTCTCCCCTCTCTTTGACCCCTTCCTTGCTCCCTGTTTGCAACAGGAACCTGCATAATCATTTCTTTTCCTGTCTTTTCCTTCTCATTTTTCAGTATTTTTTGTGTTACCAGTTTGGCTTGGGCTCTGTCACTTTGGTCTTTTTTTCTCCTCTCCTTTTCTCCCTTTTGTCTACAAAAATGTATAATATGTGCTTGTATTTCTGCCCAGGGTTTTACATCGAAGGCCACAACCTGATCTAAATGGTCTTGCATGTCTCCTGGTAGCCCCTGTTTTAAAACATTGTAGAATAGTCTACAACTACCTCCCATGTCTACAGGTCCTACATCTGCTTCCCACTTTTTCTTCATCATTGTTATGTAGTCTGCACAGGACTGTCCTGGAGACATAGTTTGTGCCATCAATGCCCCAATATCTGGTCGGTCTGGGTACCTATTCCTTAATTCAGTCCACACCCTAGAGCGCACTACTCCAAAAGCAGACCCATCATGTTTTCCTTTAGTAATAGTTGCTCCTTGTATCCCTGCACTTCTCATTATACTGTCCACCTCATCCCCTACTATGGAGCTCAACAGGCTCTTTCCATCCCCAAGAGCTAAAGGTATCCCAGCTGTTGCATTTTCAAATGCTTTTATCCATTTCCCTGCTCCTTCTTGTAATGGTGGCAGACCTTTTTTTAGATTTTCTTTATCCATGTGTTAACATGGAACATAGACAGGCTGTGCTCCATGTGCCTTATACACCAGTGGCATCTGCATTACAGCGGTATTCCTGCCACCATGTCCCTTATAAGGTGTGTCAGACCTTAAAGCATATTTCTTCCACACACACAGACTTTGTTGCATGTAATGATAATCCCACTCTGGGTCCCCATAACCTTGAAAAATACATAAATCAGCCATGTTTATAAATTCAGGGTCAAAGGATCCTGCTCTTGGCCACACGTTCATCTGTGGCACCATATCTTCTGTTCACCCTGCAAGGTTATTAGTAAATGGGACAACATTATACCAACTGTTTTCTCCCTTCGCTACTATTTCATTGAGTGTCAAGTCACTGTTTCCTTTCCTTCCTTTTCTCTGTAAAAACCTCGTCATTCCCTGCATATTTCGTACATGAAGGGATCTTACTACAGCCAGAGGGGACTTTGTCCTAACTCTATCCCTCTGCTCGAAATGGACAGCCAGACCTTGTTATACTACTGGGAAACACCTGCTCTCCTCTTGTTTGTTCTCTAAAGGCACTTTGTTCCGCTAATCTTCTTCTATTTATTTCAGCATTTCTGTTCTCCGCCTCTTGCCACAATTCCATGCGTTCCCGGTCAAGAACCCTTCAAATTTCACTCCCCACTGAATTTATTTCTTCCTCATCTAGCTCATCGTTTCCAGTCACATTCTTGATATCTATATCGTATCCTATATCCCTTACAACTGGCTTTTCATCTGGTTTAAATAATATTGATTTACATATAATTGAACAGTCATCAGCAATAAGGCTTAATCTCTCAATTGTATTCTGTATTCCCTTTACACTGGTGGTCATGTCACAGTAACCCTTATCCTGTTCCTGATGTATTTTTGATCGTGCCCCTAAGTCAAACTTCACCTGTGGTGTACTAGTATAGTATCCATTTCCCTCACTTGAGTTTTGAGGAATCTTGCTAGCCCATTCTAATATGTCTTTTGACTTTTGTTCCAGCAATTTTCCATTATTGTCTTGTCTTAATTTGACTGAAATGTCACCTGTTAGGGACACTGTTCCCTCATATACTTTTTCAGGTTTAAGAGAATCTTTATTAATTGTTTAAGCAAGATCCATCTCCTTTATTTTTAATAAGTCATCAACCTTTTTTGTTTTAAACTCTTTTTATTGATAACCGGGCACAAATTAAGCGGTTACAAGTTAACTTATGTTAAACATTTCACGTCTCTTCACATATTAATATACACATGATCACATTACATTCAATACATTATATTTGGTAGACCGTTGCGAGCAGCCTCCTTCCGCCCGCCACCCTCAGTCAGAAGCTGTATCCGACACGGTCCGAGGTGGAGTACAGATATTCCCCCTATACGTGTTCCAGGCTACCCATATTTTCTCCCACTTCTTGGGGCAGCCACCGCGTACATATGCCGCCTTCTCTGCCACCATGGCTCCATCCATATCTTTACACCAGTCGTGGAGTGTTGGAGTGGATTGTGACCCCCATAATTTAGCTATATTTCGTTTTGCGAGCATCATCCCAAACGTTGCCCAGTCCTGTGAAGCGTGAGTGAGATCCTTGGGCTCCCAGACATTTAGGAGGCATCGCTTGGGCTCAGGTAGCACTGAGACTCCCCCCCCCCCCCACTTGAGTAATGGTTCGCATAACTGCCATCCAGTAGGGCACTATTCATGGGCACTGCCATAGTGTGTGGTAAAACGTACCCTCCACCCCACAGTTCCGGAGACAAAGCGAGTTTTCGGCCCCCCCTATTTTATGTAGGATCACTCTGGTATAGTATGTTCGGTGTAGTATTTTTAGTTGCACCAGTCTTAGTCTGGAGGATATCGCTACTTCGTGCGGTGAGGAGAGCGCCTCCTGCCAGTCTGTGTCATCTAAGTCCCCAAGTTCGTCGGACCATCGTTCGCGGAGGGCCGTCATAGGATCTGGTAAATTGTTGGCAAGTTTGCTGTAGGTAAGGGAAGTGGCCTTCTTGGCCATGTAATCCGTCAACAACCTGTCCTCTAGGGGGGAGGCCCCCGGAAGTATGGTGCCAGCTGGTATGGCTGCCCTTAGTGCATGCCTGATCTGTGTGTATCTAAATATTTCAGAGGGTGCCAGTTCAAACTATTCTTGGAGGTGGGCGAAGGTAGCTACCTCTTCCTTGATCCATAAGTCCCCCACCGTTGATATGCCGATAGAATCCCATCGGCGGAAGCCCTTACTATTCCAAAGTCGTCCTAAACGTTGTGTTTCCCGGAGTGGAGTGAGTTGGGTTAAGACACCGTCCCAGCCCAGTTTTTTGAGTGCTGTGTACCAAATCTGGACGGTGTGCGCCGTAGGTCCAATCAGTGGGGTAGTCAGCTTTCTAGTGTATAATGCCCGCATTATTCATCCCTCCCCCAACTCATGTCTGTCTGCTCTAAACGCGGGATCTGTTTGTGGTGCGTGGATCCATTGATTGATTATCGTCAGCTGAGACGCCCAGTAATATAGCTGTATGTTTGGAAGTGCTATGCCCCCATCGTACCAGCCCTTAACCAATTTGTTCATGGCAATGCGTGCCGGCTTTTTCCCCCAGACTAAATTAGAGACTTCCGCCGCTATTGCTAAAGTAGCTTGGCGGAACCAGAAACGGCGTATTTTGCAGGGCATAAAGAAACCTGGGAAGCGCCATCATCTTAAAAAGTGCTGCTTTCCCGAGCAACGTTAACGGTAGGGATTGCCAGTGTACCGCGTCACGTTTGAGTCGTTCCAACGGTGGCATGAGGTTTTTTTTCACGAATTCGTCCGATAGCGGCGTGATATGGATTCCTAAGTACTTAAAACCTCCCTGTGTTATCTGTAGATTACACCCGTGCGGGAGCTGTGGGCCATGCAGAACATATATAAGCGACTTGGCCCAATTGATGGTGTACCCCAAAACCCGACCAAATAAGTCACATATATTCAGCAGCACAGGGATGGACCGTCTGGGGGATCCTATATACAATAGCACATCATCGGCATACAAGGATATGCGGTCCTCCCATCCATCCGCCCAATGGAGCCCTCGGATATTAGGTGCCCACCGAATCCATGCGGCCAGTGGCTCCAGAGATAGGGCGAACAAAAGCGGTGATAGGGGGCACCCCTGACGCGTTCCCCGCCCCAACGGGAAATCCTCCGACAAGTGACCGTTCACCGTCACATGAGCCAGCGGCCCGAGTACAGCAATCGCACCCAGGCGCAGAATTTGGGGCCGAAACCCAAGTGTCGCAGCACTACAAAGAGGAAGGGCCATTCAACCATATCAAAGGCCATACGGGCATCTAAGGAGAGTATGACAGCTGCTTCCTGAATAAAGGGAATATGCGCCATTACTCCATGTAGTTGTCTTAAATTAAGGGCCGTGTTCCTGTTGGGCATAAAGCCGGATTGGTCCGGGTGTATTAAGGCTGCGAGATGAGGGGTCAATCTGGCCGCCAGGAGTTTAGCGAGGATTTTGGCCTCTGCATTAATTAATGATATAGGGCGGTATGATGCACAGTCTTCGGCAGGCTTCCCAGGTTTATGAATTGCGACTATAGTGGCAAAACGCTGATCTCGCAGGAGTTCCCCTGCCTCCAGGCTGGTCATGTACATATTTAGAAGATACGGGGTGATGGTGGACGCAGTTTTTTTATAGAGTTCGATGGGTATACCGTTAGGTCCCACCGCTTTCCCTGACTGTATTGTCCCAATTGTCAATTGTATCTCATCTGTGGTGAGGTCAGCGTCAAGTGTTAAGGCTGCCTCTGGCGTTAGTGTGGGCATTTTAATATCTTTGATAAAGGCTTGTGCTTCCTCAATCGTCGTCGAGGATGTCGGTGTGTATACCTGTTGGTAGTGTTTTGCTAATTCATTCACTATGTCCTGTGGGTCTGTAATGATTTCTTTATCACCTGTACGTAGTTGTGCAATCCACCGACTGGAACGTTCTTTCTTATCAAGCCAGGCCAGAAGTTTCCCCGCCTTATCCCCAACCTCATATATTTTGTGCTGCGTGGCCTGGAGTCTAATTTTAGTGTCTTCCTCTAGGTATCTCTTATATTCCTGCTGCTTAAGATTAAGACCTTGGGCCGTCGTTCTCGTTGGGTGTTGGGCATGAAGCCCCTCTGCTTGGGCTAATTCCAATTCTAGGGTACTTATCGCTGCCTTCTTTTCGTTTTTTTTGTGACCTACTATAGATGCGATGGCCTGGCCCCTAATGACCGTCTTATAGGCCTCCCAGAGTGTTATAGGGGAATCTACTGAGTGTGCATTGTCGTTAAAATAGTGTTGCGTTGCAGTAGTGACACTTTTAAGGATTTTAGAGTTCTGCAGATATCCCGGGTAAATGGGGTAAATACGACGTCGGGTCTGAGTCCGGCATGCATATGTCATCATCACTGGAGAGTGATCTGAAATACCTCTAGGGAGGGTGGTGATATCTAGTATGTTTCCCAGACTGTCCGCTGATGCTAAAATATAGTCAATTTGTGAGAGACTATTGTGTACTCCCGAATGGAAAGTAAACTGTCGGGTCTCGGGGTAACGGAAACGCCAAGCATCAATAAGGCCGAGCGCCTCAAGGAACCCCGTGAAGCGAGGGGCCCCACCACTTAGGACTTTGGGGGGCTGACGATCCAGAGTACCAGAGATCACCGCGTTAAAATATCCACCAATCAGTAGTTCTCCCTCTGGCAGGGCGAGCAGGAATGTGCTGAGGGCGGGGAAAGCTACAGAGTGGAGCGCCGGAGGGATATATACTGAGACTATGTTATAGGCCGTCCCTCCCATTGGCATGCGATGACTGCGAAACGGCCCTGCTCATCCTTCCATGTCTGTTTAATTACTATCGGGAATTGTTTCCGTACTAGGATACCCACCCCCCGTGATCCCGAGGTAAACTCGGAGTGTATCACCATCTAAAATCCCCACCGGTCCAGGGCTTTACAGGAAGAGCCCACCAGGTGCGTTTCCTGAAGCAGGGCTACTGCCGGAGCGTGCCGTTTCAAGTATTGTAGAACCAGCCCCCTCTTAATCTTGTCGCCCAGTCCGTGGACATTCCATGTGAGTAGTGACAGGGGGGTACTCGGAGTGTGGAGGGGTTTAGGTGGATCAGGCCCCCGCTGAACCTGTACTACCGTTTCTACCACGTCTTGTGTGCTCGTCATTGAAGATGGTAGTGACACTGTATCAGAGGCGTGTTGCCCAGGTGGTGGTGTCTAACCGTTGCCCATAATACACATATAAACAACAAATAACATAAATCAAGAAACTGTCCCCCCCCTTCCCTCCCTCCTCCCTGCCTCCCTGCTTGACGGAACCTGAACTACCCGCCTCCCCAACTTCGCAGAGCGCTTCATACCCATCCCCAATACCGTAATGGGGGAGAGAGTCATCCGCCTCTCCTTTGAACCTCCCTTTGCTTCATCGGTTATCTTAATGGCATTGTCACGTTCAGTAGTCGGTGCGGTCGAAATGCAGCCATATTATACAGATACTTGTCTCAGAGCTGTCTCGTGGCCGCTCAACCTTCTGCAAAGATACACCCGCCACATTAACACTCATTCAGAAATAGAGTTCTGGGACCGATCTACCGATCAACATGTGCTGGAAGTCAGTCCAGTCAGCAGCGCCAGTGATCCGTGGTAGTATGGGTGTGCTCATTCTTCTCCGTTCGCCTGCGGTGATCTGTCCGTTGCTCCAGTCTCTCCTGGTCTTCCCAATGAGTCCTCCCTCACACGTTGTCCGCCTCTTCTGCCATTGCGATCTGGCCTCGATATCCGGCGCCAGCCCTCCAGCCGTTCCTGGGCCTCCTCTGACGTTGCAAAAAAACACGCTTTACCCTCGGCCTCTACTCGCAGCTTAGCTGGGAACAACATTGAGTACTTGAGTCCACGGTTCCTAAGCTCCTTCTTGACATCGAGGAATCCACAACGTTGCTTTGTTACTGCTGCCGTATAGTCCGGAAAGATTGTGATGGTGCTGTGTTCAAGACGCAGTGGTGGGGCGGCACGGGCAGTCTGTAGTATCACGTTGCGATCTCGGTAGTTGAAAATGCGAGCAAGAATGGGTCTCGGAGGCGCCCCCGGTCTCGGCTGTCCCCCCAGAACTCGGTGTGCTCTTTCCACTGAAAAATAGTTGGAGAGACCCCGTGGCTGGAGGTGATTTGTAATAAGGTCTTCAACAAAGAGATCTAGGGCCACCTGTGCGTTCCGGCACACCTATGATTCGGATGTTCCGCCTCGAGCGGCCTTCCTGGTCTTCGAGTTTAGCGGCCATCAGTCTGTTGTCCGCCTCGAGTTGTCGCACTTGCTTCTGAAGAGCAGTTGTGTCGCTCACCAGAGTCGTCGTAGTGGTTTCCACCTCCGATACCCTAGTGGTCATTTTATTAAAGTCAACACGGATCAGGGAAAGTTCCGTCGACAACGACCCAATACGTGAATCTAGAGACGCATGAACGTTGTTTAGTGTGGTCAGAATGTCTTGTAATGTGATTTCCTGCTTCCCATTGGCCACAGAGCTTGACGTAGGTGTGGTGCTATGGTCTGCGGACTCTGGCTGTGTCTTGGTGTAAGCATATTTTTCGAGCTTCGCCTGGTTCGGGCCCTTCTGGCTTCTACTCCCCATCTCGGCCGTGGTCAAAGCTACTCGGGACGCTCCGGTACTGGGTGGTACTCACCGCTGCCTGCCAGTGCGCTGTCACCGCACACGCGGCTTAACGGGTTTTCCACCCCCGACCAGTCGCCTCACTGCTGCGTCAACGGGGGACCAAGGAAGCCGCAAAAGGTCGTGTGGCACAGCACTCTCTGGCTCTTCTCTTTGAGGCTGTGTAGCGCGTGGCGGGTACGCCGCGTGGCTGGTGCAACTTGCTGCGAGGCTGGTAAATCCTACTGCTGTTTAACTGTAGGGGGCCGGTGCCTCCGTCATGCCTGGAATATAGCTGTGGCCACAAGTCACTCACCCGTGGTGTGATCTGTAACGGGCTGCCTCACTCGGCACCTTGCCCCGGGGTCCCCAGCGTCTTCAAACCCCCCGGGTGGGAGTAGCGGTCCACAGCGTCAACAGCTGCAAGAGCGTGGGGGCAGTGTTTTTAAGTGCGTGCTCTATTCCACCTGGCAGGGTGCATCAATACATTTCTGGCCAGTCGCACCGCTCCTGGCTGCTCTTAATCCCTTGTCGCATCGCCTCATTGGCCGCCCCGCAGCCGGTTCTCGTGCGTGTTCTGGGCCTGCACATCAGCCGCCAGTCTCTCCCGGTCCTCTGCAAGTTCCGGCCGCGTCACAGAGTGCAGCCGTTCTCAACCTCCCAGGTTCTCGTATCCGCCGCTTCCGCGGAGGGTCTGCCCAGCGCCTCACTCCGACCAATCAAATACCGCCCCGGGGGCTGGTCGGGCCGCCGTCTATGGTCTCGCTATACGCGCGCTCTTCAGTGAGTTTCAGGTCGCGCAGTTCAGTACCAGCAGCTCTGGGCTAACTTTAGTCCCCGGCTCACACCCTTAGGATAGGCCGCGTTCCTCTCACTCGGCACCGATACGCCGTGGAATGTCGGATTGATTCCGGACTACGGGCATCAGAGGCACTAGTCTTTCCGGCACCTCATGCGCTGCCTCACGATGTCCAACACCAGTGGATGAATGTACGGATTTCTGGGGTAGGTAATCGGGCGACGAAGACTCCCTAGGCTGCGGCCATTTTCTCCGGCTGCTAGCCACGCCCCCCAAGTCATCAACCTTTGGTGTAACTTTGTTTATGTCGGTCAGGGGTATTAATGTCAGATCTTTGTAGCCTAAAGCTGGAACATCAGTGTCCACTGAGTCTATTGAGGTAGTGGATTCCTGATCTTCCACTGACAATGATGGATACATACCCTGACGGCATAAAGGCCCTTTAATTATCTCAGAATGTCGGGGGTGGTGCTGTGGGTTCTACATGGGAATCCTGACTGAATATCTTCCACATGTCTAATTATGCTAATCTTTTTGTTCTTTTATCTCCTTTATATGCTCCTAAGATATGATATTACATGGGCTATCACTGAATAATCAAAAGAGCCATCTGGTGGCCATGGAACCAGGGAAGTCTTTGTACCTTCTGCCCATTCCTGACAATGTCTTTTTATTCTATCAGAGTCTCCTAGAAATATGGAAATCATATGGCCCAAAGGAGTCCCTTCTCTCCCTGCCTCCCGGGGAAGATTTCTTAAAGGTATTACCTCACAATTTTTCTTTTAATCTACCAGAAACTTTTACTATTCCTGTTCGCAGGGTAAACTTGTGGACTATAACACAGACTACTCCCTTTGTTTAGCCTCTTCTTCAGTTATCCCTAAATAAGCTAGTTGTGGGATATTTACAAGAGTTTCACACGACACACCTACACTCAAATCAAATGGATCTATATTACACAGAATAAATCTACCTGGTATCCTAGTAGACCCAACTTTTACTATTCTTAAAGGCTCCTGCCCTAATGGAGTTAACACTAAAAAAAACAGTTGGTACCTCTGATAATGCAAGAGAACTAATGATCTATTACACATGATATAACAATCAAAAATCTACTATCTATATATATATATATATATATATATATATATATATATATATATATATATATATATAAATTCACTGAAAAAACCATAGGTTTCAGGTACGTTATAGTTAGTTGGACATTTCACTCCATACCATAGAAATTTGGCCGTTATAGTTAGTTCAGCTAACTATAACTCGCGCCCCTGCAATGCACTGCTGATGACGTCACATATTACATCATTCATGACACGGTCAGTGACATCACTGATGACATCTCAAATGACATCACTGATGACATCATCCAGTGACTGTGTGTTTCTTTAAAGTTTAAATATGTATTATATATATGCCGTGGTGTATTGAAGAATGAGTGGGTGTATAAGTGTCTGGATAGAGGATTTAGTAGGTGCGTGACTGACTGTTTAAGTGAGTGATTACATGTGTCTTACTGAATGCATGGGTTAGTGACTAAACTGTGTGAACGTCTGTATCAGTCTGTCTGTTGTTGTATAAGCTGCTGCATGGGTTGGTCAGTAGCTACATGAGTGTCTATATGGGTTATCGATTGGTTGCCTGAGTATTTGTATGGGTGCCTGAGTGTGTGGGTGGGTGGGAGGTGTGTGACTCTGTACATAGATGTTTGAGTGGTTGATTCACTGGGTGTATGGGTTCAAGAGTTCATGTTCATGTTCGGTAAGCTTGTATAGCGCGCAGCTGCCCCAGCGAAGGGGCGTCCCGCCGCTGATAGTAGTGTCGGTAGAGAACAGGGGCTAGACTGTAGGGAACAAGTGAGTTTTGATGGCCTTACGGAAGGGTAGCAGGCAATCTAAGTGGCGAATCTGAACAGGGAGAGAGTTCCACAATTTAGCGGCAAGACAGCGAAAGGACCGGCCCCCCGCTCTGATGCGTTTCACCCGGGGGACCGTGGCCAGAAATTGCGGAGCGTAGCTGGCGTGCGGGAACATAGGGGACCAACAAATTAGATAAAATCTCCGGAGACGAGAGTTTTAGTATTTTGAAGGCCAGACAAAGTGCCTTGAATTCGATCCTCTTGGGAACGGGTAGCCAGTGAAGGCGCCGCAAAGCACCCGACGTAGCGCAGGTTCTTGGGAGCCTGAGCAGGACTCGAGCGGCTGCATTCTGTGCATGCATGCATGCATGTGGAAACAGCTGTATGGGTGGGTGAGTGTGTGTATGGGTGTGTTAGTGAGTGAATGGATGTCTCAGTGGTACATGTCCAAGTAACAACATATGTAAAAGGCAGTGTATGTGAGAGTTGGAGTATATAAATGACTATACGTGAGAGTCAGTGATTGTGAGAGTGGCTGTATGGATGAGTGTGTACTTGTATCAGTGATTGTATAAGAGAGTAAGTATGCGTTTGTTTCTGTTTGAAAAAGTGATGTGGTGTGTGTATAACTGTATAGGTCAGTAAATGGAAGTGTGATTGATTCTTTGCATGACTGACTAGGTGTGTGAATAACTCTGGATGAGTGGTGGTGTGTGAGTGTCTGTATAGGTGTATGAGTGCATATGATAGTGTTGTATTGATGAGTGACTGCATGTATGAGTGATTGTATGGGTGAATGAGTGGATGTGTGTGTAGACCTAGGAATCAGTGAGTGCGTATGTAGTAACTGGTATTGGTGTGTCGATGGTTTTGAAAATGGTAGTCTGTATTTTACAGTGGGTGTATCAAAGGTTATATTAGGGTGTGAGGAGGTGCATCAGATTTTCACGCGGATGATGTCATCAGTGATGTCACTGACCATGTCATGAATGATGTAATATGCGACGTCATCAGCAGTGCATTGCGGGGGCGCGAGTTATAGTTAGCTGAACTAACTATAACGGCCGAATTTCTATGGTTTTATACGAGTGAAATGTCCAACTAACTATAACGTCCCTGAAACCTATGGTTTTTTCAGTGAATTTCTAAGGTTTTTTAAATGCTAATTTCTAACTATAACGTGCCTGAAACCTATGGTTTTTTTCAGTGAATTTCAATTATTTTTTTAAATGCTAATTTCTAACTATAACGTCCCTGAAACCCATGGTTTTTTCAGTGAATTTCAAAGGTTTCTTAAATGCTAATTTCTAACTATAACATAGCAGACTCGTTTTCAGAGTGGTGGAGAAAGGTGAGTGTGGCCTCCAAACACCTTTTCGCAATCCCACTGTGTGGGATTTACTGGAGGTAACAGGAGGGGTAGTTAGCCCCCAACGTCAACCTTGGGGGCCAACTACCCCTTTTATTACCTCCAGTAAGTCCCACACAGCAAGATTGCTAACTTGTTATATCAGGCCCGCCCCCTCCCTGCACCACTGTGCAAACGCGCCCCCTGGCGCGTTGTAAATTGGGGTATTAAGTCCCCTTGAATCCTGAGGGTCCCTGGGGGCCAACTAGCCCACCAGGTACCTCCATTAAGCGCCACAGAGCTGCTTTGAAGAGAGGTGTTCCGAGGCCACGCCCCTTTTTACACCACGCTGCAAACGCGGCTTCTGGCGCACTGCTGCTCGGAGGATGAAGTCCACTTGTGTCCTGAGGTCCTGTGTGTGTAGACCTAAGAATCAGTGAGTGGGTATGTAGTTATTGGTGTTGGAGTGTCTATGGTTTTGCGAATGGCAGTCTGTAATTTAGAGTGGGTGTATCAAAGGTTATATTAGGGTGTGAGGAGGTGCATCAGATTATCACGTGGATGATGTCATCAGTGATGTCATTTGAGATGTCATCAGTGATGTCATCAGTGATGTCACTGACCATGTCATGAGTGATGTAATATGTGACGTCATCAGCAGTGCATTGCGAGGCGCGAGTTATAGTTAGCTGAACTAACTATAACGGGGAATTTCACGGGTTTTGTACGAGTGCAATGTCCATCTAACTATAACTGTCCCTAAAACCTATGGTTTTTTCAGTGAATTTGTAAGGTTTTTTAAATGCTAATTCATAACTATAACATGTCTGAAACCTATGGTTTTTTTCAGTGAATTTCAAAGGTTTTGTAAATGACAATTTTTAAATGTATTAATTGTTATATTTATTTTTTTGATACTGATTTACTACATTTTTTTAAACTATTTATTTTTAGATATTTTATTTTTTAAATTACATTGTAATTACATTATACATTACATTACAAAATATACTTTCTCAGAATGAATTACTTTAGTTTAAGTACTTTGCAAATAGGCAATAGACTTTTAAGTACAGTAGTTACAGTTGTTGCAATGGGCAACACAATTTCAAACACAATGCAACATTAAGCTCAATGTGAATTTCTAGTTAAATGCAATTAGTTACTTTATGGATTACTTTTCTAACCACAGGACTGGATCCTAGATTCAGTCCTGGGACATCTCCTGTAAACAGTTGAGTAAAAGCGTTTTGGTTACAGTAGTGATTTTTAATTTATCCTATGGGAGGAAATTCACTTAGCAGGTAAGTAGTGTTATCGTTACTTTTTCTTACTCAGTGGTGGATCCTGGATCCAGCACTGGTGCATCTCTTGTAAACAGTTGAAAGAATGCGTTTAAGTCATACAGGCGATTTTTAAGGAATATTTGTAGTTTTTGAAAATCGACTCTTTGAAACTTTTCTGCTGAAAACCAGACAATGGATTCCTATGGAAGGAAATACAAGTTACTGGTAAGTACGGTTAGAATTACTTTTCAGGGTCAGTGCTGGGCTAAAAGATGCAGCACTGGGTTCTCTCCTGATAACAGGTGAGTAAATTGGAATTCGTAGTTCGGCTGATTTTAGACGAATATTATAAAGTTCCAAAACTCAACACACAGAAGAATTTCCAAGTGAAACCAGTCAATGTTAGCCTATGGAAGGATATTCAAGTTACTGGTAAGTACGGTTAGAATTACTTTTCAGGATCTGTACTGGGCTCAAAGATGCAGCACTGAGGTCTCTCCTGATAACAGGTGAGTAAATTGGAATTCGTAGTTCAGCTGATTTTAGAGGAATATTATAAAGTTCCAAAACTCCACACACAGAAGAATTTCCAAGTGAAACCAGTCAATGTTAGCCTATGGAAGGAAATTCAAGTTACTGGTAAGTACGGTTAGAATTACTTTTCAGGATCAGTACTGGGCTCAAAGATGCAGCACTGAGGTCTCTCCTGATAGGTGAGTAAATCGGAATTCGTAGTTCGGCTGATTTTAGAGGAATATTTGTATGTTTCAAAAATCGACACAAACTTTATCAGCAAAAAGCAGGCAATGATATTCTATGGAAGGAAATTCAAGTTACTGGTAAGTACGGTTAAAATTACTTTTCAGAATTAGTACTGGGCTCAAAGATGCAGCACTGAGGTCTCTCCTGATAGGTGAGTAAATCGGAATTCGTAGTTCGGCTGATTTTAGAGGAATATTATAAAGTTCCAAAACTCCACACTTAGAAGAATTTCCAAGTGAAACCAGTCAATGTTAGCCTATGGAAGGAAATTCAAGTTACTGGTAAGTACGGTTAAAATTACTTTTCAGGATCAGTACTGGGCTCAAAGATGCAGCACTGAGGTCTCTCCTGATAACAGGTGAGTAAATCGGAAATCGTAGTTCGGCTGATTTTAGAGGAATATTTGCACAATGGTGAAGGAAGGGGTGGAGCCTGAGGTGACATGTCTGCAAACACGCCCTGTGGCGCGTTTTAAGTTGGAGAAATAATTCCTCCTCAATCCCGAGGGTCCCTAGGGGCCAACTAGCCCACCAGATACCTCCAGTATGCGCCAGAGAGCTGCGTTGCAGAGAGGTGTTCAGAGGCCACGCCCCTTTTTACAACACTCTGCAACGCAGCTCCGTGGCGCTTACTGGAGGTACCTGGTGGGCTAGTTGGCCCCCAGGGACCCTCTGGATTGAAGGGGATTTAATTCCCCATCTTAAAACGCGCCACGGGGCCTGTTTGCATACATGTCACCTGAAGCCCCACCCCCTACCTTCACCACTGTGCAAACGCGCCCGTGGCGCGTTTTAAGTTGGGGAATTAAGTCCCCTTGAATCCTGAGGGTCCCTGGAGTCCAACTAGCCCACCATGTACCTCCAAAAAGCGCCACAGAGCTGCGTTGCAGAGAGGTGTAAAAGGGGCGTGGCCTCTGTACACCTCTCTGCAACGCAGCCCCTGGCGCATACTGGAGATTCCTGGTGGGCTAGTTGGCCCCAGGGACCCCCAGTATTCAAGGGGAATTACTTCCCCTTCTTAAAACGCGCCAGGGGCGCGTTTGCAGACTGCTGCAGGGAGGGCGGGGCCTCCGGCACAATGCCAGTCTTTTTTTTTTTATTATTATTATTTTTTTTTGTATGGGAGGGGGGCTGCGTGGCCTCCCTTCCCTCGGCCACTTTTGGCCCCGGGGACCCATCCCCCAAGGCCTGAGGATTTTCTTTTTTTTTTTTTAAATTAAAAAAAACGGGAAGGGGGCCGCGTGGCCCCCTTTCCCTGGGCCTCTATTGGCCCCGGGGACCCCATCCCCCGGGGCATGCCCTCTTTTTTTATTTTTTTTATTTAAATATTTGGAGGGGGGCTGCGTGGCCCCCCTCCTCAGGCCATTTAAGGCCCCGGGGACCCCATCCCCTGGGGCCGGCCTTTACGTTGTTTTTTTTTTAAATTTGTAGGGGAGGGGGGCCGCGTGGCCCCCTTCCTGGGCCCCTACTAGCCCCGGGGACCCCATCACCCGGGGCTGGCCCTCTCCGTTGGGGACCGTGGGGGGGTCCCCAATCCCCCACGGTCCCGCCGGCTCCCCGCGTCCTTCGGGAGCCGGCATTGCTTTTCCACATGGGGAGCTGCTAAGATGCAGCTCCCCGTGTGGAAAGCAATGTGCTTTGGTTTTTGGAAGAGAGAGCAGGTTTCCTGCTCTCTGTTCCAAAACCAAAGCAGTTTGCTATGACAGGACGGGAGCCGCGAGGCTCCGTCCTGTCATAGCAAACTACATTGTCCCGGGGTAGGCACCCCGGGACACTGCAGGAGCCGACCCTGGGGGGGTGGTGGTCCCCAGGGCCATCAAGGGCTCCAGGAGGGGGGCTGCGCGGCCCCCCTCCCAACATCTACAAAGCCCCGGGGAGGTGGTGGTCCCCGGGGCTTCGGGTGTCCGAAATGGACCCCCACATTGAAATATTTAGTGCCCCGGGGAGGTGGCGGTCCCCGGGGCGTGTGGGGGTGCTCGAGCCCCCCCACACAGGTAATTTTATTTATTTAAAAAAGAAGCCTTGGGGGGTGGCGGTCCCCGGGGCTGCGGGAGGGCCAAGAGCCCTCCCGCACCATTATTTTTTTAAAGCCCCGGGGGTTGGCGGTCCCCGGGGCTTGGGGGGCCTTAGAGGCCCCCCCCACATTATTAAATAAACCCCCGCATGCCCCCGGGACTTGGCCCACCCGGGGGCCAATTAACCACGAAGCGCGGGAGACCGCGCTTCGTTTTTTTTTTTTTCTCGGCGGGATCCGATTTTTAAAAAAAAACAAAACATTTTTTTTTTGGCCCTGAGCAGGCCTAGGGGGTCAGGGTGTTTCTACCCTGCCCCCTTTTTGCGTTTTGCGCACTTGTTTTACTGATTTCTTGTGCCTCGGTTCTACCGAGGCACAAGATGGCTGCCTACACTTCCTGGTTTGGAGTGTTGACAGCCAATTAGCATGCAGCTCGTGATCGGGAGGGTGCGCGGATCCACCGCGGCCATAGATATCGAAACATTTATTTTGGATTTTCTCAGCAACTACTGAACGGATTTACACCATTTTTAAAAAGGGTGCTTTCTGAACCAAGCACTACCTGTTTGCCAAATTTGGTGTAATTCCGTTCAGCAGTTTTGGCTGTAGCCTTGCATAAAGTTTCCTATGGGAAATTGATTTTTTCACTCTTATTTTTTAAATTTCTCCGCAACTACTGAACGGATTTACACCATTTAAAAAAAAAAGGTCGCTTTCTGAACCAAGCGCTACCTTTTTACAAAATTTGGTGTTAGTCCGTTCAGCAGTTCGGCTGTAGCTGTGTCTAAAATTTCCTATGGGAATTAACATGGAGAAAACACGTTTTGGGACCCCCCTTTTTTCTCGCCCCCCGCTTGATTAATCACCCCGAAACTTTCAAGACAGGAGCGGACTGGAGCGCCCCACTAGTTTTGAAAATTTCGCGATGATTCGTCAAACGACGCCAAAGTTATTGGGAATAGAATCTTACGAATTTCCTATGGATAATAGGTCCTAACTAGAACTATCTACTGGCGACCGCCAGTAGATAATATATATATATATATATATATATATATATATATATATTTTTTTTTGTTTAAAAAAACAACTCGCATAACGTCTTTCTCTGACGTTTTCCTAATTCAAACTGTCAGGATAAACTTCATATATAATTCCTATTTCTCTAATAATTCCCCAAGGGAAAGAAAAACAGTCTGCCAAGTTTAACTAAATAAGCATCTATTTCTTTGACGATTCCTAAACAAAGGTCTGCCAGGATCAACAAAACACATTTAATTCTTTCTCTCCCTCTCTGACGATTCCTAAACAAAGGTATGCCAGGATTAACTAAATACACATCTCCGTTTGTAACAGTTGTGGATCATTACACAAGGATTCGACGATCGCCCTTTTTTCCTACCTTATCTGGCCGCTGCAGACGTCCCCCCAGACTGGTACCCCTGTCATCCAAAAAACAGATCTTTCGTCTCAACGGGCGTCTGTCATCCTCCTCAAATTGTGCACGACTAAATTAGTTGCCCGAAGGGGAACCTCCCCAGTGGCAGGCCGGAGCAAAGGGGATCTCTTGGCTGGCTCTGCCACGATGTCTGGAAAAAATCCTTTAAGCAGTGAAAATCATTTAATCACCACATCTGCAACAGAGGGAGAATACAAACAGGTTTATTGCATACACCTAAACTAATACAGCTGGGCGAGCGACGTGCTATAAGAAAAGCTCAAGTCAGTCTCAAATTACACACGCTGCGAGTCTAGTCTTGGAATACTAATATTTGGCAAACATCCATAACTTCAATACAATGCTAACAATAGAAAAAGCTTCCTGCTTTTCCGTTATGTCCCACCCAGATTACATACATTTCCTTCAAGCGCAACTTTTTCCTGTGTTCGTGTCTTCTAGAAGTTACGCCACACTTACAGACTACAATTGTAACATTCTTGCTGCTCCGAATTTCCTGTTACATATTCAAGTAAGGAAGTTTCTCAGCAAACATACAATGAGAAGAAAAAACACTAAAGTCAGACCGCATTTAGACCTTTTTTGAAAGCAGGCTGTAGGTTATTACCAGATAAAATGTGCAACCTAAACATGCACTTTTAACCACGCATTTAAACCGCATTATACTGTTTTTCTTTCTTTACATGATAATATTTCACAGTTTGTGGGCAATTGACGGGTAAAACAGAATATTGAACAGAATAATTAGGGCCTTAATCTAAATTAGGGTTTTGATTCCTTTCAACTGAATGGAACCTTTGGGGGTGGGGTGTGGCTAACTGCAGAAGATAGCTGCAGCATGATTGCCGAGCTCCCAGGCCTGGTCCGATAATCTATTAAACAGAGGGTGCGGCCTCGGGGATTACGGGTGGGGTCCAAGACCGGAGGGCTCGCCCAGCGGGCACAAATCTTGAGACGGTGAGGCCGAGTCGACCCTGCGGCGGCGTCATTAGCCAGCATACGCCCTGAGACTGCTGATCGGCAACTGTGGGCTGGGACCGGACTCTTGTGGATTCCCCCGAGCGAGAGGTAAGGCCCCTGCGGCGCTGCGGGTCCAAGAACTCTGTTACCTCGTGTGGGCTGCAACTGCTGCACTTCCAAGCCGTACTGCCTGGACACCTGCAGGAGCAGTGCGGCATCAAAGTGGTGCTTACACACACACAGACTTGCTTGCATTAGCAGCATTACCCTGAACCAGCCAGAGGTCTAATTAATGCCATACTCATTAAAATGGTCTTGCTCCGTGTTACGGGCTGCATTTTGACGTTGCTGGGGGCCTGCCTCATGCTGGGGCTCGGTGTACCTCCCTATAGTGACTCAGCACTCTGCCATGCTGCATCAGCCCCCTTGGATTAATCGTTTCAGCACACAGGGAAAAGTGGATATTATCACCCTCCTACGCCACACAATGCTTTAGTACTCCGATGAATGCAGTGAGCGCAGCTGACATTTCGGAGCAGCGCCGTGTGACCTGGGGCGGCCTGCTCCTGATGCACTCTTATCGCCTTATTCAGCCCATCCAGTACTCTGACACAGGGCATTGCCCTTTACCGCCTCACGTCAGGGCCAGGTGGGTCTTTGGCAGGCTGGGGCCTGCGGACCTGAGCCCATCTAATGAGTCTATGCTTACACATCACGCATGAGGGCGCAAATTTGATCAACTCCTCTGCTGGCCCAGATCCACCTCTGTGGGCGACTGCGAGCACGTTGTACCTGCTATATCTCTCGCCTGGGAGACGATATCCAACATAGGTGCGATCCAGACACAGTATCTCACGGCATTACCCTCCCTGGACTGAATACCACATCGCCTAGTGCATCTGGGGTGTGCAAGCTGGTATTGAGTGCCTGAGAGGCCGTTGTGTCCTTTGTCCTGTGCTGCCTTGTGACTCCTCCCTCTTGGGATAGCATGCCAGGCCTCCCTGAAATGCAACTCTGGGTGCCCTCGGACGCACTGACTCTTCTCCCTTCGCCACGGCAGGTCCAGACCTTGAGCAAACGAGATCCATGGTGAGTCCCTATTGCCTCTGCGCCTGTCACTCTGGCCCCTGGGACTTTAAGACGCACCAGAGCCAATACGGCAAACCCGCCGGATCACTCCCGAACTCACTCCGCAGCATCCGACTGCTCCCCTGTATTAACTACGGAGGACTGCATTCCACAGGCAATGGATAAGCTGGATGTCATACTCCAAGAGATTAGATACTCTCACGCGGCTATCGAACAGTTGGACGCCCTTACCACAGAGATCAGTCTTTTCAAAGACGACCACATAAAAATTGAGTGAAAGAGTCAAATCAAATGAGCTGGCCCTCACCTCCTTAACCCCCTGGCAAAAGGAACAATCTATGGCTGTGGCTCTCCTACAGCGGCAAGTGGAAACTTTACAATAAGCGCAGAGGATGCGGAGGGGCAAGCACGCTGTAAGAATGTCAGGACAATTGCTATCCCAGAGGGAGCGGAAGGCCCTAACACCATTCAATATATTGAGGATTGGCTTTGCAGCTGAGTAGCTGCGACAGGCCTGTCAGAACTGTTCATGGTGGAACGAGCCCTTAGAGTGCCTGTGAGGAGACCGGCTGCGGTTGCGCCACATCAACCCTTTATGGCCCGTATCCTCAATTACAAGGACAGGGACTTGCTTCTCCAAAATGCGGGGGGAAATGTGCAGATCCTCATGGAAAATGCACGAAACTCATTGTTGCCTCATTTCACACTAGCATTCCATCTTCACAGCAAGCATGGGAGGGTCAAAAGGCTGCATTACTGTCAACTTCTATCCGTGTGAGCCGTCCGATTATGAGCCCCAACCTTACATCGGACAGTGCATCAGACTCAGGGGGCAGATCCGCCCTGTTTCCATCGTTCACACCGCAGATGGTTAATGAACTATTGAGTTGAGTGCTATGTAAGTACCTTGTTACCATGGGAAAACTCTTAAGGTCATGTAAGACACAATGGTTCCTTACAATATGAACACTACTGGCTTGTGGTTCTGCTGGGATACTTCATTCCCCTCTCTAATAGATGGGCTACTATCCATTATCGTACCTATTACTGACCTTGCATACTACCTACACATGCCCTGCATTCCCAGATTATCTATTGAAGGCATTTTCCAATGGAATCAAGGCCATTCCTCCTTATTTGCACTCCGATACATCACTGCTGGACCTGTTGGGATGGTATGCTTAATCTTGTAATGTATTTACTGCCATGTACAACCTCATGCTGAACTGCCTGCATTATTTACCTTTTTAATGGCAGTTTCCTCTGGTGTGGTGTGATTTCACCTATTGCCAGGTTCCAGGCCTGGGACGCTGGCATTCTCCAATTGGACCGCCTATATTAACTGAAAGATCCCAATAGGCGGTGGGCCTTGGACCCCAAGGGCAATTGCACAACATTTTTTAATATGTTATTGTTTGTTTTATTGTATGGTCGAACAACATGATATCGCTAGACTGAGTATTGGGTAATGTATTTCAGTGTTGGACTCAGTCTTCTATCGCATCCAATGGAAGTAATGTGGGGTCTATTGTGATAACTGTTATTTCTGTCGGGGGTAATGTACAGGGTATGGGCTCTGTGCATGAACGGCATAGGATACTAGCCAATAGCAGAGGCGCCACACACATATTACATTATTGCAGGATACCCATCTTACTGCCCCAGAGGCTCAGGAAATACGTAAAAAACGAAGAGGGCAATTGTATCATACCTCCTACTCTGCGTTTGCGCGGGGCGCTGTGATATGGCTCTGTGCTGGGTTCCTGTTTGCAGCTTTGGATACCAGAATTGATACTCAGGGGAACTATGTAGTGCTAAAGGGGGAATTAGATGGGGCTCCGATTGTACTTGGCTGCATCTACGCACCCAATACACAGCAGGATGTGTTCGTGGCCCATCTGCCGGTGGTGTTGGCGGGCTAGACACCATACCTCTGGGTATTGAGTGGGGATTTTAATGAAGCTTTGGACATGACTCTAAACTGTTCACATCCCCCTTGCCTCGTACGGCCCCATACGACAGGCGAAAATACTGAGACAGTGGCCGGAGAGTTGGAGCCTTTCGAATATATGGCGTAGCCACAATCTGGGCATGAGGGAGTACTCATTTTATTCTCATCCCCACACATTACACTCCCGCCTTGATTGGTTTCTATTCTCTTCACACCTTCAATCTAACATTACCCACGCCACCTATTTAGGGAAGACAAATATCTAATCATAATCCACTTGAAATAGCGTTGTCATGGGGCTGTGTTCCTGTTCTGATCCCTGCATGGCGCTTGCAGCCCGCATTGCTCGAGGATGCTGTGTTCAGAGACACTCTTGTCGCTCACATTGACACATAATTCTCCGAGAACTCGGGTATGGCCTCCTTTCCTCTAGTGGAGTGGGAGGCCTTCAAGGTGGTGGTTACGGGTACGTCCATTTCTGCTATGGTGGGGGCCAGAAGAGGCGTCATGTGGGAGCTCACAACTAGAGTGCAGGCTGGGCCCGCTGGAACAGGCTGCAGTTGAGAACGCCGAAGCAGCAGATAGGCTGCAGGAGGCTAGGATTACCTGTGCAGAGGTCCTTGAACACCTCCGCATCATAGATTATAAGACATACAGTCAGAGAACACATACAGATGCCGACAAATCGGTCACACTTCTGGCCCGTCTGATCGGCCGGATCCCTCACCCTTACCTAGTCTATCAATAAACACATTGACCCGTGGAATAGCTTGTAGGAAGGTGGAATCTGACTATATGGTTGGCCCCACTTTTTTTTATGGTGTTTTGCTGGTTTATGACTTAGTTGGACTGGGATCCTGCTATTCAGGGCCCCAGTCTATCTGCTTTCTCTGTAAAATGGTTTCCATGTGCCTTAGGCACATCTCTGATTGGAATCTGGAGTGCCCTTATAAGTCCCTAGTATATGGTATACTATGTACCCAGGGCATAGGTACCTCAGAGGCCTGCCAGGGGCTGCAGCATATATTATGCCACCCCTGGAAGGCCATCCAAACTGACACCACAGGTCTGCTACTGCAGCCTGGGTAAGGTGGTGCATGCACCCCTTACTGTGATATAGGTTACCTATATCACTAAATACATACACACATATAAACCTATAAGTCACTCCTAAGGCAGGCCTTATCAATCCTGAAGGCAGAGTGCGTGGTTCCTATGTGAGAGGGTGCCCCTGCATGAGCAGGGCCCCTCTGCAGCGTTCGGAGACCCTTCTCTGATGCTGTTTGTAGTGCAGCCTGACCATATACTCTTAAGCGCATTATAACCTCGCGTTTAATGCTAACTTTGGAATGGCTGCACCTAAACATGTCTTGTTTGGTGTCAAACATCTTGGAATACTACCCCCCGCCAATTCTGGCGGCGGGGGTAGCATTCCACCCTTCTAGAGGGAAAGACATGTTAACTCTGGTTAGCCCGGTAACTTCTTTCTAAAGCCCTGGCATCACAAAATGGATGCTGCTGCCACAGACACGAGTCTGGCCTCCTGCTGCTGGACGAAACTCCGCAGGGGAGGCCTGGACAATAGGTTTCCTGTCCCAGGGAGGTGTGACCACCTCCCCAGACAGGATAATGTGTATTGGGGCTGGGCGGGAGCACTTTCGGGTGCTTTGAGGTCCTGCACTGGGGGCACATTTGGTGTCCCTGTGCATACCCCAGTTCAAACCGGATCAGGGGCTTGCAGCCCCTGCTTTGGCGCAAACTGGACAAAGGGAAAGGGGTGTAGCCACCCCTCTGCCCTGACCCACCCATAGGTGGGGCCACAGAGTAGTCCAACCCCTAAACTTGGTATAAGTATAGGAACCCAGTCCTTAGGACTTTAGATTATCCCTGGACGAAACTCTGAAACAGAATCCTGGACCTTCGACGCTCTACTCAAGATTAGAGGACAGAAGAATCTCCCTTGGGGTCAAGGAGTGACTCCCCTGCTTGGCAGGCACCAAAGACGCATCTGTCCGGTCTGCATTTCTGAAGCTCCCGTTGGACGCCGAAGTCTTCGCATCACCAGAGGTGGATTCTCAGACTTCCCGAGGCTACCCTGAGTCCCCAGCAAAGCTGAGGCCCGTAGCTATCGTGGGTAACGTGAGACCGTGACCCCTGGACACCGAGCACATTTGAAAGTGCATCCTCTTCTGGGTCTCCCACGAAGTCGTGCTTTGGGCTCCGAGTAGCCCTAGCCTCCAGCACCAACTGCACCGAAGATCACTGGCCTCCACTCCACGAGTGTCCTGTGAGCCAGATCCACGTGCGACGTCTCGAGGCTCCTTCGCGGTCGCTAGCCCGTTGGCTAGTAGCCCTTCACGAAGGCCAATCTTTTTCTTCTTGGGCATCCTGGTTGCTCCAGGCCTGCCCTCACTTACCCTCGCTGGGTGAGTTCCCCAGACCTTGCTGGTCTGCACCATCGACGATCTTCATCTTCATCGAGACTTGCTGTTGCCAAGGCTTGTTGGGTCCAATCCGGTCGCCGACACCTCAGCACTCGACAGACATCGTGTACCAGCCCGAATCCTGCTCCTGGTCGCCGACAACGCCTCCTGGACCTCGTGGCTGAAGAGTCAAGACGACCGTCAACGCACCTGAAGCACTCGACATCGGTGGGCATCTGTCCATCGCCTTCCTGGTCACTGGCTAGTGACCCAGACTCTGTCCCCTCTGCTTTCAGGTTCTTCAGATCTCCGATCCACTCTTGGATCCACCCGGACACTTTCCACTTGGTCGCCAGCAGCACTTTGCAGCAGATCGTCATTCAAATCGACGACGAAACCCGACCACGAAAGGCACCTATGCACCCGGCTTCCCTGGGTGAGGTAACACGAGTACTCCGGTGCTCCCGTGGGTAGAGACTCTAGAACGACCTAGTTCTCAAAGGGTTTGCTCCAAGTCCTCCTTTAAGTGTCCCTTTTCTTTAATTTCCTGATCGCGACTTTCTCCATAGAAGTTAACGGCGTATCGCGGTTGTGTATTTACACTGCACGCATCCCCCGTGGGTCCCCTGTGTCACTACCTTGGGTGGTTCCTTGTGGTCCAAGCACTTCTAGAGGCTCTAGGCCTAGTGTCTAGTTCAGTCGTGGTTCTTATACCACTTTATTGGTATATGGTTTGGTACGCCCCTAAGGCCCAAACGTGTATTTGTGCTATTACTGTGTTTAAATAACTTATAACTTGTGTACTTCGAACTCTAGCCTCATAAAGAGACTAGAGGGGTGTGTTTAGCAATAAATACATATATTTTGAATATATACCTGGTGTGGTGCTCTTTCATTTGATCACTCAAGAGATTATAGACTGGTAAAACAAGCTGCTTTACATTCCTTCAAGACTTAGCCTGAAGGCTGCTCTCCATAGCTACCACTAGGATAGCTTTCAATAAGGTTGTCTTTAACCTATCTCCAATAAGGGGTTGTTTGGACTGGTGCAAGGTGCCCACTATAATTAGTGGACAGCATATGCCAGGCCAACTTCTCACATAGCTAAGACACATTTCGATATCAACACGGCCTTTGAAGACTTTTATACACTGCTGTACACTACCCGGCGCCCCTGACCCAGGCGGATATTGCCTCCTTCTTACACCAAGCAGGTTGCCTAAAGTACTGGCTGATGATTGGGAGGCCCTTGGTGCCCTTATCTCAGCAGGTGAGATACGCGGAGCTGTGAGAAGTTGGCCTGGTATATGCTGTCCACTAATTAAAGTGGGCACCTTGCACCAGTCCAAACAACTTATCGTGATTTAAGAGGTCAAAGATAACCTTAGAAAGCTGTCCAAGTGGTAGCTGTGGAGAGCAGCCTTCAGGCTTAGTCTTGAAGGAATGTTAAGCATCTTGTTTTACCAGAATGCAATCTTATAGTATTGATTAAAAGGAGAACCACACAGTAGTTATAAAAATATGTATTTATTAATATAACACTATCTATTACGACACAGTATCTCCTACACTGAGATAATCACAAAGCACAAAATACTTAAGCACAAAAATGACAGCAAATAGCACTAATACACAGTGGGCCCCAGGGGGGGGGACCAAACCATATACTAAGAAAGTGATATAAGAACCACGTCTCGAGTCAAGACCGTGTCGAGAGGACGTAGAATCGCTGGGATCCCAAGGAACCACCCAAGGTGAGTAGTCGGGGACCCCACGGAGGACGGGTGCAGTGTGGAAACACGACCGTGTGCCCAGTACAATTCTATGGGAAAGTCGCGGTTGAAGTTTTAGAGTTTAAGGACCCTTCCCAGTGGACTTAGAAGAAACCCAGTGGAAGACAGAAGGTTGGAGAGCCACCTCACCCGTGAGTACCGATGTACCCAAGTTACCTATCCCAGGGAAGCCGGTGTATAGGTCTGAAGTGGCGTCGGAAACTATCATCTAACCCTATGGAGGACTTAGAAGAAGAGCTGCTACTGGAAGGAAGAAAAGTGTCCGTTGGAATCCAAAGGTGGATTCTTGTCGAGCAGTACCTGAAAGCAGAGGGGACAGAGTCTGGGGCACTCTGGAGTGACCAGGGGCTCGGTAGACGAATGCCCACCGATATCGGGTGCTTCAGGTTGTTTGATGAAGTCCTTGAATCTGCAGCTGCGGGGACCAGGAGACGTCGAGGATGACCAGGAGCCGGATGCAAGCTGTCCACGAAGGTTGTCGAGTGCTGAGGGGGTCGGTGTCTGGCGGGAGCACCAAAAACCCTTGGCAACAGCAACACCCGCAGGAGGTCAAGGGAGTGTACGATTCGGACCAGCAAGGCCCAGGAGACTCACCACATACAGGGGAGTCCGGGCAAGCCTGGAGCAACCAGGGGAGCCCAAGAAAAGCAAAGTTGACCCGCATATAGACCCACAGGCCGGAGGCACAGGAGTCGCGAAAGGACCTTGAGCGATTTCACCAAATAACAGCTCACGGAGCACTCAGTGGAAGGAGGTCGAAGTTCATGGTAGGAAATGGTGCCAGAGGTTGGGGCTACTCGGAGCCCAATGCACTTCGCCAATAAGCATATGCACTTGCAAAAGTACACGGTGCACAGGGGTTCAGGTATTGCAGCCCGAACGAGGGATTCTGACCTCAAACTTGGCGAGAGGGCAGCTCAGGCCTCAAGGGACGTATAAACCCACCTCCTGTGTTGCTGGACCCTTCAGAGTCCGCAGGAGCTTGGGATCAGCAGACCGGTCAGCAGTGTTGCAGTGCCTGTGAATGCAGGGGAGTGACTCCTTCACTCCAAGGGAGATTATCTTCAGTTGTCCTTGATGCTCCACAGGTCCTGCATGGATCCTGTATGGTGCATGGGCACAGACGATGCTTCAGACTGAGAGGGAGATGAAGTCGGGTCCAAACGTAGTCCAGCGAAGTCCAGAGTGTCCAGATGGTCGAAGTTCAGTGGTTTCTTGTTCAGAATCTTGTCCACGTCGAATCTAAGGTCCTACAGCCAGGTAAGCACTTATGTACCCATAGGAGAGGGCTGGACAGATTCAGGGGACTCTCCCAGGGGACGGTCTGGACAGTGGGGAGGTTACTCCCATGTCCTTTGTCCAGTTTTGTGCCAGAGCGGGAGCCAACGGCACCCAGGACTGGTTTGAACTGGACTATGCACAGGGACACCAAATGTGCCCCTCATGCAGACTTTGTCACTGGCAAGCGCACCTACCCAGCCCTAATACACTAAATCCCGTCTGGGAGGTGGTCACACCTCCCTTTGACAGGATGCCTATTGTTCTGTCTTCCCCTGCTCGAGCTTGGCTCAGCAGCAGGAGGGCAGAAATGTGTCTCTGGTCGGCAGCAACCATTTTGTGCTGTCCGTGACTAGAAGACTGGTACAGGGTACACCAGGGACCCCACCAAGCTCGCTTCTGAGGGGTGGAATCATACCTCTGACATCGGTTACCCGTGTGGGGGTATGATTCCAACATGTTTGACACCAAACACGATAGGGTTAGTTTCAGCCGTTTTAGAGTTAGCCATCACGCGGTCGCGTAATGCCCCTCTATATGTCGTATGTGGCTGTCTCACTGACAACCCGGGAGAATGGACTCCCTATGTTGCAGGGGTGTTCTGCTATGCAGTGGCACCCTCTCACTTAGAACCAAGCACCCTGCCCTCAGGATTGTAAGGCCTGCTATAGGGGTGACTTATAGGTTTTAAGTGCAGTGACCCTTAGATATAGTAAACCAATATCTTAAGTAAGTGGAGCATGCACCAACTTACACAAGCTGCAATGGCAGGCCTGTAGTTCCATTTTGCATGGCCTCTCATGGGTGGCATAATACATGCTTCAGCCCATGGGAGGCCTCTGGGGTACCTATGCCCTGGGTACATGGGTACCATGTACTAGGGACTGACAAGGGTACCCCAGTATCCCTTCTGGAGTGTACCTAAGTACATAACATAACAGTTTAAGGAGAAAGCAGATAGACTGGGGTCCTGGTTAGCAGGAACCCAGTCAGACTAGTCAAAAACAGTATTACATTTAGCAAAAAGTGGGGGTAACCATAAGAAGCAGATCCTACTTTCCTACAGAGCCATCAAAGAACTTGCCTGCAATAAAACTAGGGTCAGACGGGATCCCCGTTGAATTCTACTCCACATACGGAGCGCGATTGATACCTTAGCTATAAAAATTATACAATTCCTGCCTCGAGAACTGCTCACTCCATCCCCCTCTACTAAGAAAGCATTAGACTTAGGTGCTAAAACCCAGCAAAGTGCCTATGGAGCTCACCTCATACAGACCACTGTAATTGTTAAATGCGGAGTATAAAAACGTAAGCAAAATCCTTGCACGTCGGCTACTCCCGCTACTCCCTGGGTCATTGCATGCAGATCAATCAGCTTCGTACCCCGACATAGCACCTCCCTAAATATCTGTCAGTTATTTTATGTAATGGATGCCATCCGTGGGCAGTGCCTGTTTGCTGGCTGTTTATCCTTGGATATCTGTCAGTCTTTTGATGCACTGGGATGGGACTTCATGGTAGCGGCATTGGCTAGATACGAAATAACCCCGGCATATATTCCATGAGTGCGATTATTATACACAGCGCCTACTGCCAGGGCCCGCACAGGGTCTTAAGTCTCTGACTCATATCCGATATCATGTGGGACACGAAAGGGCTGCACCCTTTCGCCACTCCTGTTTGTGCTGGCCATTGAGCCCATTGTCCAAGGACTTGGTCGGGAAGCTGGGGAGTGGAGGATCCCCACAGGCCACACAATACATTCCATATCCGTATATGCCACCAGCATCATCCTGTATCTTAAAAACTTACATGGAGGGCTTGATAGTGTAGCCCATTTGTTAATCGAGTTTGGAGAGCTCTCAGGGCTCCTTGTAAACGCAGATAAATCATGTGCATTCTCCTTTGCTGCTACATGTACAGAACTCATGCTGCTGCTGGGAATGATGTCTATACCTGTAGCACCACACGCATTTCGATTCCTAGGTATCTAAATTTATTGCGAAACACAGGACCTCCTGTAGGGAAATCTCGTTCGTACTATCAACTCACTGTCATTACAAATCGTGTTTTGGATCACATTGCCTCTGTCCGTGGCGTGGGGCCTGGCCCTGGCCCTGGCAAATATAGTCATGCTGCCACGCCTGCTGTATCACTTTGTGAACTTGGCGATTATAGTACCGGTATGGGTGTTCAGATTGGTGAACACCATGCTAGTGGAGTTTGCCTGGGGACGGGGATGTCGTAGAGTAAGCCTTGCTAAGCTACAGTTGCCGACGGACGGGGGTGGCCTGGGAGCCCCTGATTTTAAAGCATATTGTCTAGCTGGACAGTTGTAGTGGCTGTCCTACTGGTTGGCTGGACATAACCTGTTGGAAATAGATTGCACGGCGGCACAAATTGACCGGGGCCACCTCAATTGTTTGGTGTGCCGAGGTGTGGCCATGCCCCCAACGGTCTCTCTTTTATTGCAAGTAGCCCTGCCTTGTTGGAAGACTGCAAGGAAATACACCAACTCTGACACCATATGCACCAAATATACCACTGCGTGGGCTGCCTACACCTTTAGTTACACTGACGTCGCACAGGGGAGCATGAGGGGGTACTGATGGTGGGTTCCTTGTTTCAGGATGGTTTGCTGATGTCACATACTGATTTTACACGTACACATTGGCTACTGGAAACTCTTTCTTACACAAGCACGCATTCTCTGTTCTGGGAGCATGAGGGGGTACTGATGGTGGGTTCCTTGTTTCAAGATGGCTTGCTGATTTCACATACTGATCTTACACATATGCATGGGATATCGGACACTCTCTTTCTCACAGAAGCCAGCATCTCTGTTCTGTTCAACAGTACTGGGCATCCGATAGAAGGGAACCAGCAAAGCATGAGTTGCTTCAGACATTACATACTGTGAGGCATGGCAGATATCTAGTACGCTGAATATACTGTGGGCTCTGGGCCCATCTCATGACACTGTTCTTCCAGTTCAAATACTTTATTTCGGCCTTTAAGGCCATAAAAGTAAGAAAACAGTAATATGCAGTAATATACACTACATGCATCAATAGAATTAAAATACATTCTCCATTGCTCACATTGTCAAATTTATGTACATGTAGTCTATTTACAGTATATAATGAATCTAGGGAAATACCACCTCTTTTTTGAAAATATAAAAATTGCCCTGTTAACTTGTTCGCTTATAAAGTGCCTGTGCAATGTTATAGCTAGAAAACACAATTTATTCTATGATAATGATAAATTCTTAGAAAGTGCATCTGCATTAGCTGTACAGTGCTTTAAATTGTTTCATTATACCACAGGACCATCGGCATGAATTGATTTATATCCAAACTATTAAAAGAATCTACTAAAATTTAGATATTCTTTAAAATCCCATCAGATACCTGTAATAAAAACTATCATAACTTAAAATCATTGAATTATTACTAAAAACTTGGAAACTAATACAGTACATGTAGATTTAAAAGACTTCAATTTTTACACCGACACTTCTACTATTTCCTTTTAAGATTTTTGTTCAATCTTGACCATAATATACAGTTCATTATGAGTTTTGTCGTATTTGTTTCTGCCAGATTGTACAACATTATATCTAAATAGATACTTTCAATTAACAGCCAGATTTATAAAGTTATAGGTTTTGCCCTCCCTTTTTCCTTATAAAATTAATAGCCAGTAGAAATCGGCTGAGACTAAAGACTATTAAGCAGGAGTTGTCAGTTTTTAGTATTCTCAACATAACATTCATTCTCCTGACACTAAGGCACCTGGCTAATGGTTTTATCCATTTTCTTCTAGCTAGTTTGTATGCTGGGCAGAAAAACAAAACGTGTGCAATATCTTCATCAACCCCCAATTGACATAAGGCACAACGAGGGTCCCCCTCCTTGTTTTGTAGCCTTGACCATTTTGCAACAAAGCTGTTTAGTTGTAAAATTCCATATCTAAATTTCAAATATAAGCACTTTGCCAGTAGCGGTTCTATCTCATCTAAAAATGGCTCAAAATGAGGTGTCGTTTTAAACTCAAGGAATTGTGTAGTTAAGCTTCCATGTGAACCATTTTGAGTTACCTTGTCTTTCACAAATTCCAAAATAACAATTTAATTTCGCTTTTTGACTCAGGAGTCAGCAGACTTGGGTTCGACCAATATCTGCTAAGTCCTAGATCCAAAAGCCACTTTCTAATGTGGATCAACCAGGGGAACGTGGTTTGAGTGTCGAGTGCCAGGAGTTCGAGCAATGATTCTCTGTACACAATTAGCTCCGGTGTTATCCAGGTTCTGATCCAGAGTGACAGAGTTCTCCAAATTGCCAGATACTCCAAGCGTTTAATACCCAAGTCATAGGTCAGGGGAATCAATGGAGTACGTTGAGGAAGGGCAACAAACATTCTCAGGATTTTGTTTTCTGCTATTGTTAAGGGTTTGAGGGTTCCACTTCCCCAAATCTCCGCACCGTATAGGGCAGCAGATTGGGCTCTGGCCTTGTATACTTCCAGGGCTGGAGTAATAGCTTTGGAGGATGTTGCAGATTGTTTTTTTACAATAGGGATGGAATTCTGTGTTAAAATAGCCTTCGACTTCTCTATTTGTGGCGCCCAAGATAGTTTTGAGTCTAAAGTGACCCCCAAGTATACGAAATTAGATACTTGTTCTAATTCTGTACCATTCAGGTATATTTTATTCTTAAAACTTCTATGTGGCCTTATTGTCATGTATTTCGTTTTTGTTGGGTTCACCTCAAGACCTTTTGCTTTACAGTAATTATTTAAGCTGTAAAGCAAATTCTGCAAGCCGTTAGATGTTTGGGATAATAAGATAGTGTCATCCGCAAATGTTAGGGCGCAGATGTGATTGCCTCCCAATTGAGGGGAATCGTGTACACAGTTTTGCAGGTGGTCAACCAGGTCATTTACATACAAGAGGAATAGAGTCGGCGCCAGGACACAGCCCTCTTGACAGGAATCTCATCAGTTAGCTCACCTCCCTTGCCCCATCGCACTTTTGCGTAGTTGTCTTGGTGTAGTCTGATAATTTGAATTAAAATCTCATTGGTGTAAGGATTCCCACAACTGTGCCCTGGGGATGGAATCGAATGCCGCCTTTAGATCAATAAAGGCGACATATAGGTGGCTAGATCTTAATCTAGTGTATTTCCAACATATAATCATCAGCCTAAATACCTGGTCTAATGTGCTTGTTTTTTGCCTAAATCCTGCCTGGCATGATGATAGTACATTTTCTTCTGTCATCCAATCAGTGAGCCTAGTTAAAATCTGTTTTGCATAAACCTTTTGTAGAACATCTATCAGGCTTATAGGCCTATAATTTGCAGGGTCTTCCCTGCTGCCCTTTTTATAAATAGGGACTATCTCGGCTCCCTTCCAGGAAGCTGGCACCGCCTGTCCCCTAGCTATTGCATTTGTTAATTCATTTATGTACGGTACCCATACTTCCTGACTGTGTTTAAAAAGGTCCCCCGGAATTCTATCGGGACCTGGTGCCTTTGATGGTTTGATAGCTGCTACAGCAAGGGCGGTCTCCTCCACACTAAACTGTAGTGGTGTTTGGTTTAAAAACAAGGACCCCCAAGGATTAGATGGAGAGTATCTAGCCAGTTCTGAGTCATCAGTGGTATCATAAAGGTTTGTAAAATGTCTTTGCCAGGTGGTAGGATCTAAGTAATAGTCAGAAACCGTCGTATCATATCTGCTTCCATGAGACATCAGTTTCCAAAACATGGTTTGGTCCCTATTTTTTGCCGCAATTATAAGCTCTTCCCAGATACTGTCTTCCCAGTTTCTTTGGGCTATCTTTTGCATTTCCTTATATTTTGCTCTTTCTACTCTAATCTCAATTCGGTTTTTGTTTGAGGGCACTAATAAGCCTAGTTTTGGCCAGTCTACATTCCTTGTCATACCAAGGGTTAGGTGGCTGTGCCCCTGCCTTTGCAGTTCTCTTTTTTGTTTGGGGCTTAGTTAGGTTCACTTGTATTTCCTCTACCAGTTTTTTGTGGATGTCCGTTATCTTAACAATTTCACGATCATTTTCCAGGTAGGAACCTACCAAAGCACTAAAAGTGTTGTAAATACTAGTTAGGGGTTCGACTTGGTCTAAGATAGTGGGCCATCTAACTGACCTTCGGTTATTTGTTACCAGGGGCTGCCTTAATTCTAGTCCTGGGTCAAGTTCCAGAGTTTCATGGAATGGGAAGTATTTTCCATCTAAATACAAGCATAGCGGGAGATGGTCGCTCTCCGATCTGTTGTCGACCTTAAAATCCAATGCATGTGCCCAGTGTGGTATACTAATAAGTATGTAATCTATTCTTGACCCAGTGTTTCCTCTTACAAAAGTGTTTGCGCAAGCAAGATCTGAGGGGAACCGACCATTGCATGCTCTAAACCCTTTTTCGATGGTGAAGTGAAACATTTGAATGGCAGAGGTGGTACACCTTGCTGTATTTTTTGTCTGAAGAAGGGTTGATCTTCCTCTTCAGACACTACTTCGAGTCCCACCATTGGTTCGTGACAACAGTTAAAGTTGCCCCCAATGATGGTAACATCTTTGGGATCTATAGATCCCAGAACCTCCTTGAAGTGTTCTAACAATGGTGCTTCTTTTGCGCACCCCTGGGTCTCAGATAGATATTAAAAAGGTACAGCTGTGTTGCATTAGAAAATCTAAATTTCAGGCCCAAGATGTCTAATGAGTCTGTAACTACAGTTTCTATGGTAACATTTAGGTTGATTTTTACCCATATTATCAGTCCCCCCGATGCCCTCACTTTTTTGATTGTACTGCTTCTATGCCGAAGGTTCTGTACCCTAGTTTATGCTGCGGTTCTATGGCCCATGTCTCCTGGAAGAGACAGAGGTCGAATCCCTCTATATAATTCTGCCAGTCCGGTTCCTTAATTTTTTGCTTTAGCCCTGCTACGTTCCAAGAAATAATTTTTTGCCGTTTTGGGATCGAGTGTGAGTGTATGGTTGGGGTTCCATCTAGTCGGAGACAAGTATTTCCCTCCTCAGTTGAGTATGTATTATCTTCTCTGTCTAGGTGTGTTGGATGGAGAGTGACATCAGAGCTTAGTTGGGGACTAAAGGAAAGATTATAGTTTGCACAGTTCGTGTCCAGTTCAAGATGATCTCCCTTTGTCGTCCTCTTCCCCCTATATTCCCTTGCCAGTCAATCAACAAGATCTAGATTTGATGTCTCCTGGGTTGCTTGGTGTGAGTTGGCACTATCAATTAGCTCAGGAGTATTGTGGTTAATACAAGTCGATGGATCTACTGGGTATAGATCCATTGACTCCTGGACTACCGGAAGTAAGCTGGGGTTAGTGGTTGGTTCGGGAGTGTTCTGCTCATTACTAACCGATGGATCTACAGAAATTACGGTCATGACCTTCTGGATTACTCGTTGTGCATTGGTACTAGTAGCTGACTCTGAAATATTTTGCCTAATACTAATCGATGAAGCAAAAAGAGTATGTGACCGAATATTCATATCAATCTGAAAGAGACACGTTAGTGACAGATTCCTTACCTTCGAATATCCCCAGGCGTCAGGCTGGATCCGGAAAGTTTTGCGTAGCAGTACCCCTGCGCGTCGGCAGGTGGCGTTGTGCGGCTCCGCGTCCGTCGTCAGCGTCGTGATTGCCGGGATGACGTCGCGGCCAGTACTTAGACGCCGCCCATGCGCGCTGGTGTCAGTTCTTTCTTTTTCCGCGCCAGTAAGCGCAGATCCGGATTGAGCAGTGCCCCAGTCATTTTTTGACTGAATCTTTTTGAGAGTTTTTGGCCAAGTTTTTCGAGTCGCTTCGACTCCAAAGGTGTCGGTAGGGATGCCCGGCTTCAAGCCATGCGAGATCTGTAAACGCATGATATTGATTACGGATCCGCACCGTGAGTGTCTCTTCTGCCTGGGGCGCGGCCACGACCCCTCGTCGTGCCCCGAGTGTCGGTCCCTCGCTCCGAAGGCTTTGCGAGAGCGGTCTCGAAAGCTCCTCGAGGCCCGGCACTCAGCTCCGCGCCGCTCGAGGTCCTGGTCCCGTGAGAGGTCGAGGGGCCGGTCGCGGAGTCATCGTCATTCGTCGGGATCGAAGTCTTCGTCCTCAGGTAAGGCGAAGCACAAGAGGTCTAAGAAGCGTCGCTCTAAGACCTCCCCTCGCCGGTCTCGCGACACGGCCGAGGGTCCAGACGGTGCCACCCCCGCGGCTCCGGGGGTGCCTGCGCAGCAGACGCCGGCCTACCCGCCCTTTCCGGGTCCGACGTCGACTCCGGCCGAGATACAGGAGTTCCTTTCGGCCATGGCCCATCTCTTCGGGCCTAAGGGTTCCCCCGGTGCGCCTTCGGGCCCCACGGGCCCCAGTGGGGGTCCTCCCTCGTCACCACCGGCGGCTCCGGCCCCGGTGTCTCCGGCGCCGCAGGACCCCCTCGGATCCAGGCGCGGATCCCGGTCGACGCCGGTTGACCTAACAACACCTCCACCGGCGCCGACCTCAGCGGTACCGTTCACGGCGCCGTCCGAGGCCCCGGACGGCGGCGTCCCCAGGTTCTCCCCGGCACCGGACACGGAGCCGGATCGACGTCGCTCGACTCCGACGCCGATGGAACCTTTTGTTCCTTATGTCCCTCCTCCTTACTTTTCACCTGTTTTGGAGGACGAGGAGGACTGGGAGGGGTCTGAGGACCCTCTCACAGCTCAATGTGAGCCTTATCAGGACTGGGCTGAGGAACTGGGGGATGCCAGTGGTCTGGACACCTCTCCTGACCTTGGCATGCTGTCTCCTCCTTCCGTGGCTATGGAGGAGGGAGCAAGTTATGCTACGGTGTTGCGTAGGGCGGCTGAGGCCCTGCGCCTCGAGCTACCTACGGTGCTGTCAGGACTAACCTCCTGACGGAAGTGCTTCAGCCGGCGGTTACCTCTTCGGAGCCACTGCTGCCGTTCAACGACGCACTTTCGGACGTTCTTTTGGGCACCTGGTCCAGGCCCACCACAGGGGCTCCTGTGGACAGAAACGTAGCCCGACGCCATCGCCCGGCCCCGGGCGACCCCGTTTCTCTCCCAACACCCCACCCCCGAGAGCTTGGTTGTCCAAGCCTCTACCTCCCAGAGCACCTTCCCTACCGCTCCACCGGATAGGGAATCCAAAAAACTGGACCAGTTTGGGAAGAAGGTTTTTTCTTCCGCCAGTGCTGGCTTGCGGTCCGTGAACACCGCTTGCCTTTTGGGCCGTTACTCCCACTCTCTGTGGGATTCGGTGGCGCAAGTGCTGCCCAAGTGTCCTGAGGAGGTCCAGGCACTTCTCTCCCGTGCTATTGCGGAAGGGAGAGACGCAGCGAAGTTCACCATCAGATGTGGCCTAGATACCGCTGACTCGCTAGGCAGATCGCTTGCTACGACAGTGGCGCTTCGCCGTCACGCCTGGCTGAGGACCACTGGCTTCTCGAGCGATGTCCAAAACACCCTTATGGACATGCCTTTTGATGGTATCCGCCTTTTTGGCCAAAAGGCAGACAGCGCGCTGGAGCGCTTTAAGGACTCGCGGGCTACGGCCAAGTACTTGGGCCTCTCCGCCTTGCGCCCTCCGCAGCCGTCTGCTTTTCGCCCCTTTCGTGGCCACGGAAGGGGCGCCCAGTCACGTCCACTGCCCAGCCACCGGCCCGCGCAACAAACGCCTTCGCGCGGCCGAGGACGTGGCTCCCGCCGAGGCGGGTCAGGTAACCAGCAAGCGGGTCAGGCCACCACCCCCGCCCTGTCCGCGGCCTCCAAACCCTCCTAGTCCGCCCTTCCCGGTCCACAGCACGCCAGTGGGGGGCAGGGTCCGCCATCACCTTCCCCACTGGCGCACCATCACATCGGACAGGTGGGTTTTGGACATTGTCCGAAGGGGCTACTCCCTCCCCTTCGAGACTACCCCTCCAGCCATGCCACCTGAACACCACCGCATGTCGGGGGACCATTTGGCACTTCTTCGCCAGGAAGTTGCGGCCCTCTTGGCCAAGGGGGCCATCGAGCGCGTTCCGACCCCAGAAGTAGGGCGTGGTTGCTATTTCCACTACTTTCTGGTACCCAAAAAGGACAAGGAGGACATGCGCCCTATCTTGGACCTCCGGAACGTCAATCGCTTCCTCCGGAAGGAGAAGTTCAAGATGCTCACCATAGCTCAGGTCTTGACTGCCCTCGACCCCGGAGACTGGATGGTAGCGTTGGACTTGCAGGACGCATATTTTCACATCCCCGTCCTGCCGGCCCACCGGCGTTACCTGCGGTTCACGGTAGGCCTCGAGCACTTTCAGTTCACTGTGCTCCCCTTTGGCCTCACCAGCGCCCCTCGGGTGTTCACGAAAATGATGGCGGTGGTCGCAGCTCATCTGCGCCGGTTAGGGGTTCCAGTCTTCCCCTACCTCGACGACTGGTTGTTGAAGGCGGGCTCGTCCCAGGCAGTCGTCTCCCACCTCCAGACTACGGCCGGACTCCTGCACTCGCTGGGGTTCTCCATCAATGTGCCGAAGTCGCACCTGGTTCCTTCTCCACAGCTCCTTTTCATCGGAGCGGTTCTGGACACAACGCAGTTTCGGGCCTATCCTCCCGAACGGCGAGTCCAGGATATTCAGGCTATGATTCCGATCTTTCAGCCTCTATCCTGGGTTTCGGTACGGATGACCCTGAGGCTGCTGGGCCTCATGGCCTCCTGCATCCTGCTGGTCGATCATGCCAGATGGCATATGCGGGCTCTGCAGTGGGACCTGAAGTTCCAGTGGGCGCAGCATCAGGGGAACCTGTCCGATTACGTCCAGATCTCGGAGGGCACTGCACAACAGCTGCAGTGGTGGCTCTCGAACCGGCAATGGGTCACGGGCAGATCCCTCTCCCTTCCCCAGCCAGAGCACACAGTGGTGACGGATGCGTCCCTTCTGGGATGGGGCGGTCACATGGGAGAGGCGGAGATCAGAGGCCTCTGGTCTCCGGCGGAGTCCCGGCTCCATATCAACCTTCTGGAGCTCCGGGCGATCCGACTTACACTAAAGGCATTCCTTCCCTCTGTCAAGGGGAAGGTAGTGCAGGTGTTCACAGACAACACCACCGCCATGTGGTACTGCAACAAACAAGGCGGGGTGGGGTCGTGGACCCTATGTCAGGAGGCTCTGCGTCTCTGGACATGGCTGGAACATCAGGGCATATTCCTGATGGTTCAACACCTGGCAGGTTCCCTGAACGCCAGGGCGGACGAACTCAGCTGCAGGTGCATGATGGATCACGAATGGCGTCTTCACTCGGAGGTGGCGCAAGGACTCTTTCTACAGTGGGGAGAGCCTTGGTTAGATCTATTCGCCACCGAAGAGAACGCGCAATGTCAGCAATTCTGCGCGTTGGAATTTTCAAGGCGGCACTCGCTCGGTGACGCTTTTCGTCGCGAGTGGAGTTGCGGTCTATTGTACGCCTTTCCGCCTATACCACTTCTACCCAGAGTGTTGAAGAAGATTCGGCGCGACCGGGCCCAAGTAATTCTTGTGGCTCCGGACTGGGCTCGAAGAGTTTGGTATCCCGAGCTACTCAGTATGAGCATCGATTCCCCGATCCGTCTGCCTCTTCGGGAGGATGTTCTGTCGCAGCAGCAGGGGACGGTCCTCCACCCGAACCTGTCCAGTCTCCACCTCCTTGCATGGAGATTGAGCGGCGGCAGTTGATTCCTTTCGACTTGCCTCCCGAAGTTTGTGATGTGATTCTGGCAGCCAAGCGTCCCTCCACTAAGGTGGTATACGCCTGCAGGTGGAACAAGTTTGTGGCATGGTGCACAGCAAAGGCTGTGAATCCCCTTTCTGCCCCTCTTTCTGAGGTTCTACTGTTCCTTCTTTCTCTGGCCCAACAGGGCTCTGCCCTGGGTACCATCAAGGGCTACCTTTGTGCAATCTCGGCCTTCCTCCGGCTTCCTGATCAGCCCTCTCTTTTCAAGTCCCCTGTTGTTAACAGGTTTCTTAAAGGCATTACATACCTTTTCCCTCCTGTTCCGTTTGTGATGCCTCAGTGGGACTTGAACTTGGTTCTTACCTTTTAATGTGCGCTCCCTTTGAGCCTCTCCATAACTGTCCTCTTCGTCTTCTCACTCTGAAGACAGCCTTTCTGGTGGCTATCACCTCCGCTCGGCGGGTGAGTGAGCTCCAGGCTCTTTCTTGCAAGCCCCCCTTTCTGTCTGTCCATCCAGACAAGGTTGTTCTTAGGACGCGTCCGTCCTTCTTGCCAAAGGTGGTTACTGCCTTCCACATTGGGCAGACCATTACTTTGCCCACCTTCTTTCCGCCTCCGCATCCTTCCAGAGAGGAAGAGAGGCTCCACCGTCTGGACCCAAAACGTGCGATTTCGTTCTATCTGAACCGCACACAACAGTTGCGGGTGGACGACCAGCTCTTTGTTGGCTACGTGGGCGCCAGAAAAGGTCGGGCGGTACACAAGCGGACCATCTCCCGCTGGGTTGTCTTGTGTATCAAAGCCTGCTATTCTTTGGCTAAGAAGGAGCCCCCTGTTGGGCTACGTGCCCGTTCCACCAGGGCGACAGCCGCCACCACGGCTTTAGGATGTGGTGTCCCATTGCAGGACATCTGTCAGGCAGCTACGTGGGCCTCGCTGCACACGTTTACCAAGCATTACTGCTTTGACAGCCAAGTCCGGAGAGACGGCTTTTTTGGCCGTTCTGTTCTCCGAGACTTCCTCGTCTGATCTTTGTTCGCAGACCCACCACCGGGATTGGTATTGCTGGGGTATCTATTCTAAGGTAAGGAATCTGTCACTAACGTGTCTCTTTCAGTTGCACAAGTTACTAACTTGTGTAACGATATATCTGTAAGAGACAGTAGTTAGTGACAGATTCCCTACGCCCCACCCATCCTCCCCCGTTCTGCGAACTGATTTCTAGGGTTAAGGTCATCCCTTTCAGGGCCCTAGTTTTCAGACACCAGTGTCAGTTTCTTGCATGGCTCTGCGTTTCTGGCGCGGAAAGTTGTGTACAGAACTGACGCCAGCGCGCATGGGCGGCGTCTAAGTACTGGCCGCGACGTCATCCCGGCGATCACGACGCCGACGACGGACGCGGAACCGCACGACGCCGCCTGCCGACGCGCAGGGGTACTGCTGCGCAAAACTTTCCGGATCCAGCCTGACGCCTGGGGATATTCTAAGGTAAGGAATCTGTCACTAACTACTGTCTCTTACAGATATATCGTTACACAAGTTAGTAACTTGTGCATTAAGCTTTCTGCTATGGACCTTGAGTGGAACGTTAACATTATGTCGTCCATACTCCCACCATGCTGTTGTAGCCTTTCAGCTCTTGCAATGTCAGATTTTATTACAGAGAGGCATTGACGTTTGTGTCTGATCCAGTGGATCGC
This sequence comes from Calotriton arnoldi, assembly GCA_963921515.1. Lineage (NCBI taxonomy): Eukaryota > Metazoa > Chordata > Amphibia > Caudata > Salamandridae > Calotriton > Calotriton arnoldi. The sequence goes on from CAWUFW010006230.1 coordinate 606,378, forward strand.
TTTATTTTTTAGGAAATCCTCATCTTCTCTAGCTCCCCGGTTTAATCTTGGAACATTTATCAAGAAGATGTTATGCCTATTGGGTTTGTGTGTAGACCTTGTTTGGTTTGATAGGTGGGGATTCTGTATGGGGCTTCTACCTCCCTCTTCCTGGGCAGTGATGGATTTTAACTCTGTCGTCTCTGCTAGGTGGTTTAAACCTGTGTCTATTTTGGGGCACCTGGAGAGGTGTCACGCACCTCTCATTGTTCATGGCATTACATGGAAAAGTTAGTTCATTCTGCTGTGATCTATGCACATTTGGTTTAGGTAAATAAGGGAGTGACCTGATTGGATGTCTATTTTGATCTATTGGATCCTTTATTTTCTTTTAGTAAGTTCACCAGGTAGGTGAGTCGATCGCTTGCATGCTCTATTTGTCAGATCGATTTTATCACCAGAGTTCGCAAGGGAGTTTGACATGTTATCATTTTCTTTATAAGCTAGAGGCAGGGTTTTTATCAAGTCTGATAACATTCTCTTAAGCCCTTCTATCTCCTTTTGTGTAAAGTCCAGCTTTTGGCAGAGATCCCCCATTGCTTCTTTAGTAACCTCCATGTCTGTTTGGGTCCCTACTTCTCTTGACCCTATTGTAACCTGCAATGTGCTCTCACTCTCCTCTGATTGAACTTCGATATGATCTTCCCGATCGTCTGCTAATATTGCATATCTGTTCGAGCACTCCAAGTTTATGGAGTCCCTAGTTGATATGTTCGGCTCAACCGGGCTAGTAGAGGCTTGTGTAAGGGAGTCTTTTTGGGAGGAATCACCTTGTATGATTAAGGGAGTCTCCGGTATACAATGCACGGTTACTTTAGGACTTTTCTGCTTCGGGATTAGTTTAATTGAGGTCGTTTTGCCCCTGCTTACTGAAGTATGTTGAGATTTTCTTACAATCATTTGGTACCGCTTTGTCCCCCTTGGCTAACATAGTTTCAACTTCCTCAATCAGCTCATCTATAGCTGCTAAAGTACAGTTATCAGCTGCAGAAGTTGATGTTTTACTAATTTTAGCCATCTTCTTCCTCCCTGTAACAGGATCAATTGCCTTCCTTTTTCCCCATTATCCTGTCCGCAAGCCGCTCAAACTTGCCGACAGAGATTTTTTGGGGCTGATAGTAAGGAATCTATCACACTTGTACAATATCCACAAGACAGAGGCGACCGTTATGGTAGAGGCAAAGTAAACTAACTGTTCAACTGGTCTATGTTGATTTATATATTATTCACAGACTACCTTCCAAGCCTGCAATTTACACTACAGAGCTAGGTGTTCAATAATTTATACCAATCAAGATACTCATAGACGTACGGTCTCCGTAGATCTTAGGGAACAGGTAGAGTCAATGTTCAACCCACTTAAAAGAGTTATTTTTGAAATCGTTCAATCAGGGTGCGGCCTGGGCCGGGCATAAGAATTCACAATTATAGTTCAGAATAAGGCCACTGCATTGATAGGTGGATAGATTGCCATGCAGTTCACTAAGTTCCTTTAAAGTCAAGTGAATAAATGTAACTCTTACCCTGTTACCCTGTTATGGCGTGGAGTGGTAAACAGTACAGGGCTCTATGCTGCTGCCAAGGGGGGTGGCCCTGCCTCTGTCTGGCGCAGACGGGCCCGCCCTTGGCCCGGGCGCGTCCCGCGCTGCGGGAGCCCAGTGGATGATTTAAGCGCCGCCGGGCGCGTCCTGATGTCCGGTGCGCAGTGCGTGCCTCTGGGGCGTCTGGATGCTGTAGTCCGCTTCACTCGCGGCTCCCCGGGTCTGGTTCCCGGGGAAGTATAAATGAATTGTTGTGAACGTGAAGTCGCAGGCAAGTAAAAAATAATAAATGTCTCTTCAAGTAAGGAAAATAAAAGGATGTCTGGGCTGAGCGCGTCGCTGTTTAATGTATTCCTTTAGTTCAGTACATCAGAGGCATAAGCCTGCCTCCGTCATGTCAAGTAACTTGAGTCTTTTTAAGTGCACACAACCAACTAGATAAATGTTTGCAAAGTGTGACTCCAGAATTTGATATTTTGTTTCCAGTCCTGGGCTTCAAATAACCAACAAGGAGACACTGGCCGCCTATGTTTTCAGCACGTCTCTACGCTGAACGGAAGAAACCTTTACTTATGCTCAGAGGGTCTTAAACAACAAAAAATAAAGGCAGGCAGCCTCTTAGTTCAGCGCATATACACGCAGCGCTGAAGTATCCAGAAATACAGCTCAGAGTCTGCTGAGTTTGAACAGTTCAGGGAAAGGCAAACTCGGGATTCAGCGCGTACAGACGCTGCGCTGAGAATTCCAAACTTACAGTTCCAAGCCAGCCGCGCTTGATGAGTCGGGGAGAGGCAGGCAGCCTCACTCGGCAACGCGATCTCCCACGGTAAAAACAATTTGAATAAACTGCTCCAGGCGACTCTTTATCCCGAGCAGAGAAGAAACAGGAAAAGAAAAGCAAAGCACTGGGATATATCTTCAAGGGAAGCACAAGATTAGTCCTCACGAGGATCCAAGAAGTTTCACAGGCACGGCGTTAATCCAAATACTTTAACAGAAAGGCAGGAAGTAAAACGAGGGAATCCGGTTCAGGGGGCGTGGTCCAACATCACTGTTCTTAATTTTGAGAACTAAATGGGAGGCTGATCTCTCCTGGGAGTTGTCGGACTAAGACTGTGCCAATCTGTTGGAATATACCAAGAAAGTCTCACGTAACTCGAGATTTAAATTCATCCAATTCTCCATATTGCACAGAGCATATTTACCCCTGCACAGACTTAGCTCTATGTTTCCAAAGGCCTCTCCGGCATACCCTCGTTGGCATGCAGGGGATGCCGATCTCATGCATATGCTATGGTAGCGCCCCTCATTGTCCACCTATTGGGCGGAGATTGAAACAACCTTAGCTGAACTAACTGGCATCGCTCAGTGGGATACCCCAGCACAGAGCTTCATCCTAGACCGAAGAGCTAAAAAATGGCACTATGCTTTATTGATGTGGCCCTATTACTGGCAAAGTGGCTGATAACCAGATGCTGGAAATCTCCAAGGGTCCAGGGGCAGCTCAGTGGCGGGAGGAGGTTGCGCACTGAGGTCTAGCGGAAAGTGAGGCACTACTGCGGGAGGAGTATAGAGGTCTACATAAGAAGCCCATCTCCCTTGAATGAGATGCCCTTCTAGAAGGATTCAAGGTGCAGGACGAAGTATCAGAGGAGGAGGGATGAATACGGATCCCCTATCTATACATACTGGGACACTTGCCCACACCACCGGCCCCACCTTCTTCCCTCTCTCACTGCTGGCAACAGCACAAAACCACTCCTTTCCTATGGGAGCGGAGCTTGCCTGGCTGTAAGATGGCCACTACCTGAGCGAGCTCCGTAAGCAGTACAACCAATCCGTCAAGAATCGTCTACATATGGGGAGAATAGCGACAGAAAATAACTGCTAGCTGAAGTACATACTGTGCGCTTCCTGCTGTTGTGAACAACGTCCGAAGCTGTGTTGCCGGGAGGCCAATTCACCGAGGGTCTGGGTGCGGCCTAGCTGGGAGTGGCGGAGCTTGGTGCGGCCCTAGCACTTATACTTCGAGCCTGCGGCGGCGAGTTCTGCGGACTGTCGAGGCCGACAAGAGGCATCCATGGCTAGAGGTTCCTGATTGAGCGAGCGCTGTAGGAAAATTGCGCTGTGCCGCCTGGCTCGCAGAAACTGAGACGCGGCCCAGGGGGTCACGAGGCTGACGTCCCCGTTCAGCAGGTGCAAGGCTGAAGTACGTGCCGAAGCATCTCGCATCTGCGATCGGCGCACAGGGCTGAGGAGTGGTGCCCGGCGCCCTGGTGTGCTGCCGACTGATATCGCGGCTACAGAGCTGCCCACGGCAATGGTGCGGGCCGCGATGTGCTGACTTTGACCTGGCCTTGAAACCCCTGCGCCCGTGGCCTGCCTGCATGGTGGTGACCCTGACGGCGATCTACACACGGCCTGGACAAGGTACGCAGCATTCTCTCCTGCTTTGGGGTCGCTTTTTGGGAGGTCCTGCCCCTGTGTTGTCACCCTTGGTGGGGACACTGCTGCAGCCGGGTGTGAGTGCAGCCACTAACATTTCGGGCCTGAGGCTGCTTACAGCATATGAGCCTTTGGTGAAGAGTGCACCAATATTGCAGAGAAGCGAAGCCTGGGCGCTTGACTGTTCTCCACAGCCTTATTGCTAGAGGACCAAATCGCAGCAGCTCTTGCGACAGTTCACAGCTGTGGTACGAGTGCTGGGCGGCACTACATCATGGGGAAAGTTGATAGATCACAGCCCAAGCTGCAATTTGAGCAGCGCAAGTCACAGCACAGAGAGGAGGAGGCAGGGGCGGCAGCCACGGGGCAGGTGGATGCAATGGATGGCGCAGAAGGTGACATTCGCCATATATTGTCAGCTTTGCAGAAAAGTTTAAATACAATTGATGGAAAAATAGACTCTTTGGCATGCCGCATGGACCACATGACAGAGCGAATTTATAAGCATGCGGAGCGCTTAGATATGGCCGAAAGGAGAGTTTCCGAAGTGGAGGAAGCTCAATCTGAAGCGGACACCTCTCGCCAGCAAATGGGGAAGCTTCTATCCTCGCTGCAAGATAAAACAGAGGATTTGGAAGCCAGGCCATGGCGTAGCAACATACGAACCACGGGCCTTCCTGAATCCGCAGCAACGGGCAACATGGAGCTGTTTGTGGAACAATTGCTAGTGACCCTGCTGGGCCGCGACATCATCTCCCTCATGTTCATTGTAGAGCGCGCCCACCGCTCCCTGGGGCCGAAGCCGCCTCCTGGCGCACCTCCTCGCCCTGTGATTGCGAAGCTGTTAAACTATAGAGACAGAGACGCTGCATTAAGGCGCGCTAGGGAGCTGCGCGAACTCAAGGTTGAGGGATCTCTAATATCGCTGTTTCCGGATCTTACCCTGAAGGTGCATGAGGCGAGACAGCAGTTCGTGCCACTGAAACGCAAACTGCGGGAGCAGGACCTTGAGTACTCTATGCTGTATCCTGCTCGACTGAGGGTCATAATGAATGGTAGGGTGAGAATCTTCACGGATCCTAAAGTGCTACAAAAGGCCCTTAAAGACTACAGCAAGCTAGACGCGCCGACACAGTGGCCCGAGGAACTAGCTGATGCACCCGGCGGAGGCCTGGAAGAGCAGGATTGACATTTTATTGGTCTGATTCTCTTTTGTACTTCCTAGTAGCTGTTTGTAATAATGTCATCGCAGTTAGAAGTTGGGGGGTGGACGCGATATTCTGTGCAATTTGGCGCAGCTTGGGCGCGATGGTGAGGGTGGCTAGTGGTTCGATCTGTGGGGCTGGAACTAAAGCGAGGCAATTCTCTTATCGCTAGCAGATCAGCCTACTCTACACTGAGTACGAGCCCCGCCGGAAGGCACAGGGACGCCTAATCTAAAATTATTTGGGGGCTACCCCCTCTTATTCCCTTCTAACACACGGATTCCCCTGTATGTAACAAATAGTGTCTGGACGGCTGCGAATCATGGGACACTGAGTGCAGTTGTAGGTAACATCCACCCCTGCTTGTTACCCACTGTTTTGTTAATGTTAGCATTGTTCGCTGTCTTTGTTGCGGCACCTGCTGGGGCCAATGTGAACATCTCTAGGGTGGGTTGTGTATCGTCCATGCTAAGTTGGGGTAAGCATGGCGTGGGAGGGGGGGGTTATGCTTTTTGTTTTTTACACAGTGTGTATGCAAGACATTCAGGAAATTTGGGCATGGGCATTCTCACACAAGGTGGAGGGGGGACGAGCCGCTGAGTCAGGATTGAGAAACATGGCTGGAGTGAATGCAGGTACATGGTAATAAAGTCCGTTTTTTAACTTGGAATGTAAGGGGCCTTAACGATTTTATAAAACTACGCAAAGTAGCAGGCTATCTTAAACGTCATGATGTAGACTTAGCTCTACTTCAGGAGACACACTTGCCCATAGATAGTAATGTGCTCACGCGCAGGCGTCTGCAGGGCCACTTCCACGCTGCAGGGTTTACCACACACGCTAGAGGGGTACTAACTTGGGTTAACCCGAAATCTGGGATCACATTGAAGGTCCTCGACACGGATCCCAATGGCAGATATGCCCTATCGAGATGTGCTGGGAAAGGTATGGATGCGCTCATAGTCAACGTATATGCTCCTAACTATGACGACCCTAATTTCTACTACGCTTTACTTGAGCGCATGCAGAAAGTTTCTTCCTTACCACGGATATGGGGGGACCTTAACTTTGTCCTGGACCCGGCGCTAGACCGGTCTGGGGGCCCACCTCGTCGCCCTTCGTTGGCTGCTAGAGCCATAAATGATATTGCTACACAGTTAGACCTCCTAGATGTTTGGTGTGCGCGCTCCCCGGGTGCGGGGGGATTCACCCATTACTCAGCCCTGCATGAACTTCATACCAGGATTGACTACTGGCTCATCTCTAGATCATTGTTTTCTCGGGTGAGTGGCTGCTCAATCCTAGCCCGCTCCTTCTCTGATCACTCCTTGATATTGCTGGAATTGGCGGTCCACTCCGCGAAGCCAGCTCTCTTCACCTGGAGGTTCCCTCCATATTCTGTCCTCGACACGGTTTTCAAATCGGAGTTGGCCGTTGCCATAGAGGATTTTTTCAGGATAAATATAGGCACAGTCCAGCAATTCTCTACGGTATGGGAAACCTTTAAAGTTTATGTATGCGGATGACATGCTCTATATCCAAGCACGCTGGGGTGCTCTGCTCAATTAGGAACCGTTTGTCAACTCTAAGGAATCAGTTTTCCAGGTTGGAGAACGAAGTCCTGAGCGGAGACGCTCCGAGAGCTACAGAGGACCTAAAAAAAGTGCTAGAGGAATACCATGAGACAGCGGATAGCGAAGTCAAACATTTGGGGAAATATGCTGTCGCCAAAACATATGGTGAGGGCGAGAGGCCGTGTTCGGTGCACGCATCGCTACTGCGGAACTCCAGGGAAACTGGTTCAGTGACTGAGCTATTGGACCCTGAGGCCGGTGCTCTGAGTGACCCAGCACAGATAGCTGGGAAATTCAACCAATACTACGCGGAACTATATTGCTCTAAGATGGTAGCTGACGATTCACTAATACTGGACTACTTGGAGCACATTAAATTGACATGGCCTACCATTGAGCACAGGGAGCACTTAATGGGTCCACTAGATCCCAGCGAAATACGCACAGCGCTCAATTCTATGCGCGATGGTAGTGCACCAGGACAGGACGGTCTCACGGTGACGTTTTATAATGCGTTTATAGAACTGCTCGTCTTGCACTTGACCACACTATTCAAGGAGATGAGGGACAGTGGCATAATGCCCCCCTCAATGAGAGAGCCCTTAATTGTAACAATACTAAAACTGGGGAAGCCTCCGAACGAGTGCTCGTCTTACAGACCACTGTCTCTTTTGAACGTGGATGCCAAAATATTCGCCAAATATGGTCGGCACAGAGCAGGCAGGCTTCGTCCCGGGGCGAACTTTGTCTTATAACTTGAGGACAGTCTTCGGTGTGATCCAACACGTTAAGCCGGAAGTCAAGCCAGCTGCTGTCTTCCTAGACACCGAAAAGGCTTTCGACTCTGTAGAATAGATATTTATGAAGGCAGTGCTGAGACGGTTCGGAGTGGGAGAGGTCTTCCTTAATTTAGTGTCAGTCCTTTACAACGCTCCAGCTGCCAGGGTCAGAATTGGAGACACGGTTACTGGACCCATTGGGATTGCGAGGGGCACCCGCCAGGGCTGCCCTTTATCCCCGCTGCTGTACGCTTTGGTAGCGGAGCCCCTGGCGTCCGCCTTACGGTAGTATCCTGGCCATAGGGAGATCCGCTTTCCTAATTACAATCTCATTGTGTCGGCGTATGCGGATGACATGCTCTTATATGTTCGCGACCCGGGGACCAATCTAGCTCCTGTATTGAGAGATGACCCGATATGGCGGAATCTCGGGGCTCAAAATTAATTGGGCTAAATCTATTATTGTTCCGCTGACTCGGGCCATGACCCCCATAGACTTAGAATTTCCCCTGAAGTGGACCCTGGAACCAGTGCGTTACTTAGGCATTCATGTCCTTTCAAACTCGGAGTTGGTACTCTGAGAATTACGGTAAAGCAGTAGCCAAATTGGAAGAGGATGTTGATTGATGGATCCGTCTACCGTTGTCATTGATGGATCGCATCTCACTTATAAAGATGGTTATATTACCCAGATTTTAATTCCTGTTTCTAAACATCCCCATGGTGCTTCCGAAACACATGTTTGTACCCATTCGCTCACACTTGGTGCGACTAGCCTGGGCTGGGAAGCAAGTGCGTAGCAAGTGGGAAACCCTTACACTACCATACTTCATGGGCGGTCTAGGTGCCCCAGATTTGGAATTATATTATAGGGTAGCACAAGCTTCCCATACTCATTACTGGGTACATGGCCCGCAGGATCTCCCACATCTGCAGATAGAGCGCCTGGCAGCTGCCCCCTCTCCTCTTCCGCTAATGCTGTTTCAGCCTCCCTTGAGGCGGTCCGAGATTCTGGACTCCATTAACTCCACTACCCATGCCTGGCAGAACTTATTAAAACGACAGGCAGGTGCCCTCTTGTACTCCCCGTTGACTGTGGTGGAGTGGTGCAGCTGGCTCCCCATCAGCGCAGAAAAAGAGGTTCTGCAGGCTTTGGCTTCGCTTGGTATTAATAAAATAGGTGGTTTATTCACTGAGGGAAGGGTCCGTAGATATTATGAGATTGAAGCTGAAGGCCTGACCGGCACACCGCTGACGCGATTTCACCTTTATAGGGTGCGGCATGCCATGCGCAAGCTACTTGGCGAGGATATGCAGGAACCCCCTGAATTGGCTGCACTCTGTTTCTTACTGCGCACTGCCTCCCCCAACCAGATGGTCTCCATTATTTGATATGTCACTGGAACACAGAAGGACACAATGCACCAAAGCTAGACTGGAGTGGCAGAACGATTTGGGGGTTGCCCTGGATGACGCCACCTGCGTTATTGCTGAAGTCACTCAAAACATATCAGTGAATGGGAGGCTCCGCCTTATTCATTTCAAATTTCTTAATAAAATTTATTACACCCCGGAGAGATTACACCGCTACGGTCTAAGGGAAACAGCGAACTGCGAACGATGTGGAGCTGGGGAAGTGGGGTTCATGCATGTTGCCTGGTGCTGCCCGGGAGTAGCGAAATTCTGGGGACAGATTTTCCTAACCTTAAACGACATTACGGGCCTTACACTCGCACCTGAGCCCCTATTGGCCCTGTTAGGATATACTAGTAAACTACAGAAAGACGTTAGAAGATTAATAGCAATGGGTCTACTGCTGGCAAAGTGTAGAGTCTCAATGTACTGGGCCCGGGGGCTGCACCCGTCCGTTGCAGGCTGGTCCAAAGACATGTTGTATTGCAATACACAGTCAGAATTGTACAACGAACTATTACCCCCACAAAACCGTCTCAAATGTTTTTGGGGCCTATACCAGCAGTATTTGGTAAGGAAACTGGGGAGGCGGAAGGGGCCGTTGCTGACTAATACTGCTGGATAACCCCTGAAGGGATGCGCGGTATCTCCACGGCCTTTGAATTAGGGGGATGTATTTGCTGCCTGGGTTGACGTGCTCATCAAACACTGTATGATACTGCTAGGTAATATGTAGCCGAATGGTTGCTAATGTACATTCCCATCATTGCTTGTGCCTTAGCTTAGTGCGTCTGTCCTGAGTGTATGATATATCCCGCTCATATTGCTGCATAGTGTGTGTTCTGATGCTCTTACGACATGGCTAGTTAGCCCCTTGTATTATGCAGGCTGTTCCTTCATCTCTGTTCTAGATGGGTGTACCTGTTGCTTGGTGACGGGCGCTTGTCAAATACTGTATGTTGTTACCAGGCCTCATGCAGCTATATGTCTGTAATGTAACACCGACTCTGTTGCTCGCATCCTTGCTTTGCCTTTCTGCCTTGAGTATATAATGTAACCCGCTTATATCACGACACACTGTGTATTTTGTGTTCTGCTGTAAAATCTCTAAATAAAATAAAATAAAATAAAATTTTAAAAACTACTCCTTTCCTATACTTAATGGATTCTGTAACCGCTCCCCCCACCCTGTAGAACAGTTGTGCTCTATAATTACCCACTACTATGAAGATACATGCTGGGCTTCACGCATACTTCCATGCACGATCTTTCAAACGCCCAAGTTTACAGATAGGTGTCCAGTTTAGTTAGTTAAGGAGAGAGTTAGGATTGCATTATTCTGGAGAACTGTTTTTTAAGCCAAGATCTGTTCATGTCCTTCTATTGTATCTCACAAGTACACTGTACCAGAATATCATGCAACTTTTGTTACTCTATGGCCAAAGTATGCTGACTGTATCGTGACTTCACAAAATGCAATAAAGTTTGTGTTAAACAAACAAAATAAAACTGAAATAAACTGTTGTGGTTCATCAAAAAGGTAGGTGTTGGAGAACAAAAGGGGTAACCGAGCAATGCACAAACTTGTAAACCAACTCCTTGCTGACCATATACCTGTGTAAACATCACATATTACTTGCCCAACACACCGTTGGACTACATGGAAACAGAGTAAATAACAAGGAATCACACTGCTATTACTTGAAGAGCTATTGTATGTATTTCAAAGCAAATCACTTACAGATTGGTTCCGACTCTTGATTGCAATTCAGGTATTCTGATTCTCAGTTGGGAAGCTCTGAACTTTCTCAATTTGTGAGAAATAATGGAGGTCTTCCGCCACTCACTCTAACTCTAGAAGGCTAGAGAATAGCGATTCTCCAAGTTAAATGCCAGGAAAATCTGAATTTCATTAAAGACACGGAGGCTAACATTATGCATTATTCCTTTAATGCCACTCTACACAGCCACTTGAAAGTCATACATCATAAAGAAAACCATTCCAGAACAGAACCTTCATGTCATATAATAAACTCATGAATGTAACAGTATTCCTCTTTGAAATGCGAAAGAAACTCTTCCTTCATACACAAATGAAGTAATTAAATCCACTGGCAGCTCAAGAACATCAGGAAAACAAAGCTTCATAGTTGAACAAAGATAAAAGAAATCCCTGGCCACGCCAAACTCCAGAAAGATGAGACTACATACAGGAAGTGAACTATTGGACATTACCTGAAATTAAAGAGCAACGTTAATACTCCAGCTTAAGAATTAAAATAACTTCCAAAATCATTAAGAACAACAAATCATGAGGAAACAATGAATGCCTAACTACCTAGCATTTACTTTCGTATGATCCTTTTCTTTTCTTTTTTTTCTGAAACTTCTAACAGTCTTCAATGTTTCTTTTTGGTTTTTTTGCATTGTTTTGTTATCCAAAACTCCACTTAGGATGGGCGAATGGGATAATGTTAGCCTCCGTGTCTTTAAGGAAATTTAGATTTTCTTGGCATTCGGTATTTCATTACAAGACCGGAGGCTACCATTATGCATGTTGGTAGTCCTGCAAAACTACATTAGACATGTGCTCAATAGGTTTACAGTAATGCTTTGAACAGGTATCATTATTTGACCAATCAGGGGCCCTCAAATTGTCCTCCAGGGTGCCACCTTTGCAAAAAGACTGACAAAGCCATATCTCCCCTCATGAAATGATCTTGAAACTTCTGAAGGTCAATACCAGCTAATTGCATAGTCCATTTGACCCACCTTGCAATCGTAGCAGAAGTTACCACTCTAAAGGGTTTCACAACGGAAATCAGAAGATGGTCAGTACCATCAGGACGACGCTCGCTCATCCTGGAGTCATATTCTTTCATGCAAATTACAACACACAATTGTTTGCAAAAATCAAATTTGGGATAACATATGGTGTCAGACATCATTTTTGTTCTCCTAACAATCTCAAAAATGTACCCCAAAGGCATCATAAACCCTGTTACGTACCTCTAAAGATTTAACGTCCGACACCCGTTGACAGGATATTAAACAGAGCAAGGAAACTTGCTTTATTGAGAGTTTTCTCAGATTCAAACATCTATTACTCTGCCATGATGAGAACATCCCCAGCACTAAATTTACATCCCATAGGGATTCGTACTTGGGTCTAGGGGGGCTCCTTAACCTGATCCTCTTAAGAACCCTACAGACCAGGACATTTTTTTCAACGCTTCTGCCATTTGCTAAAGCATGACCAGCCGAAACTGCAGCTATATAGCAGTTAAGCTTTCTGTAACTAAGGCCCCTATCAAACTGTTCCACTAACAAAATTTACTACTTCAACTTTAGGAGCCTCCAGGGATCCAAATCCCTTTCCAAGCTCCATTGTACCCATGTTTTCCATATTCCTTTGTATCTACTGCGGGTTTCTGGAGCCCAGGACTCATTGAGGAGTTCCTCAGCTCTTCCCGAAAGGCCTGACATCTCTCTATCTCCTGATATCCTCCAGGCAAGAAGGCTCAAAGTTCCTGTCAGAACCAGGAGATGCCCCCTTCCATCTGCGTCTCTTAAGAGACCCACCCTCCGCAGGCAGAAAAAACGGTGTGTTGCAGGCCAGCTGCAAGGTCATTGGAAACCATGTCAAATGGAGTTATCAACACAAGTAAGCAATCTCTCCTCTCTCACCTTCTAAAGAACACTCTGAAACATTGTGAATAGAGGAAAAGGGTAAATGTGGGTCCCCTTCCAACTCTGTAGGAATGCGTTCACTGCCAGAGCACTCGGGTCTGGGACCCAGCTGAAGTATCTCTTCAGTTGAGATGTCAGCCTGCTCACAAAAAGATCTACCTCAAATGGACCCCTCAACTGAGACAGACTCCTAAAATAGGTCTCTTCCAACTTTTAGTCGCTGTAATCTCTTAAAAACCTTGAGTTCCAGTCCGCCGTCACATTTGTGAGCCCTCAAGGTGATCCTGTGCTCTAAGCAAAACATCCAAAGTTTATTGGCCAAATCTGATAGGTCTGAGGACTGTGTACCTCCTAACCGATTTATGTATGCTACAGCAGACACATTGTCCATCTTCAAAAGAACTGCTCTGTCCTGCAAACAATGTTTGAAGCTCATAAGAGCTTAAAGGCCTGCAGTTAACTTCAAATACTTTATGTAATGTGACCTTTCTGTGTGTGACCACAGAACCCCCTGTGTCCTGCGTACCCTGACGAGCACCCCAGCCGTGAAGGCTCGCATCCGACTCCAGAATAAATTCTAGGGAGCATCCAAAGATCGCCCGGCCATTTCAGGCATCCAGATTCCCCAGCCACCGTTTCAACTCTAATCTGGCTTCCTGATCTAGGTATACCCTGTCTCCATACCACAAGCCTCCTCCCAGTCCTTTCGCCTTTACTCTCTGTAAACCACAATAGTGTAACAGTCCTGGAAAAATTGCCTGAATGGAAGAGGAGAAAAGGCCCAAACGCCTGGCAAGCTCTCGAGGTTAGGCACCCCTGTTTCAGTACATACCTTATCCCTTTCCAAATCTTGGTAATCCTCAAGGGTAAAAGCAGAACCACCTTCACTGTAGCTGAAGTGAAGCCTAAGAATGATAGAGACCAGGAGGGATAAGATAGCCTTCTCCCGTTTATTATGATACCCAACCTTTCCAGGAGAGTTATAACCATATCCAGATCTTTCAGAACCTGCACTTGACATTGGGACATAATAAGAATATTGTCCAAGTGGACAATCGTACATACCCCCTCTCCCTGAGAAACGAAGCCACTGCTCTCATTATTTTAGTAAAGCACCAAGGTACAGAAGTAAGACTGAAGAGAAGAGCCCACAACTGATCGAGATGGCCTCGCCAGGTGAACTCGAGATAACACTGGCACTCCCTGGCCATAGGGACGGTGAAGTAGGCATCCTGTTGGTCCAGCTTGACCATCCAGTCCTTCTCTAACAACACATCTCTCAAAAGATGGATTCCTTCCATCTCGAAGTGTCTGTATACAAAGTACCTGTTCAGATCCATCAGATTTATTACAGGTCTCCATCCCTTGTCATTTTTTCCGCAAGGAAGAGTCTACTTACAAAAACCCTGCACTCCAAGGGTACTTCTACAATGGTGCCCTTCTGTAGCATTAAATTCACCTCTTCTACCACCTTCTGCTGGTCTACAGTTAAATTGAACTCTCTTTGGGGAGCAGTTTGAAGGGGTACCTCTAGGAACTCTATTTTGAATCCCTGAACAGTTTCTGGAACCCATGGATCCTGTGTAAAGGTTTCCCAAGCCTGGGAAAAAGTCTGAGATGAGAGGCCAGCCATCATGGCCGCGAAGACGTGGCTTCGCTCGGCTCCGCGGAAGAGCCCTGTGGGAGAGCTGTTTTCTCTGCCCAGTCCCGGGCAAATGGCGATCGGTGAGCTGGGACTGAGCGAGTAACTAGATGCGGACACTCTGGGCACTTGTATGGGGCAGGAGGGGGTCCAAACTCGGCCCTTCACTGAATGCGGGGATCGCGGCCGCCTAGTGAAAATGGCAGACGCATCTAGCAGCGACAGCCAATAGCCTCAGAGGTGACCACTGTGTGAGAAGTTGGCCTGGCATATGCTGTCCACTAATTATAGTGGGCACCTTGCACCAGTCCAAACAACCCCTTATTGGAGATAGGTTAAAGACAACCTTATTGAAAGCTATCCTAGTGGTAGCTATGGAGAGCAGCCTTCAGGCTAAGTCTTGAAGGAATGTAAAGCAGCTTGTTTTACCAGTCTATAATCTCTTGAGTGATCAAATGAAAGAGCACCACACCAGGTATATATTCAAAATATATGTATTTATTGCTAAACACACCCCTCTAGCCTCTTTATGAGGCTAGAGTTCGAAGTACACAAGTTATAAGTTATTTAAACACAGTAATAGCACAAATACACGTTTGGGCCCTAGGGCGTACCAAACCATATACCAATAAAGTGGTATAAGAACCACGACTGAGCTAGACACTAGGCCTAGAGCCTCTAGAAGTGCTAGGACCACAAGGAACCACCCAAGGTAGTGACACAGGGGACCCACGGGGGACGCGTGCAGTGTAAATACACAGCCGCGAATCGCCGTTAACTTCTATGGAGAAAGTCGCGGTTTGGAAGTTAAAGAAAAGGGACACTTAAAGAAGGACTTGGAGCAAACCCTTTGAGAACTAGGTCGTTCTAGAGTCTCTACCCACGGGAGCACCGGAGTACTCTTGTTACCTCACCCAGGGAAGCCGGGTGCATAGGTGCCTTTCGGGGTCGGGTTTCGTCGTCGATTTGAATGGCGATCTGCTGCAAAGTGCTGCTGGCGACCAAGTGGAAAGTGTCCGGGTGGATCCAAGAGTGGATCGGAGATCTGAAGAACCTGAAAGCAGAGGGGACAGAGTCTGGGTCACTAGCCAGTGACCAGGAAGGCGATGAGCGGATGCCCACCGATGTAGAGTGCTTCAGGTAGGTTGACGGTCGTCTTGACTCTTCAGCCACGAGGTCCAGGAGGCGTTGTCGGCGACCAGGAGCAGGATTCGGGCTGGTACACGATGTCTGTCGAGTGCTGAGGTGTCGGCGACCGGATTGGACCCAACAAGCCTTGGCAACGGCAAGTCTCGATGTAGATGAAGAATGACGATGATGCAGACCAGCACGGTCTGAGGAACTCACCCAGCAAGGGTGAGTGAGGGCAAGCCTGGAGCAACCAGGGAGCCCAAGAAGAAAAGGATTGGCCTTCGTGAAGGGCTACTAGCCAACGGGCTAGCGACCGCGAAGGAGCCTCGAGACGGTGCACGTGGAGCTGGCTCACAGGACACTCGTGGAGTGGAGGCCAGTGATCTTCGGTGCAGTTGGTGCTGGAGGCTAGGGCTACTCTGAGCCCAAAGCACGACTTCGTGGGAGACCCAGAAGAGGATGCACTAGCAAATGCGTGCGGTGTCCAGGGGTCACGGTTCCTCGTTACCCACGACAGCTACGGGCCTCAGCTTTGCTGGGGACTCAGGGCAGCCTCGGGGAAGTCTGGAAATCCACCTCTGGTGATGCAAAGACTTCGGTGTCCGACGGGAGCTTAGGCGATGCAGACCGGACAATTGCTTCTTTGGTGCCTGCCAAGCAGGGGAGTCACTCCTTGACCCCAAGGGAGATTCTTCTGTCCTCTAGTCTTGAGTAGAGCGTCGAAGGTCCAGGATTCAGTGTCAGAGTTTCGTCCAGGGGTAATCTAAAGTCCTAAGGACTGGGTTCCTATACTTATACTAAGTTTAGGGGTTGGACTACTCTGTGGCCCCACCTGTGGGTGGGTCAGGGCAGAGGGGTGGCTACACCCCTTTCCCTTTGTCCAGTTCGCGCCAAAGCAGGGGCTGCAAGCCCCTGATCCGGTTTGAACTGGGGTATGCACAGGGACACCAAGTGAGCCCCCAGTGCAGGACTTCAAAGCACCCGAAAGTGCTCTCGCCTTCCCCAATACACATTATCCTGTCTGGGGAGGTGGTCACACCTCCCTGGGACAGGAAACCTATTGTCCAGGCCTCCCCTGCCGGAGTTTTGTCCAGCAGCAGGAGGCCAGACTTGTGTCTGTGGCAGCAGCATCCATTTTGTGATGCCAGGGCTTTAGAAAGAAGTTACCGGCCAGGCCAGGGTTAACATGTCTCTCCTCTAGAAGGGTGGAATGCTACCCCCCGCCGCCAGAATTGGCGGGGGTAGTATTCCAAGATGTTTGACACCAAACACGACATGTTTCGGTGCAGCCATCCCAAAGTTAGCATTTAACGCAAGGTTATAATGCGCTTAAGAGTATATGGTCAGGCTGCACTACAAACAGCATCAGAGAAGGGTCTCCGAACGCTGCAGAGGGGCCCTGCTCATGCAGGGGGCACCCTCTCACATAGGAACCACGCACTGTGCCTTCAGGATTGATAAGGCCTGCCATAGGAGTGACTTATAGGTTTATATGTGTGTATGTATATAGTGATATAGGTAACCTATATCACAGTAAGGGGTGCATGCACCACCTTACCCAGGCTGCAGTAGCAGACCTGTGGTGTCAGTTTGGATGGCCTTCCAGGGGTGGCACAATACATGCTGCAGCCCCTGGTAGGCCTCTGAGGTACCTATGCCCTTGGTACATAGTATACCATATACTAGGGACTTATAAGGGCACTCCAGATTCCAATCAGTGATGTGCCTAAGGCACATGGAAACCATTTTAGAGAGGAAGCAGCTAGGCTGGGGTTCTGATTAGCAGGGCCCCAGCCAGACTAAGGTCGAAAAACAGTGAAGCATCAGCAAAATGTGGGGGTACCCATGTGAAGCAGATCCTACTCTCCTATACATTGCAGCGAAGACCAGCGCAGACTCGGTGGCAGACGGGGTGCGGAGCAAGGAGCAGCGCTCCGCTGGCGCCGACGCCCTTCCGCTGACACCGGGCCCTTTATGCAGCAGCGGGCTTCGGGATGTGGTGAGCGGAGGCGCCAAGGTCCTGAAATGGCGGCTGTTCCCGGCAGTGGCAGACGGCTCTAGCGCAGATTCGGGGGCGCGGGCCACACTGGAGCCCAAGAGAGGGCCACTGAACGGGCCCGCACTTCTCCTCTCATGGTCCTGGATGCTGCACAAGGAGCCCAAGGAGATGTGGTGGCCATCGGATCCGGCGACACCGGACAGTAGGAGCGCTCCCCCCCCACCCCCCGCGCCACTGACCTGCAGAGCCGCGAGTGAAGGGCTGAGCCTGCAGCAGAAAAGGAGAGAAGCAGGTGAGTCACCCAGGCCGGTCCCGCTGGTTCGTTCTGCGCGCTGGGGGAGGCAAGGAGCTCCGGGAGAGGTGCCTGGGCCCATGCCTGACCCTAAGATGGCACCCCATTTTCGATCAATCAAGGCAACAGTGAAATCAGCACAGATAGGACCCACACACCTCATGCACTTGGAAGGCCCAACCCTAGAAGCCATCAGAGGAGCACGCAGTCCGCCTAGAGGAGGGGGCCTACCCGGGCTATTGCTGCCTTGGGTGCAAAGAAACGACTCCGCAGACTCCTCACGACGACACCGCTTCCCCCCCACGACCATGTGAATCAGGAGCGGAGGGCGGTGGGGTGTGACAAAGAGCTGCCCCTATGCCACCCAAAAAAGGGCAGCCCAACAAGGTCTCCAGCTACTTCGGGGCGTTCAAAACGGGTGAAGTGCAGGAGGAAGAAGGTGTTCAGGAGACAGGGAGAATGGCGCTCACCCGGGAAGACCTCCTCGCAACCCTAAAAGAATTTAAAAGGGAGCTCCGAGAAGATATTAAGGCGGACCTAGGAACCTCCTTTGAATCCTTCAAGTCTGAAATGGGGACAAAAATCATTGCGCTTGATCCAGCGCGGCTAATATAAATTTCTCCTTTGGACACGAATCCAGGTAAATCATTCACATCAACTATACCATATGACGGTGGGGCCCATAACACCGCATCTCATACACTCAGTCGTTCACTGGATTACACACCAAGGAGAAAAATGAGTTGCTGGAGGAACGGGATACCTTGTTAAATTTGACAGATTAATACCTTAAACATCATATACATTTAGCTTTTAATCCTGTCGGTTCTAAACATCAAGGTATTCCGCTCTTTGGTCAATGGACCAACTAGTAGAATAAGTTGATTTTTTTGTTTACATTTTTTTATTGGGATTTGCATTTTCCATGGTACATAATTGTATTACGTTGATTATACATAATAACAGGTGAACTCAGGCAGTGCAGATATCAAAAAACCTACATTATGGAGCATCCATCTCGTCGTATATCCCAGAGTTCAAGTGAGAAACATTAAATTGTACATGGATTACACCTTAAGAGGTCTGATGCGAAATTTGGTAGGCTGATTAGTGCCATGTGTCTGTATATGTGGGTTCCCGCAAGGGTGCAGATTGATATGTAGTCCCCCACTCCATCCCTGTCTATCTCTTTGGTTGATGACTATGCTTTTGTTCCCAATATATAGAAGCTAACTTTGCGATGTCATAGGGTGAACATGAAACAGTGAACTGTGGGGGGGGGGGAGGAGGGGAGGGGTCTGGGGAGTCCACAAATAAAAAACATTGTAGTAAGTATCTGTCTTGTGGTCGGTTCCAGTTCTTCTACAAGATGTCTACAGCATCGGAATCGGGGAACTAAGGATGCCTAGGGTAGATTATGTCTCCTGTCACAGGTCGGGGTGCTAGTCTGGCGGGACCCTATTATAGGAGCAGTCCTTCTTCTAATGTGGCTACTAGGAGTTCGCATTTGCTCGTACCATCGGGGACAGGGGTGGAGTCTGGGATTGGGATGGCGTAGCCTCGGGTGATTCTTCTTGTGTTGTCTCTTGCGTGAACTGAAACAGGAGTTGTGCCCATTCCATGGAGATGAGGTGTTTGTGAATCTCTTTCACCTCCTCCTCCCGCAAGATTGTTTCCTCCGCTGCCCCCCATTTTTTAACCGCCCCTATCCAGGCTGCCTCAGGGGGTCCTGCTGGTGCTCTCCAATGCATGGCTATTCCCCGTTTCGCCAGGAGTATGGCTAAGGATGCAAACCTGCCCTGCACTTTTTCTGTCTTCCGCCTGCGGAAGACTCCCAGGGCGCATGCCTCCCATGTGGTAATGTGCGTGAGGTGTACGGTCGCCCTCAGTACCTGATGTATCCTACCCCAATATGGTTGGATTGTGGGACAGTCCCAGAACATGTGTTTGAAGTTGGCCTCGGGTGTTTGGCATCTGGGGCATGCGAATTGTGTGTCGGGGTAAAAACGATGAAGCTGGTGCGGTGTTAAGTACGCGCGATGTAAAACATTGAATTGGATGTTTTTGAATCGGGCGTTCCTTGAAACTTTCTTTGGGTATTCTAGAGCTTTTTCCCATTCTTGGTCATGAAGCACTCGTCCTATTTCGTCCTCCCATTTTTGGCGTAGGGCCTGCAGAGGGGCCGTGGTCAGTTCCCTAATTGCCTTATAATGCCAAGTGACTAAGTGTCTGCCCCTGCCCATACGTAGGATTGTATGTAGTACCGGGTGTGTCGGTGGTTCCCCTTCAGTGAGATCCCAGCATTGTCGGGCGCTGTCTACCAATCGTCTGTGCACTAGGAATTGTCCTGGGGGGAGATCATAGCTATCCCTCATTTGGGCATATGTTTTCAGCTGCCCATCTTCGAACAGCGTTTCAATCTCCGTCACTTCGTGTTTCGTCCATATCCGGAGGGCTCCGGATGTGTAGTAGTTCTCTCTCTGTGGGAATCCCACTAGTGGGAGCTGTGGGGAGTAGAGGGGTATGCCCCGTGACATGCGGT
Organism: Calotriton arnoldi; assembly: GCA_963921515.1. Taxonomy (NCBI): domain Eukaryota; kingdom Metazoa; phylum Chordata; class Amphibia; order Caudata; family Salamandridae; genus Calotriton; species Calotriton arnoldi. The sequence continues at coordinate 626,670 of CAWUFW010006230.1, forward strand.
GTATACGCATCATGCATTTGCGGGCTATCGACACCTGTAGGGGGTGTGTACACATAGGCTTAGTGCCCGGCATCAGCAATCTCCGGATGGCCGGGAGAGGTATCCGACCTTCGTTAGTAAATGTCTCCTCTATGTGGCGTTCCGCTGTCCAATGGGACAGCCATTGAAGCTGCGCCGCTAGGAAATAAGCTTCGAAGGAGGGGGCCCCTAAACCCCCTTGTGTGGTAGGTAAGTAGAGGGTGCGTAAGGCTACTCTGTGTCTGCCGCCTCCCCATATCAACATCGTGAGTAGTGTGTCTAGCTCTTGAAAAAAGGAGCGTGGCGGTATCACCGGGAGATTAATGAAGGAGTAGAGCAGTCTGGGCACCATGATCATCTTTGCTAAGGCTACACGCCCTATGGGGGCCAAGGGCAGGGTCTTCCAGAAGGCAATTGCCGCTCGCAGCCCCGCTAAAGTTTTGCGGTGGTTCCCCTCGTAGAGATCTTCGGGTGAATGGTACAGCCTCACCCCCAAGTATCGGGGTGCTGCTCCACTCCAACCAAGTGTCTGGGGTCCTATCATGATCTCCGAGGGGGCTAGGTGAGGGCTAAGGGGAAAGATCGTCGATTTTCCCCAATTGACTTTAAGTCCGGAGACCTCTGCGAAGTTCTGTAATATTTCCCATATCGGCGTAAGATCACTTGTGATATCCCGCACATAGATCAGGAGATCGTCGGCATATAGCGATAAACTATGAACCGTGTCTGCGATTGGGATACCCCAGGCTTCGCCCTCTTGCCGCAGACGGATGGCTTGAGGTTCTACTGCCAAGGCGTAGAGGAGGGGGGACAAGGGGCACCCCTGCCTCGTACCTCGCTCCACCCGAAGTGGATCTGAAATGTACTTTCCCACTCTCACCCTAGTGGTGAGGCCCTTATAGAGGAGATGCGTATACGCCAATAGGGTCGGGCCGACATGCACTTTTCGAAGGACTGCGAATAAATATGGCCATCGGAGCGTGTCGAAGGCCTTTTCAAGATCTAAGATTAGGCATGCGGCCTGTGGAAAGTGGTCTCGTGCTCTGTCCTGAATGTGAAAGAGTCTACGTATATTCTGTGATACGTTGCGTCTGGGGAGAAAACCGTTTTGGTTTGGGTGGATCAATTGCGGGAGAACCTGTATGTATCTGTCTGCCAGTATTTTCCCTAAGATCTTGCAGTCCGCGTTGAGCAAAGTTATGGGCCTGTACGAGGACGGGAGAGTGGGATCTCTATTTGGTTTAAGGAAGGTGACCAGGGTAGATTCCCTAAGGGAGCTGGGTAGTTCACCTGTTTGTAGCGCTTCGTCGTATACGATTACGAGGCGCGGGGCCAGCTGCCTTAAAAAGGCGGTGTAGTATTCGAGGGGGAAGCCGTCCGCTCCCGGCGCTTTACGACGCGCCAATGCCCTGATGGCTTGGATGACGTCTGGAGATTTGATCTTTGGGTCTATCGCCTTCGTGTCCGCCGGTGGAATGCCAGGCAGAGGCGTGGATTGGAAGAAGTGGGATAACGTTAGATGCGATGACTGTGGTGAGGCTCGATAAATTCCCATGTAATAGTCGTGAAAAATGTGTAGTATATCTACCTGCGATTGTTTAAGGGTGCCAGACTTATCACGCAAGGTTGTGATGGGTGGCATGTCCGTGTCTTGTTTCGCGAGCCAGGCGAGGAGTGTATCTGCCCTATTCCCCTCTCGATGTACTCGGGCGGCATACGCTCTAAAATTGTATTTGCGGAGGTCACTCATGGTTTCCGCATATGTTGTTTTTGCTGTCGCCACCTGTTCTGGGGTAGCCTCCCCCTGATCTAGTTTTTTCTTTAGGCCCGCCAGTCGTGTTTCCGCAGTTTGCAATGACTGCTCTAGTACTTGCCGCACCCCTACTATGTGTTGAATGCAGTGTACCCTTGCCTCGACCTTAAATGCATCCCATTCTACTTATCTAGATGATGCTGTGCCCGCGTTTAATGAGAAGTATTCCTGAATGTGCTCGCCGTGTGTATGGTAAAAAGCCTGGTCCGTGAGGCATTCTCGGGGCAACTTCCAAGTAGGGACTGGGGGATGGGGTGGTCTCCATCTAAGGGTCACGGTATGTGCATCGTGGTCGGACAGTACTCTGCCTAGGTAGTCAGTGTGTTGTATTTGGGGGAGCAGTGCTGTTGAGCAGAGGAATCTATCGAGTCTAACTCTGAGATTGTGTGGGGCGGAGTAAAAGGAATATATCTTAGCGTTCGGATTCTTTTCTCGCCAGGCATCTACGAGTGTCCAATGGGTAACCCAGTTTTTAAACTGTTCTGTCTGTTTTAACGCGGGTGAATGTGCAGGCGGGGGATGAGATCTGTCTAAACTGATGTCTAGGGTGCAATTGTAATCCCCTCCCAGCAACCACGGTATCGCAGTGTATTGTGCTAGCGCCCCTGTGAGGCGGGTCCAATACTGCTCCTGTTCCACATTAGGGGCGTAAATGCTTCCTATCAGTATCTCCTTGCCCTCGAGGTGACCTGTTATTAGGGAGTACCGGCCCTCCTTATCCACCACCCTGGACTGTTCGCTGAAGGGGATCCCAGGTCTGATCCAAATTAAGGTTCCCCTGGCGAATGCGGAGTATGTTGTAGCACAGATAATTCCTCGCCATTTCTTACGTAGGCGGTCCACCTCTGTCCCCGTGAGGTGTGTCTCCTGGATGAAGAGCCACCTGTGCTTGCTGTCTTTTCATGTATGCATAGATTGCATACCGCTTGCTGGCTGTATGCATACCCCTGACATTTAATGTGACAACTTTCAGGTCTGTATTAGGGATCCTAGCCGTCATTTATGCCTGATGTTTGGGTGATGTGTCTCGTGGCGTAATGCCCCAGCATCTCTCGCGTCCCCCTTGTGTCTGGATGCCGATCTCTGTTAACCGAACCAACTTTGTGCATGTCGTGTGTTCGTGCCCCAGGGAATGTGGAAGGGATGTGAAACTGGGGGAAGTGAAATGAATCGGCGGGAAACCATCCCAACTAAAAGGACCTATCACTTGGGGCGATACGTCCAAACTGCACAACATGTGCTAACTCTAGTTCGTTACGTGGGGGAAGTGGTCGTCGGCCTCCGTCCGCCGCCGTCGCTGCAGCTGCCCGCTCATTGCCTGTGTCGTACTGTTACCACCGCCACTCAGTGGAGTCCAATGCGAAAACTGGTCTTCAGTCTCGCCAAATACCGGAGTGGTCACCAGGGCGCCTCAGCCATGTCGAGCAGCGTCTCTTAGAGTGGGAGGTATGGATGCCTCGAGCGTCCCCGTCCTCGGGGGTCTGGTGCGGCAACCTGGGAGTGTCAAATCAGAGTGTCTGCCGTTTGGGGGGTCACCATTGGCGGAGTCACCAAACCATCTCCCGGGGTGACTCCGCCGCTGCCCTCCTCTTCAGATGTAAACAGGTGCGGGTCCCTCTCGCCATCCGTGCTGTCCCCCGGGAGTCCGAACTCTGCAACTGCTTGAAGTGCTTTCCGGCGTTCTGCAATGATTTGAGTGAGGTCCGGAGAGTTCTTACTGGAGGAATCCGAGCGTGAAGTTAGTTGGGTGAGTGTGACCTTTTTCTGTTGCCGTCATTGGCGACCTGATGAACGAGTGGTCTGCACCTTTCTGGTGTTGTTCAAGTTCGCCAGGTGTTGGTCAGCCCAGTCGCTGGCCTCCGTGGGGTCCGAGAAGAAGTGCACAGTTCCGTCGTGGATGATTTTGAGCCGAGCCGGGAACAGAAGCGCATATTGGATGTTCTTTTGGCGCAGGACGCGTTTGACCGCTGCGAAGGTGGCCCTTTGTTGCTGGACTGCCCGCGAGTAATACGGGAATAGCATAACTTGCTTATCCTCCACTCGGATTATGCCCTGTCGTCTCGCGGCTTGGAGGATAGTGTCTCTGTCCTGGTAATGGAGCAATTTCAGAAGAAATGGTCGGGGTGGCGACCCCGGTGGTACTCGGTGTGCCCGTTCTATGGAGTAAAATGGGGTCAGTTCTCCTGCTGGAGTGAACGTTGCGATCCATGTTGCGATGTAGTTGAGAGGATTGGTCCCCTCTGCTCCTTCCGGCAGATTGATAATGCAGATGTTACTTCTCCGGGATCTAAGACATCTGTTCTGCTCTCTAGGATCCTCACCCGCGATTGCAGGTCTTTCAGGGTGTCTTGTTGTTGTTGCACTTGTGGTTCCAGAGTGTGCAGCGTTGTTTCCCCTTGTTTTACCTTGTCCACCAATTTCCTATGGTCATCCCGGAGTAAATTAAGATCCGTTGCTAGCTCTCCGAACTTGTGTTCCATGGTCACTCTCGAGTGTTCGATCGCCGCTAGGACTTTATCCAGTTTATTTGACATGGAGTCTGCACTTGCGGGCTCTCCTCCTGGTTGTGTGGTGTGGGACGCTGGGGATGTTGCCCTTGGGGGCCCCGAGGTCTGAGCTGTGCCCGTTGCGCATTGACGCCCCATGGTGATCATGTCCTCCGCCGACAGACCCCGGCTGCCACCCGCTGTGTTCCACCCGTGTGAGGGTCGCGTTACTTGTGGTCAGGTGTGGCTGCTATGATGCCTTGCGGTCTTCCTCGTTCTCGTTTCAATTGTGGTCCGCCGTAGTTACCCGAACTCTTCTCAGCATCGCCCTCGGGCTTCCTGGAGTGTGTCCTGTTTGAATCAGCGGAGGGCCCCCGCCGCATAAGGGGAGAGTGCAGGGTGTCCCGTCATCCCTCCGGTTCGACGTCTGCCTCGGTCTCAGTCGATTGGGGCCCGTTGATGGGCAGGCCCCGCTGGAATGACCCCCGCGTCCCACGACCTCCCGGCTATCGGCCCAACCACTGCCGGCGGGACTCAAGGCCTCCCAGAGCGCGGGGACCAGCCGCGGCCCATGCAGGCCTCGCCACGCGAGGGGAGCAGAAGTCCGGTTTCGGGCCTCTCCGGGATCTGTGCGTGGTGGAGGTCAGCCGCACACACCTGCTTCCCAGCAAATCATGCCTTCCCCCCCCACGGGTCTTAGCAGGGTCGTAAAATGAGCAGCGGGGCCACGGTTGGTCCGTAGCCTGTGGTCTGCCCCAGTCTGGGGGTGGGGGGTGGTGGCAATGTCGTGCTCCTGGGGCCCCCTGATTAGGCTGCCGATGTTTGTGCAAGTGTCACTTCGCACCCACCGGCCCCAGATCCTGGCCTCACAGCGTTGGGGGGCCTTTTGCAGTAGGGTGCTGCTGTCGATGTCTAGGGGATCCTCATCCAGTTGCCCCTCACTGTCCCTACCTTTAGGCTCGCACCTTGGGCATGTGCCCCCCGCGTGCCTCGAGGCCCAGCGCCACTGCGGGGGAGGGGCGTCGCTGCACAAGGTAGCGGTCAGCCCGCAGTCAATCCGCAGTCTTTGGTCGGCCCCTGGACCAGGGTGTCGTTAAGTCGTATCCCAGTGGCTCCCCCCGCATAGGCCGCCGATGCACCAGTCAGCCTCACTCCGCCCTACAGCCCACGGGTCCAGTCCCCGCGGAGCCGGGAGGCCCCCGCCGATGGCCAGGGGCACCACATCTAGTTGCCCCTCTGTGTCTCGATCAGCAGGCCCGCAGTCTGTTCGTGTGCCCCCCCGCGTGCCTCGAGGCCCAGCGCCGCAGCGGGGGAGGGGCTGGTCACCGCACGGTGGAGGGGGTCTCTGCGCGGGCCCTCCAGGCCCACCGGTGTCGTTTGTAGTGCGATCCCTGCAGGGTGGTACTGTTAGGCTATGCGGGTGTTGCGGCGATCCTGGGTTTAGGCGCGGTGTCCCCGCCGATAGGGGTCCTCTCTCGAGCAGGAGTTTTGGCCACCCGGGGGGTTCACAAGCGGCCGCTGTGACGCACTCACCTGCCCTCCTACGGTCTTTTCCGGCGTCTGGGCGGGCTCCGGAGTTCGCGTGGGGCACGCCGCCAGGCCTATGCGGCAGAAGCCTGATGTGCCTCGCTATCGGTCCCGGCCCAGATACGGGAGCGCTCGGGCCTCACAGGGTGCTGCCATTTTAGGATTTCGGCCGCAACCCCGTCGGAGCCTCCAGCGTCTTCATCTTTGCCGCACTGGTCATTTCTTCGGGACCAGCCCGTGCTCCCCGTGATCGCCGCTGCTGTACTGGCTGTTATCGCTGGTTATTGTGGCTGTGTGGCATATTATAGGCGGATTTTAGCGGGCTGCCGTGCGGAGCGCTAGAGGAGTGCTGCCGCCATCTTGGCCTGCTTGGCCACGACCCCCCTAGTAGAATAAGTTGATGGTGATTAAGACCAGCTCAATCATTTTAAAACCCTGTTAAATGTCAAACTTATTAATGAACTAAAGAACCACAGACTCATAGTTAATTTGAATGAAATTTTATCTAATTTCTTGCTTGCACGAGTGAGATTCTTAGTTTATTAATCACCTTAATACATTCATAACATTTATATAAGAAATTCTGTAAAGAAGTTAAATTTATGCATTACCCATTTAGATGTAGATAGGATTGGTTCACCAAAAAGAAGATAAACCGTAGATCACAGAATAGACTCCCAAACTGACTGACTGTCCCGCTAAATGGCCTCCTCGACGGGACCTCCCGTACAGATTTCCCGCAACGGTCTCGTTCCTTCCCCAGTCAAGTTCGAAGTCAATGGCAGCAATAGGTTCAAAATCAGCAGCCACAACAGCGGCAAAAAGGCAACCCAAAAGAAAGTAGCCTATGGAAGCAGCAGCAGCATTAGAGTCAACGGCAGCATCCGCATTAACATCAGGATTAACATTAACCCCTCCCACATAAGAGCAGTCCCTCTTATTCCCTACTTCTAGCTTACTACACAAAAAGTTGCAATGTTTGGGGGCAGGAATCACGCTAATTGGTCCATTTGAGGGGTGGCGAAGATCACCTCATCGCCTTCCTTGTTCAAACTGGTTTCGGGGATGTTTAAGAGTTCAATATTTCTCATGACCTTTGGGTAAAAGCAGTCCAATTTGACTATTCATAATGTTGCGATTCTGATGGTCACAATTTTGTCAGTCCATTGTTTCTCAATACTTTCTTTTCCCCATTCTCACGGATACGTGCTGAGTCTTTCTTGGCACTCTCCTCATGATAGGTCAATGTGTCCTTGACATCTCTCACTCCGTGCACAGGCCGTACCCACGTGGTTCAGCTCCATTATTTCTTCCGCTTAGAGGCCATCTTTGATTTCTTGCATGACCTCATCTGTCTCGGCAGCCATTTTCGCAGCATGGCCTAACAGGCCCGAACGAACTATCATAAGAACAAACACAATCAAAATTAAAACAAAGAATATAAGCCTTTCTGTTTACCACCCGTCATTCTAAGAACCCGTGTTAGGTGTTACCTAGCAGAAGCGACATTTAAAGCCATTTTACTTACCATCCGCATTCTTTGCCACAATACAATTTTACTACATAGCATAAATCATGCGATTTTACTCTAATTAGTACGCAAATCACAATATTAGTATCAATTTACTTCACAATTGTAAATAAATTAGATTTTGCACAAAATAGCAGTTACCGTTTATGTAATGTTTATTAAAGGTGCATTTGTAGGTTAATTCATCAAACAATTAGTACCGTTAATTTATTATTCTTATCAAGGGGGTTCCAAATTTATTTTATTTACCTTGCTCCATCAACTCCCCCCTTTGGTGATTTTAATATCACCACAAAAACCTTGTTATACAATTTTTTAGATAAATGTTTCTTGTCCACTTGCTTTTGTTAGTTCACACAACAGTGTTTTTCTCATCTTGTCTTTTTGACCTTTTGTATATGTTCTCTTTCAATTCTTCTAATTCTATTTCTCCCATTTCCCGTTCTCTTTCTTTATTTTTCTCATTTTCTCTTTTTATTCTATTTTGTGTTTTTCTCCTTTTAATACACACATATGCTAACTTTGCTGACAACATTGCTAATATTATCACTGTTACTGATATTAGTATTTTCCCAATAAGAGAACCACCTATTTCTGTGAACCATTTCTGTATTGAGGAAAAACTCTTACCAAGTTTCTCCCAGGCACCTTCAACCTCCAGTGGAGCAATTTCTTTGTGCAAATCAGTAATATTCTTTATATACTTCTGTATATTCTCACTTTTATCTGGAATGCAAGTGCAACAATGTTGGACTTTCAGCATTCCACAGACTCCACCCTCTTTTGCCAAAAGAATGTCAAGGGCAAGTCGATTTTGCATTACCATAGCTCTCATGGCAACCATTTCGGTATTTACCATCAAGAACCCTCCAGCAGTATTCGTTGATAAACGATCTACTACTGTGGACAATTTCCGAATCTTAAATGCATTCAAAGATATACCCACTGCTGGTATCAATGCTCCAAAAATGTCACCTACTATCTCTGAAAAACTTTCCCTCCTTCTACGTGTTAATGTTTTACCCATCTCGTGTATTCCTTTTTCTCCTCTCTCCACATGAAAAATCTTTGGAAAGACCAGGCCTAAATAACATGACCCATACCAGTGGTCCGGCAACCTATAATAAGCTCTATTTCCACAAATATAATAGATCCCTGGAAATATTGGATCTTTTCCTCCTTTAAATCCCCATCCTCCTAAAATTTTATATGTATCTCGGCATTCACTGGAACCCACGAAATAGTTATCATATATAGTCCTATTTCTACTAATACACAACTTTCCCTGTTGGGGCCAATCCAAAACCATAGCTGCATTTGTCTCTCCTTTGTCATGATTTTTCTCTTCAAACGCCCAAAGTGGTGTTTTTGTCTTTTCTTCTATTACCTTTCTTTGAAACTTAACTCTTCTGTTTTCTACCATCTCCAAGAAGACCTTTTCCTCTTTCTTTAATTCACAGGTAAGATTGTGTCTAACTACATACTCTAATGTTAAATCTTTATTTTCTAAGAAAAATTCACCAAACATTTTTGCTTCTTTCACCTTATTTAGTTCAGGAATTATAGGAACTTTCGCAAAAACAGTGTTTATGTCAGTGTAATAATACTCTAATCTACCTGTTTTATAAAATAAACTAGCTAGAACACTACAAGTTATCCCATACGTCAAAGGAAGGTGATGATAGGTCACACCTTCTGTGACAGACGCAGGTAATTGCATACAGACATAACAATCCCTTACATCCATTGTCTCTACATATTCATACAACAGTTTCGTGAAGACATTCTTGGAGAAGTCAGTTATAGACTTATCCTTATGTAAATCAGTACTATCTACTAATGCTGCAGTGTTTTGTGTGTTAGCTTCTTTATCCTTTTTCGTGTTATTCCCTATTACAGATGTTTCTTCTACAACTAACCTCAATGGAATTATTATTGCTAAAATAAGCCAAATAAACATTATTAATCCTGTACAAAAGAAACACATTATACACCATCTACGTAAAAACTCACATCTAGATTTTCTATTCTCAGTGTCTACCATTCTGAACTATTATCTAGCTATCTATATATTTGTACAGAAAATGTGTCACCACACCTCAGAATGACTTCTCAGCCACTCTACTCTTTTACTTTGTCTCGTTTTGGTGCTTTCTTCAGCTCCTTTCAGAACTCTTTCTTGTCTCGTTCAGGTTTTTGTGTCCAGTCCGGGTTTCTTTCTTTATCTTTTCAGGTTTGTTGCACTTCACTTTCACCCATTTGTTTACAGCTTTCGTCTGGGCTCTCGTGAGTGTTATCCTCTTCTTTAATGTCGGTCAATGCGATGTATAGCCACTCAGGTGACTTATATTTCAAATTAGGTCTCTTCACTCTTTTTGTTTTCTGTAATTGTTTTCCACTTTGTTTCCCTTGTCCCTTTTGACTTGTTATTTCATTTACTTGTTCCGCATCATTTCTGTTCAAATTTATTATCTTATATCTCAGTCTTTTAACTTCGTGGGGCCAATTGTCTCCTTTTCTTGGCCTTTTTGATTCGCTTTCCTTTTCCTCTCGTTCAGCTCTCCAAGTTCTCTTTCTTGGTCCTAGTCTTTGCTTTCTTTCTTCTTCGCTTTCTTCTGATTCCGTTTCAGACCTTACTTCACTTCCTCTAACCTTGAACCTTATGATTTCTGTTTCGTTATCTGAATCTGAACCTTCTTGTGTCTCCTCTGTTGGGACGTTTGATTCTATCCCTCCTCGATTGTCTTCCGAATTTTTATTAATCTTTCTGTCTGAATCTAAATTTCCCTGTGTTTCTTCAATTTGTTGGTCTGTCCCTACTACTCCTCGGGTTTCTTCCGCTTCTTCCTCTATCTCTCTATCTGAATCTAAGTCTCCCTCAGTTAGTTCAACTATCTCTGGAGGAATTCTTCCATAACTTGTACTTGGTTGTTCGCTATCACTGTCTCTTGGTTCAGTTTCTTCGTTTATAATGTCAGTTCTTGTTTTTCTCTTTTGTCTTTCATCAAATTCAGGTTGGTCTGTTTCAGATGCTGAACTGGTATCTGATATTTCCAGATGTCGACTTACAGGTCGAGCTTCAAAATCTGGAACTTCGATTGTTTCAGGTTCTTCTTCAGTTGTCAAACTTGTACCTTGTTCTTCCAGATGTCGACTTTCAGGTCGAGCTTCAGGATCTGGAACTCTGCTTGTCTCAGGTTCTGCTTCGGATGCTGAGCTGGTATCAGATATCTCCAGATGTCGACTTACAGGTCGAGCTTCAGGATCTGGAACTCTGATAGTGTGACTGGCATGCACCCAGTTTTTCACTCCTGCACATTTGACGGCAGTTGTTGTCACCAGGATCACTTGACGTGGCTTATCCCAGCGAGGAACCAAACAGTTTCTTCTTCTGTGGACTTTTATGCGGACCCAGTCTCCTGGACTCAAATCATGAGCTGGTTTTCTTTCAAGAGTGGTCGCATCCGGTCCAACCTGATGAAACACAGAATGTACCACATCAGCCAATCCTTTGCAATAGTCCAATACGAGATCATCAGTTATAGTCAGCAGTTTGTTGACAGGTACATGTGCTTGTCTCATTGCTCGTCCCATGATTATTTCATGAGGACTTAGACCTGTTTTTCTGTCAGGTATGCTTCTGATAGTCATCAGCACCAATGGTAGGGCATCAGGCCATTTGAGTCCTGTGGCTTGACACATTTTCCCTAACCTATTCTTTATTGTTCCATTTACTTGTTCTACCACTCCAGAAGCCTCTGGTCTGTAAGCACAGTGCAATTTCTGTTGAATGTCAAGAGCTTCACATATCAATTGGATCAGTTCATTTTGGAAATGTGTTCCTCTATCTGTTTCGATCGTTACTGGAAAACCATATCTCGGAATGAATTCTCTCAGTAGGAGCTTAGCTACAGTAACTCCATCATTCCTTCTTGTCGGATAGGCTTCCACCCAACGAGAAAACAAACAAACGACCACAAGAACATATTTCAATCTATTGCTCGGGGGCATTTCAATAAAATCTAGTTGCATTCTGGTAAAAGGACCTCCTTCACGTCCTATTGTTCCTAGACTCACTACTGTTTTCCTTCCTGGATTTATCTGTTGGCATGTAAGACATCTTTGACAGAGACTTTCAGCTATAGCTCTAAATTTTGGGTTGTACCAAGTCTGTCTGAAAAGTCTGATCATGGCATCCCTACCAATATGAGCTTGTCCATGGTACATCCGTGCCATGTTAGAAATCATGCTATCAGGCATAACTGGTCTTTCATCTCTATAAACCCAAACGTCATCTTCCTCTCTTTGTCTGCAACCTGCTTTTATCCAACCATCTTTCTCCTCTTCGTTTGCTTCTTCCTGCAATTGTCTTACCTCATCCCATGTTTCGACAATGTTAGTAAACAGCAAGGGACATGAAACATTCTCTTTTTCTCTCCTCCTATTCAGTGAGACCATATTTCTGGCACAATATTGGGCTATTTCGTCCGCATACTGATTTCCCATAGTAATATAGTCCGTCCCATTTTTATGTGCAGCGCACTTCACCACTGCAATCTGTTTAGGCAGCTGTATCGCCTCAAGCAATTTCTTCACAAACTCACCGTTCCTAATTGGAGTTCCTGCAGACGTCAAGAAACCTCTCTGAGACCAGATCTGTCCAAAATCGTGGACCACTCCAAAGCCATACTGGCTATCTGTGATCACCGTAATTCGGACATTCTTTCCCAATTTGCACGCCTGAATCAGAGCAATCAGCTCAGCCACTTGGGCTGAACGTATCCCTCTCAAACAAGATGCTTCCATTATGGCAGCTACTGTACACACAGCATACGCAGCACTTAAAACTCCTTCACTTGTTCTCAGACATGATCCGTCCACAAACATCACATAATCTGATTCTTTCAAGGGCTCATCTTTAATATCTGGGCGAGGCTTTGTGCAAAATTCAAGCACGTCCAGACACTTATGATCGACTTCATCCTTAACTCCTACATTTTCTTCGTCTGGCAGTGAAGTTGAAGGATTCACACTTGTGCATCTATCAATGGTTACATTGTCTGCACTCAAAATCACCTTTTCATACCTAGTCAGCCGACTATGCGTCATGAATTGGGTTTTGGTTCTGGTCAGAAGAATTTCAACAGAGTGTGGAACATATACTCTCAGTGGATATCCCATTACAATGCCTTCACTCTGTTCCAGACTCACACAAGTAGCAGCCACTGCTTTCAGACATCCAGGCAACGCCTTTGCTACTGGGTCTAAAACAGCTGAAAAATAAGCAATGGGTCTTTTCATTTTTCCATGCCTTTGCACTAACACTGAAAGTGCACATCCATCTCTCTCACTACAATACAGCTCAAATTCCTTTTCATAATCAGGCATTCCCAATGCAGGTGCTTCACACAACTTTGTTTTCAGTTCTTTGAAAGCTTTCATTTCTTCCTCATTCAACTCAAACGGATCTTTGACATCTCTTTTTGTCAATCGCTGTAAAGGTTTTGCAATTAATGAAAATCCACTTATCCACTGTCGGCAATATCCAACCATTCCAAGGAACATTCTCACCTCTCTCTGTGTCATTGGAGCTCTCATTCCTCGGATAATCCTTATTCTTTCTGTCGTTACCTTTCGCATCCCTTTCTCAATCTTATGACCTAGGTATTGTACTTCCTGTTGACAAAATTGCAGTTTTGACGGAGACACTTTGTGCCCTCCTTCTGCCAAGTGATTCAATAAAGCGATTGTGTCGGCAACACATGCTTCTTTGGTCTTTGATGCCACTAATAGGTCATCAATGTATTGGACCATTACAGATTTTTCAGGCATTCTTAAATCTTCCAATGATTTCTTTAGGATCTGATTAAAGATTGAGGGACTTTCTGTATACCCTTGAGGAATTCGGCACCATGCCAAAATACGCTCTCCGAACCGGAACGCAAATAATGGCTGGCTGTCTGGGTGTAACGGAATAGAGAAAAATGCATGGCACAAATCAATAACTGTGTACCATTCTGCATCATGTGGAATCTGATACAGTATTACAGCGGGGTTTGGCACAATTGGACAACAAGGAATAACGATTTTATTTACCTTCCTCAAATCTTGCACTATCCTATATGTCCCATTCGGCTTTTTCAATCCCATTATAGGTGAATTACATGGGCTACTCATTAATTCTTTCAAAATTCCTTGTTCGATCATTTTATTAACTACGGGTGTTATTCCTTCAATAATTTCTGGCGTTAATTTGTACTGTGGAGTATTTGGGTAATTTGTTCCTTCTCTTACAGTGATTTTTACAGGGTCTACTCCTCTCATTAACCCAATGTCTTCGCCTGTGAAATCCCATACATCAGATCTGACTGTTTCTTTCAATTCAATTGGGATTTTCTCTACGTCAAACACAGGAAACATGTCATTTACTCCTGGTTCTAGTTCTGCCATTGTCATTTTATACAGAACATCTTCATCTGGTGTCTGAAAAGCAATACCATCTGGGGTACAATAGATGGTGCAATTCATTTTACAAAGCAGATCGCGTCCTAGCAGGTTTACAGGACTGCAATCACATACCACAAACCGATGCATCTCTTTGAATGGTCCAACTTTCACCTCTACTGGTTTGGTAAGAGGCGCTTTAATCTGTTGGTTTGAAACACCTACAACTTGGATATATTCTCCTGAGAGAGGAAGGTTTGGAATTTCCACTGATCTAACAGTAGAACGGGTAGCTCCAGTGTCCACAAGGAATGTAACATTTACACCATTCACTTCTCCATCCACAAATGGACCTGACTGATCTACCTCTAGAGTTGCGCCAAGCACGCACTCTTCCTCCTCTCCTAGGCACCGTCATAAACTTTCATCCGATTCATTTCCATCCTGCCGTAACCAATACTGCGATACTGCAGCTGCGCGCGGCAATTTTGTTACCTGCTCTCCTCCGTAGAATCCTGTCTCTGCACTGTATATCTGGGGGTTTACACTCTTGGGAAGAGGCGGTTGTGGCACCTGACTCTGTTGAGTAACTACCTGCGGTTGTTGCAGCTGTTGGTAACTCACCTCATTCTGCACCTGCGGATTTAATGGTTGATTTTCCGTATTAGCTTTTGGAGGAAATTTACACTCGTTTCTCCAATGCCCTAACTTTCCGCAATTATGGCATGGCCATTTCTTTTTAGCCTCTTCTATACTCATTTGACCTTTTCCCTTACCTATATTCGGTTTGGATTTAGTCTGTCCTGCATCACCAGTCTGATTATTCATTTGAGCTTCTTGTTTTTCTGCAACCTTTACTTGTGCCCACATCGCTTTTTCTTTTAGTTTACGTTGTCTACACTCGATGTCATCACTACAGTATTTGGCATACCTTAATACTTCATCTACAGTGCTATTCTGCCAACACAACATATGCTGCTTAATCATTTCACTTATCTCGGGCTTCAATCCATATACAAATCTATATACGAAATGACTCATGTCCTTTTCACTCAAAGTCTCATAACCGCTATACTGTTTGAAAACCAAAAGTAACCTTTCATAGTAGGCGTGTACAGATTCCTTACTCTCCTGAGTCGTTCTATCAATCTTTACCCAATCTGTCTCTTTTGGTGGAATTTTATTTTTCAAAAACGTGATAGCCTGCTCATACTTTCTCATCACTTCTGGACCTGGCGCTCCAGTTTTTGCATCTCTAGGATATTCTTCCGTTGGCCAATCAATTGTAATCTTACATTCTGTCCATAAATCTGCTGGTACTACAATGTCAAACAATCCATCCAGATCTACCCACAACACCTTTGAAACTTTGACAAATCTTTCCACTTGTCTATACCATTCTACAGGTTTCTCTCTCAATTTCGGGAAATCATTTGTAAATGACAATATATCTTGTCTGGACCATGGAACATGTACATAGCTACCTCCTGGAGTTTCCCTCATTGGATATTCCAGCACTATTGGTTCCTTTTCTTTCACCGGAAAAGCCAAAGATGCTTTATCGGTCGTTCCCTCCTTTCTTCTTATCCACCTGCTCCTCCATCTGTCCACATCTCCCCATTTTCTCAATAACACAATCAGTTCCTTTATCTGTGTTAATCGTCCTGATGTGTTCAGATTTTCTATATCCTTTTCACTAAAATCTACCCTATACGGTTTCTGCAAACCTCTGATTTTTCCAAACTCTACTCCCAGTTCATTCGCTGTTTCTTCCAATTTTTCATGCAAATTTCTAGCTCTCCAAGTGATACTCTTACACATAAACATAAGCTCTTCATCCTGATAGGATTTCAATCTTTCTGTACCAATAGTCCCTAAAATCAACTCTTCCATGTCTATCTTTAGTCTGATTACATCCAACGGTTGTGGTTCTGCATCTTTCTTCTGCAAATTCCTCATCCACTCATTTAATTCTTCTGGAGTCGGACCTACAGGGGTACTATTTATTTCTATCCAATTTGTACTTCTCTCTGGGGTCTCAGTTGCTGACTCAGTTCCCATAGGAATCCTATTTATCTGACTCTCATTAACTGTCAAATTAGTAGGTGGACTCGATCTATATGAGCCAACCAGATCTCTTGTCTCTCTAGTTTCTGGAATTATCCCTTCTCTCATTCTTTGCATATTCGAGTTCATTGGAATTGTCAAGGAATGCTCATCTATTCTTTGGTTTTCAAATACCGGTATTACTGGTCCTATTGTCACTGGCACAGTCACGGCTTCCATGTTCATAGTTAATTCTCTTATTTTCTCAGTCAATTCTCTTGTGGTTCTTGCTAACTCAGCTGTATTACCACTATCAGACTTCTCATTCTGTGGAGTTTCTGATTTTTCATTTGACCTATTTATTTCATAACTTCGTTCAGGGCTTTGATTCCTCCCAGTGTCCATTGGTGGTGCATTCGGTGTCACCACCGCAGAATTCTGTTGATATGGAGGTGGTTTTCTGTTTAAAATGTCTTCCAGCAATTCATCCTCTGTTTCGCTACCTCCATACCCATACCTTTCCGTTACTACATGTTTCTTTTTCTCTGTACACTTTCTCCCTGTAACTTCTTCAACTGTTCTGGCTGGAAACAAACCATCCGTCATATTAGCATATCTCCATCGTCTCATCCTGTCTTCATGATTCACTCCCCATACTCTTCCATGAACTAAACTATAATTCTTTGCACCTCTGTGTCCTTCTCTTTCATACATCTCATCTTCCCATTCACCTAACGCTTCAAACTGTGTTGGTCTGGGTCTTGGTTCAAGTTTCATCATTTTCTCTTTCAAGTTCCGAAGTACAGCTGTGCTAAACGAACCGTTTTCTGGAAAAGCCAATACTCCATCGTTCTGAGTATATTTTGTCCAATTCTCCAACCAAATTCAAGTATGATAACCATATTTCAACATCATATGAGAAGCTGGCGTTTTCAGCGGAGGAAGTACTTCTCCTTCCCTAGTCACTATCTTCTTGTCCTTCTTGAAAAAGTTTTTAATCTTCGCCATCCATGACGGTTTCTCTCTACAATACTCATAGTAAGCCATATTGCACGATTCTTTCTTTCCGACAAACTCACAACTCTGTTCTTTTTACTGTTTGCTATTCGGACCTATCCCAGCGCGTCTCACGCCAACGCACCAATCCGAAAGCTCTACGTCACTCTCAACTGGCCAATACCAGCGCGTCTTCACACCAACGCACCAATCAGAAAGCTCTTCGTTTTCCCACCACTGGCCAATACCAGCGCGGTCTTTGTCAACGTCAGTTCTACTCCTGACCCCTCCTTTACAAAAATTATCGGCAGTTTTTTCTTGACTGAATTTTATTAGTTACAACGTAAAACACATTACCATTGTCTGTTTTCGCTAAACAAAAGAGATAGCTTACTCTATCTTGCAAGAATACTGTTTTGTTCGATAAGTGTAGCACTTCCCTCTACCTTACCCTTCTCTCAAGCAAGGGGTAAACCCGTTTCTCTGGGGATAAAACACATGTGGAGACTACACTGCTCCTGAGAATTAAGGCCAGAGTTTCACAAGAAAACCGGTTGCTATTTCACTCATACGCGTTTTATACATGAAATGTCCCTATCATAACACAATCCTGTGTTATCACCAATTTTTGAAAAATCAGACAATGCACAATTCCATGTGACTTCTCTTGCCACACGTGTCCACTTCCTACTTCCCGGAAGCTTCAAACTTTCGACTTACACATAACATAATACAATTCGACACGAAGTGTTAGACATGAATAATCAATAATCAATGGTCACCAAACTAATCTATAGTAACCATAACTCTGCTACCAAGAAATCTGATCCAGCGCGGCTAATATAAATTTCTCCTTTGGACATGAATCCAGGTAAATCATTCACATCAACTATACCATATGACGGTGGGGCCCATAACACTGCATCTCATACACTCAGTCGTTCACTGGATTACACACCAAGGAGAAAAATGAGTTGCTGGAGGAACGGGATACCTTGTTAAATTTGACAGATTAATACCTTAAATATCATATACATTTAGCTTTTAATCCTGTCGGTTCTAAACATCAAGGTATTCCGCTCTTTGGTCGATGGACCAACTAGTAGAATAAGTTGATGGTGATTAAGACCAGCTCAATCATTTAAAACCCTGTTAAATGTCAAACTTATTAATGAACTAAAGAACCACAGACTCATAGTTAATTTGAATGACATTTTATCTAATTTCTTGCTTGCATGAGTGAGATTCTTAGTTTATTAATCACCTTAATACATTCATAACATTTATATAAGAAATTCTGTAAAGAAGTTAAATTTATGCATTACCCATTTAGATGCAGATAGGATTGGTTCACCAAAAAAAAGAAGATAGACCGTAGATCACAGAATAGACTCCCAAACTGACTGACTGTCCCGCTAAATGGCCTCCTCGACGGGACCTCCCGTACAGATTTCCCGCAACGGTCTCGTTCCTTCCCCAGTCAAGTTCGAAGTCAATGACAGCAATAGGTTCAAAATCAGCAGCCACAACAGCGGCAAAAAGGCAACCCAAAAGAAAGTAGCCTATGGAAGCAGCAGCAGCATTAGAGTCAACGACAGCATCCGCATTAACATCAGCATTAACATTAACCCCTCCCACATAAGAGCAGTCCCTCTTATACCCTACTTCTAGCTTACTACACAAAAAGTTGCAATGTTTGGGGGCAGGAATCACGCTAATTGGTCCATTTGAGGGTTGGCGAAGATCACCTCATCGCCTTCCTTGTTCAAACTGGTTTCGGGGATGGTTAAGAGTTCAATATTTCTCATGACCTTTGGGGTAAAAGCAGTCCAATTTGACTATTCATAATGTTGCGATTCTGATGGTCACAATTTTGTCAGTCCATTGTTTCTCAATACTTTCTTTTCCCCATTCTCACGGATACGTGCTGAGTCTTTTCTTGGCACTCTCCTCATGATAGGTCAATGTGTCCTTGACATCTCTCACTCCGTGCACAGGCCATACCCACGTGGTTCAGCTCCATTATTTCTTCCGCTTAGAGGCCATCTTTGATTTCTTGCATGACCTCATCTGTCTCGGCAGCCATTTTCGCAGCATGGCCTAACAGGTCCGAACGAACTATCATAAGAACAAACACAATCAAAATTAAAACAAAGAATATAAGCCTTTCTGTTTACCACCCGTCATTCTAAGAACCCGTGTTAGGTGTTACCTAGCAGAAGCGACATTTAAAGCCATTTTACTTACCATCCGCATTCTTTGCCACAATACAATTTTAATACATAGCATAAATCATGCAATTTTACTCTAATTAGTACGCAAATCACAATATTAGTATCAATTTACTTCACAATTGTAAATAAATTAGATTTTGCACAAAATAGCAGTTACCGTTTATGTAATGTTTATTAAAGGTGCATTTGTAGGTTAATTCATCAAACAATTAGTACCGTTAATTTATTATTCTTATCAAGGGGGTTCCAAATTTATTTTGTTTACCTTGCTCCATCACGCTCCAAGCGGACGTAGACTCAATTGGGACGCGCACCCTCGACCTAGAGGCGAAATGCCGGGACCTGGAGGGCTGACTCCAACCGCTAGAGGAGGGTGCAGAATTCCTCTCTGCCCAGCTGAACTCAGCGCTGCTCAAGTACGAGGACCCGGAGAACCGCTCCCGAAGGGATAACATCAGAGTGCGGGACCTGGAGGAAGGGAAAGAAGGATCGGACCTGGATACATACATGGTGGGCATGTTCACTAGCATCCTGGGTAAGGGCGCAACCGAAGTGCGACTGGAGCGCGTGCATAGAGTGGGCCCGGCTCTACAAGGAGGAAATAAGCGCCCGAGAGACTTCCTGGCTAAATTGGCTTCCTTTAAGGTCAAGGAACTGGTGCTCCGGAAAGCACGGGACAGGGGGATGGTAGACTACCAGGGAGCAACCTGTGCTCTTTTCCAGGATGGTGCCCAGGCCACGCTGATTAGGCGCCAACAGTTCCGGCTGATCACTTCAACCCTGAGGCTTTAAGGGACCTTTTGAATCCTTTCCTAGGAGCCCTGCCAAGTTTAAAGAGAAAAGTAATGAGCTCCGGATCCAGTTAGGTGTTAGACAAACTTTTTCTCTTGGATCACAGGCCTCAAGCACTCGGCTCTTAGAATATTGCAGGCTTCTTTTTCCAGCTGGTTTCTAATTCATTGCTTGATGAATTTTCCCACATGATCCTGAGGCCACCACTCGGCACTCCTAGGATGTCTGATATTGTGTGTGGAAAATATTTCCTGCCCCAAATGGTCCTTCACTATCCCCTTAGAGGTA
This sequence comes from Calotriton arnoldi, assembly GCA_963921515.1. Classification (NCBI taxonomy): domain Eukaryota; kingdom Metazoa; phylum Chordata; class Amphibia; order Caudata; family Salamandridae; genus Calotriton; species Calotriton arnoldi. The sequence goes on from CAWUFW010006230.1 coordinate 646,845, forward strand.
GACGGAGCCTCGTCCTCCTCTGCAAAGAGGCTATCCACGTCCAAGTCCCCCTGGTCTAGGTTAAGAATATATTCATCTAAGGGCCCCCTATTTGGAAGTTCTTCGTCTCCCATGTCAGTATATTGTGTGCCACTATGTACATTTGAGACAGACGTGCCGCATCGGAAATCTTTCAAATTTGTGCCGCGTAGGACACCCTATGCCTTTAAGGTTCTTAGACCTCCTGTTCTCTGAGAGGTGCTTGTACCTCCCGTGTATTTTGAGGTGCTTGTACCTCCCGTGTATTTTGAGGTGCTTGGACCTCCTCAGAGATGAAGCCCTCTCAATGTATTTTATTTTTGTAATTCTCTTGCCCCCTTTATAACCGCATTCAGAGTCTCCCACTGAAGCGGAACCACGGTAAACCTCCTCATCAGAGACTAATGGTCTTTTGATACCCATGACCTGGTCTAAGGACTCGCATACACAAGTACGCATCTCTTTCTGTACGAGTCTTTTAATTAAATCCTCATTTGTTACAGTTTGCGGGACGTCAGGGCTATCAATCTCCTGATACCACATTTTAAAGTATATATAGTAGGGAGGTACTCTTTTAAGATCAAATTAAATTGATATTAAATGATATGATTATAAACCAATAGTGAGGAAGTCTTTCAAACCAACTTAAAAACCCCTTAGTAACAAAAATGATAAGGGAGAGGTTAAATATATATATATTTAATATATATTACTGGAAGGGGGAAAAATTCTACTAGACAAGATGAGGACAAATGTCAAATTACCATGACTGATTAGGCTTTTAAAATCCAAAGACATTGCATGGCAATGAGGAGCAGTGACCGGTGAAACAGCTGATCGTGGAGACACTGCAACTGTCAACGGTCTTAGTGATGTCACAGTGTATCTCAGCAAACAGCTGCATCCCGCTTTATTAAAAGGGCCGTAGCCCATACCAAAATGGACGTACGTTAAGCGCTGGGCCGGCAGAGTCATTGCCCAGTGCTTTCCTTAAATATTACTCAGCACGCTAAGCGCTGGGCCGGCTTGCCCAGCGCTTTCCTCTAATATCTTTTCCCATGATGCATTGTGTCCTCTGAGACGCGTCGGGTGAATTGCGCCCTGAAATAAACCAGGTCACTGCCCGCAGGGGCTGCCGGTGATCCCCACGGGGCTGGCGTCGTTTAGAGTCACGGACCCCCCACTAAAAACGAGCTACATGGGACCCACGATTCTTCGTGGCCACAGAAGTTGGGGTTAGAGTAGTCGGTAGGCACCTCTCAAAAGCCCCAATCGACAAGCAGAACTGGCCGCCAGTCCTGCCAAGACCGTCGTGTAGCCACACCCGCGGTAGGCGGAGCGACATTTGTGGCAAACCGTGACAGTGTCTAGAAAAGTATAGGCATAAAAACACTCAACGTAATGTTCAGCAAAGCACATGAAACAGAAGTTAGGTAAAGGGTATTTCCATAAATTAGAAATTACAGAGAAACCTACTAAAGAACACCCAGACATAAAATAAAGCTTCTTATCTGCCTGGAGCCACATTTAAAAGAGGCAGACTGTTACATGCATGAGTTTATTATATGCTATAAAGGTTCTGATCTGGAATTGTTTTCTTTAAGATGTATGACTGTCAAGTTGGCTGCGTGGAGTGGCATTAAAGAAATAATGCATTGTGGTAGCCTCCAGTCTTGTAATGAAATTCAAGTCTGGTTTGCAAATTATTACAACCCCTCCCTAATATTCTGCATTTCTTTTCCATCGTATTTCTTGGCATATATCTGAGAAACTAGAAACTTTCTCTGCTGTGGGATGTTTTGCTTTAAGCCTATTTTTGTGGCTTGAAAAATGTCTCTCCATTTTGGATGTCTTTTAGTTTTGTCATGGATCAATCTTTAATTCTGCTTCCTTCATGTGACTGATATTTGGCCAATAATTTGCTTTAAGTACTTGCCACTGATTTGTTCATTCATTCTGCTGCTGTGTCTTCAGAGGAAGGAGATAGATCGCTTCAGTAAGCACGTGGTGGGAGAATGTCACTGCCTTCTGTCTCCTACCGTTGCTCTGCACTGTATCGCACTTTTCCTTTGTTTCTCTTCACCTCACACTTGCTTTCAGGGCCATACACACCCTCATGAATTTGGGCCACCCTCAACAATCAGACGTAGGAAGCATCACACTACCATTACGTCATAGGATCATAAAAGCAGTCCAGAAAAGTAAACTCTTCAGTTTCCCAGAAGTTAAAATGCCGCTGTTCAGGACTGTCTGTTGATTAACCAGCTCCTGTACTGCAGCAAGGGTTTCTTCAGCAGTAAGATTTCTCTGGACTAATGGCAGCAACATAACCCTCAGTTGGTGACAGCACCAGAGCTCCAAGATTAATCAGCAATCTTGGGTCCTGTTCGGGCTGCCACTGGAAAATCTCTCTTCTTTAAATTTTTCCTTGGCATAAGAAGACCCACCATTAGAAATACTCCAAGATCCATTTGATATTTGCATCACCTCACCTGTTGCCGGTGTGCCATATAACATTTTATTCAGTGATGACATCTAAAAGCATATCCCAGTGACAGGGATACAGGATGAAAGTGGATGCGAAAATGATGGAGACTGTGAACCTTTAAAAGAACACTAACGGCATTAATTTATACAATATATTTACAATGAGCTCTGAGAATCTTGTAATGACAACACTGTTTTGAAAATGTGGAACATGACGAAGTTGCACAGTGAATTTTACCCTTTTATGAGCACTTTAGCTTTTTATTCCTGCATAAGGCTTCTTTAATGGAAACAAATGAGAAACTGTTATGCAACTGACAAGACTTTTTTGAAAATATTGTATTTTATTGTTCGTTTTTCTGATTTTATTATCAATGAAATGGTTTTAATTAACTATGCACTTTACAAAGAAACTTGATAACTTGTATTGACCTTACCTGTGGGAAGGGGTAGGATTGGTTGTATTGTCACACAGTAGATCCAAGTTCCTTATAAAAAGCCCATGGTAAAAAAAAATTGATGACAGTCTTTATTATTATTTATTGATGACAGTCTTAGCCAGGATTTCCCTTTTCTCCCTGCAATATTTGCACCATATATTTAATGAAATCCATTATTCTTAAGAACAGATGCAAAACTCGGAGTAAAACAGCTGAAAATACATATTTTTACAGGACTGTAGGTAAAAACAATGTCTACTTAATGTAGCTGCAGACCCTCATTTTTGACTGATTCACAGGGATTTCTCAATCTGAGTTTGGGGAATAACATGTCATACTATAAAAGATACGAGGTCTGGACGAATCGCTGTTTTTTGAGTGGGAAACGTTATTGAATGTACAATACAAGTGTAGCACTGCCCAACTAAGGTTGGATTTCTATTTCTCATTGTCCGATGTAGGTAATAGCCTTTTGGATCCAATTAAGCTTACTTTCTGTGAAGGACGTTCATGCAATTTTTTTTCTCTTATGTCCAGCCTTTAAAGACCTAACGAGGCAACTTCTGGGAACTGCAACTATACTGTACTTATACAGTGTGATGACCTTCATATTTATATTTTCTCTGTCTTAACAAGAAAATACTAAAGTAGCACACCACAAAAATATGTACTGTACAATGTTGAAGCACGCCAACGATCAACTTTTCAAAGAATTCTGGCTGTGCTTGTCCTGTGTAATATATTTTAAGGCTGCTTTCTATTTTTCATATAATTAGGAAGGCTACATGTTTTATAGATTCGCTCCCTGCGCTCTCGTGCCCACCACCAGGGAACCGCATACTGCGATTTTCCAGTGTTCTAATAAGCCTCCAGACACTCTCCTGCATGCATATCCTGACTTCCAGCCATTTGGACACTATTTGGGAATTGACATCTATTCCCAATCCATTCAAGGTTTTGTGGAAGCCAGTCTGCTCATGCTGGAAACTATTACCTATAGTCCCCTGGTCACTGCTTTGTCTCAAACCCTGCAGGCCAAGGATGGATGGAGGAATTCAGTTCACCTGTGGCTGGCTGCTGCTAGCCTGCTCACACCTGATGCACATGATTACTGTGAGCTTTTTTAAGCCCCAGCTCCCTTCAGTCCAGGGTTGGTCTTTGTAGCTGTGTACCGTTGAGACTAACCCTTGTTTCCTGAAGTTTTTTTTGTCCTTGTTTCCACAATTCCTGAGCTACAACTATTCCTTGTGCCTGAATTAGCACTGCCTGCAGTGCTACCTTGTTTCCTGAGCTATAGTTATTCTTTGTTCCTGAGCTTCAGCTATTTCTTGTTCCTGATTTGCACTGCTTGCAGTTCTCTCTCGACTCCTTGTTTCCTGAGCTGTAGATGGCTTCCTGTTTCTAGAACTAGCGCTGCCTGCCAGTACTACTTACATTCCAGAGCTATAGCTATTCATTGTTCCTGAATTAGCACTGCTTGCAGTGCTTCCTAGATGACTTGATTCCAGAGCTATTGCTATTCCTTGTTCCTGAACTAGCACTTTATTCAGTGTTACCTCTTTTCCTTGATTCCTGATCCAGTACTACTCTAGTGCTCCCTTGAGCCTCTCTCCTTCTGTATTTACCTTTTCCCAGACCCTGCCTTTCTTCCTATTACCTTTGTTCCAGTTCCTAATTTGCTGTCTTTCTATTCCTGCTGTCTTGCGTCTATTACCTTGTATGTTTGTTACTTGCTTTCTGCCAAGTGTGCCCTGTGATTTTCTTCTTTTCCTGTTAAGCTCTCCTCCTTGCTAGTTCCTTGTCTATTGTGCTTGTGTTTAGTTCTACCTCCTTGCTGTTACTGCCTTGCGTGTCCCTGTTTGATTGCCAGGATCCGTGTGCACAGCTAGGTAGTGTTTCTTGTTCACTGTGAGTATTGTCTTTGAGTTACATTTATAGCATCACCATAGGCATCAGCTCCACAGACCCTGCCTTTGCATGCATATCCTACATGTGGGTATTTGCAGTCAGTATCTGTAACAGCAACTGTGGGTGAGGAACTTACTGAGCTTCAGTCTTACCGTGTGGAGCTCCAGAGTGCTTTACCCCACATTCCGTTGATTGTTAATGTTGTTGCGTATATATATGTCTTTCACGTCTGTTCGGGTGTACTTCTTCTGAATGCTAAATCACCTAATGAGTGCCTGTCCTTTCTGAGTCTTAGCCATCTTGTCCTTTGTGCAGGCTTCCCCTTTGGATCCCTCTTCTAGGGTTGTATCAATTTTTATCATTTTGAAGAAAAAAAAGGTTATAAATCAATAAAAGATGTTAAACGATACAAGCCATGCCCGCGTGTTTCGTGATAATGTCCGTGCTGTCCCACTCCCCACCCCAGTGTAGTTTGTGTCGGGTTGTATGCCAGCTGTGAGGCGCAGGATTTGTAAGCGCTGTCGGCTGACGAACTGGAGTCGATGGCACCTGCGTCGGTAGGCCAAGGCTGCGGTGCGGGATGAGAGCAGTGCGTCGTGTAACTTTACGAGCGGAGCCCTCGAACCACGTGCAAGCAGCGGCGTCGATTTCGGCGTGGAGCGTCGTCGTCGGGGATACCAAGGCGTGAAGTGAGGCGGTCCGGAGTGCGGGGCTCACAGGTCGCGGTGCGAGCAGCGGCTCGGTGGCGGCGTCAACAGGCGGCGTCTGTGAGACCAGGGTCACGGTGCAGCGTTGCGGCGGTGCCCTCTGCGGTGCCTTCAGGACACGGAGTCGAATTGCTTTTTCTTCGGTTGCAGCACAAAACACACAGTCCCCAGTGCTGAGGGCAGAAGAGCTTGAAGTCTTTGCTGTTCCTGAGACTTCTTGAACAGGGGGCAAGCTCTACCTCAAGCCCTTGGAGAAACTCACAAAAGTAGATTGCAGAAAGTTCAGTCCAGTCCTTTCACTGCCCAAGCCAGAAGCAGCCACTGCAGGCCAACACAGCAAAGCACACATCAAAGTGGTAGTTCCTCCTGACAGCTTCTCCAGCTCTTCTTCTTGGCAGTCTTCTTGGTCCAAAAAAGTTCTAAAGTTCAGGGGTCTGGGCCCCAATATTTATATACCAAAATCCCTTGATCTCTTAGGCAGAGAGTGTCTGTGCCCAGCCAAAACCAGTTCTGCCTTCTCTGGTGTGGCTTCTTGGCAGGAGGTGGAGACGGCATTGTCAGAGGCAGACCAGGCCCATTCAGGTGCAAGGAAATCTCCTCCCCCCTACTCTAAATGCAGCCCAGTTCTATTCAGACCTTTCCTGACACACCTAGACTATCTGGAGCCACTCCTGCTCCCCAGCCCCTGTCATCCAAAACCCAGACAGTCAATCCACAAACTTTCTAAAAGTGGTATTTTCAAACACAGAATGTAAAAATCACCTTCACTAAAAGATGCATCTTCAGATTCTGGGTTCAGGCATACTAAACTTAATTTTCCTACCTAGTTCCCAGGGCCAGTTATGTTTATAAGATGTTATAAACAAACTCCCTATTCTGTCCTATGGGGAACAGGTAGCCTTGCAATAGTGAAAAACGAAATTGGCAGTAATTCACTATCAGGACATGCCACACACACCAGGGCATGTCCTACCTTTCACATACACTGCACCCTGCCCACAGGGGTACCTTGGGCCTACCTTAGGGGTGACTGACATGTAGGAAAAGGGAAGGTTAGGGCCTGGCAAGTGGGTGCACTTGCCAAGTCGACATGGCAGTACCAGACTGCACACAGGTTCTGCAATGGCAGGCCAGAGTTACCTTTTACGGGCTGTGTGTGTGGGTGGCACAATCCATTGCTGCAGCCCACCAACAGCATTTGATTTACAGGCCCTGGCACACGCAGTGCACTTTACTAGGGACTGACACATAAATCAACCAGGCCAATCATGGAAACACCAATCCATAACACAATCTACATGGAGAGCATATGCACTTTAGCACTGATCAGTAGTGGTAAAGTGCCCAGAGTCCTAAAACCAACACAAACAGGTGAGGAAAAAATAGGAGGAAGAAGCAAACATTTTGGGGATAACCCTGCAAAAAGGGCCATTTCCAACACAACCCCCTTCCAGCCTAAAGCCAGGGTAGACCAATCCATACCTTGATGGGCTTCCCTGCTTGGGGCGATAGAACATGGGACCTGGCCCGCAACAGCAGGGTTTTCTTCCCGTTCTACGCCTTCCTGAACCTAGTTGGATCCCTCTCCATACTCTCAGGGCCCACTAAGCTGACCCATGGGAACCCTTCTCCTTACCTGTGGACCCCATCTGTGCAGCACCTAAACTAACTTTGCTCACAGATGTGTCCCAACAGGCAGACAGTACCTACATGGCCAACACAATGGTGTGGCCCAGTCCACCCCCGGGGTGACACTCCTGTCCCCCTCCCAGGGGCAACTCTGTCCACCAGGACAGCCAGCCACAGTGGCCACTGACAAATGTCAGTGATGAGAGCCAGGCCTTATGCCTTTCAGGCCACTCCAACCGATGTGGCGTTGGAGAGTGGGGGGCGGTAGCCCCAGGTGCCTGGCACCCTTTCTCCACTCTCCCCCCTGCCAAGTCAAGTATGGCATCCTGACACTGGCCCACCAGCCCAGTGTCTGTACCCTGCGGCTGGACAGGAGACTGGGGTGGGCTCTCCCACACCCTCTCCTTCTCCCTGAGGCTCTGTACCCTCCCACCTGGAGCGGTACCCCCTTCCAGAATTGTCAGGGCACCTGTGGAAGGTGTCCTGCACAATTCGCCATTAAGTTCAGGGGTGCTATCCTACAACTGGTATACCAGCCCAGGGTCTGTACCCTGAGGCTGAACAAGGGACTGGGGTGGGCTCTCCCACACCTGGTCCTCCTCCCTGGGGCTCTGTACCCTCCCACCTGGAGTGGAACCACCAGAAGGCAAATTGGTAGGGGCACTGTTAGCAGTCGCCCCTTCCCCCAGGTCTGGGGGGACACCCTGAACCTGGTCCTCCAACCCAGGGTCTGTACTCTCAGGCTGACCAGAGGTCTTGGGGGCTCTCCTCCCCTTAACTCTCCTTCTGGGGTCCCACATTCTCCTCCTAGGAGAGGCACCCTCAGAACCAAAAACTGTCAGGACGCTGGAATCAGTCCTCCCAAGCAATTCTTCCACCAGTTCAGGGCCTTGACCCTGCAACTGATCCACCAACCTAGGATCTAAATCCTCAGGTTGAACCGGGGTCAGAGGCGAGGACTCCCTCCCTCTGCACCCCCTTCCAGTGTTCTGCACCCTCCCACCTGGAGTGGTACCCCTAGAAGACAAACCGGTCAGGACACTGCTTACAGATGTCCTTCCCTCCAGGTCAGGCAGAACCTGAGCCTGGCCTCCCAACCCAGGTACTAAACCCTGCGGCTGAGCACCTTCCTGGCACACCAGGACTTCCTGGGGAGCACGCATGCCCCCCCCAAGGGTAACACATACCTCATGTGTTGTGTGACAGTCTGCCTGGTGCAGATCTCCCGACCCCTGTCCATCTGACAGTGCGCAAAGATCCCCCAGGACAGAAGTGGTGTCACCTTGGTCACTCCTAGGAGGCTCAGCCCTTCTGGCTGGCCCCTGACCCACTGGTTCTCCCACTGGGGAACGCATCCCCCTCTCACCCCTCAATCTTGACTTCTGCACCCCCCACTTAGGAGCGGCACCGCCAGACACCAGAACCGCTGGAGCTCTGTTTACAGACACTCCACGTTCTCCTGACACTAGGAGATCCCCCTCAACGGACGGCCTACCAGTACAGCCTATGCTCCCCACCTGGTGTTCCCTCCTGGAACCACCCAAGCTCTGGGACCGGGTTTCGGGCACCTTGGGCCGCAGTCCATTCCCACTCCTTCTCCGCGGAGACAGGACGTGAGTCCCTACACCCTTCCCACGACACCAGGACCTATCTGGGCTACCACAAACCTTTCCCACCACCCTTGGTTGGGAAATACCTAAGCCACTTTCTTCCGGGTCACCCCCAGATGCTTCTCCAAACCCTCTGGAATCCACCAAAAGGTCTGCCTCCAGTGCAAACTCCCTGGGGTCAGAGAACTCACACTCCACTGGGTGTTGGCATAGCTCTGGAAAACAGGGACTTAAAATATGCGCTCCAACAATTGAATCACACAGCCCCACACAGGTGTTAACCAAACTACCTTTCACCCAACCATCCAGTGTCTCAGTAAAGTACCCTGCATCATTCTCACAAGACTGGTGAGATAGTGTCTGACTGTTGCTGTCCCTCAACCCATACTCTTCTGGATGGTCTCCATACTCACTTACCAGGGCTTCTATCATGGGGGAACCCCTCTCCCTGCACCTCTCATCTAGAGTCAGTAGAGTGTCCCTCCCTCTACCAGGAAAATGATCCCCTGTGCCAGTTCCCCAATCGACCTAGGGACACTGCGCACCACTGGAGTAACCTCACAATCCTGAACCCCCTGGTGTATGCCAACCCCCTCCTTGAAGCAGGGCCCCAAATCTGTGTGTGTACCTCATCCTCAGTACTGGACCTAACACTTTTGCTGCCACCATCTGGGCTGGGCCTAGCCCTACTGGCTTCCCAGTCCAGCTCCCTCATTTTAAACTCATGGTCTAACATCATCCTTTTCTCCTCCATGGCTAACTTAAGCTTCTCCAGTTCCACAGCAACTCTCCTTGCTTCCCGTCTGTCCTCCAGCTCCTCTGGGGACAAGGCACTGCAGCTGCCTGGTTTAGAGGGTGCCCCCCCTCCCAAAAGCACATCCACCCTTGGAATAGGCTCCTCCACCCCCAGGCTATGATCCCCAAACTGCTTACTAGCATGTCTGGTCGCTACCCAGGCCCTCAGCGCCTTTTGTAGCTCCTCTTTTCTGGTGAGGCCTCTGATTTGGATTTTGAGGTTTTTGCAGATCGCCTTCAACTCCTTAACATTGTAGGTTTCTAACCTCTCCTCCTCAAAGGCCACTTCCAAGGATGCAACAGATGATGCAATTGATTCAGGCATGTTGTACTAGAAAGTTCAAGTTCAAAACCAATGGAAAGGCAAAAATAGACCAAAAGAAAATAGTATGTGGTACGTAATGGTCTGCGATGTGGTAGTAGTGCCCACCAATCACTATAAGTGAAGTGCAAGCACAAGTCCTATCCTCACTGCTGACAACCAATGTTAGAAATGGGATTTTTGGTAGGCTAGGGCATGCGCCGAAGCCAGGCAGAAACCACCACTCTAGTCAGGATAAGGGAGTTACACTCCTAAAATAACCCCTGCTCACCCCCTTGGTAGCTTGGCACGAGCAGTCAAGCTTATCTTAGAGGCAGTGTGTAAAACATTTGCACATAACCAACAGTAATACAGTGTAAGCACTACAAAAGAACACCACACCAGTTTAGAAAAATATCCAATATTTTTATATACTTAAGACAAGACCAAATACGATAAAAATCCACAATACAGTACTTAAAAATCTTCAGTTATCAAAATATGCTTGAAAAAAAGTTCCTTGATGTCGATAGCTCCGTCCGGGGCTATCACGGCGTCGTGAGCATACAAATCCAAACAGTTCTGGCTGACCGTGGCGTCGCGGGCCAGCTACGGTGTCGGGAAGACCTGCAAACAGTACCTTTTAGAAATGCAGGGCGCCGGCGACCTCTCGTTGAGCATCCGAAAGCACGGCGTCCGCAGGCGTCGGTTCTGGAGGTCGGTGCAGGAGTCGTCGGGGCCCTCTAAGTCGCACGCGTTGCAGATCGAACTGCTCTCTGTTGAAGTCAGGAGCGCTGGCGTTGGCAGGCGTCTGGTGCTGCGGTGCCTTATTTATTTATTTTATTTATTTATTTATTGATGCCTTCAGGACACGGAGTCGGCAGCGGCGTTGTCGACGTCGTCGAGTTGCTTTTTCTTCTGTTGCAGCACAAAACACACAGTCCCCAGTGCTGAGGGCAGAAGAGCTTGAAGTCTTTGTTGTTCCTGAGACTTCTTGAACAGGGGGCAAGCTCTAACTCGAGCCCTTGGAGAAACTCACAAAAGTAGATTGCAGAAAGTTCAGTCCAGTCCTTTCACTGCCCAAGACAGAAGCAGCCACAGCAGGCCAACACAGCAAAGCACACAGCAAAGTGGTAGTTCCTCCTCACAGCTTCTCCAGCTCTTCTTCTTGGCAGTCTTCTTGGTCCAAAAGAGTTCTAATGTTTAGGGGTCTGGGCCCCAATATTTATATACCAAAATCCTTTGATCTCTTAGGCAGAGAGTGTCTGTGCCCAGCCAAAACCAGTTCTGCCTTCTTTGGTGTGGCTTCCTGGCAGGAGGTGGAGACAGCATTGTCAGAGGCAGACCAGGCCCATTCAGGTGCAAGGAAATCTCCTCCCCCTACTCTAAATGCAGCCCAGGTCTATTCAGCCCTTTCCTGACCCACCTCGACTATCCGGAGCCACTCCTGCTCCCCAGCCCCTGTCATCCAAAACCCAGACAGTCAATCCACAAACCCAGCAGAGGCACACTGGATGGTTAGGCAAGAAAATACCTACTTTCTAAAAGTGGTATTTTCAAACACAGAATGTAAAAATCACTGTGAGAAGTTGGCCTGGCATATGCTGTCCACTAATTATAGTGGGCACCTTGCACCAGTCTAAACAACCCCTTATTGGAGATAGGTTAAAGACAACCTTATTGAAAGCTATCCTAGTGGTAGCTATGGAGAGCAGCCTTCAGGCTAAGTCTTGAAGGAATGTAAAGCAGCTTGTTTTACCAGTCTATAATCTCTTGAGTGATCAAATGAAAGAGCACCACACCAGGTATATATTCAAAATATATGTATTTATTGCTAAACACACCCCTCTAGTCTCTTTATGAGGCTAGAGTTCGAAGTACATAAGTTATAAGTTATTTAAACACAGTAATAGCACAAATACACGTTTGGGCCCTAGGGGCGAACCAAACCATATACCAATAAAGTGGTATAAGAACCACGACTGAGCTAGACACTAGGCCTAGAGCCTCTAGAAGTGCTTGGACCACAAGGAACCACCCAAGGTAGTTACACAGGGGACCCACGGGGGACGCGTGCAGTGTAATTACACAGCCGCGAAACGCCGTTAACTTCTATGGAGAAAGTCGCGGTTTGGAAATTAAAGAAAAGGGACACTTAAAGAAGGACTTGGAGCAAACCCTTTGAGAACTAGGTCGCTCTAGAGTCTCTACCCACGGGAGCACCGGAGTATTCTTGTTACCTCACCCAGGGAAGCCGGGTGCATAGGTGCCTTTCGGGGTCGGGTTTCGTCGTCGATTTGAATGGCGATCTGCTGCAAAGTGCTGCTGGCGACCAAGTGAAAAGTGTCCGGGTGGATCCAAAGGTGGATCGGAGATCTGAAGAACCTGAAAGCAGAGGTGACAGAGTCTGGGTCACTAGCCAGTGACCAGGAAGGCGATGAGCAGATGCCCACCGATGTCCAGTGCTTCAGGTAGGTTGACGGTCGTCTTGACTCTTCAGCCACGAGGTCCAGGAGGCGTTGTCGGCGACCAGGAGCAGGATTCGGGCTGGTACACGATGTCTGTCGAGTGCTGAGGTGTCGGCGACCGGATTGGACCCAACAAGCCTTGGCAACGGCAAGTCTCGATGTAGATGAAGAATGACGATGATGCAGACCAGCAAGGTCTGAGGAACTCACCCAGCAAGGGTAAGTGAGGGCAAGCCTGGAGCAACCAGGGAGCCCAAGAAGAAAAGGATTGGCCTTCGTGAAGGGCTACTAGCCAACGGGCTAGCGACCGCGAAGGAGCCTCGAGACGGTGCACGTGGAGCTGGCTCACAGGACACTCGTGCAGTGGAGGCCAGGGATCTTCGGTGCAGTTGGTGCTGGAGGCTAGGGCTACTCGGAGCCCAAAGCACGACTTCGTGGGAGACCCAGAAGAGGATGCACTAGCTAATGCGTGCGGTGTCCAGGGGTCACGGTTCCACGTTACCCACGACAGCTACGGGCCTCAGCTTTGCTGGGGACTCAGGGCAGCCTCGGGGAAGTCTGGAAATCCACCTCTGGTGATGCAAAGACTTCGGCGTCCGACGGGAGCTTAGGCGATGCAGACCGGACAATTGCTTCTTTGGTGCCTGCCAAGCAGGGGAGTCACTCCTTGACCCCAAGGGAGATTCTTCTGTCCTCTAGTCTTGAGTAGAGCGTCGAAGGTCCAGGATTCTGTTTCAGAGTTTCGTCCAGGGATAATCTAAAGTCCTAAGGACTGGGTTCCTATACTTATACTAAGTTTAGGGTTGGACTACTCTGTGGCCCCACCTATGGGTAGGTCAGGGCAGAGGGGTGGCTACACCCCTTTCCCTTTGTCCAGTTCGCGCCAAAGCAGGGGCTGCAAGCCCCTGATCCGGTTTGAACTGGGGTATGCACAGGGACACCAAGTGTGCCCCCAGTGCAGGACTTCAAAGCACCCGAAGTGCTCCCGCCCAGCCCCAATACACACTATCCTGTCTGGGGAGGTGGTCACACCTCCCTGGGACAGGAAACCTTTGTCCAGGCCTCCCCTGCCGGAGTTTCGTCCAGCAGCAGGAGGCCAGACTTGTGTCTGTGGCAGCAGCATCCATTTTGTGATGCCAGGGCTTTAGAAAGAAGTTACCGGCCAGGCCAGGGTTAACATGTCTCTCCCTCTAGAAGGGTGGAATGCTACCCCCGCCGCCAGAATTGGCGGGGGGGTAGTATTCCAAGATGTTTGACACCAAACACGACATGTTTCGGTGCAGCCATTCCAAAGTTAGCATTTAACGCGAGGTTATAATGCGCTTAAGAGTATATGGTCAGGCTGCACTACAAACAGCATCAGAGAAGGGTCTCCGAACGCTGCAGAGGGGCCCTGCTCATGCAGGGGCACCCTCTCACATAGGAACCACGCACTGTGCCTTCAGGATTGATAAGGCCTGCCATAGGAGTGACTTATAGGTTTATATGTGTGTATGTATATAGTGACTTAGGTAACCTATATCACAGTAAGGGGTGCATGCACCACCTTACCCAGGCTGCAGTAGCAGACCTGTGGTGTCAGTTTGGATGGCCTTCCAGGGGTGGCACAATACATGCTGCAGCCCCTGGTAGGCCTCTGAGGTACCTATGCCCTTGGTACATAGTATACCATATACTAGGGACTTATAAGGGCACTCCAGATTCCAATCAGAGATGTGCCTAAGGCACATGGAAACCATTTTAGAGAGGAAGCAGCTAGGCTGGGGTTCTGATTAGCAGGGCCCCAGCCAGACTAAGGTCGAAAAACAGTGAAGCATCAGCAAAAAGTGGGGGTACCCATGTGAAGCAGATCCTACTCTCCTACAATCACCTTCACTAAAAGATGCATCTTTAGATTCTGGGTTCAGGCATACTAAACTTCATTTTCCTACCTAGTTCCCAGGGCCAGTTATGTTTATAAGATGTTATAAACAAACTCCCCATTCTGTCCTATGGGGAACAGGTAGCCTTGCAATAGTGAAAAACGAAATTGGCAGTAATTCACTATCAGGACATGCCACACACATCAGGGCATGTCCTACCTTTTACATACACTGCACCCTGCCCACAGGGGTACCTTGGGCCTACCTTAGGGGTGACTGACATGTAAGAAAAGGGAAGGTTAGGGCCTGGCAAGTGGGTGCACTTGCCAAGTCGACATGGCAGTACCAGACTGCACACAGGCTCTGCAATGGCAGGCCAGAGTTACCTTTTACGGGCTGTGTGTGTGAGTGGCACAATCCAGTGCTGCAGCCCACCAACAGCATTTTATTTACAGGCCCTGGCACACGCAGTGCACTTTACTAGGGACTGACACATAAATCAACCAGGCCAATCATGGAAACACCAATCCATAACACAATCTACATGGAGAGCTTATGTACTTTAGCACTGATCAGTAGTGGTAAAGTGCCCAGAGTCCTAAAACCAACACAAATAGGTCAGGAAAAAATAGGAGGAAGAAGCAAAAGGTTTGGGGATAACCCTGCAAAAAGGGCCATTTCCAACACTAGGTATGTCTGTTCGTCTCGCAGGATGGTGAGGTTAAGGGCTTGAGGTTTGGTGGCAATTATCTTAAACCCGGATGCTTCCCCAAATGCCGCCAGTTCCTTGAGTAAAGGGGCAACGACTGACGCGGTTTGGTTACGGTGAGCAGCACGTTGTCGGTCTATAATGCTATCTTGTGTACCTGTCCACCCATCCGCACCCCCTCGATAAGTGGAAGTCCCCCGCATCCGCCAGCGGCTCCATATAGAGCGCAAACAGGAGGGGGGAAAGGGCCACCCCTGTCCCATTCCCCTAGAGATTGGGAATACCGGAGATAGTGTTGCTGACCCGGACCATGGCCTTTGGGTCCCTATAGCTAGCCCATATCCACTGGCGAAAGCGAGGGCCCAGGTCCATGGCCTCCAACACTTCTCGCAAAAAGAGCCAATGCACCCGGTCAAACGCTTTTTCGGCGTCTATTGATAAAAGTAGTGTGGGTGTCTGTGAGCGGTTGGTTTTATCAATAAGGTGGAATATCCGCTTCGTATTCATATGTGGGTGTGAACGGTGCATGGGCTTGTGATAAAGAGAACATACAATAAAACGTAAATAACAAAGTCACCAAGTGGTGAAGAACCAGTAATTACGTAGTAGGGGTCCATGTCGTCGGCGAGCCTCGCGGGTCGTCTGGAATGGTGGTGGTTACTGGAGCCCTCCGCCCGATCATATTAGGTCCCTTATCTGGGGCAGATCCCGGTGCCGAGCTTGGAGCTTCTATTTGTCTGTGCCCAGCTGAGGCCCCACGCCACCCAGCCAGAGTCAGTCTATGCCAGAGTGTCAAGGTTCGTAGTTCAGCTCCTGTCTCTAAGGCAGTCATTCATTTCCTTGATCTAGTGTGGGGTCTTGCTTGTTGGGGTGCTGAAGCAAAGCCGATCTTTCCCTGATGCCCTCTGTTGTGGTGGTTTGCTCACAATTATTGAGAGTCTATTTTTGGGCCACCTCTGTCGACTAGTCCCCAGAGAAGAAGACGGGGAGCCCCGGTTTTCAGTTAGGTCATCCTGCTCCAAGTCTAGTCCCAGAATCGCTGCTGCTTCCAGGGGTGTGTGGGTCCAGCGTGTTTCCCCGTTCCATATGAATACAAGGCGAAAGGGTGACCCCATCTGTAGCGGATGCCTTTGTCCCTCAAAAAATCTGTGATTGGTTTCATATGACGACGGCGTTGTAGAGTGATTGGGGAGAGGTCCTGAAACAGGCGCACCTTGATCCCTTCAAACATGACGTGTGTTTGGTCGCGCACCGCAGTCATGATAAGTTCTTTCTGGCGGTAATTGTGCAAGCATGTAAGAATGTCCTGGGGTGTTCCGGGGAATGGAGATGGACGACCCGCTCTGTGCTTGCGATCCAGGGGGATCTCAGTTTCCTTCAGTTCTGGGACAATCTGGCGGAAGAGCTGTGTAACGAAGTCCTCTAGGCGACCTCCATCTGCCTGGAGCGGAACCCCTTTGATTCTGATGTTGGATCTCCGGGACCTGTTTTCCAAGTCTTCCAGGTAGTAGTTAAGATCTGCGTTGCGATCCTAAAGTTCCAATATTTCGCTGAGGCATGCTTCCAGCTCCTCTTCTCTGGCGTCGCCCGACCTCTCCACGGAGTCCACCCGTTATTCCAGTTCTCCCACTTCACGGAGCAGTTCCTTCATGTCGCTTGCCATTTCTGTCTTTAGTGTCGCGATGTCGTTCCTCAGTATGCTGAAGAGGGACTCCATGAAGCCCTGCATTACTGGACCCTCCTCACCTACATCCTGTGCCTGCACTGACCCCATCGACTGGCGTTCCGGTGAGACTGCCTCCGATGCCTGTCCTGCTCGCTTAGAGGGGGTTTTTTGTCCTGGTGTTCGACATTTTTCTGCCCCCGGTGGTGCGTGATGTGTTTGCTCCTGTTCTAGTGGTCTGCGCTCGGGCTGTTTCTCCAGGCGCTGTATCTGTGTGCGGGATGTCTGCATGGCAATTGATGCAGCTGTAATGCAGCCCTCCGCGGCAGATCAGACAACAGATAGTTTCTCCTTAACCCGTGGTGGGGTTGCTTCTTCCTCCCAGTCCACCCACCAAGACAGGCAGGCCTAGATCCCGCCGCGTAGTATGGGCCACACACGCCCGATTCAACAGCCTCTGCCAACCCTACAGTGCTCCCTCTCGGGGCACAGTTCCTCCGCCACTATGAGTCTAGGTGTCCAAGCAAAATGTAAGTCCCCAACTTGGTGCAGGCTTCTCTAATCAGTTCCAGTTTTATGGCTCACCTATGCCGCCAGCCCTTCTCAGGAGCAAGTGCAGGGACGTGTCTCCAGGTGCCAGCTACCTCCCCGGATGTCCCCTGTCACAGGTTTGCTTTTGGCTCCTCCGGTGTTGTGGCTCCCAGCAGCCCGTCCGCCCCCGACGCCTTCACTGGCCCTTCGCCGATCGCACCGCAAGTTGCAGCTGCCCCGGGGCCGCAGTCGAGATGCGAGCTGATTGCCTCAATAGGCCGCCAGCCCGCCGATATGTGTAGCGATGGGGGGAGGCGCTCTCCAGCCGTCTTCCCTGACTCCTCTCCAGGTCCTACTCCTACCGGCTAGGGCGCCGCTCCTGGTGCACCAGACCAAGCACTGGTCTGCGAGCTCCGCGGATGGGTGCCGCACTCCGCATCGGCTCCGGTGATCAGGTGCCGCCGCCGATCCCTTTAGCCACCATCTTGTTTCAGCGTATCCTCGTCCGCGGGACCCCACCACTCCGCTCACACACCTCCTTCATTCAACACGGGCCAGCGTGCACACCCCGGTTGGTATGTCGCCACACCCGGGCCCAGAGCCAATCGAGCCCCAGGAATCCACCATCGTGGCACAGAGGAGCACCGAGGATTCGCTCCTACACGGGCACCATCTTTGACATGCCCCTGGATCCCTTTTCTACTCTGACTTCCTGTGTGATCCTGGGCAGTGTTGTACTCCTCGTTCTGCTTACGTTTTCTACCCAGTCGCCAGTCTTTGCCCAAGTCCCTGACTGTTTCCCAGACAGTCCCTGACAGAATGACCAACCCACATTTCCAGGGTCACTCGTGAGGTTTCTTTGCGTTCACTTACCTACCGTTTTTCTGTTACATTTGTGTGCGAAAATATTGAAGGTGTGTCATAATGAGAGGTTTAACAAAGAAACCCCGCCAGTGCATCCTTTAGGTTTGTGCTGGGCAATTCCCCACTGCCCAACAATGAGAGGCATTTAGTGTAGACTTTACAATTTGAGGATGTTAACCCTAGTCAAGAAACAATTAATCTTCTTATGAGAAATGGACATTTAAGTTTTGAATATTATACTTATCGGCTCTCAAACACCTCTTTACCAGATTTTGACTTAATCATAGTTGATCTGAGGTCCGAAGTGGACTTTCTGCAAAAGGCCGTCCAAGAGTTAACGTTTCAAATTAAATTGCTAATAAATAACGGTGCTACTGAAGCCCAACCTTTTAAGCAGCCTCCCGCAAAATCTTTAACGTGCACTCCTACTTCTGATAGCTCGATGGCTCCAACTCCCGGACTGGTTGTAAACTCCACCCGCAAGAACCCTTCTGACCCTATGCCTAGGAATATTACGTCCGATGTTAATATTGCCAGCAGACACACACCAGGCCTGATGCAAACCAGTGGTCTCCCAATTCCCCCCCATTGATGCTCGCTTCCGTCGAGCCATATCTGGCAGGCAAGTTGCACCACAAGGGCTCCCAAAGAGTATTTTTCTGACCCACGTTCCCAGATTATCGACACCCATGTGTCATGAAAATGAAGATTCCCTTATCAATAAAAGTATACATTGGATACGCCATGTGAGGGGGTGTCGTTCAATAACCAGAGAGGACATCTATGGGGCCAAAAGGATTAATGCAGTTAATTCCTTGTCAGACTCTATAGAGCTGCTTTTTGGTGATGCGAACCTTGCCTACGATTTAATCGCATTGGAAGCTAGGTTCAGTCCTTCTACTCACACGGGGATACAGATCAAATATCGCCCATTAACGCACCCACTGTTGCCACCTATTCACAGTCTAGCACATCAGCAGAGCCCCGGATCGATTCTCGATGCAAATGATTGACTTGCATACCAAACTTCGTCATCAGGCTCTATATCACATCCTTCCACTCTATTCTCTTATCCTCTTGAGACCACCTACCCTGATGCTTCAATCTTACCTCTAGTCACTGCCCTGCGCACTGCGACTGGCGAAGGGTGCTTGACCGCATCAAGTGGCCACAGTGAGGGGGGCAATCCCGCGGGACTCAGGATTGGATCTCAGGGAGGAGTAATGGAGTGGGTGTAAACCCCGTCGTTTTAGGTAATAGAGATCACGCAACCAAACTCACCCTACTGTCATGGAATGTTGCCAGGGTGAGAACAAAACTCGCACTTGCCCATTGGACCCAATACGTAGAAAAGCATGACATCTGCATTCTACAAGAAACGTGGTCCCCTTCGCCCATCTTTATCCCTGGGTACATCACACACCATCGCCCTGCGATCACTAACAAATCTGGGCGCCCAGCTGGAGGTTTATTGATTCTAATCAAAATCGATCTTCACTGTTCTGTCAAAGAACTCAAGACTAACAGCCGAGATATACTAGCTGTCCAGATAAGGGCAGAGGATGGGTTGGGGGTGGATCTTTTTAACGTGTACGCCAGAGGGACAAAAGCGGGAAGCACACCATCCACCGTCCAGGATTTGGAGAACCTTTTATATGCTAGAAATACCCAATTACCATTAATAGTCGCAGGAGATTTCAATGTCACCTTCGAACCACTCGGGCAGGAGTGTCTAAATCCTGTGCACACATACAAATTCAACAAAATATGTAAATATCAATTAGAAGCAAATTGTACAGAATGCTTGAGTAGTATCATGATTTCTTTATTCTTCAACAAAACCGCAACCAGCCGACACGTGTTTCGTCAGAGAAAAGTAATCCCCGACTCTTCAGGGCTGGAAATGATACAAAAAATATACAATAAACAAAAAAATGGGTGGTAACCGTGACTGGAGAGCACATGTTCTCCAAAATACGTGTGCGAAGGTCACCCAAATACACGTGGAAACCTACTATCTACCAATAACACCCGAAAAAAGGTTTGTGGGATGTACCCGTGATCAAAACAAAGTACAATAAATATCACAAAAGTGCCAAGAAATAAAACAAGAGTATACATCATAATATGTACACCTAAACACGATCTGCTGCAATATTATACAAGTAAAAAAGGTAAAAGCTGAAAAAGCCAGTGATGTAGAGAAGCGAGTACAAAGGATATTAAAGAAAGGAATTAAAAAACGAATCCATATCAGAATAGGGAGAAGGTAATGGGAACTAATGACCAAGGATTACAAAATAGACAAGAGAAAAAATTAATTATATATACCTGAGACGAGTAGTCTACACTCTGTATAGTCTAAGAGATAAACAAGAGAAAAGGGAAAGAGAGACAAGGGTATGTAAATATACGCCAAGAAAAATCTAACTCGAGGGACATAAAAATAAATAGGGCCAAAATGTAAACTAAGCACTCTCTTACCCCTAGGCCGGTGATAATTCCAACCCGGTAGGGCACAAGTATACGTTAAATCCAAGAATCCAAAATTTATTAAAATTTAAGATGTGAGAAATCTGTAAAGGTGAAAACAAACTGGTAAATACATATGTATTAAAACTAGAATGGGTAATAAAGACACAAAAATTCTCCTGGCACTACCTGAAAGTGGCACAGCAGAATCACGAAATCTGTGGACCAAATAGGCAGGAATAAGATCAGGATGGAGCATGAAGAAACCAAAAAACAAATGACGTGAAAATATTAAAGAGTAATATGGGAAAAAGAAATTCCTATGTTGCCTCACCGGAATGCCGGTGAAGATTCCAATCCGACAAAACTCAATTTGAAGTCCAATCTAAGTAAGTATGCAGGCAACGAGTATTCTAAGGTAATCCAATAAGATATAATAAACGACCCGTACCGCCAGTAGAGCATAAGTGAAATTCGTATCCAAAGACCCTGTAGGAGAAAGCCCAAAACTCTATAAGGATAAATCCTGTCGATTGGCATCAAGAAGATAGTCAACATGAAATGTATAGTGACTATAAGTATATGCCGTGGAAAAATACACCACTTACTTGTCTATGAAAATTAATTGATTTCAAACGTATATCAGTGATCCGGTCCGATCCGGGTTCGAACACGTGTATGTGTCCACCAATTCCGTCTGAAATCAATATAAAGAACACCCATGTCGGAATTGTAAATCCACGTAATGATAAAGGACAATTCCCGATTACTAAGATAAACTTCTATATCCATCAACGAGTATCTACACTTACTTGCGTGATAAAAAATAATCGCGTCCTGGCGGCACCGATTCCCTCGTTAGAGTGTGAATCTGCGGGAACCCGGAAGTGAATAAATAGTCATTTCCGCTGGAAACGACTAGAATGTAACTAAATACAAGCATGACAACCTGCTGAAGGCGTCATCTCGCGAGAGTATGTAGCTAAGAAGCTATACGGAGTAATCCGAGCACCTCATTGAGAGGACAAAAACAAATCAATAATAGAAGGTGCACAAATTTCCAAGAGGCTAATTATGTATGAATTCATAGAAAACAAAAGCCACGATTGTAAAATATTGTAACGTCACACAAGGCAATCCCTGTCTGTATATTCGAGGCTTATTCCTTGCGAGTGTATAATGGCTGACAAGCAATGCGGAGAAGTCCGAACACCTGATTGCAGAGACTAGAACGTTAATCATGAAAGGTCCAAGTAATTACAAGAGGATTAGTGTGTCTAGGATTAAAAAAGGGAAAAAAAAAAAAAGTCCCGATTGCTGATGTATTCCAACATATAGTTAGAGAAAATATACATGTCGACAACCAAAGGGTATTGATATATAGGAAGGAGGAAAAATACAAAATAACCCCGTGACAAGGTCACAATTGTTAAAAACAAGAAGACCCTGATAATATGGTCCCCATATCATGTGCATTACAATAAAAACCGTAAACGGTACCTTAGAAAAGAGGAGACATGTAGAACACTCGAATACGACAACAAGCAATATACAAATATACAGAGAGTGTATGGATATCATGCAATAGTAAAACATGTTTTTTAAATCACCAATAGTGTATATACAATAAGGAGATCCTAATTCAAAATCTTTTTCGATATACACATCTAAACATTTCATGTGGCACATCACAGATATGCATCCCAATGTTTGCATTTGGATATAAAACTTATATAGAGGCAAATTAAGGGTGCAAAACTAATCATCAAACACAAGTTGTGTATTGAGCCCGTTTGCGAATTGTTTGACCCACACACCCTATATAAAATAACATAATAATCAGAGTAGAGTAAAACAATCATATGTCTACTCAATAGCAAATTACAGGAAACAAACATGACCATAGAACGTCATGTGCTGTGATTCTACTAAACATTAGTGTGGTAGATAAAATAAGCGAGTCAATCGCCTAAAAAATATTGCATCTCTGAATCGCAATTAAGTCCCTGTTCCACTGTATGCAGACGCATGATCCATATTGCCTCTGTGCGTCTGAGACGTAATTCTCTGTTGCCCCCACGTAAACTCGGGTCAATGGTTTCCACTCCAAAAAATGAAAATCTCTTGCGTAGACCTTGTGTGGGGCATAATGCCGCATGTGTTGCCACAGGATATCTCACATCCTGTTGATGTATGGCCCTTGCATGTTCCCCAATTCTCTCTTTGAGTGGCCTTATTGTACTGCCCACATATTGTCTCCTGCATGTACATTCTATTACATAGATTACAAATCTGGTGGTACAGTTAATGTTAGATCTTACTTCATAGGGTTTATTGTTAAAGCTATAGAATGTTTTGGTTTTATGTTTGGCCCATTTGCATACCCCACAGGAACCACATTTGTGGAAACCAACAGTAAGTGGGGTAAACCAAGACTGAGTACTATGTGATTTAGGTACCGTGGGACTCAATCTAGTGCGTAATGTTCTACCACGTCTGAAGGTAATCTGTGGATGATTAGTTATAAAATTTGCAAGGGAACTGTCTGCTTGTAAAACGCCCCAATGTTTTGTCAGACTCTTTCTAAGGGTATGACTAAGATCATTGAAATCTGTGATCATGCGAACCCTCTGGTTCCCCATCTGGGTCTTGTTCTTGTTTTGTAGAGTGTCCTCACGTTTTAAGCGAGCAATTCTATTTTCAGCACGTTTCAGATTGTGACAGGAGGACCTGTGTGGTAGAAGGGAGGAGGAGGAGTTATGGCTTATTCCCCTTTGGACCTTACTCCTATTAAGAAATAGCCTCAAACGGCTCTGCAGCTCAAAGCAATAACCCTCGAATTTGGTTTGAGGGCTACCAATGGACGAACCAACTCTGATAAGTCAGGAGCAAATACTTTTAATCAGACCACCAATATGAGCCAAATTGATTATTTTTTGATAGATTTAAGACTATGGCCCAAAGTTATTGACATGGTTGTAGGGTCCACTACGGACAGCAATCACAATCCCCATGCTAACTCTAATCTCTCCTTGGGCTAGACGCCTAAATTCCATTGTTACTACTCTTGTCACCAGGATGGTTCATTCCACCAATGATAATAGGCGCCTTAAATGGGCACGTGTAGCAATGGACCCGGAGAAGTTAGACCTAATTAACACCAACTTGGAGGCTAGCACCAGACTGATGCTCAGGGTGATCTCTCCAAGATTGCTGACTGTCACACTACCTTTTATAACTTGTTGGCTACTTATTTTAAAATTCAAAGACTCCCACAGGGGGTGAAAAAATGCCCACAATCACAGTTTGCTTGGTACACGCAAGAGTGCGGGGACATTGGAAGCCAACTGGCCACTGCAATTGGTTCAAATAATGTGATCCAAGTGAGGGAAACCAGGCGATCCTACAAGAAAGCGATTTCTAAGGCCAAAAAGGATTGGGAAGTGGAGCGTTGGTCACTGATGCTTGTGCGAAAAAAGAGACACAATGTTTTTGGCTTTTAGTAACCAGGGGAGAGGAAAATAGGTCCCAGACACCTGACAATAATATTGCTGTTGAGGATTGGCATCGTCATTTCTCGTCTCTGTATACTGGGGAGCCTGTCTATGCTAACGATGACCCAACAGTCGTTTATGATTGTCCTGAGATTGATGGGTTTTTCACCCTAACTGAAATAAGATCCAGTATTAATGCAATTATTAGATCTAAAGCCCCCGGACCGGACGCCATCCCTGGCGACTTATTTCTCAGCAACGTTGAGAATTGGTCATTGTACATTCTGGCCCTGGCCAACGAAATAGCCGCTGGCTCTGCAATTCCGTCCTCATGGAAAGGGGCTGAGGTAATTCCAGTGTTTAAGAAGGGTGATTGCTCACTGCCTTCGAATTACAGACCCATTAGCCTGATCGACAGTGCCCAAAAGATGTTTGCCCGAGCACTTCTTATGAAAATTCAAACTTGGATAGAAGACAACAACATTCTGTCCCCCTTTCAAGCCGGGTTTAGACAGAAAGTCAGCACTGTCGATCAGGTTTTCCGCTTCCTATTACTAACTTGGAAGACAGTGACAATCTCTCAGGGAAGCTTATATGTAGCTTTCATTGGTTTACGGTCTGCATTCGACCTTATTCCCAGACACAAACTTTGGTGCGTCTTGAAGGATATGGGCTTCCCTCCTGAAATCTTAGCACCTACCGTTCGCCTGCATGAGAACAACTATGCAAGGGTACGCTGGGGTAACCAAGGCCAACTGTCAGACCCGATCAGGACCGATCGAGGGGTCAGACAAGGGTTTGTGATGGCCCCCACTCTCTTCTCACTCTTTATTAATGACGTTGTACAGTTTTTCGCTTAGAGCCCAGCAGATGTCTCAACTCTGGGGGGGGTTAAGGTGACAACCTTACTTTTTGCAGACGGCACTGATAGTTTCCAAGACCCCGAGTGGCCTGCAATCCCTTCTAAAACGCTTCGAGTCCTTTTACGCGCTAAGAGGTCTTGAGATAAACACCGCAAAGACCAAGCTCTTAATGAATAACCCTCACCGATCCTTTAAGGGGAAGTTGTTTCTAGAGGGGAAACCTCTAGAGAGAGTGAGTACCTTTGACTATCTGTGTGTCACTCTCTCTGACGACCTTTCCTGGAGACATCATGTTAAGAGGCAGCACCTCCAGCTAAGGCGTATTTTAGGGGCTCTGATCAAAGAGCAGAAGATTTCTTCGAACAAGCCAATTGCACGTCCCACTATGCATTTATGATTACAAAGTAGTGGGAGCAGCTCTCTATGGGGCGGAACTCTGGGGGTTTGAAAAGCTGGATTCACTCTTAGTGACCGAAAATAAATTCTTGAGATCACTTTGCTCCCTCCCACAGAGTACCCCCCTGCAACCGCTGAGATTAGACATGGGCAGATTTTCGATTGTACAAAAAGCACAGCTACGCCCTCTGCTCTTTTGGCTATGTTTAAAAACCACCCCTGAGCTGCACCCATATGTTGCTGCTTTGGACGAGGTCTATGCGTTGGACCGCTATAAGAAAATTGTCTGGCTAACCAGGGTGAAATCGTTGTTGTCCACACTAGGGATGGGAGGCTCATGGGATACCGATACTCCAGAATCTCTTCCAACAAAAGCCTAGGTCAAGAAATATTACTGGGACTGGGTGGCGCAATCCCTCATTTTTCATCCATCTGGGGGTCGCTTGACACTTGATTTTATGGAGTTCAAGATGGAAGGCTCCTTCAAGCAATATTTGGAGGTAATCACAAATCCCCAGGATAGGAAACTCTACATGCAATTTAGATTTGGTTCCCTTCCTGTTAACACTTTTGTTGCCTCCTGGTGCCAGCCTTCTTCCAGATCCCAGCTCTGTCCAGGCTGCTCTCTTGCAGCGGGGTCCATCAGTCAATCAATCAATCAATCAATCACGGCATTTATAGAGCGCGCTACTCACCCGGGAGGGTCTCAAGGCGCTGGGGGAGGGGGTAAGTTACTGCTCGAACAGCCAGGTCTTGAGCTGCTTCCTGAAGGAGAGATGGTCCTGGGTTCGCCGAAGGTGAGTGGGGAGGGAGTTCCAGGTCTTGGCTGCCAGGTAGGAGAAGGATCTTCCTCCGGCGGTGGTTCTGCGGATGCGTGGTACGGTTGCGAGGGCGTGGCTGGTTGATCGTAGCTGGCGGGTGGGCGTGTAGAAGGTCATGCGGTCGTTGAGGTACTTTGGGCCCAGGTCGTGGAGGGCCTTGTGTGCGTGGGTGAGGAGTCTGAACGTGATTCTCTTGCTGACGGGGAGCCAGTGCAGGTCTTTCAGGTGTCCGGTGATGTGGCTGTGTCGGGGGATGTCCAGGATGAGTCATGCGGAGGCGTTCTGGATGCGCTGGAGTCTTTTTGAAGTTTGGCTGTGGTTCCGGCGTAGAGGGTGTTCCCATAGTCCAGTCGGCTGGTGACGAGTGCCTGAGTGACGGTCTTCCTGGTTTCAGTGGGGATCCATCTGAAGATCTTGCGGAGCATGCGCAGGGTGTTGAAGCACGAGGATGAGACGGCGTTGACTTGTCTGGTCATCGACAGGGAGGAGTCCAGGATGAAGCCCAGGTTGCGTGCGTGGTCCGTTGGCTTGGGCGCGGTGCCCAGGGCCGGGGGCCACCAGGAGTCGTCCCAGGCGGAGGGTGATGAGCCCAGGATGAGGACTTCCGTCTTGTCTGAGTTTAGTTTAAGGCGGCTGTTCCTCATCCAGTCGGCGACGTCTCTCATCCCGTCGTGTAGGTTGGCTCTGGCGGTGGTGGGGTCGTTGGTGAGGGAGAGGATCAGCTGGGTGTCGTCGGCGTAGGAGATGATGTTGAGGTTGTGTTGGCGTGCGATGGCTGCGAGGGGGCTCATGTAGACGTTGAAGAGGGTTGGACTGAGTGAAGATCCTTGTGGAACGCCGCAGATGACTTCGGTGGCCTCGGATCTGAACGGGGGAGGCGGACTCTCTGGGTTCTTCCGGCGAGGAACGAGATGAGCCATTCCAGTGCTTTCTCTCGGATTCCGATGTTGCTGAGGCGCTTCACTAGGGTACGGTGGCAGACGGTGTCGAACGCCGCGGAGAGGTCCAAGAGGATGAGGGCTGCTGTTTCCCCGTTGTCGGTTAGGGTTCTGATGTCGTCGGTGGCTGCGATAAGGGCGGTCTCGGTGCTGTGGTTGGCCCGAAACCCGGACTGCGAGGGGTCGAGGATCCATTCGTCTCGAGGAAGGCGGCAAGCTGTCCGTTGACGGTCTTCTCGATGACTTTGGCCGGAAACGGAAGGAGCGAGATGGGACGGTAGTTCTTGAGGTCGGTGGGGTCCGCCGTTGGTTTCTTCAGGAGGGCGGTAAGCTCGGCGTGCTTCCAGCTCTCCGGGAAGGTGGCAGTGTGGAAGGAGGAGTTGATGATGTCCCGGAGATGGGGTGCGATGGTGGCGTCGGCTTTGTTGAAGACGTGGTGTGGGCAGGGGTCGGTTGGTGATCCGGAGTGGATGGAGTTCATCGTGCGGGTGGTGTCTTCGGTGCTGATCGGGGTCCAGTTGCACAGGGTGGTGGTGGCGGGCGTTGGTTCGGCGGTAGGGTGCGTGGTTTGTGCGTCGAAGCTGTTAAGTATGTCGGTGATCTTGCGGTGGAAGAACGTGGCGAGTGAGTTGCAGAGGTCTTGCGAGGGGGTGATGTCGTTGTTTCCGGCGCTGGGGTTGGAGAACTCTTTGACGATGCTGAAAAGTTCCTTGCTGTCGTGGGCGTTGTTGTCCAGTCATTCTTTGAGTGCCGAATTCTTGGTGGCACGGATCAGCTGGTGGTGTTTGCGGGTGGCGTGCTTGAGGGCGGTCCTGTTGTCTGTGGTCTGGTCGAGTCGCCAGGTTCTCTCGAGAGTGCGGCAGTTCTTCTTGGATTCCTTGAGTTCGTTGGTGAACCAAGGGGTTTTCTTGCTTCCGGGTCTGCTGGGAGGGTTTTTTAGTGGTGCGAGGTCGTCGGGCGCAGGCGGTCAGCCACTTGGCGAGGTTGCTGGCTGCTTCGTTTGGGTCCGTTGTGTTGGTGGGTGTGTTCTGGCTGAGGGAGGCGGTGAGCTGCTCGGCGGTGATCTTGCTCCAGCTCCGGCGGGGAGCCTGTTGCGGGTGGTGGTGGGTCGCAGTCTTTCTGAAGCTGAAGTGGACGCAGCTGTGGTCGGTCCAGTGTAGTCCGGTGGCGTGGCTGAAGGAGATGTGCTTGCTGGAAGAGAAGACGGGGTCAAGCGTGTGGCCGGCGTAGTGGGTGGGCGTGTTCACCAGTTGCTTGAGTCCGAGGTTGGCGAGGTTGTCCAGCAGGGCGGTGGTGTTTCTGTCGTTGTTGTTCTCCAGGTGGAAGTTGAGGTCCCCTAGGAGGATGTAGTCGGCTGAGGGCATGGCGTGCGGGCTGATGAAGTCTGCGATGTCTTCGCTGAATAGTGTGCGTGGTCCCGGGGGTCTGTAGATGAGGGTGCCTCGGAGGGTGGTCTTTGGGTCAGTGTGTATCTGGAAGTGTAGGTGTTCGGCGGCGGTGAAGGTCTCGTCGGAGTTAGTGGAGATGCGGATGGTGTTCTTGTGTATGATGGCGATGCCTCCTCCCGTCTGGTTGACGCGGTCCCTCCGGGTGATCTTGTATCCGTCCGGGATGGCTATGGCGATGTCGGGCGCTGAGGAGGCGTTCATCCAGGTTTCGGTGAGGAAGGCGATGTCCGGTGCTGTTGCGTCGAGCAGGTCCCAGAGTTCCACGGCGTGCCTGTGGACGGAGCGGGTGTTCAACAGGATGCATTTCAGGTTGTTGCTGCTGGTGCTCGACTTGGCGGAGGTGGTGCACGTCCGGGGGCAGGTGAATCGGCAGGTTTGGCAGGTGAAGGGTCCGTGGGTGCGTCTCGGTGAGGCTCGGTAGCAGGCAGGGTTCCGGCCGGCATTGAGTGCGGTGAGGGTGGCGGCGTCGTAGGTCCGTCGAGTAGTGTTGCATCGGTGGGATCCAGGGGTTCTGGCGCTGGGCGCGGTCCAGTCGCGGACGGGCGCAGACGGGCTTGCCTTAGGCGCGCCTTTGGCGCGCCAGCGCGCGACCGCGCAGCGGCCGCCATTTATGGGGAGGTGGGAGGGAGGAGCAGCTGGGAGGCGGGAGGCAGGGGCAGCAAATGGGCAGTCAGGGGGCGGGGCCGCAGGGACGCAGCGGCGGGAAAGGCGAGAGGCAGCGGGGGCACAAAAGTACAAGGGGAGAGAAAACAGACAAAAAATACGGGCACAACGCAAATGGGGCAGCGAGGGGCACAGAAAGGAAATGGGGGGAAAACAGACAAAATCACAGTCACAACGCAAATGGGGCAGCGAGGGGCACAGAAAGGAAATGGGGGGAAAACAGACAAAATCACAGTCACAACGCAAATGGGGCAGCGAGGGGCACAGAAAGGAAATGGGGGGAAAACAGACAAAATCACAGTCACAACGCAAATGGGGCAGCGAGGGGCACAGAAAGGAAATGGGGGGAAAACAAACAAAATCACAGTCACAACGCAAATGGGGCAGCGAGGGGCACAGAAAGGAAATGGGGGGAAAACAGACAAAATCACAGTCACAACGCAAAATGGGGCAGCGAGGGGCACAGAAAGGAAATGGGGGGAAAACAGACAAAATCACAGTCACAACGCAAATGGGGCAGCGAGGGGCACAGAAAGGAAATGGGGGGAAAACAGACAAAATCACAGTCACAACGCAAATGGGGCAGCGAGGGGCACAGAAGGAAAAAGGGGAGATAGCAAGAAATGCGGGCACCGGGGCCGCAGCTGAGGGGCGATCTTACCTGCAGAAGCAGCGGGCAGACAACACAGGCGGAGCTGTGTGGAGGGGGAGCGACCTACCTGGCAAGGTCAGTCACATCCTTTTTGCGTGTCCTAGGTATCACTACTTGAGATCTAGTTGGATAGCTCCTGTTTGTAGACAGCTAGGCACACGCTGTCACAGTGATGCGTTACGTATCCTAAAATCTGATTCTAGCATATTAATTGTCTGTGCTGTTGCTAAATTTCTAGGCAAAATGTGGATCAGTAGGAGGTACGCATTGACCACGCAATTGAACTAACCCTTATGTTTTTTAATATTCTTAAATGATTTTATACATGTATCTGATTGGCTTTGAACTATTCTTACAACTGTACACGCATGACGGGTCATGCCGTTAAATCTTACGGTATAGACTTTTGCCTATACAGTTCTTTGATATCTTAGCTGTTTTTATTACTTTTTTAAACTCTGTTTTATTATTTGCATTGGATGGTCTGAGCTGAACTAGCTTTCGGAAATTTGTAATCAAATTTTGGTCTCTTTGCACTTTAGGCACTGGCACTTTTAAGGCGTTGATTCGATAACTGACAAAGCTGATTTTATCAATTCTAGGTACCTGCTTTGCATGATGGTTATACATGTTTTATACTCAATGCACATACACTTTCGTGGATTTCTTTCATCCCTCAGAGTATTAGGAAGTCTGGACTCTCAAAGGAAAAATCTTCATGTCATTCCAGATTACCATTTTAAATTTGAATGTTTTACTATGTCTGTATTGTACTGTATGCATGTGACACTTTTATGGCCGCAACAGCCGAAATAAAGTTATTGACAGACAGACTTAATCTGCTGTTCTGACCCAGATTCAATGAATGTCAGCATTGCAAAAGGAGAATGATACCCTACTCTGCTTGCTGAACAAGAATTCTGATTCTCAAATGTCTGTTGGAACTGGTTATATAATTGCATGTGTAACCACCGAACAGCCAGACAAAGAGCAGATGCATTTCATACCCTCTGTTTTCCGTTCAAATAATCTTACCCAGTCTTGTAGTTCAGTAAAGATCACAGTACCGGATACTAAAGAGACCTTGTTAAATACTACTTTCAAAGTAAACTGTGATCAGTTTGCCAAAAGTGAGAGAAGACCTATTAAAGCACAGGCAGCTAGTAGCAAGTTTGAACAAAATCCAAGGTTTAGTGCTGTTGCTTGTTATGAAGTTGCCAGGCCTGCCACTGTCCTAGTAGAGAATGATCTACAGTCATCACAAGGTAAAATTAAATCTAAGATTCTGGATCTACAACAAGAGAATAACATACTATAATCCAGAGTTCAAGTATGGATCTAAAACCCCTGTACAAGACTACTTTTCTGAATCTATGTTAGCTTCCTTACAAATGGAGAATGAAACCTTGCGCTCCCTTTTGCATTCCCCTCAGAACTGGTCCAGTGATTATGTGAATAATACTTATGCTGATAACTCAGATTCCATTCAGAATAGCCATAGTACCTTGTCTCAAAGTTCAGTTAGGGAAAGTATTTGTTTGAAGTCTGAATTTTCTAGCTCCCCTGATGTTTTGTCTTCAAGTGCTAAATTACATCTAGCCGCTACATCTGAGATGTGTCCCTCCACTTTTCAGGAACCCCAAATGCCAGGCAGAACTCAAAACATCTCTTTGCTTTCTTTTCCAGCTAGTGAGGTCAGTTCTATCTCAGAGATAACCCATTGACAGGCCATTGACATACAGACAAAACCTGAACCAGTGCCCCACATACTCCCTGATGTGACAATATCCTGTGACTCAGACCACGCTCTTGATCTAACTGCTGCGACTAAAGCCAACCTCCTCGCTGATAAGAAACAAAATCCTGACCTCTTGTTTGCTCTCTTGCCTTCAAGCACACCACTTATTGAAAAGTCAGGAAATGATAGCACTCTATGCTCTGATGTATCTGAACCACCTTGTAACGCAGAAGAAAATGAATAGATCTCCCAAGACCAAGTAAATTCTGACCTATTTCTTCTGACTACGAGATGTGAACTGGCAAATGGTAAAAGAAGTCTGACTGTCAAAGACTCCAAGATAAGCACTGTTCTTAGCCATCCGGAAGAAAGTCCTTCTGTGTGTTTTAATGTGCCAAGGACCTGTGAAGATGTCACTACTGACAACAGCGGATCTACTGTTCATGAGCTACTACCATTCCCAGAGTTTAAAGTCTGTGAACTTTGTGCCACTCTGCCTTCAGCTTGAGCCAGAGTTCTCAGCCAGCCCGAAGGCTGCCTTTGGGGCCAGAGCCCTCAGCCAGCCCGAAGGCTGCCTTTGGGGCCAGAGCCCTCATCCGGCCTGAAGGCTGCCTTTGGGGCCAGAGTCCTCAGCCGGCTCGAAGGCTGCCTTTGGGGCCAGAGTCCTCAGCCGGCTCGAAGGCTGCCTTTGGGGCCAGAGTCCTCAGCCGGCCCGAAGGCTGCCTTTGGGGCCAGAGTCCTCAGCCGGCCCGAAGGCTGCCTTTGGGGCCAGAGTCCTCAGCCGGCCCGAAGGCTGCCTTTGGGGCCAGAGTCCTCAGCCGGCCCGAAGGCTGCCTTTGGGGCCAGAGTCCTCAGCCGGCCCGAAGGCTGCCTTTGGGGCCAGAGTCCTCAGCCGGCCCGAAGGCTGCCTTTGGGGCCAGAGTCCTCAGCCGGCCCGAAGGCTGCCTTTGGGGCCAGAGTCCTCAGCCGGCCCGAAGGCTGCCTTTGGGGCCAGAGTCCTCAGCCGGCCCGAAGGCTGCCTTTGGGGCCAGAGTCCTCAGCCGGCCCGAAGGCTGCCTTTGGGGCCAGAGTCCTCAGCCGGCCCGAAGGCTGCCTTTGGGGCCAGAGTCCTCAGCCGGCCCGAAGGCTGCCTTTGGGGCCAGAGTCCTCAGCCGGCCCGAAGGCTGCCTTTGGGGCCAGAGTCCTCAGCCGGCCCGAAGGCTGCCTTTGGGGCCAGAGTCCTCAGCCGGCCCGAAGGCTGCCTTTGGGGCCAGAGTCCTCAGCCGGCCCGAAGGCTGCCTTTGGGGCCAGAGTCCTCAGCCGGCCCGAAGGCTGCCTTTGGGGCCAGAGTCCTCAGCCGGCCCGAAGGCTGCCTTTGGGGCCAGAGTCCTCAGCCGGCCCGAAGGCTGCCTTTGGGGCCAGAGTCCTCAGCCGGCCCGAAGGCTGCCTTTGGGGCCAGAGTCCTCAGCCGGCCCGAAGGCTGCCTTTGGGGCCAGAGTCCTCAGCCGGCCCGAAGGCTGCCTTTGGGGCCAGAGTCCTCAGCCGGCCCGAAGGCTGCCTTTGCGGCCAGAGTCCTCAGCCGGCCCGAAGGCTGCCTTTGCGGCCAGAGTCCTCAGCCGGCCCGAAGGCTGCCTTTGCGGCCAGAGTCCTCAGCCGGCCCGAAGGCTGCCTTCTGCCTGCTTTCAGAGTCTCAGCCTGTGCATTGCCTGTCCACTGAGCCTCCAGCCTGCCTGCCTTCGGTGCCGGCGCCTCCAGCCTGCCTTGCTTCGGGGGCTGGCGCCTCCTCCCTGCCTGCCTTCGGGGGCCGACGCCTCCAGCCTGCCTTGCTTCGGGGGCCGACGCCTCCAGCCTGCCTTGCTTCGGGGGCCGACGCCTCCAGCCTGCCTTGCTTCGGGGGCCGACGCCTCCAGCCTGCCTTCCTTCGGGGGCCGGCGCCTCCAACCTGCCTGCCTTCCAGCCTTGAGCCTCTATCTTGCTTACTTCGTGACCCTGTGCTTCCAGTTTGCCAGCCTTCAGAGGTCTCAGTACGTATACATTCAGAGACTGAACCTCCAGCATCAGAGACAAAACTCTCAATATGCAAGCCTCCAGAGCCTGAGTCTCCTGCATACCTGCTTCTAAAGTCTCCTGCATGCAAGTCTTTTGTATGTTTTCCTCCAGGGCCAGAACTTCAGGTCTGCTTCCTGTCACCTCCTTCGTCTTTAGTCAGTTTGCCTTTGACCTCTGTGCCTCCTGCCAATCTGTTATCTGCTTTTGTCCCTACATTCAATCTGCCTTTGTTTTCAGGGTGCTACTCTAGCTGCCATCATCAGGACTTCAAACACCTTTAATTCAGGCTTCTAAGCACCCGTTACTGGATTTGGACTCTGCAGGTTCTGCCTTCAATACTGCTGTTAATTTACAGCCTATTATTCTACCCTGCAGAACATCACAATTTTCTCGCAATTCTCTAGTATCTTGCACTGCACCTCTGATGGAAATGGTCTTATTTCATAGGAGCAAACGCTTTTAAACCAGTTCCAGATTCCGGGAGCTGGTCGTTGGAGGGGGTGTACTGTCACGATTCGCTCCAGACACTCCCCTGCATGCATATCCTGACTTCCAGCCTTTTGGAAACTATTTGGGGAATTGACATCCATTCCCAATCCATGCCAGGTTTTGTGGAAGCCAGTCTGCCCATGCTGGAAACTCCATTACCTATAATCCCCTGGTCCCTGCTTCGTCTCCACCCCTGCAGGCCAAGGATGGGTGGAGGAATTCAGTTCACCTGTGGCTGGTTGCTGCTAGCCTGCTCACAACTGATGCACATGATTACTGTGAGCTTTTTTAAGCCCCAGCTCCCTTCAATCCAGGGTTGGTCATTGTAGCTGTGTACCGGTGAGACCGACCCTTGTTTCCTGAACTTTTGTTGTCCTTGTTTCCAGAATTCCTGAGCTATAGCTATTCCTTCTGCCTGAATTAGCACTGCCTTGTTTCCTGAGCTATTGTTATTCTTTGTTCCTGTTCCTGAGCTTCAGCTATTTCTTGTTTCTGATTTGCACTGCTTGCAGTGCTCTCTTGACTCCTTGTTTCCTGAGCTGTAGCTGTTTCCTGTTTCTAGAACTAGCGCTGCCTGCCAGTACTACTTACATTCCAGAGCTATAGCTATTCATTGTTCCTGAATTAGCACTGCTTGCAGTGCTTCCTAGATGACTTGATTCCAGAGCTATTGCTATTCCTTGTTCCTGAACTAGCACTTTATTCAGTGCTACCTCTTTTCCTTGATTCCTGATCCAGTACTACTCTAGTGCTCCCTTGAGCCTCTCTCCTTCTGTATTTACTTTTTCCCAGACCCTGCCTTTCTTCCCATTACCTTTGTTCCAGTTTCTAGTTTCCGGTCTTTCTATTTCTGCTGTCTTGCTTCTATTACCTCGTATGTTTGTTTCTTGCTTTCTGCCAAGTGTGCTCTGTAATTTCCTTTTTTTACCTGTTAA
The DNA here is from genome assembly GCA_963921515.1 of Calotriton arnoldi. Lineage (NCBI taxonomy): Eukaryota > Metazoa > Chordata > Amphibia > Caudata > Salamandridae > Calotriton > Calotriton arnoldi. The sequence goes on from CAWUFW010006230.1 coordinate 681,774, forward strand.
GCACTCCTCCTTGCTAGCTCCGTGTCTATTGTGTTAGTGTTTAGTTCTACCTCCTTGCTGTTACTGCCTTGCGTGTTCCTGTTTTTGCTCGCTAGGATCCGTGGGCACAGCTGACAACCTAGGTGATGTTCCGTGTTCACTGTGAGTATTGTCTTTGAGTCACATTTATAACATCACCATAGGTGTCAACTCCACAGACCCTGCCTTTGCATGCATTTCCTACATGTGGGTATTTGCAGTCAGTATCTGTAACAGCAACTGTGGGTGAGGAACTTACTGAGCTTCAGTCTTACCGTGTGGAGCCCCCGAGTGCTTTACCCCACATTCCCTTTATTGTTAATGTTGTTGTATATATACATGTCTTGCACTTCCGTTCGGTGAATTTATTCTGAATGCTAAATCGCCTCATGAGTGCCTGTCCTTTCTGAGTCTTAGCCATCTTGTCCTTTGTGCAGGCTTCCCCTTTGGCTCCCTTTTCTCCTCTGACTTCCTGTGTGATCCTGGGCAGCGCTGTACTCCTCGTTCTGCTTACGTTTTCTACCCAGTCGCCAGTCTTTGCCCAAGTCCCTGACATTTACGGTTTACTGTACTCAAGTGATTGCATGATGTTTTTTCAGCATTCAACTCCAACTTTTTTGTAATATGATTAATGGTTAGTCAACATTTTCAATGCTTTGTCCAGTGCTCAGTGCTGCACAGCAGTGAATTAACTTGGGTATACTGGGGACTAAAGACCAAGCCGAGCCGTTTCCACATTCGTTCATTTCCTATCCATTCAAATGTTGATGTTCCTCTTTCTCTTCTATAGCTTAAATGCTTTGGTGAACTTTGCTGTTGATATCAGGGCTAAGCTTAATTTGAAATTTGAGAAACAATATACATTAACTCTGTCCACTTGTGAATGTGATATTTCCCCAACAATAAGTTGGCAGCATTTTTGTGGCCTCTTCTTCAATTAGACCCATTGATCTTGCACTGCACATTTCGGTGGAGTTGGCAGTTTCAATAGCAAGCTCAACAAGCATTGGCATAGCCAATAGGTCTCGCCTTTGGGACCTTATAAGTATTTAATTATGCAGCACAATATCCTTGGTGCAACATCAACTGTTGCATGGCTAAACACTTATAATGTCCCAAAGGCTTTTTATGGTGTAATTGAAACTGTCACCTTCACGACCTGACCAGAAACGTGGGTATGAAGCCGCGGATTGTGTTTGTTACCATTACAAATTGTGGTGTGTCTTTCAGCAAAGGGTCTGACACGCTTGACTGGTAGGTAAAGAATTTAACGCTAATTATCTTAAGAATCCCAGTGAGAATGGGACAGTAACATACTCAGCACATCAGTGAGTGGTTACTGGGAATGCCGTCGTATGCTCCAGTAACAAGCATGACTGGCGCTCCCCCCAGCAGAGGTGTAAGGAGAATGGCCCCACGCATGGCTGTCCGCACAAAGGCGCAGCGCGCGGCTTTCTCACCGGCTGTTTACCCAGAGGATCGCTCAAATGACATGAGCTTCATGAATGCCCCCTTTGACAAATTAAAATGTTTTGTTCCTTTGGAAATTGTTATTTCTCGGCATGATCTGTCTCGTCTGTAAGTTTTAATGAATGTGTGTGTTGTGTTTGTATGTGTGTGAGTCTGTGTGTACGTGCGCATCTTTTAACAAAACCAGAACGACCAGTCTTAAGTACTAAAGGAGTTTCTTTCTCTGTTCTGTGATGTGATTCCACACCTGGTTTGGTAAAAGGAAGTACATATTGAGGGTGCTTGTAGCATTTCACTGTCATTCTTTACAATGATCGGGCCGTTACGACGCTTTGACCCTTAAACGTTGGATTTATCGATAGTTTTGACGGCACCATTAGGAACAAGCGCGCGCGCCTCGCGCTGAAAGAGTAGGAGGCAGCAGGGGGAGGGGAGAGAGGATGGGGCCTGGGCCTGTTTCCCTTGCGGGAGCGAGCAGGAACCATATGTTAATTAAAACCAGATGGTTTTAAAGCTCGCTCCCGCAAGTGAATCGCCAAACGTGCACGCGTTGCCATTGAAAGCAATGCAACGCGTGCACGTTTTTGGGACACAAACTGAATCGATTGCTAAAGGTCTTCCTAAGCAGCGCATGCGCGCGCTGCGTAGGCGAGACCTAAAAATGAGATTGTAAACTCTCCCATTGCTAATATTGTGCATGTTTGTTTTGAAAGGTTTTCATGTTACAGTGTGCAAATGGCGTATATCAATGCAATTCAGGCACCGAAGTGTTATGCTGGCATAGTCTGAAGAATAAATCCAAGTTGTCTATATCGAGCGAATTACCTTTCCCTGCACTCTGGATTCGCTCAAAGTACCTCTTCATTGACTTGGTTGATGACACAATTGAATGTTCTCTATTTTAAGACTGTCGAGATATCACTGTTGCACATATCCTGACTGTTCCAATGTTGTGTCTAAGGTCTGGCTGTATTTTCCCCAGGTTTTGTTCCTGTTGATGCTCAGTATTCCGAAAGCCTTGTGCAGCAGTGCTTCTTTCGAAGTGCCAGTGACCTCGCTTCTGTTTTCGTTGCTGTTTTACCTGGTGGGCCTGACTTTACTTTCATTTCATGTCATCATGTGTACCTCAGCCGACAGCTCATGTTATTTCTGCAGTATTCCATGGGTGATGGCAGTAGGAATAATGCTCTTAATTTCCGCCCTTCTGTGTGTGATTTTATCCAACGTTGGACAGAGACTCCAGCGTCCCCTAGCTTCTAATAAGGTAAGACTGTGTGAAAATCATTTACGAGAAAGAACGTAATTCATGTTGCCATTTGTATACTTAAATCACAGAAAGCGAGTAAGAAGGTATACTTTTTCACATTATAGAGCCTTTTTAGCACCGTTCAAGCTTTTCTGTCTTATTCTCAAACATCAAGTGGCTTGGTAGCCACAAGGCTAATTAATGAAGGCAACTGTCAATAATTCTCCTGTCTCCAAATTCAGTGCAATGGAAATTCGACTTAGCACTGTCTTCCATTCTTCTATTTTTTCATTGTCATCTTCATGTATCTTTATTGATGGTTAATGAAACTCCCGTCCAGTATAGAACTACAGAAACAACATGAGTACATGACTTAAAACACAAGAGACAACAACTCCCCAAGATTTTCAAAACACTTGAATTCACTTTTGATATTCAGCCTACAGCCTTATTGATATCTTCACTTGTACAGAAACTAAAAGACCAATTTTAACATCTGTGGTGATGTTCAAAGCAATGTTTAAACAACTGGAGGGTCACAGCAACAAAATTTAACCATTCCAAGATATATATATACTGATCTTCACAATTAAAGCAAGGAGCTGTTGCCTCTGACGTATTTAAAGTTAAAGTGTCTAAATGACAGCTTTAACTAGCATTTCCTTTAGTTCAACAATGCTGGGCAAAAAGTTATTAAGTGCACTCTGTAACCATATCATCTACACCAGGCTTCTCCAATGTGAGCTACTAGTAGTTCTTCACTTGTAATTAACCTGTAAGAACTCCATTCTCTGCCCCTTACAGAAAAGAGCTAATTGGTAGACCCAGCAAATCATCGAATGACAGTCCGTCTCAATGTGGAGTCCATGTTGTATGGATCCCTGCTGCAAAAAGAAGTGGTCAGACACAAATAATCTGGTTCCCTGGTATTAAACTCAATTTATGGATAACTGCGTTACAGCCAACAGTGTCATGGCACTTCCTGTTCTATCAAACCATATGCATAAACGAAATACTTGCAACTGTATGCCTACTTCATGGATTTTAAAACCGCATTTGATGGCATTGGCAGAAACAGGCTCTTGGCAAAGCTGATCGCATGTGGCATAGATCCCAAATAATTCAGGCATCCTGGGCTCTATACAAATACCTAGATAGAAGTAAGACTAGGCGATAACTCATTAACCTCACACATTTACAACCATATAGGGCTTAAGCGAGGTTGTGTCCTTTCCTCGTTCTATTTAATCTATACCTTTCAGACATTGCCCTATTTCTTTTTTAATGTGAAAGCCTTCCCACCAAAACTTTGAGGTATCCGATGCCTATACTTTTGTATGCATATGATAACAGTCATCCTAGATAGAACTAGCATGGGCCTCCAGCAGGGTCGGATTAGGATCACAATTTGGCCCGGGCACTGATGAAAAAAGTGGCCCACATTCGCGGGGCGTGGCCCACATTCGCGGGGCGTGGCCCACATTCGCAGGGCGTGGCCCACATTCACAGGGCGTGCCTTTTCATGAAACACACAAGGAATGTAAGTGGGAGGATATTGTTCTTGGGAAGGACACAGGGCCAAGGTGACAATGTCCTACAAGCTGAGCAACTGAAAAGCAGCGAGGCCCCTTTCTATTACAAAATTATTCCCCAGCCCTCCAGCGCAGGAGCACCTGAAAGACAGCGAGGCCCCTTTCTCCTAAAAAATGATTCCCCAGCCCTCCAGCGCAGGAGCACCCGAAAAACAGCGAGGCCCCTTTCTATTACAAAATTATTCCCCAGCCCTCCAGCGCAGGAGCACCTGAAAAACAGCGAGGCCCCTTTCTCCTAAAAAATTATTCCCCAGCCCTCCAGGGCAGGAGCACCTGAAAAACAGCGAGGCCCCTTTCTCCTAAAAAATTATTCCCCAGCCCTCCAGGGCAGGAGCACCCGAAAAACAGCGAGGCCCCTTTCTATTACAAAATTATTCCCCAGCCCTCCAGCGCAGGAGCACCTGAAAAACAGCGAGGCCCCTTTTTCTTAAAAAATTATTCCCCAGCCCTCCAGCGCAGGAGCACCTGAAAAACAGCGAGGCCCCGGCTATTTGTAAATTACTCAGCCCTCCCCAGCCCTTCACTGCCTCGGGCAATGGCCTGGCAGGAGAGGGGATAAAGCAAAAAACACAGCTGCTGGGCCATCCATGGGGGTGGGGGGGAGGCTAAGGTGAAGATGGTGCCAGTTCCCAACATCACCTGGCCCCCACAGCCAGACCCATTCTTCCTCGCCCACTATGCCCTGAATGAGAAGGGCTGTGGGCGAGGTGTTAATGCAAACACTGTTTCAGGGCTGCATGGGCCCAGGGGGGCCGAGGTGAAAATGGCTCAATGGCCTGAGCAACACCTGGCCCCCTGGGGAGGCTGATTCTGGCACACAATCGCCCCTCCCCAGCCCACCATCAGCGTGATTGCTTGGCAGGGGGTGAAGGAGAGGCCACAGCTGATCATTGCTGAACGGCCGCACAGCGAGGTTGCTTTCCTCTCCCTGTCCAGTGCTCTCTGTGGATTGGGAAAGTGGGAAAAAACGGCCCACAGAGGGCACTGAGACATCGGCCCTTCGGCCAATGCCTGAGTGCCCGCATTACCAATCCGTCCCTGGCCTCCAGCACACCTGAGATAATCTTTCAACCTATTGCAGCAATAACAGCTTGAGCATAAATCTTGAAAAATCAAACTTTTTAGGTTTTGGAAATGGGAAACCTACACATTTATATTGGAATCTAAACTGGAAGAAAATCAAAAGTTTACAAACTTTTATTTTTGCTTTTGATATAGTTAAACACAACATAAAATGCATGGTCATAGGTGCCAGTAAAATAATCAGAGAATACAGGTATACAATCATCCCTCGAGCAGAACGGAGCAAGTCCTCTAACTCCCAATACATAATACACTGTTTAAAGGAATGAGTCACTACCCAGGTTCACTATAGCTTTCGGTCATTCACTTACAATGGGTGTCAATATTCCATTCAATTCTGGTCTTCCTGATCTAAAGCCCTGTCAGCTGTTACATATTCATTTAAGGTGGTCAACATTGCACCCCACGCTTCCAAATCCTCAGCCACTATGTCATCTCTGCGGGAGAGTTTCATATGCTGCTCCTCCTCAATTTCCTATTTGCATTACTTCGCCCTCCCAAATAATAGAAAATACTGCCCTCCCACACGGAGGCACAAACACGGCGAAGCAATAAAAACACCACCTGGAAAGGGATTTCACTGTTATATAATGAGACACATTAAAAGACTGTTTTCAGAATAAGGCATGGAGTTTTATTTGTTCCACACTCTCTAACAAAAAGGCTTTCCCAAATGTCAAATGAACAACATTCAAATGTGTGTGTGTGTGTGTGTGTGTGTGTGTGTGTGTGTGTGTGTGTGTGTGTGTGTGTGTGTGTGTGTATATATATATATATATATATATATATATATATATATATATTTGTCCAACAAATTGCCCAAAGCATTGAAAGGGCACTCGACCATGCCCCCACCATCTGGCATTATGACCTCGCTGCAGCTTGCCTCTCAGATGCCTGGCATATCCCTCATGGCCGACGCGTTTCGAGGCAAACACCTCTTCTTCATGGGCTCAGGAACACGCATTGAAGACTCAAATCACCACATTTCCGGTATGCTTTTATTTGAAAATTGCTCTGATTGGCTTTTGCTTCGTGCATAAATAGTAAAGCATTATGGGTATTGTAGTCCTGTGAGGTGAGTCAATATTTATACCTATAGTAGGTTCAATGTCTTGTTTCATATTAAAAGATTGTCTTTCACCTATAGTAGGTTTGGCACACTCGAGGCAAGCTCAATTAACTGCTGGGACACGGTGCTGCACGGAGTCGACATTGAACCTACTATAGGTATAAATATTGACTCACCTCACGGGCCTACAATACCTGTATTCCAGAACTCTATAGAGTTAATGAGCCCTGTGATCCACATTAAGGCACTGGTGTTCCAGTTCAGTCCTAGTAACTATAATGCCCAGATATCGAAATCCCTCGTGTTTGCCACCGAAAGTCCAAATCAGGCAGTTGTTCCCGTGTCCATAGCGCAATTTGGCCCGGGGGAAATAGCAGTGTTTTATTAACATTTAGCTGCAGGCCCGATGCCAGCCCAAAGTCTTCCAAGCACTGCATCAATACAGGCACTGCCTCTGCTAGGGACCGAACATATACTAGTGCATCGTTTGCGTACAGGGACATTATATGCGTCTTGTCACTGACTCTAATTCCCCAGTTCTCCAGCTCCTGGTGGAGCCAAATGGCCATGGTTTCCTTGGCCAAGGCAAATTAAAGTGGTGAGAGGGGACAACCCTGGCGAGTGCCCCGCTCAATCAACCACGTCTCAGAAATCTCACTCACCACCGTAACACGAGCAGCAGGCTGGGTATACAACAGTTGTATCCAGCCCCTGAAGACTGGGTCGAAGCCCATCCCCTGCAGCACTTTCCTGAGATAACTCCACCGGATGGTATCAAATGCCTTCTCTATGTCTAATGACATGAGGGCCAAATACTCTACTTATTCCATGGTTTCGTGCAGTACATGAGTCAAACGTCGTAGGTAAAAGGTTGTACTATGTGCAGGCATAAAGCCGCACTGATACTCATGGATTAGTGTACTGGTGACTCCTTGTAATTGCTTCGCCAGTGACTTACAAAGTATCTTGACATCTGCGTTGATCATAGTAATGGGCCTATAAGAGGAGGGCTCCTCAGGATCCCCGCCCGGTTTCATCATGAGACTAAGAATTCCATCCCTCATGGTTGGGGGCAGGAGACCAAGATTCTGTGCCTTCACAAAGACTGTCAACAGCTTCTCCCCCAACGTACCCGTATATGCCTCATAAAACTCCGCTGGGAGTCCATCTCCTCCCAGCACCTTAGCTCTATTCAACTCCTGAAGCGCAGATTTCAGTTTTCGCAAAGTAAGATCCCTGTCAAGGTCATTATTATCCTCTGGCATCAATTGGGGCAATGTTACTCCCCGGAGAAACTGTTCCTCCCTGTCAGGGGATCGCTCTGCGGATTCCCTGTACACACTACGGAAATGTGCCACCATGGTGTCTAGGATCTTGCCGCGCTGTCTTAGTACCCGTCCCCCACCATCGCCGATCTGTAGGATAGGCGGAATCTCCTGCTCTCGTCGCAGTATCCAGGCCAACAAACACCCCGGTTTGTCTCCTTTGCAATGCAAACGCTGTCGATATGCATTAAGGGTATGTCTGTCAAGGGGCTCCCACATTCTCTGCAGGTACCTTTGGACCTGTAGGACTTCCCCTCTAACTGTTGGGGAGCTTGCTTCATCTGTATGGAGCTGCGCCAGTCGTCTCTTTTGACAATCGGTGTCCGCAAGGAGCTGTCGTTTAACCCTACAGGTCATTCCAATACAGTGGCCGCGTATGACTGCCTTCTGGGCTTCCCAGTCTTTGGCATGTGTCTCAGTTGACCCCCAGTTATCATCAAGGTATGTCTGGAGTGCCTCTCTAAGTGTTTCCTTACAGGACGCATCAGGCAGGAGATCTGGTGGCATCCGCCAGCGTCTGTTAGTCAGTACTTTCCTCCCCCAACCCAAATGAAGCACCACTGATGCATGATCAGACATATATCTACCCAGTTGATCAACCCTCTGTACCGCCGCAGGGTCCAGTCCCATAACTAGGAACCTGTCTAGGCGACTATATGTGGATTGTGTTAGAGAGTGACAGGTGTAGCCATGTACCTGTGGATGTAAAACAATCCAGCTATCGCGGAGTCCCAGGTTAACCTTGACTCGGGCATGGGATTCAGTCATTCGGGGTTTGGTGCCCAGTTTTGGTGGATGCCGTTCCTAGTGTCCATCAAGGACACAATTGAAGTCACACTCCCACACTATAGGGGCCTCCAAATCATCATCCAGCAACCCCTGCAGCTTTACATAAAACTGGACATCATCCACATTAGGCCCATATGAATTCAGAATAGTTATGTCTCTCCCATCAAGTTTCCCCTGTAATAGGACATAGCGCCTCTCTATATCAGCCTCACTAGACACATGTCAGAATGGTACTCCTGGGGCTATACAAATCCAAGAACATCAACATCATACCCCCATCCCGGACCGGCAGTAAATAAACAACCTAACGCACTGCCCATCCATGTATTTTGTCACTGTGAGGACCCACAGCCTAACCCCACCCTCCCCAACTGTACCCTACCACAAATGTGGTGATGGCTCAGGACTACCCCGCCATAGCAGAAAAGACTGTGTAGCGGCATCAACCCCCCACACCACTTCCAATATTGAACAATATGCAGAACAGGATACCTCTCCCGCAACTAGAGCCACAGTCTCGCTCCCCCGTAATAGAAAGCTGTAGTTAAAACAAATCAACAAGAATGCAAAAACTGAAGAGCAGCCTTTGTAATACCCCCACCCAGGTAGCTGACTCCTTAGATTGTGCCACCACTGGGTCAGCTTGGGTGTTGGTGTCTAACCCACTTGGCTCCCCAGATGGAGCCCTGGCGCCATCTTCTTGCACCACAATGCGTCCATTGTCTCGTGCCTCTGTGGCCACCGAGTCACCATTTGCGGACATCCTCTGGGTTCTCCATTTGGACTGCGCGCTCCTCTCCCTGTCCGTGGGCTTGACTGCCTGGAGCCCCTCCGTTCATGTGGGACCTTGTCCCACACTTCCATCCATCGCCACACATCAGGGGAGTCAAAGAAGTGGGACATTCCACCGGAAACCACCCAAAGGCGGGCTGGGAGCAGCAACATATATCGGAGTCCCATAGAGCGCAGTTTACTTTAGACTTCCAGGAAGCTTTTTTGCACTTTGTAAGTGTAATCGGGGCTACACTGATATTTTGAGATTCTCAAAACCAGTGTTGTCAGCTTCTCGGGCTGCTCTTGGCACACAGTCCCTATCCCTGTAATTGAGTATGCGAGCAACAATTGCTTCTGGGGGTGCTCCCGGCTTAGGAGGGGCCACCAGCGTCCACCGTCCTCTGCGCCCGCTCGACAGTAAAGAATGGTGAGAGGCCCAAAGGTCGCAGTGTCTCCCGGAACCAACGCTCTACAAAGGACTCAGTCTCTGCCCCTTCTGTCCACTCCAGGAAGCCCAATAAGTGAAGGTTATTCCGGTGGGATCTCCCTTCAGCGTCCTCGCCCTTAATTCCAGGGTCGTAGTCTTGGAGGTGACCATGGCCAATTGCTGTTTGAGTGTCGCCACTTACGTTTGTAGTTCCAGAATGGATTCCTCTGCAGCCTGGATCTTATCGGATACTTTTCACAGGTCATGTGAAGAAGATTTACCTCTAGGGCCACAGTCTTGATTTTGCACTCTAATGCCGCTCGAGATCCCTGGATAGTTGCTAGGAGTTCCGCCCTCGAGGGATCATCCGCCGAGGTGTCTGACGGCAGGTCTCCTCATGCCCCTCCAGCCTAGTAAAGCGTTGGATGGATGTACCTGGTGTGGTATACTGCTCCTTAGTGTTCCCCTGCTGGGCCCCCGCTTGGTTAGTTTTGCCTATGAGGTAGCGCTGTGGTATCAGGTATCAGACAGAGGGATGCAACTTCCAGAGTCAGGCCAAACATTGTTTTGCAAATCTTCACCTGGGCCTCAACCTGAGGCCAGTCAAGGACAATGTATGTGGTGTCCGTACTCACTGTACCCTAGGTCTATTGGCTCCCCACCTCTAATCTTACAGCTGGTCCGGGGGGCAGCCAAGGATCACCTCCAGGCAGGGCACTTATCTGAGGGCTCAACAAGGGGCTGTGTCACTTTGGCCCCCACATTTGGCAGTACTGGCCACCACTGATCGCCGCCTCGCTTCCACGCTGACCAGTAGAGCAGATCCACAGCCCAACCAACCACTTGTCATGGGAGTATGCAGGAGTTAATCAGGTAAGCGGCGGCGTGGTGAAACTGCTGCTTATGCCGGATCCTGCAGGATTTTGCGGGAGCCACAGAGCTGCTCAGGAACGCATCCTGTTGGCCATCTTGCTTAGCCACGCCCCACACAAAGCTAAAATTGAAAGCTAAATCATCAATGTTAGCTATAATAGGAATGTCCAATAACCTGCCAGTTTGCATCATTGCTGGATGTAATTAATTCCTGCCATAAATTATGGCTGGGAAATATTTCGAACTTGTCTCGATGTTATAAATCTATTCAGGCTCATTTCTCCCCTTCAAACTTCCACATCCCATGCACAGTTAAGCTTGGAAATCTGCTTGGTCACACAGCAATTCTTGCAAGAATTGTACATAATCAGCTCTTAACACGGATAAAAAATACCCAGAACTAGACTCACTACAATCATTATGGCACCATCTTGGGAAAGCTGATTGAATGAGCAAATTTGACCATTTTGCCAAGCTTTATGCAGCACTAAACAACTTAAGCATGCAAGAAGCCTTGAAACTAATTGTTCATGGAAGCTGTTAAGAGAAAATCTAAACAATCAAACGTGTGCTCTTTCCTTTGAATCAGACCTAAAATCTAGCCAGTTGTTGAATAACTATGACATATTACATCCTTATAGTAATTTCATACTGCAGCCTTGATTGGTAGTAAGCTGTTGAATGAACTTCAAAAAACTTTGTGCCAGGCCTTGTTTGGTCAATTTTGCATTAGAGAGCTACATCAACACGGGAAAAATCGAACACCATTGCATGCTTACATATTATGTGCCCAATGTAAGTGATCTCTGGCCCATATCCTGCGCGTTTGCCACAGTCTTTACACAGAAAAATCCTATTGTTTCTAGCTCTCCCTTGACTGTGCTTCTGCGATAAGAGAATACTTCAACACTGCAGACATGCCATTCGTTGACATAAGGCCTGAAAAAAAATCATAAAAATTGCACAGATTAAGTTGACCGCATAGATTCAGGAATCAAAGCTTCCTTTTTAAGTGCCAGATTGCCTTGGCTACATGTTTTAGTATTGCTGTTTATCCATAGCGTGAGATCTGATTGTCAGTTTATTTCTGTTTTACATTTTTTGTCATTGATGTAATGTTTTTAATTAACTGCACAATATATAATTATTTGTGCTCTAATGTCCAGACCAGTGAAATGAATTATAAGCTTTTGCTTGGTTGAATTGATATGTCTACAACAAAAAAACGCAGTAGGGCAACTGTATAGTAGGCCCTAGGAAACCAGTGGTAATTTATAGTACCCACACATAATCCTGCCCTGTAAACATTTTCTGCCCCAGTAACCAGACAATAGGCTTCCCTGTTCCTTACTGGCTTTATTCCTTTATCGGCCAACTATGAGCTCAAAACAAGCGGAATTTAGGTAGTAAGTGCAGGAAAAATAAAACTTGTTAGGAACCCTAACAAGGTGGACAGTTCACTAGGGTTGGCAGACATCTACACTACCACCATTATAATGTGGACTGGTGGGTTGGTTTTAGCCATGGCATTAAGTAATGTGGCATATAACCCCACCTTTACCATGTAAACAAACAATGCTCATAAACGCTGCATTACCATCTGGACTTGACAACCAACACAGTGGCATTTCCCCGGGGACTTCCTTCTTTGTGCCTTGCCATCGGAACCATCCCCCCCTCAAGTGTGATCTAGTGGGCAAGTTGGAAATTGTGGAACCATGAGGGATGTTTTTTAATCCTGGTCTCTGAATGTGACTAAGGGGGGTGAGCTTGGACAAGCCTTAATTTTCTGTCTTTGGTCCTCTGTATATTTTTGCAAAATTGGAAAACCTTTGAATCAAGCTTAAAGCTTTTAGTAGTGTGTGATTAGAAAAGGGGTTGAAACCCAACACACACACACATTGGATATTACATCTTTGAAGACTGCACCCAGACTCTTGGTTTACTCATCAAAATGTAGTGTAGTGGGAAAGTCAAGAGCCTGGGATCAAGTAATCTTTTTGTTGCTGTTTGTTTTTTACCACTTCCCCAGATTGTCTCATCTTGTGCAAATATGAGGCCAGATGTACTAAATGTTTTTACTGTCACCAACTGTCCAAAGTGCCATTTTCGACTGCAAAAATATTCTTTTCTATGGACTAAACCTATTTTAGAAGTCAGTACAATTTTATCTACTCCTAAAATAGGTTTGCGACTCCATGTCGATTCTTTATTTGAAAGGTGTTGTAAGCATCTCTTTCGGAAACCAATCTTCTATAAGATGTGCCAAAGTTTTGTGACCAAAATCCTGTTGCAAAACATAAAAAAATCACTGACTTCCAAAGTGGAGTAGTAACCCATTTGCAAAAGGATAGGTTCCCAATGAGAACCCCTTCCCCTTTGTGAATTAAACAAAAAGTTTGTTGGGGAGTTGGCAGTGGTGCAGGGGACCACTACAAACTCTAAAACAAATTGTTCCAAAAAAGAATTTTTTTTTAAATGCAGCCCTGTTTCCTTTAAGAAAACGGACTGATTTTAAAAAGTCTTCATTTAAAAAGCAGTGAGACATGGTGGCCTGCAGACTCTTGCAGACCACCATCCTTATGATTATGTTCTATCGAATTGAATGGCAATTTGAGAACTATCTCATGAATATTGAGGTAGATCTAATTATGACTCATTCCGATTTGGAATTAGTACATAGGTCAGGTCAAAAAATTCCCCACTTGTAGCAAAAATACTGCTCTCAAATTGCGACCAGTTTATGTGACCAGGTATATAGTACACCTGATCCTTAGTTATCCCAGTGCCTTTTCTACTTTAGCTACCTTTTGTTGAGAAGTTCGAGATAGACTCCGTACCAGAATTGAGTGCCAGGGATACTTGCTGTTTTCATTCAGGCATGTTTAGGATTTTTTTTTTTTATGGCGTAAAGGGGATTGTTGACATGTAACAGCTATCTGGACCACTGCTGTCCCTGGATAACGAACTCTCATAACACAGTAATTATGCTCAATCTCGGTCTTTGCTCTTTACTCTTAATACCAATAAATCACGCCAGAACAACCAAGTAAATTCTCCATGATCATACCATGTCAGCGACCAGTTGGGAAATACTTACTTGCACTCCAGCAAATGAAATGATCACTATTCAGCCCATCAATTCTCTAATGATGCTTTATGGATTTCATAGAGTTTATCTGAATCATTTTGATTACTTGAATAATGGTTGAGATTTAGTGGGCAGGTGAGTTGAGAGCAGCCAGTGACCCAAGCCATGTCAAACACACCAGAGCTTTCACCCTTAGTTAAGCTTCACCGATTGCACTGACAACTGAACTTAGAAAATGAGGGGTTGCTACTCTTCCCTAGTTTCGACCCTGTCCTTGTTTCCTTGCACACTAATTCTAAAACCTGGCTACACTTCTGGAGAGAACACCACATCAACCGTATTTTGCTAAGTGCATTGCAAATCAATCTCAGTCCACGGGATCAAAAATTAGTCCATGGCATAGAAATTCTTAGCTCTGGCATTATACTTTTTTTTGGATGTTTTTATTGATCAGTAATAGAACAATACACAAAAGAGCCCTCGGGTCAGAAAAACAGAGTGACGTCACAAATGGGAAACATACTGACTAGCCGGGAGGGGTTCCCTTTTAAGGACGGTTTCCCTCACACACCAGAGGTGTCATGCTTCATCATGGGGAATCCTCCTCGCATCTTGAAGCCTAGTCAGGATGCGGGCTACAACCCCCACGCTGCGAGGGAGGAGCTCAGGGATGTTTTCGGGTGTACGGGGTATTACTAAAACCCAATGAGAGCAAGTAGAGTCAAGGGAATAAGTGCAGTGCATAAAGGCGAGTAAATAAAACTAGCTACGGGGTCAGCCTGGTGGGTTTTATTCTTGCTTCCCTGTGCCAGGGTTAAAAACAAAAAGACATGTAGTGCGGCTACAAACATTAGATGCAGGCGCACTAAGTAGTGATCGACATGTTTCAGCCTAAGACCTAGCAAGTGTTGTGGCTTTCATCAGGATCCCTATTAAAGCTACTGCTGTGTACTAAAGTGAATTGATAAAACACGAGAAAAGATGCATAGGATTGTTGATACTAAACCAGTGATCCAAGATATTTTAAAAAACTGATTAACCGGTTGGACCTGTGAATGACAAATAAACAACAGACCGTGCGGTTACATCAATTTGAAAGAGTACTAAACATATTGCCTAAGAGTGACATAGCAATGTAAACATGAAAAACAATTCATCAACATCAATTCGTTTGTTTAGAAATAAACACGTTAATCATTTCACAAAGAGACGTGTGATGTATATAGACATGCATTGCCCTTGTGGCAAAATGTCTAAAAGTGGCGTGACTCACCTGCCAAAAATCTGGTAGAGTGCCACATCTGTCCTGGGCTACTCGCCATATGTACACACGCTGCTCCAACCTGTAGACTCAAGGTTGTGGCGTTATATAGTAGTAATGCCCAGTGCTAACGGATTTGACAAGCTCATAGAGAAAGAAAGGAGAACGAGGTGCATGATTGTGCACTCCATTGGTTAGTTATGCAATGGGGCTGTTGCTCTCAGCAACCATCACAACCGATGTCTGTGTGTTCTTCTGCAAATCCCAGAGGATACTCATTTATTACACATCCTCTTATAGCACTATAACGGTCTCCCACCCGGAGATAGGCTCACACATGCGATCACAGATCCTTGGGGCAGGAAATATGTCTGCGGGGCGGCGCTGGGATCGAGTTCCTCCCTGGATCACCCTATAGCTAAGCACACGAACCTCTAATCTCGAACTGACATGGCCCCACTAACAACCATCTACCATTTTGACTTTGCATTGGTTGCTGAGAGCAACAGCCCCATTACATAACTAACCAATGAAGTGCACCATCATGCACCTCGTTCTCCTTTCTTTCTCTTTAAGCTTGTCAAATCCGTTAGCACTGGGCAGAACTACTATATAACGCCACAACCTTAACTCTACAGGTTGGAGCAGCTTGTGTACCTATGGCGAGTAGCCCCGGACAGATGTGGCACTCTAACTGATTTTTGGTAGGTGAGTCACGCCACTTTTAGACATTTCGCCACAAGGGCAATGCACGTCTATATACATCACACGTCTCTTTGTGAAATGATTAACTTGTGATTATTTCTAAACAAACAAATTGATGTTGATGAATTGTTTTTCATGTTTACATTGCTACGTCACTCTTGGGCAATATGTTTAGTACTCTTTCAAACTGATGTAACTGCACGGTCTGTTGTTTATTTGTCATTCACAGGTCCAACCGGTGAATCCGTTTTTTCAAATCTCTTGCATTACTGGTTTAGTATCAACAATCCTATGCATCTTTTCTCGTGTTTTATCAATTCACTTTAGTACACAGCAGAAGCTTTAATAGAGATCCTGATGAAAGCCACAACACTTTCAAGGTCTTAGGCTGAAACATGTCGATCACTACTTAGTGCGCCTGCATCTAATGTTTGTAGCCACACTACATGTCTTTTTGTTTTTAACCCTGGCACAGGGCAACAAGAATAAAACCCATCAGGCTGACCCTGTAGCTAGTTTTATTCACTCAGCTTTATGCACTGCACTTATTCCCTTGACTCTACTTGCTCTCATTGGGTTTTAGTAATACCCCGTACACCTGAAAACATCCCTGAGCTCCTCCCTCGCAGCGAGGGGGTTGTAGACCGCATGCTGATTAGGCTTCAAGATGCTAGGAGGATTCCCCATGATGAGGCCTGAGACCTCTGGTGTGTGAGGGAAACCGTCCTTAAAAGGGAACCCCCCAGCTAGTTAGTTTGTTTCCCATTTGTGGCGTCACTCTGTTTTTCTGACCTGAGGGCTCTTTTGTGTATTGATTCTTTGACTGGGAAGTTGGCCCTCGGTGGTCCCTTCCTTCTCCTCTGGCCCTCCTCGGTGTATACCAGTAGTAGAACATGCACATAGTAGATCACAATACTATTACAATGTTTTCTATAGGAGGGCATATCGAGTAAACAGCAGGACCCATGTCCATGGCAGTAGGCGACTACGGTTATAATCATTAAAGAGGATACAACTGTCAGAAGGTTCGGGAAGCAAAAAGGAAGACAGTTAAGTAGTCGATAGGGTGCTGTAGCCACCCTTAGGGTACAGGAGTGTTGAAGCGGACTTGGTGAACAGATTAGATTTTTAATAGGTGAAACTAAATAACAAAAGGGAAATAAATACAAAACAACGTTTTTCCGCATGTGGCACGGTATGTTGTATACTGCAACATCTGCACAGTTCATATAATAGTGTAGAAGAGACTTCGGCCTGAGGGCGAGAACTCGCGTCTTATGTGCGTGGTGTACATATCAAATGTGGGTCAGCAGGGGAGGTCTGGGGAAGGTCAGTTCAGTGAGGGGGGGAAGAAGTGGAAGGTGAGGTATTGCAGGGAGTCGTGGCACGATAACACTGGGATGCATCGTCCACTGATAGTAGGTAGTCGCGCAAGGGTTGTCATTTGTCCTTCGCCTGGATGGTGTGATTGGAGAGAGGCTGGAGGCATTGTCGTGTAGTTCCTATAAATCAATATAGGATCTGCGCGTTTAGACCACATAAACTGTGGGAGTGGTGTTCAGACTGATTCCAGACACCCCCATTGGATATGCTCGCCTGTATACCAGCTAGCTCACAGTGCCGCTATGATCCCCTCTTACCAAGGAGAGAATAGTTTTTGGCAACTATCGAACATGACATCCCTGTCCCCTCCGGGATCGTGGAAACAGTACTTTTCGCTCAGTCACTCGTGCTCACAATATCTCGGAGAGATGCACAGAATAAACGATGGGGACGTTTTCAATAAGCATTTATTGAACCAGCACCATTCTAGTGTAAAATACTTGTGCTGCAACAACCATTAGACAGAAACAGATGTATATGGTTATAAGCACCAACAGAGTAAATAGATGGTAGAATTCTACCATAGTGCTAAAACAATGGATATATGCAGGCATATAAGTACATGACAGTAATAATGCGTACTCCTACGATGCTAACCCTAACTAGATGTACCTAAATGTACCTAGCATGTATGTAGGTGTATAGCCAAGAATCCCCCTAGGATAAAGCCAACCCCATTACCTGATGTGAGAGAATTAAGGACTCGTGTCAGCATGGAAGTCTTTCTCCTCTGCCTGCCTCAGCAAAGATATGGTGCTTATATACCCAAAAGGTACCCTCAGGCGTTCAACCTTGCTGTGTCATGTCGGCCAAGGATGACGATAGGGCTGCCCCTTATACATAGTTAATATGCAGAAGATGGTAATCCTGCTGTGATTCTGAGAATCCTCATGCATAATAAATTAGGCTAGTTTTTGGAGAAAACCACATGACATTTATGCAGCACCTAACTAGGTAAATGGTCAGCAGAAAACCCGTTATGTAGTACAATGGCAGGGTAAATGTATGTGAAAGGTTAGGTGACTACCCAGGCCTATATTGGGGTACATTTTGAATCATAACACCTACTCCTCATCCGACTGGACGATATACTACAAAATAAAAAAGGAATGTCCTTATAATCAATCATAAAAACATTGTTAAATGTTCAGTTAAAAGTTATAAAAAAATGCTTAAAAACTATACAAGTCCTTTATATATGTTAAAAAACTCTATAAGTCCTTTAAAATATGTTCATATATAGTTTGAGCAACTGAGTATGTCTGAAAGCCATGGTGCTTAGTAAGAATGAGAAAAAGAAAACTTTGTTTTAAAATTCCAATTTCGGTTGTTTTGGAAAAAAGTCTGAATTCTTCCCAACACACGAGGAGCCAAATGTTTGTGTCTTGTGTGGTAGTGGCAACATCGCTGCTGCTTGCCTTTGCAGACGACTGTCCCTGTAACACCTCGCAGATCAGGTCAATCGAGCAAAGGTGATCTTCTTCAGTTCCCTCAGCCGATGCTGAGGAAGCATTTGAAACAGCCAAAGCTTGTGTGCCTGCAGTAGAGCCGGTGTCCAATCCAACAGGAGCTAAAGCATCCTGTGGTCTCTCTAAGAATGCCAACATCAACATGGGAATACACTCCAAGAGCGCTTTTTACATCTCTTTGGTGATTGGGACGTCCATTGCGTAGCACAAAAATTAAACTCAGTATTCCCACTACCAGTAGCAGGATTAGCGGAAGCCCTCCAAAAACGCTTCCAAATTCAGAGTGTATGAAAGCTGGAATCACTCCGAAGACTGTCTGAAAGGTGCTTAACAGTCCAGAACGATGGTCTTAAATAGGTGTACTATACCCTTCGTATCAGACATGTTAAAGATATGTTGTACCATTTCTCCTATATGAAAAGGGAAATTAGTTCGTACTAGTGCGTGTAACTCAGCTGAGGACCTTGCAACCTGAAGATCAAAAGTTTCTCGGGCTAAGGTTAAGGGCATATCCTTCGGTAAAAGCATGGCTTTCAGTCGGCTCAGAGAATCAAACCGTATAAAGGAAGCATTAAACAAAGGTCATAATGGTGCCTCGCTGACGGTGTGGGTCTGTGGAAACAATACTTCCATACAACAAGTAACCCTGGAAAGGGGGGGCGTGGCCAAGCACCTAAGATGGCAGACGCATTTTGATTGCGCTCCGCATCCTATCCCCCGTTTATCCTGACCATCCTCGCATCCAGCTGGCTCTTCTTGAAGTTAAATGCGCGGATGGTGTGTGCTAATGTCTGCTGCACCCAGTGGAGGGCTTCCTGAGACCATGTGACGGACAGGAGCGGTGCCCCGGAGAGCACGGCCAGCTTCCCCACGGGCCTGTCTCTGGCCCGCTCATATTCCGATTCTCGGCCCTCGCTGGGGCTCGGAGCTAAGCCTTCGCCCCACTGTCTCGGCAGCGGAGTAGCTGCCACGCGCCTAGGTGGCCTATGCACCCTGAGCGGATGCATAGGTGCCGCCTCTGAGGTCAGCCAGCCTCCCAGCCGTGTCCCGGCCCTTGCTGGGAGCTCCGAGCTGAAGTCGGGGCCCTCCGCCATCCTACCGCCTAAGCGAGGTGGCTGCCCGGCACGGGCCTACATCCGAGGCAGCATACCGGGGGGCCTTGAAGCCATCATACGGGGCGTGTTCGAGACAGAGCGGCCCCTGGAAATAACGTTCCACAGCTGGTGACGCTTTGCGGAGTGGTGCAGACCAGGCACGAAGCTGCAGAAGATGGCGCCGCGAATCCTGGCCTGGCCTGCTGCATCATAGACCTCCGCTGATTGCTGCTGCACCGAAGGACGGGTGCGAATGACTGCTTCACCCAGTGGAAGGCTCCCTGAGCCTGTGTGACGGCCATGAGCAGTGCCCCAGAGGGCGCTGCCTGCTTCCCCGCAGGGACCTGTCCCTGGCCCGCTCTTATTTCGATTCTCGGCCCTCACTGAGGGCTCGGAGCTGGGCCTTCGCCCCACTGTCTCCGGAGCGGAGCAGCTGTCACGCGCCTGGGACCCTACAGACCCTGAGCAGAGGTAACGGTCCTGCCGCCGAAGTCAGCCAGCTTCGCCACTGTGCCCCAGCCCTCCCTGGGAGCTCGGAGCTGAAGTCTGGGCCCTCCACCCCGCTACCGCCGAAACGAGGCGCCGTGCGGGCCCACACCCAAGGCAGCATACAAGGGAGCCTCGCAGCTGACGGACGGGGCTTGCCCGGACGAAGCGGCCTTCAAGGCCGTTGATGATCTGTGGTGTGGTGCGGGCTAGGCGCAAAGCTACAGAAGATGGCGCCATGAATCCTGGCCAGGCCTGCTGCATCGCAGACCTTCACTGACTGCTGCTGCACCAGAGGACAGCTGGCGTTGCGACGGCAGTGAAGGGTCGATTCGGGCCTAGGGTGTCCCTCCCTTTACCTGTGGTAACCTCTGGGCTCACTGTATAGGAGAGGCCCGGAGGCTGACCGGGCCTGGATCTTCCTGGCGACGTCAGGCGGTGGGCGGCACAGTAGCTGTGGAGGCGGTAGGCACGCGCTGCGGGCTGTACTGATCCGGCCCGGGAGTTCCATCGGGCCCAGGCTGCTCCCCTCCCCTCATGAAAAGCACCTGCACCGACTGTGATCTCGGCTGGAGCCTGACCATCCTCGCGCTGGCTTGGTGCACCTTGTTGCCCTTGCCATTTCGGGGATGCTGCGCTTGCCGGCCTGTGGCTCGGGGTGTAAGGATAGTCCCTTGGACAACGCCTGGTGACACTTCCAGGCCCACTTAATCAATCTGGCCCCCTTTTTCCCCCCCAAAAACAAAAGAGCATGCCTCACATTGTGATCAGAAGAGACAATATCCAGGACTCCCTCTAGCCCCCAATTGCACATCCCTATTGCAGCGGGTGATTTGAAGGGGCCAAGTGTCCACAGAACAGCCACGACTCGCCCATCACCCCACGGCCTGTGGGTATTTGACCTCGGAGTGTTCCAGTTGGGCCTAGAGCGCAGTCATCCAGGGCACCTCCCTCAGTATTTAGGGTGCTCGCGAGTGATGGTAGCAACCTGCCCTCCTCTCACAGCTGTGGCGGATAGGATCACTGCACCGGCTGCTCTTCATGCCCAGTGCACAACAGCTAGCTGTGGGCCGTCTTCGCTTCGCCAACCTCAGGGCAGGGCCGGGGGGGCGGGCGTCCGGAGGAGTGGGGAAGTCCTCAGAATCAAACCGATCAGACCTCTCGGCTAAACTGGACTCAGTGCTGGCTGTGGTGGAACGGATAGGCACAGCATTGGATCAAACCCGTACCTCTCTTGAAGGCAGAATAGACAATATCACCTCCGACTTCATGCTCCTGCGCACAGATCATCAAAAGCTCTCTGAATGCGTGCAAAGGGCAGAGATTACACTAGCAGACCTGCAACCCAAAGCCCGCAATCACACTGCAACCCTACAGGATATACTCGACCGGGTCTGCACCCTAGAGGAGAAACTGGATGACGCAGAGCGTCGCTCGCATCGAAACAACATGCAAGTTATAGGGATGTGGTGAAGTATGCGGAAACCTGGTTGAAAGAGCTGCTCCCCCCGGGGACACTCTCCCCACAGTTTGCTGTTGAGCGGGCGCACATGGTCCCTGCTCATAAACCACCTCTTGGAGCTAACCCACGTCCTTTTCTAATCCGCCTGTTAAACTTTCGGGACCGAGATGCGATACTGTGAGAGATGGGGAGATCCCCGGGTCCCAAGGTACAAAACGTCTCGATCTCACTCTTCCCAGACTACACTGCTCAGGTTCAGAGGAGACGCGCCATTTTCGGAGCAGTGAAGCAGCAGTTAAGAGCTCAAGATCTACGATACTCACTGCTATTTCCAGCCCGCCTCCGGGTCATCCACAATGACACTGCTCGGTTCTTCGACTCTCCCTCCGATGCTTGGGACTGGCTGGAGGAAAATGCTAGCAACAGTATCTAGGCCTCAGGAAGATCCCTTGGCACAGAAGTACAGGCGCGGACGTCGGAGGGGAAGGGGTGGAAGATTGCAGTGACGGATCTCGCCAATCAACGCCCTGGACCCAGAACATATCCTATCGGAGCGCCAGAATGAACACCGGCTGGGTTCTATAGACCTGCACTGGACACATGACAAACATTAACATCATTTCTTGGAACGTTAGGGGCATCCATACCCCGCAAGCAGGTATTCCATATACGCCTACTTATGGCGCAGGTCCGCTGGGATTGCTTTCCTACAGGAGACGCACCTGACGAGTCTAGAGGCTGACGGACTTCGTCGCCGCTGGTGTGGACATATGTACAGCACTAACTATTCATCCCAGGCTAGAGGCGCCCTGATATGGGTGAAGGGGGGGGAAGGAGGTTGTAGTCGATCCTGCGGGGCGCTATGTTTGCATCAGGGGTAGACTCAACGGTCAGACTCTCTTGCTAGGCTCAGTTTATGCTCCCAACACTGATAAGAACGCGTTCCTTGGCAGCCTCTCCACCACACTATCCAGATAGGGAGATGTCCTGTGGCTACTGGGCGGAGAGTTCAACGCAGTCCTAGAAGTATCATTCGACTGCTCCTTCCCACCCCTCACCCGTACCTCTGCCTCATCGAACGCTCCAGCATTGCATAGCTGGATGGGGCACTGGTCCCTAACAGATGTGTGGCGTGCACGCAACCCTGACTCGCAGGTATATTCCTTTTATTCATCAGTACATGATCTCCATGTGCGGCTGGATCGCATTCTGGCATCAGCAGCGCAGCTCCCCTTAATTCGAGACACCAGCTATCTGGGCCGGACCCACTCAGATCATAATCCACAGTTCATGTCGCTAAGTTGGGAGGAGAGAACCCCCCTGATCCCGACCTGGTGGCTGCAGACGGCAGCGCTGGAGGATCGGGCCTTCCGCTGCTCCTTATAAGCGGCGTTGCTTGGATATTTCGAGCACAATGTCGGCTCTACGCGTTACCCCCTGATAGAGTGGGAGGCCTTTAAGGCCACGACTAGAGTCCATTGCCTGAGCCTTACCTGGAGCACCCGCAAGCATTTAGATGCCTCCCTCGCCTCCATTGAGCGGAAGCTCCTCCATTGGGAAACCTTGTCGGCCACACGCCCGAGACACGGGCACAGCTAGATACTCTGCAAATGAACCGGCTAGAACTTCTAGAAAAGCTGCGCTGTCACAATTACCTAGCTCACTCTGCCTGCACCCACTCTTCATCTGACAGGGCGGGTAAACTGCTCCCTTTCCTTATCAGACAGGAACACCCACACCATCCCATACACGCCATTAGGGACGAGCTAGGGCAGATGAGATGCACACAACAGGGCATTCACGAGGCTATGACCAAGCATTACACTGCTCTTTATGCATCTAGCGCGCATGGAGACTCCCACCAAATAGGCTCTTTTCTCGACTCTGTTCAGCTGCCTACTCTATCCATTAACCAACTCCTAGAGTTGGATTCCCCTTTATCGGTGGAGGAGATCCGGGAAGCGCTTGCGTCACTAGCAGCGGGAAAGATGCCTGGCCCAGATGGGTTCCCTACAGAGTTTTTCAAGACATACGCTGAGACCCTGGTACCGCGCCTGCATGCACTCTACACTTCGGCGCTAGACAACACATCCCTCCTTCCCTCTCTTTGCGCTGCTAACGTGGTATCCCTATTGAAGCCAGGCAAGGATCCCACGGCCCTCGGGCTTAGAGACCTCTAGCTATCCTAAACACGGATTATAAAATCCTAGCAAAAGCACTCGCTAACCGACTTGCCCCCTACGTGCCCTCCTTGGTACACACAGACCAGAATGGATTCGTCCCGGCCCGGAACACCTCGCTCAACCTTTGCTGCTACTTCAGGGTGGCAGAGTATGCCCCTCTGAGCTGGCCACGTCCGGGCTGCCTGGTGCTCGACCTTGAGAGGGCAGTTGATTCCCTTGAGTGGGATTACATCTTTGTAGTGCTGCCAAGGTTTGGCATAGGTCCTTCCTGCTATATAAACGCCCAACGATCCGTGTGAAAACTGGGCCCTATATCTCGGACTCTATCCGTGTGGGCCGGGGGACTCATCAGGGCTGCCCACTTTCCCCACTCCTCTTCTCCCTGGCGGTGGAACCACTGGCGGCATTCATTCGGGCTCGGGTAGACATGGGTATTCCCCTGGGCGACTGTACGCATTTCTTTGTATGCCGACGACATCTTGCTGTATGCAAGAGACCTCCACTCCATCCCCTCCTCGCCAGACTCAGCACTGTCGCAATTTGCCACGATATCAGGGCTGAGGGTTAATGCAGCGAAGTCCATTCTCTCCCCGTTCTCGACGTCCACCCCAGATCCGAGGTATTCGCTGGGGGAGGTCCCAGTGGTGTGGTGCACTGATGCCTTCCGCTACTTGGGTGTCCACATATATCACACCATAACCGACCCATTAGACGGCAACATTACTAGAGCCAGCTCCTCTATTCACTCGCAGATGGCATTCTGGAAAACTCTCCCGCTGTCTATCTCCGGTAGAGTGGCCCTTGCGAAGATGGTGATCCTCCCGCGACTTCTTTACTATTTCACTGCCCTACCTTTTTACATCCCCCCCTCCTACTTCAACAAGTTGGAAACAATGGTCAGGGATTTTCTCTGGGGGACGTCTAGGCACAGAGTCTCTATTAGGAAGCTTTATTTACCAGCGGGTCAGGGTGGGCTCGCAGTGCCTAATTGCGAGCACTATTACTTAGCAGCACAGCTGCAATGGGTGGACAGATGGCTGGCTTCACGTCACCTGTCAGATACAGTCACGCAGCAACCACGAGTGGCACTCTACTCTACATGTTTCACCCTTGCGCAAAGCCCAGGAAAGCAGTCTCTTTGCTACTTTCCATAGCGTACAAATGTTACCGCAGAAGCCTATACGTCACCCGCAATACCACGCCATATGCCTTGGCTATTCCTCTACTGGGAACACCAAGGGGTGGGTCGCCAGTCACAGCAGCGGAGTTGCGCGGTTGGGAGGCGGCGGACATTCACAACACAGGGGACCTTTTTAGGGACGGCGCTTTAATCCCATATGCGGATCTAATCTCAGAGGACGGTCTATCCCCGGGGCATTTCCTATTACACCGTGCGCTCATAGCTTCACTTTCATCTAGGTGGGGTAGCTTAACAACGGAGCCTCTAACGCATCACCTAATGCAGTACTTACATATAATGGGCTCAGGGGGACACTTGATACGTTGGTTTGCTTTGTCCTTCCGTCAGCACACTGCGATCCCACTGACTTCCCTGAGACAGCATTGGGAGGAGGACCTAGGGCGTGCCCTGTCAGAGAAGGAATGGGTGGCAATGCTAGAAAGCCTGACACGTGTCCCTCGTAACCAGCGCTTTCGGCAGATTCAATACTTCATTCTACATCGTGCATACCTCTCCCCCGCCCAGATAAACAAGTATTTCCACTGCGCTCATTCCGAATGCCCCAGATGCCGACTGCCTGATGCAGACCTACTGCATATGCTCTGGCATTGCCCTGCCCTGGTGGGGTACTGGACTGACATAGCGACCACTTTAGCCCGCTGCACCAAGCGTGACATCTCTTTTCATTGGGAGGGGTATATATTGCACCTTTTTAAGAGGGGCAGGAAACACAAGGTCACCCCACGATTCTTAGACCTAGGCCTAGTCACAGCGAAGCGCCTGATAACTAAAAGATGGAAAGTGCCTGTGGCACCCCATGCACAGGCCTGGCGTTCCTTCCTTGCTCAACTGGGCCACGGCAGAAGGCGTGGCCCTGCAGAGGGAGGACCTGCTAGGGCTTCGCACGTTTCCCCTGGCTATCGACTGGGGGACTATTGTAAATGTATTGCAGAAGATAGATACACCCGCCGGGAACACACAGGGGGAGTCGGAGGCCTAATCAGCTCCAATGCCACATACTGCTGTCACCACTGCGACACCTCAGGTGGGGCGGCGTCCCTCAATCCCTACTCAGCCAGGCACATCATAGGATCCTAATGCACACTACAAGCAGTCATTCATCTGATGCATCACCTTGAGGTCTTAGGTCACGGGCAGTTACCCCCTCCCCTTTGTAGTGTTATTTTGTCCTCATTTTGTTGTACCCTCTGCCCACTGTTCAGAGATGCACTGCACCACGCATAGATCAGTGATAAACTGCACAACTAGATGGCAGAACATACGCTGGCGCCTTCACTCAAGTGCCCTAACAATGCTGACATTTTATGCTTGAGGCTTTCAAATCAGTTGATGTTCATCAATATGCCACTGAACTCCCACAGTTGACTGCACATTAGGATGCCTACTCCCCGTATGTCGTGTTACACGTAGTGGTTTTTTACTGATTATTGATACATACCTTTTATATGTAGCCTACAATGTCTATCACACGATATTTTTAATATATTGTATATTCATGGGACCAAAGGGACAGGGGAGGGGGGAGTTGGAGACTAGTTTGTTGGGTAATTACTTATAAATATGGCTATAGACACGAGATGTGCTTCTGCAGCAAGGTACTGTTGGACGTTTATATCATGGCAAACATCACTAGAAATGTTGGTTCCATAAGCTATATATGATGTTTTTACCTCTGTTGTCTGACAAAAGTGGTACTCCTTAGGGTCATAATGTAATAGCACCAACTTATCAGTGCATGATACCTGAAACATGTCTATGGTCATATATGCCGTGCAATGCAGTAATGTACTGTATATGTTCTACGAAAATCAATAAAATTATGTTTTTAAAAAACGATGCTGACATTTTTAATCTTTCACGTTGGACATATTACACACCTGCTATCACCATTGTGTCCACAGCATATGATTTGCTATTGTATTTTCTCTTGGTATACAGTGTTGTTGATCTATTGCTCTACTGCATCGTTCGAAATTGTAAATGACAATAAAAAGATTTAAACAAAAACAAGTAACCCTGGAACTTACAGTGACAAGATATGCGATGCCTGGAAGCATCCCACAACAATCTTGATCAATCATTCAGCATTAAGTAACTCCCATTCGAGAGCAGCCGAAACACTGGATTAACCACGGCAGCTGGGGATCCCTTTAAATGACAGGATAAGTTTGCAACTGAACCATTACAGGCCACGTGAAGCTTAATATCCTGCCAAATTAGAGACCCGCTTAATGTACCGCTGAGAATCTCTTCAGTGTCCCCATTCCTGCATCTAAAGCTATAATTTAATTCCCAAGATTCATGGATAAGTCCTTACCCATTGCTTCATATCTGCGTACCTGGTGGTATTCTAGGCAGTATTGAAATTGGAAAGTTGTTACTGGCAATGTTATATGGCCATGAATAAACCATTCTGTGGACGGTGACTCTGCCACAGTGAAAGGTAATTGGTCTAATTTTTCAATGTTCAGCATTGTATACTTTGCTTTTCTTTGTGCCGTTCTCATCTGCCTTTCTGTTAAGTTATATGCAGAGAACAAAGACATACTTGTTGAAATATCACCAGGGCATGTAACCAGAGCGCAATGATTGTAGCGTCCAACTTGGTAATAGAATGGATCGTAACTGCGATTGCCCATGTTGAAGATTGGACAGATCCTGTTCCATTATATCTATAGCAGAAGACACAATGTTGCCCAGTGAATACAACCTGGATGTTAGTGTGGTGATTCCATTATCAACCACTACCATAGCCTTTTCCAAGTTAACTGTCAATTTCACGCAATCTGTCCGCAGCATCCGGTTGAGAGATTTTCCAAATTTTGTTACAGATAGCGTATAAGAAGCATTTATGACGTGGCTTCTGGGGACCTAGCAAAAAATCCCTTAAATCCATGTCATCTGTGAGTAAGGACAAGTGTTTCATCTGGGACAGTGTTGAGGTTCTTAGCCAATCTAGGCATAACTTCCCAACACTGTAGGATGTCACCACCGCTGGATGTTCTCGTTGTACATAGCGTAGGTTAGGCCTATGGATACTGAACCCTTCGGTGGTACCCTTGAATCTTGATTGACATCTATTTGTGTCGATAGACCAAACTAACCATCCCTTCCAAATGGGGTCTGTTGAATTGTATGAAATGCCATGCATGATGTCATCTAGTGTACCCTCGCCATGGTCTGTATAATTTTGCCATCCCTCAGAATATGAAAGCGAGGGAATACGAGGTGTGTTCAAATCCTTGATCTTGGCAAACCCAAGACAGGAAGTCTGTTGCACACTGTCGTTCAGGAAAAAATCCTCTGTTATATGATGCATGCTCCAAATAGTGCCTCAGTTCCCTGAACCTGCCATTCCTTAGTCCCCCATGCTAATTTTATGTCTATAGTGTCTTTCCATAAGCCGAAACCCTGTACAGACAGTTGGGAAATAAAGGATGCAGAGTATATCTGTTTCCCGTTAGTAAGCATATTTTTCTTTGCAGATGTAGGTGCAAGCTTATAATAATATTAGCGTGGATCTGCTGAGTTAAGCACAGAAAAATAAGCAAACGTCTGTGCAAACGTTTGTGAACTACCTTTTGGTGGTGTTGGGCAATGTTCCAATTGGTGGTATGTGAAAACATTACCTGCAGTACTGGCTTTATGTAGAAAATGACCATAATGTTGGTAACAATACATGGTGTCGAAATCAGATGTATCCTCATACATTTCATTTTTCAAAAATGCAGCAGATTGCTCTAAATCAGCCAGCATACTATTTACAGTTTCAAAATCCTAATCGTCAGAGAATGTACTGGAGGTGATGATATCATTTAAAGAAATTTTAAATACATGAAGTATTTTTAAAGGTTCAGTAGGACCAAATACATCATATGAAACCCTATCCCACACTATTCCTTCAGGAACTGGAACTGCTGTAATGTTCACATAGGACCTGTCTCTTTATTCACGATGAGATGACGTATGAGGTTTCAGTACCAAGTTCACATGTGATACAGCTGAGCGTTCTGGGAGATAATGTCCATTTACGAACACGAAAAAAACAGTCACTAAACCTATCCAGAGAACTAGGAACAGTATACCAAGTGCTATCCAAAGCTGTAGCCAGGGTGAAACAAGGTAAGTCTTTTTCAGCCAAAGGTAGAAATCCTGAAGTTGTTTTTTGTGGGAAACTGGTGGTGGCGGAGACTCCGGTTCACTTTGCTAAAGAGAAAAGGTGTCAAAATCAATTTAATAGCCAGATGCAGTTCGATCTATCTTTGGTAGCTCAGCAGGTTTTGATGAGCTTGCAGATGACTCATTTTGAGGCATATTCACATAGATGTCGGTATTAGGCCGAATTGAGATCTGTGTTTCATTTGTGCTTTGTTGTTGTTCAATTTCAATAGGCATGAGTTCCATTCCATTGTTGGCAACTCCGTTACTTCGTAGAGTAGAATCTTCAAACGTTATTAGTCTTTCTGTCTGAACCTTCTGTATGGTAGCGAGAGGAGATCGGCGGCTACCCAAGAGCCCACCCGGCCTTCTATTCAGTGTCGGCCACATAGTGTGGTTTGATCAGATCAATGGAGACAAATCTCATTTCTTTTTTAGCGGCAAGAGGCGGAAGAAGTACTGTTCTTGTTCCTTCAGCAGCCAGGACAGGTACAGGCATTCTGTAAGATGGCCCAAATTCTTTCTTGTCCACAATCTTTTCTCTGACTAGACCCCTGACTTTAGGGACCCAGGCAGGTCTTGCCGTTACTGATTTTACTGCCCCAGTGGCTGTGTGTTTTACTTGGACGTTGCTTTGTAGTTCCCGGAATTCGATGAGTTCCTGTAAAACAGCCAAAGGTTATGGATGCCAAATGTTTTTTCATCCGCCACTGTGCTGCCACAAGCGAGGTGGGTTACCCACATTATTGTCCCAAATAGGACCTCATATGGAGTACGGCCTCCTAGAGAACTTCTTGGCATGTTCTCTGGACCCCATATAGGTGATTGACACAACTACCACCCGAGCCTAATACCCTTGCTGTTAAGGATTGCTTTAAGTCCCAGTTTTTCCTCTCCACTATCGCATTTCCCTCTGGATGATACACAGATGAGTACCGCAATGCAACACCCAAACTTCCCATGGCTTCCTTGTAAACCCGAGAGCTAAATGCGGGGCCCCAGTCAGAATGTAATGTGTCAATTGCGTATGTCCCTATAAAGACTCGCAAATCCTTTATAACAGTTCGGGTGTCATCGCTGAGGCCAAACCCACAGGAATCTAGAGCATGAATCCACTGCCACCAAGATGTACTTGTAAGCCCCATCAGATTGTAAGGGGCCGCAGTGGTTCAAATAAACACAAGCGAGGGGTCTGTCTGATATCAGTAGTGGTGTTTGCGGTGGACGTGCTACGGTGGAACCCTTTATCTGCTGACAGATGTCGCACTTAAGGACAAATGCTTTTGTGCGTTTCGTTAAACCTGGCCACCAATAGCATTGTTTCAGTAGTGAAACTGTAGTCGTAATCCCTGCGTGTGCAGCTAGAATTAAACCTAATCTGCGATCCATGTTCAAAACTCTATCCCCCACTCCTGGAATTTGAGCATACGGAATATTTTGTGCATCTAACTTGTAGGAGTACTTGAGTGGAAAGCCTTTTGGCACCGCTAAGCTGTTTTTGCGTGAGGCAATGACAGCAACCATTATCTGTCCGTCTGTCTGAGGCTATATGAAAGAGTAGCCGAAGCAGCCCTGCCGAAGACAACCAAAAGTAGCATTAAGCGAATGCAAGCCGCATCAGCGCGCCACGGAGCCCTGCACCGGCACTGCATGCCCGCCCTGCAATGGTGACCGAAGAATTGCGTGGGAGAGACGACTGCGCCTGCCCTCCAGCGTTACAGGAACCCCCTTTGACACAGAAAGACATGCACGCCCGCCAATACTGGCATTAATCCATGCCCTGAAGTACTTGTAAGCTTCCCTTGAAGTCAAAGGGACGGCATGCAGCCCGGCTAACCTTGACCGAGAGCAAGAACCGCCATTTGCAGACCCCCACTCAGCCAGGGAGCACCTGCACCTAACTAGCGAGGGGCACGTGAAGACACCAGGAGGAGAAGGAACTGCTGGGAGCCACAGTCTGGAGGAGCTATAGTAAATATGCGATAGGGAGAGGCCCGGAGAGACAGCGGACACCTAGGAGGCACACCCCAGCACCTGCTCCCGAGAAGGACCTGCGGTCCAAAGGGCTATAATAAAAGGACTGAGTAAAAAAGCAGCTGACCCCTGGCTGGGGGCTCTCATTTAGCCCGGCCACTCACCTTCATTGTGGCGGAAGATCAGTGCTTCCACAGGAGCGCGCTGCTCCTGTGGAAACACTGATCTTCCGCCAGCGAAGACTATTGACCTGGGCAGGAGTGGCCCGTACTACATAGCAGGACCTGGACCTTCTGGTCTAGATAAACGGACTTGGAGGAAGTAGCAACCACGCTAAGGACCAAGGGGAAATCACCTAGTGCCGGGTCTGCCCCGGCGAGTCACACTAAAGTTGCACCACTTGTCGTGCGCCTATACCGCACAAGG
Organism: Calotriton arnoldi; assembly: GCA_963921515.1. Taxonomy (NCBI): domain Eukaryota; kingdom Metazoa; phylum Chordata; class Amphibia; order Caudata; family Salamandridae; genus Calotriton; species Calotriton arnoldi. Next base: position 713,336 of record CAWUFW010006230.1, read on the forward strand.
AATCAACACCTGGAGGAACAACCCGAGCACAGCGCAGTATAATCCATTGGAACAAGAGTGCACACACACTTAACACCACCCAAGGACAGAAAAATGGCAAACACCAGGACAAAAAAAAGACCCCTCCATTAAGGACCTCTTCACAAAAACCACCTCTAAGCATGCAGGGCAGGCTCCGAAGGCAACCTCACCGGAAAGCCAGTCGATGGGGGTAGCACAGGTACAGGAAGCAGGTGAGGAGGTCCCAATCACACGTGGTTTCATGGAGTCCCTCTTCAGTATACTGAGGGACGACATCGCAACACTAAAGACAGAGATGTCCAGTGATATGAAGGAACTGCGCCGTAAAGTGGGCGAACTGGAACAGCGGGTGGACACTGTGGAGAGGTCGGGCGACGCCAGAGAAGAGGAGCTGGAAATGTGCCGTAGCGAAATATTGGAACTCCAAGATCACAACGCAGACCTTAACTACTACTTGGAAGACCTGGAAAACAGGTCCCGGAGATCCAATATCCGAATCAAAGGGGTTCCGCTTCAGGCAGATGGAAGTCGCCTAGAGGACTTCGTCACACGGCTCTTCTGCCAGGTCGTCCCAGATCTGAAAGACTCTGAGATACCCCTGGACCGCACACCGCACACATAGAGCGGATCATCTATCTCAACTCCCGGAACTCCTCAGGACATTCTTACATTTCAACACAACTACCGCCAGAAAGAACTTATAATGCATGCGGTACCTGACCAACTCATGTCATGTTTGAAGGGATCAAGGTGCGCCTATATCAAGACCTCTCCCCATCACTCTACAGCGCCGCCGCAATATGAAACCAATCGCAGACTTTTTGAGGAATAAAGGCGTGCGTTACAGATGAGGTCACCCCTTCCGCCTTATATTGATATGAAATGGAGAAACATGCTCGACCCGCACCCCCCCCCGGAGGCAGCAGCGATTCTGGGGCTCCCCTTCACCTTCTCTAGGATCTGGCCGATAGAGGCGCCCCAAACACCGACTCCCAAAAATCGTGAGCAAACCAACCACAACCGAAAGCATCAGGGAACGATTGGCCTTGCTTCAACACCTCACCAAGCAAGACTCCGCAACTGAGCAAGAAGACGAATGAATGCCTTAGAGACAGGAGCAATACTGTGAATCTTGTCACCATGGAATAGACTGACTTTGGCGGAATGGCAGAAGGCCTCAGTCGGGTATAGACTATAGACGATGCAAGCCTGACCCAAAGATTCTGCCGCAGATCTGAGTCCTAATATTAGCGAGCGTTGGCGGAGGACTCTATTAACTGTTAACATCCTAGACTACCCGCGAGGCTAGCAGATGACATGGACCCCTACTACGTATTCACCGGTTTTTCACCACTTGGTGACTTTGTTATTTATGTTTCACTGTATGTTTTCTTTAACACAAGCCCAAGCACCGCTCACACTCTCACATGTCCTGATCCACCATATAGAGAGGGAGCCCAGTGTCACATTCTGGAGCCACCACTGAGCCTCACATTGAAACTTTGTCATGGTACGGGTGATTAGTCTTAATGTGAGGGGCCTAAACTCTCCGGCAAAGAGACTAGCACTCTTGTCACAACTGAAGGCAACACAATGCGATGTATGCAGGAGACCCACCTTGTTAACCCCCTTCGCTGCTAGGCCTTTTCCCCCCCTGTGCTAAGCCTTTTTTTGGCTATTTGCGGTAGTTCGCGCTTAGGCCCCTGTAACTTTTTGATCACATAAGGTATCCATGCCAAATTTGTATCCTTTTCTTCCAACATCAGGGGATTCTAAAGGTACCCAGGGTTTGTGGATTCCCCTGGAGGGGACCCAGAAATTAGCCAAAATACAGCTCCATTTTGTTTTTTGGGGGAAAAATGGGAAAAAAGTGCTGCAAATGAAAGCTTCTGGTTTTTTCCCTGCAAATGATATCAACAAAGGGTTTGTGGGGCTGAAATCACCATTTTCCCAGATTGTAGGGACTGACAGATTTTTTTCAGAAAACCAACATTTTTTGCACAGTTTTGGCATTTTACTGGGATTCAGCCTATTTTTGCTATTTATTGTGCTTTCAACCTTCTTCCAGTTAATGGTAGAAATGGGTATGAAAGCAATAATGGATCCTGGAAAGCTATACATTTTAGAAAAGTAGACAAGATTCTGAATTCAGCAAGGGGTCATTTGTGTAGATCCTTCAAGGTTTCTTTATGTAAACTAACAGTTAAATATAGGAAAAATTGAAAATTAGTTGAAAAAAACAGCCATTTGTGCCAACGTTTTCACCTGTAACTTCTTCTAATTGTGACAGTTGTTTGAAAGCAATATACCGTTACATCCGCTGGACCTTTCTGGTTGTGGGGATATATAGGACTTGTAGGTTCACCATGAACCCGACGAACCCAGAGCCAATAACTGAGCAGCGTCTTGCAATGTTTTTTCATTATGTACCGGGTATATAGCAATTAATTTGGGAAAATATATACATGGAAAATTCGGTATGAAAGACACCTATGTATTTCTGAAATTGGAACAAAATATAGAGTTTAGAAACAGTAGATATTTGCACATTTACGAAATTGTGAGTACCCATACTAGCATTAGAATTATAGGTAATTTTTCAAAATGACTTCTTCTTTACACATTGTCTTTCATTTGGAAGGCAGAAATGCATTGAAAGTCAATAGGTAATAACAGTTGCTCTACAATTCTGTGTTGCCCTAAGTCTTCCGAGAAGAATGGTACCTCACTGGTGTGGGTAGGCCTAGTGCCCGCGACAGGAAACGGCCCAAAACGCAACGTGGACACACCACATTTTCACAGTGAAAACTGACCCTTTTTTGCAAAGTGCCTAGCTGTAGATTTTGAACCCTAGCTCTGCCGGCACCTAGGGAAACCTAGCAAACCTATATATTTTTGAAAACTAGACACCAAGGGGACTCCAGGATGGGGTGACTTGACTGGCTCTCACCAGGTTCTGTTACCCAGAATCCCTTGCAAACCTAAAAATTTGAACCAAAAAACAAATTTTCCTCACATTTCTGTGGTGGAAAGTTCTGGAATCTGTGTGGATCCACAAAATTCCACCCACCCTGCGTTCCCCAAAGTCTTCCGAGAACAATGGTACCTCACTTGTGTGGATGGGTCAAGTACCCGCGACAGGCAAGGGCCCAAAACCTATTGAGGCGACATCAAAATTACCTATCGCAAAACAACCTGGTTTTGCAAGAGGGGTCACATGAGTTTTTAGCCCCGGGCTCGGCAGCCATCTAGGGAAACCTACCAAACCCACACATTTCTGAAAACTAGACACCCGGGGGAGTCCAGCGAGGTATGGCTTGCGTGGGTTCCTAACATTTTCCTACCCAGAATCCCCTGCAAACCTCAAATTTAGCTGAAAAATCGCTTTTTTCTCACATTTCTGTGTGGGAAAGCTCTGGAATCTGCGTGGATCCACAAATTTCCTCCCACCCAGCGTTCCCCCAGGTCTCCTGATAAAAATGGTACCTCACTCGCGTGGGTGGGTCAAGTACCCGCAACAGGCAAGAGCCCAAAACGTATTGAGGAGACATCCTGTCACCAAGATGGCCGCCGTGGGGGAGCTCGCCAAAGAAGCTCCGGGGCTAGGGATCACTCTTTTGTGAATATCCCTGCTTATGCCCCCATCCACCTTTCTACTCGACTTCCCAGCATTAAGTAACTCGTCTGCAATGCAACGTGCCGTACTTCATCCCTACAATCAAGGGAATTTGGCAAGAAACCTACTGGATTACCTTTCTGTGATGACGATGCTCCATGGGGACTGCCTCTGACTTGAGAGTGGAGCAGAGCCTCCCGAGACTAGGCTGATGCTGGTGCCGAAGTTCCGCCGCAGCAGCCGCTGAGTGAATCTCTTTCGTACCATTCTCCGCACCCGAGCTCTCATTGTTGAGTCGGGGTTCTCTAACCAAATTAAGGAGAACACCACACCTCCCCCCCCCCCTCCCGCTGCCGAGATCCTTGAGGTGCTGCTGCTCGAGGACCCGTTCCGCCCTGTGACATTGCTTCTTGCCACCACATTGCTGGAGCAGTTTAAGAACAATCACGGGCTACCGACGTCAGTCTGCAATCACGGTCGGTGAACTGAGTATTGAGTAGGTGTTCAGATGCCGATCGAACGTTCCGGCGATCATTAGTTTTAATCGGACTGACCCTAAGATGGCGACCATATAAGAAATACGGGGAGCGCTTCACCCTCTCCTGCGGGGCTGCGCAGTGGAATCCGTTAGCCCTGTTGCGTGCTGGATGTCCAGTATATAAAAGGTTGATCAGTGAGAAGAACCTGCAGGAGATACCCAGCTTGCGTAGGGTAGCGTGGAGAAATGGCCATTCCAGGGATTCGAAAGCCTTCTCTGCATCTAAAAGGGCAGTCACAACTAAAACATAAGGGGAAAGCCTGTTAAGAACAGAGAAGACGGCACACATTTAGAGAAGTTGATCGATGGGGGACTAATCCAGATTGTGCAGGGAATATTATTTGTTCCATCAGGAAGGCAAGGCGGTTCGAGAGGACTTTGGCCAAAATCTTGTTGTCGCAATTTAGGAGCAATAAGGGCCTATAAGATCCGAAATAGTGCGTGTCCTTACCAGGTTTAAGTAGCAAGGTTATCACTGCTTCCCATAGTGTTGGAGGGAGGATACCTGTCTCGAGGGATTCCACGTATATGGCTAGAAGGTGTTGTGCAAGGAGGTGCTTAAAGTGTTTGTAGAATTCCCCGGTGAAGCCGTCCAGGCCAGGGGCTTTGGATCCACCTAGGGAGTCTATAGCTTGCACGATCTCCTCGCAGGAGATGGGTTCACTAAGGAACTGTTGATGGGCAGAGGTCAGCCACACCATGGCTATCTCCTCTAAATATGCTGTCTGGGCTGCTGCATCTCCGGAGAGTTGGTGGTGTACAGGCGTGTATAATATTGAAGTTGAGTCGACAGAACGTCCTCGTTTGAGGTCACCCTCTCTCTCAGCAAGATGTAGTTCAGCAATGTAGGAGTAGCCCCCAGGGGGGGTCGCAAACGTTTGGCCAGTTTGCCTTCCGGATGTTCACCCTTTCTATATCTGCGGGCCCTGGCATATTTCCCTCAGCCAGATCGCGATATTCTGCCGGTAGCACGGCTAACTTAAGCGCTTGCGGGTCACCCCGTCACTGGCCATCCGAGTCCAGCTCGGTCAGATCTCTCGGGAGGCGAGCTAGCCCTCTACGCATGTCCTGCAACACCCCTGAATGTTTAGGGATGCAAATGCCTCTAATGTGTGCTTTGAATGCCTCCCATAAACTGGCCTGTGTGTTCACCTAGCCCTCATTGATCTGGAAGTAGTCCACCACAGCCGTGTGCAGCTCGGAGCATAAAAGTGCACCTTGTAGCACTGCAGTGGGGAAACTCCTTTGCCTTTCCAGGCCACTACCAAAAGGGATGTGCATTGTAGCACGTACTGGGGCGTGTTCCGAAAGTGTGCAAAGTGTTGGACCTTGCTTAGCCAGGGGCACAAAGCTTCGAACATGAGGCAATCATCAATGCGGGCCCTTTGTTGCGGTTTAAATCTCTTTATTAGTTGTACAACGACAAAGCATTCAGTGGCCAGTGACCCATTAGCTATGACATTGTCAGGTTTGCACCCTTTTGAATCCTCAGTATAGGCTTGTGGCTCAAGTGGGTCCACCCCTTGATGACCTCAATTCTGGAATGCTATCCTAGCACAGAAGCTTGAGGTGATCAAGTGAGGGAAGGAAAGGATGGGAACAGCAGGGACGGAGATCTGTAAACCAAAACAAAACCCCAATCAGAAGATGAGGGTCTTTAGCAGGGCTGCACCCCGCCATGCATGGCTTTGTGAGCTAGGGAGAGGGCTTTGAACCTGACCCTGGATTGAATAGGTAGCCAATGAAGCTATTTCAGGGAGGATCTCACTGACTCTTGTCTAGGAATCTTCAGGAGCATCCTGGCCGCAGCATTTTGGACAACCTGTAGCCTATCAACCTACTTGAGGGACCGCAGGTACAGGGAGTTGCCGTAGTCCAGTCGCGAGACCACTAGAGCCTGGACCACGGTCCTTCGTGCCTGTTCTGGGATAAGGTCTATGATCTTACGGATCATGCGCAGTATGCTGAAACAAGTTGCCGATAGTTTTTTAGCTTGAGTTTCCATGGAAAGGTTATGGTCTAACCACATCCCCAGGTTCTTTATGGATGGCTTCGGAACGGGGGGTGCACCCCAGCCCTTTGGCCAACTAATCCTACCCCATGGTTCTGGGCAGTTGCCATGGAACATCAGATCTATTTTGTCGCCATTCAGTTTTAGGCTGCAGTTTGCCATCGAGTTTGCTATCTTTTCCATGCACAGTACAAGCTGTAGATGATTCGAGTTCCTCTCCTCTGACACTGAGACTACTAAATGTGTCGTCAGCATAGGATACAATTGACAGCCCGAACTCCTGCACAATTTGTGCTAGAGGACTCATATAAATGTTAAACAAGGTAGGGCTTAGCGCCCAGCCCTGAGGTACTCCGTAAGGGGCTTGGAATGTGTCTGAGAGGTTGGCCGATTCCATACACTGGAATGATCTGTCGCTGAGAAAAGAGGCAAGCCATTGGTTGGCTTTGTCCTGGATCCCAATCTCTCTTAATCTGTGAAGTAAGATAATATGATCCACGGTATCAAAAGCTGCACTTAGATCCAGGAGCAGAATAGCGGCGGTACCCCCCTGGTCCAGTATAATTTTCAGTTTTTCAGTTATCACCAGGAGGGCCGACTGTGTGCTATGTTCTAGGCGGAAGCCCATCTGAGTCTGGTGCAAGATGTTGTGCTCCTCCAGGAACTGGGAGATGATGCTATTAACATGTTTCTCCCCTACTTTACCCAGAATGGGTAGTAGTGAGATGGGGCTGAGTTAAGGCTTCTTGTGCAAAGGCTTCACGATGGCATGCTTCCACTTCTTGGGCACTATCCCAGTGCTCAGGGATAGCGAGAGAAGGTATGCCATTTTCGAGAGGATGGTCCCTGCCCTGAAGTAAGATGTGTGTTGGGGGGGGGGGGGGGTGCGGGATCAAGTGGAGAGCCAGATTTAATGTTACACAAGAGGAGACCTGTGTTCTTTGCTCAGCGCCGGGAAGATACCTAATAATGGGGCTATTGATGTGCCAGGTTGGTCTGAGCTAGAGGGTTGGTCTTTCCTGCCAAAGGTGTCCTGCCTCACTTCGGGGCCATCCGTAGAGCAGGTATGCAAAGTTATAAATGTTTTCCACTTTGTGTTTGAAAAAAGTGGCTAGCTCATTGCATCTCTCCTTAGAGGATTGATGCGTGTGGGAGCCTTGTTCAATCGTGGTGAGCGACTTCACAATTTTGAATAGTTCTTTGGGGGAGTTGGAGGCCATATTAATCCTCTCCTCATAAAATTTTGCCTGCGCTATCTTAATGTCATCATGATATAGTCTGATGGCTCTTTTGTATAATAACTTATGGTCTGGGCCATACGTTTTCCTACAGTTCCTTTCGATTTTCTTGCAGTTCTTTTTTTGAGAGGGTAGCTTGTCCAATTTTCAGGAACGACCCAGGGCCATTTTCTGCCTAGATTCGTGTTACGCACTGAAGGCTTTTGTATGAGTGGTTTAGCATACAAAAAAGGGATGTAGAAATGGTCAGACCAGGGTACTTGAATCGGGGTAAGCACCTGTAATATGGGGTCATTAGAGAAAATAGGGTCTAGAATATGCTCTTTTTCATGTGTGGTGGTGCTCACAAGCTGGGGAAGTTGCAGGGCCTTAAGGTCTGATATAAGTCTGTTAGCTGACAAGTTATTAGTATCGTCAAGGTGTATGTTAAAATCACCAAGCGCTGTGAATGCACTTTCCCTACAATAATGCTAGCAAGGAGATCGGGACGAGCCTCTAGAAATGTTATACACGGCCCAGGGGGCCTGTAGGCAAGAGTTCCGGAGAAAGAGGATATGGGGTCGAGCATTATTCTGAATTGCATAGCGTCGCAATTGGTTAGTCTCAGGTTTGTGATGGAACAGCTAAACTGTTCTTTGTAGATAATGGCCACCCCTCCTCCTAACTTTCCCACCGGGTCCTGTCTGCAGATGCCGTAGCCCAGGAGGAGGGTCATGATGATTTCAGGCGTCGAGCTTTCTTTAAGCCACGTTTCTGTAATAAACAGAACATCAAGAGCTTCCTCCTTTAGAAGCAGTCCAATTTCTATTTTGTGCCCTGGGAGGGATCTGCTGTTTATCAAGCCCATTTTCCAGTGTGCATTATTACCTTGAGTGACTTGTTTATTGCCGTGGTACAGTGTTTGTGAGAAGTTGGCCTGGCATATGCTGTCCACTAATTATAGTGGGCACCTTGCACCAGTCCAAATCGACTCTTATGGTAGGTAGGTTAAAGACAACCTTATTGAAAGCTATCCTAGTGGTAGCTATGGAGAGCAGCCTTCAGGCTAAGTCTTGAAGGAATGTAAAGCAGCTTGTTTTACCAGTCTATAATCTCTTGAGTGACCAAATGAAAGAGCACCACACCAGGTATATATTCAAAATATATGTATTTATTACTAAACACACCCCTCTAGTCTCTTTATGAGGCTAGAGTTCGAAGTACATAGGTTATAAGATCTTAAATCACAGTAATAGCACAAATACACGTTTGGGCCCTAGGGGCGTACCAAACCATATACCAATAAAGTGGTATGCGAACCACGACTGAACTAGACACTAGGCCTAGAGCCTCTAGAAGTGCTTGGACCACAAGGAACCACCCAAGGTAGTGACACAGGGGACCCACGGGAGACGCGTGCAGTGTAAATACACAACCGCGATACGCCGTTAACTTCTATGGAGAAAGTCGGGATCGGGAAAATAGAGGAAAGGGACACTTTAAAGAGGACTAGGACAAAACCCTTTGAGATCTAGGACTTTGAAGAGTCTCTACCCACGGGAGCACCGGAGTACTCGTGTTACCTCACCCAGGGAAGCCGGGTGCATAGGTGCCTTTCGGGGTCGGGTTTCGTCGTCGTTTCGAATGGCGATCTGCTGCAAAGTGCTGCTGGCGGCCAAGAGAAAAGTGTCCGGGTGGATCCAAGAGTGGATCGGAGTTCTGAAGAACCTGAAAGCAGAGGGGACAGAGTCTGGGTCACTAGCCAGTGACCAGGAGGGCGATGGACAGATGCCCACCGATGTCGAGTGCTTCAAGTTCGTTGACGGTCGTCTTGACTCTTCAGCCACGAGGTCCGGGAGGCGTTGTCGGCAACCAGGAGCAGGATTCGGGCTGTTGCTCGATGTCTGTCGAGTGCAGAGGTGTCGGCGACCAGATTGGACCCAACAGGCCTTGGCAACGGCAAGTCTCGAGTAAGATGTAGATCGTCGATGATGCAGACCAGCAAGGTCTGGGGAACTCACCCAGCAAGGGTAAGTGAGGGCAGGCCTGGAGCAACCAGACTGCCAAGTAAAGAAAAGATTGGCCTTCGGTAAGGGCTACTAGCCAACGGGCTAGCGACCGCGAAGGAGCCTCGTGACGCCGCACGTGGAGCTGGCTTACAGGACACTCGTGGAGTGGGGGCCAGTGATCTTCGGTGCAGGTGGTGCTGGAGGCTAGGGCTACTCGGAGCCCAAAGCACGACTTCTTGGGAGACCCAGAAGATGGTGCACTTGCAAGTGTGCTCGGTGTCCAGGGGTCACGGTCTCACGTTACCCACGATAGCCACGGGCGTCAGCTTTGCTGGGGACTCAGGGTAGCCTCGGGAAGTCTGAGAATCCACCTCTGGTGATGCGATGACTTCGGCGTCCGACGGGAGCTTCAGTGATGCGAACCGGACAGATGCTTCTTTGGTGCCTGCCAAGCAGGGGAGTCACTCCTTGACCCCAAGGGAGATTCTTCAGTCCTCTAATCGTGAGTAGAGCGTCGAAGGTCCAGGATTCTGTTTCAGAGTTTCGTCCAGGTATAATCTAAAGTCCTAAGGACTGGGTTCCTACCTTTATTCCAAAAATAGGGGATGGACTACTCTGTGGCCCCACCTATGGGTGGGTCAGGGCAGAGGGGTGGCTACACCCTTTCCCTTTGTCCAGTTCGCGCCAAAGCAGGGGCTGCAAGCCCCTGATCCGGTTTGAACTGGGGTATGCACAGGGACACCAAATGTGCCCCCAGTGCAGGACTTCAAAGCACCCGAAAGGGCTCCCGCCCAGCCCCAATACACATTGTCCTGTCTGGGGAGGTGGTCACACCTCCCTGGGACAGGAAACCTATTGTCCAGGCCTCCCCTGCCGGAGTTTCGTCCAGCAGCAGGAGGCCAGACTCGTGTCTGTGGCAGCAGCATCCATTTTGTGATGCCAGGGCTCTGGAAAGAAGTTACCGGACTCGTCAGAGTTAACATACCTTTCCCTCTAGAAGGGTGGAATGCTACCCCCGCCGCCAGGATTGGCGGGGGGTAGTATTCCAAGATGTTTGACACCAAACACGACATGTTTTGGTGCAGCCATTCCATAGTTAGCATTTTACCGCGAGGATATAATGCGTTTAAGAGTATATGGTCAGGCTGCACTACAAACAGCATCAGAGATGGTCTCCGAACGCTGCAGAGGGGCCCTGCTCATGCAGGGGCACCCTCTCACATAAGAACCACGCACTCTGCCTTTAGGATTGATAAGGCCTGCCTTAGGAGTGACTTATAGGTTTATATGTGTGTATGCTTTTAGTGATATAGGTAACCTATACCACAGCAAGGGGTGCATGCACCACCTTACCCAGGCTGCAGTAGCAGACCTGTGGTGTCAGTTTGGAGGGCCTACCAGGGGTGGCATAATACATGCTGCAGCCCCTGGCAGGCCTCTGAGGTACCTATGCCCTTGGTACATAGTATACCATATACTAGGGACTTACAAGGGCACTCCAGATCCCAATCAGTGATGTGCCTAAGGCACATGGAGACCCTTTTAAAGAGGAAACAGCTAGGCTGGGGTTCTGAATAGCAGGGCCCCAGCCAGACTAATGTCGAAAACCAGTGAAGTATCAGCAAAAAGTGGGGGTACCCCTGTGAAGCAGATCCTACTCTCCTACAGTGTTGACAAGGCGTTCCGCTTCCCAAGGGATTGTCCAACTCAAGGGAGTGCGCACAGAGTGGGGACAGGGCGGGCCTGAGCTGCCATAGTTCGCCGGCAGTGTACTTTATGTGGTTTGAGATGTCTATGGGGATTCGGGCAGGGTTCCTGGGCCCTGGTCTGGTGCGGACAAGTGCAGACGGGCTTGCTTTTAGTGCGCCAGCGACACGCCCGCTGCCCCCATAAATAGGCAAGCCCGAGCAGCTAGAACGCTTACCCAGCCACTCTGTGACTGCGAGGAGGAGCGATCCTCTCTATGGTCAGGTGGAGTGGTGCGACCCTCTCTATGGTGAAATAAGTGACCCCGCAAATAAAATCAGTTAAAACAATTTAAAAGCTTAAAACAAATTGGAGCAACGATTTTTAAGTGACAGTCAAGTGAAGTCAGTACCCCCAAAATGAAAGAAAAAAATAAAGTAACAAAGGTTGATGCAACTCCTGTGACAATGGACCTCTTCACTGGGGATCGCAATAGGTTTGTCCCCCTCCAGACTAAGAGACAAATAAGGCTGTTAGGTTAGGCACAGTACACACAGGATTCCATGAATCTCCTCCAAAGAAAATTACGGCACAGATCTGGCAGTCTTTATATTACAAACACGATAAGGAGACCTCAAATCCAGTTCAGGGACCAAACGAAGGTGAACCTCCAACAAAAGAGGAACGATATACAGAACGGCAACAACCTTACCGCACCACTCCCGAACTCTTTGCCCGCAACTCCACAGAACTCCGTCTCGCTCTGCCTCGGTATTACCGAAGAATAATCTGCACAGCCATGAAACCGAAAATGCTTTTTAAACATTTCTAGGTCATGACATGACGACGTTGCGTTGGTTTTCCGGCAAGCCGATACCGCTCGGAAATCGGCTCTCCACTCCTGAAACACTTCGGGCCTCCCACCACCTGCAGAGTTTGTCATAGGCATGCAGGTAGGTGGTTATGTTAAAGCAGATGTCCTGCCTGTTGCCTACATGGTCTGATTCTTGGGACATGACAGCGTTAAACACGTTGCCATGCGGGCTCTTTATGTGAGCTGTAACAGCACAATCCTCTTCCAAGGAACGCTGACGTGGGCCCGGTTTGTCCGGACATATCTTGTGAAAGGCCCTGATACAACGAGGAGCATGAATGCCAGACGCTGGCTCCCATGAGTTCTCCTCTGCACCATACCCTTTCCAAGACACCAGATACCACATTTTTTACCCTCTTTTCATGGAATCTATGATCCATTTAACTTCATATTCGGGTTCATTTTTAACCCAAATGAGGGCAGGTTTCTTTCTTATTGAGGTGTACGAGGGTCTTACAGAGAGACGTGAAACTGGGTGTATATGTAATGTCTTTGGGAGAGCTAGTCGCATGGTGACAGGATTGATACACTTCTTGATCTTGTATGAGCCTATGCATCTCGGTTTGAAAACACTATCTCCAAAAATGAATGTTTTTAGTAGACAACCACACGATATCTCCAGGTTTGTACTGTGGACTGGGTCGGTGACGTTTGTCCACTGTGTCCTTGTATTTGATTTTCGCTTCTTTCAAGTGATGTTGTGTTTCTTTTATTGTATTTTATATATGAGCCACTCTTTCATTTACATTTGGAATTTTTGTGTTATTAAAGGGATGTACAAATGGAATAATCTGTGGGTGAAAACCATAGGTGCTGTAGAAGGGGGCCGTTTTAGTAGACTGATGTTTTGCACTGTTATATGCTACCTCTGCGATCCACAATAAATCCACCCATGAATTAGTATTATTATCTTCTACGTAACAACGGAGATACTGCTTTAAGGTCTGATTTAAACGTTCGGTCTGCCCATCTGTTTGTGGATGGAAGCAAGTAGATTTAGCTGAAGTCATGTGTAAAGCCTTACACCAGACCGCCCAGAACTGCGCCATGAACTGTGGGTCTCTGTCGGATACAGTGGTTTTAGGAAGACCATGTAAACTGACGATGTGTACCAATAACAGATGGGCCAATTATCCAGCAGTAGGTACTTGTGCACAGGCAATGAAATGTCCCATTTTGGTCAGGCTGTCTACCACTACCAGAATGATGGTACACCCCTTATCTCTAGGCAGGCCCACAATGAAGTCTTGAGATATTGTTTCCCAGGGTTCATTAGGTGTGGGCAGCAGTTGTAATAGTGCTGGAGGTTTTCCATGATCTGTTTTTGCTTGACGGCAGCGCATACAAGTACGTACGGTTTCTTGAACATCCTGCCGTACTGAGGGCCACCAGAACTGTCTTAAAATCCTATCCTAGGTTTTCTCTATACCATTGTGTCCAGCTCTTGGTGAATGACACCAATACAACACTTCTTGTTGTCTTACTTTAGTAGGTACCAACAGTTGGTTGCCAAGAAAAGGAAGGCCTTGGCAAACCTTCCACTTATTGTTTTTCTTTAAGCATTGTTTTCAGTCTGGGGACTTTATAGCATCTTGGATTTTATTGAGAAAATGCACTGTTTGTACTGCTCCAGTAACCTGAGCGGTTTTCAGACTAGACTGTACTTCCTGGCCTTTTGTTGTCTGAACAGAATCCTGTCTTGAGAGGGCATCCACCTTTTTGTTTTCAGACCCTGGTCTATAGGTTACAACTAAGTGAAATTCGGCAAAGAATAGCATCCATCGGAGCTGTCTGGGGGACAAAGTGCGAGCTGATCCCATGAATTGTATATTACGATGGTCTGAATATTTGTTGAATCGCTGAATATACCTTTACCATTTGTTGAGACCCCAAAAGATAGTGTCTCCATTCCCCGAATGCACTCTTTATTGCTAGCAATTCTTTTTCAGCAATGGTGTAATTGAGCTCCGCTTCATTAAGCTTACGAGACATATAAGCTACAGGATGCATCTGTCCTGTAGTATCATCTCGTTGGGATAAAATGGCGCCTATGGCCACCTCAGAGGCAACGGCCTCCACAAAGACGGTCTCCTTAGATCAGGATGAGCAAGTATTGGAGCTGAGGTAAATGCCTTTTTCAACAACTCAAAGGCTAGATTTGCTTCTTCTGTCCATAGAAAAGACACGTTCTTTCTTAACAACCTGGTTATAGGAGATACCACATGCGAAAATTGATGGATAAACCGCCTGTAAAAATTGGCAAACCCCATGAAACATTGCACCTCTTGTACAGTAGTAGGAGGAGCCCATTCTCTTACTACCTTGATCTTACGCTCAGCCTTTTCTTGACCCTGTGGTGTTAATATGACTCCCAAGAATTCAACCTTGTGCACATGGAACACACATTTACTGAGTTTACAATATAACCCATTAGTGCGCAAAGCATGAAGCACTGCTGATACATGTTGGTAATGAATCTTCTCATTCTCTGAATAGATTAGTATGTCGTCTGTGTAAACTACAGCAAAAACATCCAGAAACTCCCTCAAACTGTCATAAAAAAACTGAAATGCCACGGACGCATTGCAAAGCCCAAAGGGCATGACTGTATATTCGAAGAGGCCATATCGAGTACGAAATGCCGTTTTCCATTCATCCCCCTCTCTCATTCGTATCAAGTGATAGGCCCCTTTCAAATCCAATTGGGTAAAGATTTTTGCTTCCTTTACTTGATCCAACAAAACAGGAAACAATGGCAAAGGATATCTGTTCTTCACCGTTATGTTATTTAGGGCTCTGTAAGTTCTCAGTTCACCATTCGCCTTGAGGATAAAAAACAAAGGCGAGGCCGTTGGTGACTTGGATGATCTTATAAACCCATTCTGTAAATATTTATCTAAATACTGTTTTAGATGATTATTCTCTGGTTCTGTTAAGGCATATATTCTTCCGCAAGGAATCCTTGCCCCTGGGACTTAATCAGTTTGGCCGTCATAGGGCCTTTGGGGGGGTAACTCTTCTGCTGGTCTTTCACTGAAAACATCCTGGAACTCCTGATACTGAATGGGTAAGATAGTGTCTTGTTCAACAGCCGTAGCAGCTACATGAGTTGTGGTGATGGCTGTAACCAGAAGAGGCATTGCTGTTCCACAATTCTGTTTACACCAAGAGGAATCGAAACACACTGTCCTAGAAACCCAATCAATAGTGGGGTTATGTTTGAGCAACCAAAGTAATCTAAGGATTATGCCATTTCGAGGGGCTTTGACTATATTAAACCTCAGAAGTTCCCTATGACAACGATTACATAGGACCTCCACATGCTCTTGAGTTTTCCGCCGTGCGGGCTCTTTATTAACAGACATCTTGTAAACTGTCAAACAGTCGTGCCCCCCCTCCCTTGGAACCACCTGCATTAATCAAGAGCGTAACTGATCTCTTATGAATGTACAGAAAATGTCTGTATTCCCCTCAGGTAGAGCCATGAGAAGTTTCCGTGAGTTGTAGGAGAAGTAAGTATTTAGGAAAAGTGAGTTCATGATACTCTGAAGTCAGGAGTGAGAGAAATGAATGCCAGAGGTCCGGGAAGGAGGTCCCTTGGTTCGATAAGGAAAGGGATATGCACTCCATGCGTAGAACATACCATAGTTGGTGTAGCCATCCCTGGTAAGTGGGAATATGCCCCGTGCCCCAGTGTGACAATATGCTTTGCAAAGCTGCGCCCAGTGCAAGGCCAATCTGCCTGCCTCTGCAGAACTGAACAGAGTGCGTTAGGTAGACCTAGAATAACATAGGCGGGGAAGCAGGGTAATTGCATGTTAAAATGAATGTCAATATCATTGGGTACCTGTGTCAAGTAGGATGTCTAGGACAGTCCCATAGCAAGTAAGATAACATGCCCAAAGAGCCACAGTTGCGCCAACACTCCGGCTTAAGTGCTAGGTTCCCTTTGTGTAACCGGGGAGGTGTGAGATACCAGTAGGTGACTATTTGGGTGCCGGTTCGATGCCAGCAACATTGCGAGCCGTATGTCTTGCATGGTGGTAGATATACCCCCATTCCTGCTGTGTTAATGTACGGCCTATTTCCAATTCCCAGCGTCTCTGACCGGGAGATTTATGTTGGGTAGCGGCAGAAAGCCATAGAGCTCCGTAATGAGATGGACATTTGATGTTTTAGAAAGCAGCCACTTTTCATAAGGGGTGAGATACCGTAGAGCATTGGGACACATCGAGGGATGCATTACTCAGTGCCAAATTTGACTATAACGGCAGCGTTCAGTTTCAGGCATGGCATGTTCAGAATGAAGTCTCTCAAAGGGCAGAGGTCCCTCCCCATCGAATAGATAGCCTATAGACCTACAGCCTTCCTGGTTCCAGTGTGGAAAGGCCAAGGAGTCTAAGCCTGGGGTAAAGTCAGGATTGCCTGCAATAGGTGTTAGACGTGCGGGGAAGGAAGTGAGTCCGCTTCATTCTGCCACTGAGTCCCACGCATTCAGTACGGGTCTCGTAATAGGAGATGGGTACAAGCTTTTGAGGCGCATGGATTTATGAAGGAAGGGGATCCTCCACAGAGATTGCCCCGCCACCGCTTGGTCCATGAAAAGCCAGTGCCTAGACCTCCCTCTCCCTGGTGTCTATAACTTAGGGCTTTGCTTATTCGGGCCGTTTATCTGCCCAGACAAAGCAGTTAATCTCCTGTTGTAGAGTACAGAGTACCCCAGGGGGAGGCTCTACCGGAAGCGCCGAAAGAGATACAGTACTTTCGGCAGTATGGTCATTTTCAGAGCCGCAATGCAGCCGAGCCAGGAGAGACTGTACGGCCTCACCGAACGGATCTGATGTAGTATATTCTTGTAATTAAGAGAGACCTTTTTCTGTGTCTTAGTAGTGAGTTGGAGCCCTAAATAGGGGGTCGATGCTGATGCCCGTTGTACCGGGTAGTGGCATTGCAAAGTGTCCTGAGTGGTAACACAAAGTGATATGTTGAGGGCTTGAGATTTATGTACATTCACTTTGAAGCCTGCTGCCTGGGCGAACGCCTGTAGCTCAGTTAAAAAAGCTGGCACGTGTCAGGAAATTGATTGTTTGCATGTTAGTGAACTCACCAGTTCAGAGAAGACACAATCTGGCCTCTTATCCCCACTGGTTAAAGCGACGTCCACATGCTTGGCTTTTACTACAAAGACTAATGCGTTATGTTGGCTCTGGAAAGTCAATGTAGACCAACAAGGCGGCCGCCGTGCGATTTGAAGTTAGCGTTCTAGTTGTTTTTAGCCCTTCCTCCCTGGTAGCGTTTCTACAGAGCGCGAGTCTTAGAAGCCTTGCACTTCAACTGTTTTTCTTGAGGAGAGAGCAGCGTTTCTTTCGCGCTTGCTCTGAAGAGATTTTTCGTCGTTCCTTCATCGCGCCTGCCCAGAGAAAGAAGGATTCCTGAACAACAATTGACTTTTTGAGATATTAGTGTCTCCAGTCATCCTTCAAGCCACTATGTCGCTTCCTGTGAACTTTCGAAGACGATGAGGGAGATTAGTTGAAATACAGATTTTAAAGAACAGTAAGAGAAAAGAAAATAACTGACATTGAATTAGTTGGCTTCTTTAGGAAGCTTCAGAAAACGTTTGGGTAATAAGTTGTTTCCTCATAATTCTCCTAAATCGGCTCATTAGTTATTCAAGGTAGATGAACCTAAGAAGACTCCAATTGCATCACTAGAGAATATTCTATCTTATTAATTATTCAAAATAATAGAGAGAGGCAAGCCAGACCAGAGTCCAGGTAGTTGAGAGAATGTTAAAAGAATGAATTTGAATGAGAAGTGGTTGACTTAGGTAGGGAATTCTAACGAGAATGTTCTTGTCATCCAATTACAGGTTTGCCACGGAAACTTCCCCAATTTAGAAAATCCTGCTTGCGCAGACTAGAAAAGGCCACTAAACATAATTGAGGGAAGACTCTGGCAGAATTCTTAGACCTGTAGTCTCTTTCTTTTCTCACTTCCCTTTCCCCCTTGTGGATGTGAAACGCAGGTATTAGAACTCTGATCTGTGCTTACAATTACAGGGGAGATTTGGGTGAAAGGCATCTGCTCCTGTGGAAGTTTCAGCACAAAGTAAGTTTAATGACCGATTGAAGTGCCTTATATTCCACCTGAGCAGAATGACCGAGAGTTTGGATGTAAATGCTCTAGCCACGCTCATTGATAATATGCAGCAACAACTAACTCTATTGAAGAAAATAAAAATTTACGAGAGGAAATTAAAAAATCCCAGGTCGAGTCTCAGCAGCTCATGCACAGATTAAATGAATTGATCTCAGGAACGTCTCCCAGACCAAGTGGAGATACAGGCAAAAATTTCCCGAATCCGACCTCAGAGGTCACTACTCAGGTAAAATTCATTCTATTTCCCCAGTCATTCCTCTAGCCCCTCCTAAGCGCTTTAATGTTGATCCACATAAGGCTCAAATTTTCCTCACCCAATGTTCGCTACATTTCCTTCGTAGACCAGTCATCTTTGCTGATGATCGGTCCAAGACTGCCTTTGTATTGTCTTATTTGAGTGGTGATGTGGCGTCATGGTCTATGCCTTTGGTTTCACAAAATGACCCTATGTTATACGACTTTGAAACATTCCAAACAGAATTTCTTTGAATTTTTGATCGCAGAGCCCTCTCAAGCTACTGCTAAAAAAAAAACAGCTTGATCTTAAATAAAGTAATAGAGACCTGATTTCATATTTGGCTCAATTTAACAAATTAATTGTGGAGACGGAATGGCCCGAAAGTAAAAGAGCGGTGATTTATTTATTTATTTTTATCGAGGGTTGTGTGAAGAACTAAAAGATGCACTGGCCCAACTTCCTGATCGACCCACAGAGGTGTCTAAATTAATAGATCTTGTGTTACAGATTGATCAACACCTATTCGAGAGAAGGGCAGAATGAAAGATATTCGCCCGATGCCACCACCATTTGACAGGAGCAAGGCCGAAGGCTCCAAGAAATCTGAAGGGCATTCTTTGGCGGAACCAATGTAGATAGGCAGTGTCAGAGGTCCTTTATCAAAGGAAGAAAAAGTAGAGAAGACACGGAAATCTCTGTTTATATTGCGGAAGACCAGGACACTTTGTGAAAGAATGCCCTAAGAAACCTAAAATGTATGATTCGGGAAAAGAGAAACCCCATCAGTAAAGAGGGTTACCCTGATAGATGTTTGTCAAAAGCCAACCCAAGATCATCACCAGGTGGCAAATAACCTACAATCTGCTAGCCCCCCCCCATCTAACCTAATCTTTCATCTTAAATTTGGAAAAAAGATTCTAAAGGAAACTTTGGTTACGATTGATTCCGGAGCTACTGGAAACTTCTGCGGCATCCATTATGCTAAAAGAATTGGAATAAGCTTTGTAAAAAAAGACGTTGTGGAGTCAGTGCGAGCTGTAGATAGTACCAATTTGTCCTCCGGTCCAATCACAGACGAGCCTGAATCCATAGAGCTTGAGGATCCTCATAGACATCGAGAAAGAATATCGTTCAACCTCATTGATGCTCCCCAAATTCAGCTGATTTTAGGGTTACCTTGGTTAACAGAGCACAACCCAGAAATAAATTGGGAAAATAGAAACGCTGCTCTCTCCTCAAGAAAAACAGTTGAAGTGCAAGGCTTCTAAGACTCACACTCTGTAGAAACGCTACCAGGGAGGCAAGGCTAAAAACAACTAGAACACTAACTTCAAATCGCTTGGCAGCCGCCATGTTGGGTGTACATTGAATTTGCGGAAACAACATAACTCATTAGTCTTTGTAGTAAAAGCCAAGCATATGGACGTCGCTTTAACCAGGGGGGATAAAAGACCAGAGATTGTGTTTTCTCTGAACTGGTGAGTTCACTAACATGCAAACAATTGATTTCCTGATAGCAGGGAAATCAAGGATTCTTCCAAGGCGGCTATGACATCATCCGCATAGAGGCTTATGACATGTCCCTCTCCCCTGAAATGAATACCGGTTATAAGGAGATTATCTCGAACTCTTTGGTCCATAGTATCCATATATAGAGCGAATAGTAGGGGAGAGAGCGGACACCCCTGTCTCGTGCCCCTGCAGATAAAGAATGAAGCTAAGGAGTGCCCGTTCACTTGGACCACCGCCGCTGGCTATGTGTAGCTGCTAAAGATCCATTTACAGAAGCAGTCTCCAAAACCAGAATGTTGGAGGATGGCTGCCAAGCATAGCCAGTCGACTCAAAGGCTTTTTCAGCATTGATCGCTAATAACAAGCGTTCCATTTCGGAATGTTGGGCTTTATCGATAAGGTGAAGTAGCCTTTTCGTATTATCACTGCATTGGCGATTCGGTACGAAGCCCGCATGGTCAGGATCTATGAGTGCTGGTAACATTGGACTCAGCCGAGCCGAAAGAATCCCTGTGAAAAGTTTAAGCTCAACATTCAGAAGGGATATTGTGCGGTATGATGTGCAGTTACACAGTTGTTTCACATATTACCTTTGTATAAAAACTGTGGTCTTTGGACAAAAGTTCCAAGCAGAGTCCAGATGAAATGTGAAGTGTGTGAGATATGCACAGTGTTCGGGTGAGTGGTGCCGAAGTGCTGTATGGTCTAAGGTGCAGAAATTGTGTGCCTTAGCTGTTATCAGCCCAAGGCTGGCCCAAATAGGAGACACCCTTGTATTTCTTAATCTTTAGCAGAAGACTCCTTGTATAGAAAATGTCCCTAAAGGATAACAGGTGTCTGTGCCAGTTGTTTGCACTCCTGGCGCACTTTAACATTACAGAAGGGCCATAGAAGAATTTGTAGCCCCTTCAGTAATATGTATCACGCAGATGCAAAATGTGCTTCAGCATGATCACAAGGCTGTTCTCTCGTTTGCATGGGGATGTGGCCTCAGAAAAATAAGGGAACCCTTTGCCCTTGTGCCCATACGGTATTGCAAATGTAGGAGCAATGTGAAAAAGCTATCTGGAGGTGCTTTGATTGCGCACCACATAGATGTGGTGTGTAGTCAGTTTCACTAATGCGTTGTTCACAGTGCATTTGTGGCTGCACTCAAAATAGAGCTTTGACTGTAATAGAACACACTCTCCTGGTCTGTTAAAGGTGCACCGTGATGCAAAGTGAGACAGTGTGCCATTTTTAGGTCTTGCCTGAGCCAGCGCATGCGCTGCTCTGGCGAGACCTTTAGTAAGTGGGCTCAGAAAATGCTACCATGGCCGGCCTAGAGCTTGCGGTTACGCGCGCTCGGGCGCGCGCTTACGAGCAGAGGCGCCATCTGGCTTTCCTCGTCATGCTCAATAAGCGCAGCGCTCGCAGCGCGCGATCACGTTCACTTTCGCAGCCGCGTCACTTTCACGGCCGCGCGGCCAATGCTTGTTTCAATTAGCGTCCCTGTCACTGTGTCCTGCACTCTCTCCTACCACTTTTCCTCATGCTTTTCACTCCCCGTGACTGTTACTCTGCTTTGTCCTCTATCCTCACAGTTACACTTATTTTCTACACTCGTTATGCTTGACCCTCTGCCTTGCACTCTGTCCTGCCACCTTCTTAAAGAGGCTGGGGACCTACAAAACGGCTCTGCACATGCCGCACTTGTGCGCAACTTACAACTGAGTCACCGTGAAATCCTACTCGGCCTTAGGCCTCACGCTTAGGGGGCGCACTGGGACGCTAACACTTCATGAGCTCACTTAAAACTTTACCAAGATAGCTCCCGCAAAGGCGTTCTTTTTGTAAATTTTATGTATCCCAAAAACAACGATGGGTGTACTGGTGGCCTTCAGTCCTTTCCTTCAATGTCTACAACGCGAGTGAAGAGAGGGGGTTAATAAAGTGCTCTTGAGTAACTAAAAATGTAAACAGGACGCATCGCAAAAACAACTCGCCTATAAATATAATCTAGGGTTGCTACCTTGCTTGCGCCTTACTCTATGCTGTTAGGACATCATGTTTCTACTACGGGCTTGTTATCCGGTGTGTCTGTTCTATTACTTTATCTGACATGCTAGTCCAGCTGGTTCAATAGAAAAAACATCACAAGTCCTCGCACTTTCTCCTGCTACCAAATACAGTTCGGCCATTGCTTCCATGCTCACTTCACCCTCCCTATGTTTTCCACTCCCCGTGCCTGTCCCTCTGCCTTGCACTCTCTTTGCCACTTATCCTCATGTTATTCTCTTGTGCCCAGTCCCTCGGCTCCACACTCTGCTTTGCCACTTACCCTTATGTTCTTTAATCATTGTACCTACTTGTCTATCCTGCACTCTGTCCTAACAGTTATCCTTATGTTTTTCACTTTTTGCCTTTCACCTGCCCCGTACTCTGTCCTAACAGTTATTCTCATATAAGTGCTCGTGAGTAACTACAGTTGTAAACCAAACGCAGCGCAAGGACTACTCTCCTATAAATATAATCTAGGGTTGCTACCTTGCTTGCGCGTTACTCCATGTTGTTAGGACATCAGGTTTCTGGTACGGGACTTGTTATCCGGTATGTCCGTTCAATTACCATATCCGGCATGCTAGTCCAGCTGGTTCAATAGAAAGAAAACACAACAACTCCCAGAACGTATAAAGTTGTCTCACAAATATTCAAAAAACGTTATACTTATCCCTCTGTCCCGCACTCTCCTCCCACTTAAACATATGCATACAGTCTACCTTTCCTTACACCTCGTTGCTTGCTCCCTTTTTTTGTCTTTATTAGGTCCCTCATGTTTTATTTTCTGCCACATAGTACTTACATTGCATTTTTTCGCTTTTGCTGCCTAAACACGCACCAGTACAATATTCTCTCCCTTTTGCCCTACACTCTAACTTGCCACTTACATAGCTGCCAAGGTTTCAGATTTCCATGTGTGACATTTTCATAATTTCAGTGCTATTATGAGTGACATTTCAACGAGTATGAGTGACACTTTCTCGCAAGCAAAATAAAACAATGAAGACGAGGGAAATATATAAATATTGCAAATTACAACCATTTGCGCAACAAGACACTCTATATTTGCTCCTCAGTGCGCCCCTGTTTCCCTCTGTTGCAGGGGGTGAAATGTCTGGCAGGCATTAGTGCACTGCGACTAGAGGTGGACATGAGGGAAGTTTGAATGGGGGCTTCTGAAGGCTGTGAAAGGCCCGTCGGCAGCGTTACTGTGCACACTCGAGCTGAGAGACAGGAGGCGTTAATACAGGGATTGGCTGACACTGGGACACAGATGCAGTTGTGCATACTCCAATCGAGAGACAGGAAGGCGTAAAGACATGCATTGACTGACATTGGGACACAGACATAGTAACAGGCATGTATTTACAGACACTGGGATTTAGATAGACACATGGGCATAAAGACACGGGCAGACCCCCACTACAACTTATTGCAGAAACGGTGTAGAAAGGCTCAGGGAACTCGCACTAAAACTTAGGGACATATACATGGGGCAGCTTAGCATCACTCCAGGCCTGGCCTCTCTCCCGCATCTGGGACCCGGCCCCAACAGGATATGTGAGGTCCCAACTGCAACAACACACTGGTGTCTAGTATTGCCGAGCTGGCCGACAGAAAAACAAAACACATATTGTCAGCCAACGTGTGGCCTGCCTGACGGCAAAATCAATCTGGAGAATACCCTCAGGACTCGGGCCTCTCTCTCCGTGACGTGAGGAAAATGCCGGTCCCCAAAACTGAGTCCAAATGCCCACCACCTGCAGCTACAACCACCAACACAAATAAAGCACCCAAACTCACCTCACTTACTTCAAAATTGAACGTCCGTTCCCCAATGAAACCTCGAAGTACACGCAGTCAAGCAGTGCCTCCTCTCTGTGTGCGCTACAGAGCTGATGGGGCCCCTGGAGGCTGGAACACGGGGGCTGCGGGGCCTAAATTACGTTTTAATCCTGACCCCATGATGCATCCCACCTCTGAGGCTCCTCCAACACTCACCTGATGCCTGGCCTGCAGCTTCAGTGGCAGGCGCGAATGGGCAGCAGGAGACAGGGCAAGGCTAGCCAGGGGTTAGCAATAATTAAATTATTGCCGGCGGCCACGCAGTCCCTCCAAGTCATCTCCGAGATGCCTCACCTCCTCGCGCTCACTTTTAATACTTCTTGGATCTGCTTGACAATGGTTACCAGCACCCTAAGAGAGTGAAGACGACGTGGGGACGTCTGCGCGCCGCGCACCATTTAATTTATAAAAGAGGCCACAGCGAGGTGCAACGACGGCGAGCCTAACGCAAGTTAGGTAAACTATCAGCTTGCTGGCTGCGCGGCCGCGGAGGGGCCCCTGGAGCGCAGGCCCTCCCCTCCCCGCAACGCGGGGCTGCGGGGGCCTGTGTTACGCCCCTGCACGCCACAGCGGGAACTCACTCCCTGACTCAAATTGAGTCCCCGCCGCTTTTCTGCCTCAGTGCTCACTTCCTCTGAGTGACTAGTTCCTCCGGACGTGACGGCAAGTACGGTCACATCTGGGATTCATTACCATCATGCCCCCTGGTGAGTGCCTGGCTGTGTGAGCCAGTAGGCGCATTTACTGCTGAGAGGGCGGCCCGCCCCCCCCCCCTCCTTATTGGCAGCAATAAGAGCAGTGTGTCTAAGCGCGGCGCGGCAGGAATAATTACAGCCAGGACTGCCAGGCAGGCTGAGGCACGATTGTTACATTGTAGCCTGCTGCCTAGCCGCGCTCTCAGCGAGCAGTCAGATCATCGCCGGTGATCATTATATCAGAACTTAGAGCCCAGAGCAGCTACTGGCAGTGGCAGCATGTCTCTCCTCTGAGCAGTAGAGCCCTGCACAGGCGCCGCCGGTGGCGCCAGCTGGCGAGTCGGCAAAATGCGTGACATTGCATTTCAGTGCGGTGATGCGGAACACCGCACTGAAATGCGTGAGTGTCACACCTGAGGCGTGATACTTGGCAGGACTGCACTTATCCTCATATTCTTCAATCATCGTGTCTATCTCTTACTACACACTCTCTGCTGCCACCTCTCCTCATGTTTTTCCACTTGCTCGATCTGTCTCTCTGCTTTGCACTCTCTACTGCCACCTATCCTTATATTTTACTACTGTGCTACTTACAAATTTTATGTTTCTTTCATTTTTACTTTTGCCGTTAGCCAATATTTTGCCACTACAGATTTTTTAGAGTGCATACCTTAATGTCCAACAGTTATCATTGCACACGCACACATCTTTAACATAACAGCTCTATTATACCAGCCTATTTACAAACATTACGACAAAAAGACATCAGATTACCTCTTCGTAATACACTCCAATAGATTTGCAATTATACTTAAAAAAAAACTTTTCCCAGCATGCTTTTAAACCCCTACCACATCTCAAAAAAAAACCTTCACCATTACATACCGTATTTTCAAACACGTTAATATACCACATGTCTTTACATAACAGTTGCACCCTTCTTACACACATTTAGTCTTCTATTCTCTATTATACCATACCTAAAAAAATAAACCATTTCTATACACACATTATATGGCTTTGATACCGCTGCTCAAAAAGTATACATGCTGTAGCTATAATTATTACATTTACCCACTGTGCTACCGCATTAATCTGACAATGCATACAATTACTTCTATTACATATATCTGTACATATAGAAGCCATTTTTTGTAAACTCTTTCTCAAAATATATTTTTTCGTTAACAAGCTAAACAAGCATTTGCAATGCAATAGGTCTCGCATTTACGCGAGTTTGAGCTATTGGCATTGTAAATGACAATGCCTTTTATTTATGTTTTGGTTTTTAAAGCATAAAATAAAAGGCATTGTCATTTACAATGCCAATAGCTTAAACTCACGTAAATGCGAGACCTATTGCATTGCAAATGCTTGTTATACTATGGCTCCAGGTAAGGATACTGAGGGTTCCAGCAGAAGTGAAATGTGTTTGATTGGGTTGTGGGTTGCTTGGTCATATATCATAAGGATGTCTGGGTTCAGAGTCAGCTGTGGCAATTGGGTTATCTTCTTTATGTAGCTTGCTATGATAGTAAGAGATCTCCTGCACTGAAATTAATGGTTGGCTCTGGATAAGCTAGATAATGCAAGGATTTCTAGTGGTGCTGTCTAATTTTCGAGCAACTTGTTTATTTCAAATTATCGTTTACAAGATTGAGCACATGAAGCAAAGGTTTGTTTTTCCGAGGTAGTATTTGGTTTCCTGGTAGCAGTATTCACAGTCCTGGATTGGTGTGGTTAAACAAATGTATTTGTCATTGTGAGAGTTGAGTGCAAGCTGATGTAATGATGATCTCTAGACTTGTGAAGGAAGTAATAAGGCCATCTTTAGAGAATTCTCAGATGATTTTGGATGCAGCACAGGCCCGTTCCAGAGGGGTGGCCAGATGGGCCAGGTCCTCCCAAGCGGAGTACTCTGGCCCACCCAAGGTTCATCTCCAAATAGAATGGTGCTCATTTGTGTTATTTGTAATGCTTCACATATGTCTGCAGCTCGTGCTTAGTGTCTCATGGATTTATTTGCATAACTAGCTGTTACTTGCATACTTTGTGTGAAAGGGCAGATGGGCAGTCACAGTCGGGGTGCAGCCGAGTCTGTTATCCCAAGGCCTTTGCTCAAGGAGTCCTGAGGGGGAGGGAAGATCCAGTCTAATACCTTGGTTTGCTGTTAGACAGTGAACAGGAGCTGCTGTGACCCTTGCAGGATACCGTCAGGGCTTTAAGAGGGATAGATCCTGCGATAGTGCAGACCCAACAATAATTAAAAAATTACTTTGAAATGTGCCCCTACAGGGCCATCTATTCATGTCCTTAACAAGCAAAAAACACTGATCGACTTCTCAGCAACAACTGTAAAAATAGTGTGTAGTGCATACTGGCAATTGAGTCACCTCTAGGTGTCTAGGTGAGATCAGGATGTGAATGGCAGTTCACAATGGGGCACAATTGAGATCTTTGTGGAGTTGAGGCTGAAGCAACTGCATGTCAGTGGGTCATAGGGTGTTCAGATTTCATGTCTATGAAATCATTAGCATCTCTGCAGAGTGCCCAGAGCAATGGTCATGTATGTTTCAATTGTAATTGCCATTTTATGAAAAAGTGGGTGAAGGGGGTGTACAGAACTGTGAAATACCGACAGTACCAAAAGAGAATAAGACACTGTGGGGCATATGTACAAAGAAGTGGCAGAGTGAGGCGTTAGCCGTCATGGCTTAATGCCTCACTCTGCCACTTCAGAAACGCAAAGCTGCACCATATTTACAAGAATATGGAGCGGCCTTGCGTTTCCTCCTGCGCTGGCGCTACACTTAGCTGCCTAGCGCCAACACAGGCACCCTTGCACCCAGGGCCGGCTTTAACACTGGTGGCGCCCTGTGCGACAATGTTTGTTGGCGGCCCCCCCCCCCCCCAATGACCCCCTCTGCCACGGATTCCCTCACCACTGCCCCTTAAAAGTGTCCCTCAAGTCTCCATAACCGCTGTCTCTCCGATTCATTTAGCTTTACGGCATCACTCATACCAGTGTAAACTGTCAAAGCACTTTACATCACACACACATTGCACAGAGACAATCATAGGTGTGTAAATCAATGTATAGAAATGTTACATCAGACAGGACTACAAGGTGCAGTGTAGGAGTGTCATGTCTTTGATACTGGTTGGCAATATAGTATAAGAGTCCTTATTCTGGAAAAGCACACAATCAGAATTTAAAACATAACATCATTGTTAGGGGTTCTCTTTAATAATAAGAATTGTTTTCTACCCAAATGAACCCTATTAGCAAGATTAGGATAATGAAAGACTGGGCAAAAAACATATACCTCTTACATATACCTTGCAGTTTGCATGCAGCTCTTTGATGACCGTTATTAGCTCAATGTTCTATATAAGGATTTTGACTTCTAAACGACAAGTAACAAAAAGAGCTGTCTTACAGAAGCAGTAACCCACTGACCTATTTACATTACATGCACTTTATCTGCATGGTACACGTTCTTAGCAGCAGGAATTTTTAACCCTCTGCGCTACCTTAGGATGAGTCAAAACTTCCATTAGACGAACCTCCGGTCTCTTTCCAGGAAGACGATTAAGCACGGGAGTTATCTTGACATTTTAATTGATGTCTGAAAATTGCTGGAGGCCAGGAACGCGGCAGCAGGTGCTTTTAAAACGATAATATGCTTGCAAAAATGATGGCCCCCACCCCAAGTCAGCGCCCGGTGCGGTGGCACTGATCGCACCGCCTTAGAGCCGGCCCTGCTTGCACCATAGTGCAAGGGTGTCTGCGTGCAGGAGAAGATTGTTTATGTGTAGGACGGGACACCTTCCTACACATAAACAATCTTTAAATTGCATTTTTGTCACTTCTATGTGTGCTGCTTAATGCAGCACACATGGAAGTTACAAAATGTCATTTTTGTTTAAAGATTATGTGCAGGAAGGGACACCTTCCTACACATAAACAATCCAAGACATTTTGCTTTTTTAATGTGTGCTGCAGAAGGCAGCACACATGGAAAAAGCAAAAAACGAGGAGAAATAAAGCATTTCTCCTCGTTTCGCCAAGTTAAGACCAGGTTTTTCCTGGTCTTAATTTTGGCGCTGCCTCCTATTTACGCTTGTGAATAGGGGGCAGCGTCAAAATCAATGGGTATTGCCGTGGAGCACCCACCGCAACACCCACTGCCCACTCCTTTCACACTAAGCATAGCGTGAAAGGGGGCCTTATTTACAAGGCAGCGTTAAGCCATTTAACGCTGCCTTGTAAATTAGATGAAGCCCCGATCTCCACAGGAACAGCGGAAAAAGTGACGTTCCTGTGGCGATAGGGGCTTGTAAATATACCCCCGTGTTCACAAGTGAAGAGAGAGCGGAAGAGAGGCATGGTGTATGACAGGTAACACAAGGAAGTGCATTCATGACAGCATAACAAGGCAGAGATGTGAGATATTCAGATGGACTATTTTAGAAAGATATGGCAAGAACAAGGGTGTAAGTGCCTTCCAGAATGACAGATTATACAGGAATGTGGTGTTGAGGGGAGAAAAGAAGTGACTGAGAGACTCTGAAGGCCATTAGAAAGAATTTAGTAATGGTTAATTCACAGTCTCTTATTTTCAGATTTCAGAATTGAAACATGTTCAATTCTAATTATTTTCAGCATTAATACTATTGCTCATGTCTCTGATATTGCTAATAAGTATTGGCAGCACAAATAGGTTTAGCTTGTTTTAGGCATAGGCCCATTGTTATGATTTGTCTGGCTGGAGCATAATTAAGATGGTTTCACCACAATATGTAGTAATTATTTTAACCTGGCCTAAACAAGTCTCCATGGCTTGAGCCTTCTTCTGCTTATGGATTGACTCCATAAAGTGGCCTACTGGTGCTGTAAAAGGTGGCAAAGTGAGCTAAAGAATGATGATGGATTCAACCCAGATCTGTGACTGGGGGTGAGTGTCTGAAAAGTTTCAGCGCTCCGTCCATCATCTCCTTGTGTTTGCTTTGTTCGCCCTAAGTTGGCAGGGTATGCCCAGACGTGGGTCTCTTGCTCACTTTGCCACTGGATTCAAGCTAGCCTGGCTGATGAAGGGTGTTACCAAGAAACCGGTCCCAGGATGCTTGTTTCCGGTTCAGGGAAGACCTGGCTTGGCAGTTCGGGCTGGACGGTTCCCATGAGGCACAGGGTCAAAACTGATTTGCATATAGCTGGGTCTGAACTGAGGTGGCAAAGTGAGCTAAAGAATGATGATGGATTCAACCCAGATCTGTGACCGGGGGTGAGTGTCTGAAAAGTTTCAGCGCTCCGTCCATCATCTCCTTGTGTTTGCTTTGTTCGCCCTAAGTTGGCTGGATATGCCCAGACGTGGGTCCCTTGCTCACTTTGCCACTGGATTCAAGCTAGCCTGGCTGATGAAGGGTGTTACCCAGAAACCGGTCCCAGGATGCTTGTTTCCGGTTCAGGGAAGACCTGGCTTGGCAGTTCGGGCTGGACTGTTCCCATGTGGCACAGGGTCAAGACTGATTTGCATGTTTTTTCCATATTTACTTTTCTTCCCATAGCTCTGACATGGTTTGCTATGTTTGGTAAAAGCCGACCATTGGCGTCTTGTCAATTATGTTATAACAAGGAGTCTGAATAAGTATTGTCAAAGCCAAGCTAACATATACAAAATACAAGTATGCATGCTGTCCTGTTAACCCTTTAAATCGGGCTGATTTTTTTTGCCAGTGCTTGTTTTCCGTTGTGATCGGTTTTTAAAGTAGGTGTATATATTTAACGTCAAAACATTCTTCACGAGCCTCACATAGTTTGACATTAATTGGCAGACAGAAGTAATTCTTCCTAATATTGAAGAAAATGCAGGCAGAAAACATTTCCTGTATGGTAGGAGCTAAAAGTATAGATCTGTTGTATTAACTTTGTTTCAGCCTTTCTGCTATGGTGGTTTTGCGTTTCAACAGCTTTGACTTCTGTGCTTGCTGTGCTATTGAGTTAAAAAACCAAAACCTTTCATTTCTCTGTTTATTGGTGGCTGGACCTTGCTTTCACATCAAAACCATCCTCTTCATCAAGTTGGACAGTTATAAAAAATATTCTCTCTGCAATGTTTGACCGGTAACCAACTCAAGTTTCAAGATTGGCATTAGAACAGTCAGCATTTCGAGGCTGCTGACCTTGCAGTGTGATTGGTTGTCATAGATGTAACGTGTCAAAATACGGCATAGTGAGCAAGTATAGAATGATCCTTGTCCTTTACTTTAAGGTGGGAGTTGGTCACATGTTATAAAGTGCTTCCTTGTTCAATAAATGAATGAATACATAGGAGAAAAAAAACCAGCCCTCAGGCGTGCTTTATTGAAAAAAGGCATGCATCAAGCCCAAAAGCACGACGGGTGCTTTACACGTCGTGCTTTTGGTCTTGATGCATTTCTTTTCTTAATAGAGCGTGACTGTGGGCTGATTGTGGGCATTTGTGAAAGTATTTCTGGTAATTGCAGCACCGTCATGCGCTGCAATTAACATAAATATTTTCACTGGCTCACAATCAGCCTGCAGTCGTGCTCCATTAAGAAAAGACATGCATCAAGTCCAAAAGAACAACGTGTCGTGCTTTTGGACTTGCTGCATTTCTTTTCTTAAAGGAGCGCGGCTGGGGGCCGATTGTCGTCCATTGTGAACATATTTATTTTAATTGCAGCACATCACGGTGCCACAATTAACAAATATTTTCACAAAGGCCCACAAACAGCCCCCGGCCGCGCTCCATTATGAAAGGAATGCAGCAAGTGCAGGAGCCACTGCTTGCACAGGCTTCCCGCAGACAAGAAATTACCATTTTGTGCGCCGCTCGCATTTTAAAAGCGGCGGCGCGATTGCTCTCCCGGGATGTGCTGTGTGTGCGCGCTCCACACACAGCACTGCGCGCTCGGGGGAACAGAGGTGCGCGGGCGCCACGCGAGCTCCTTACAGGAAACATTGTTCAGGACCCCAGCCTATCTGCTTTCTCCCTTAAATTGACGTATATGTACTTTGGTACAACTCCAGATTGGATCCTGGGGTACCCTTATCAGTCCCTAGTATATGGTACACATGTACCCAGGGCATGGGTACCCCAGAGGCCTCCCCTGGGCTGAAGCATGTATTATGCCACCCATGAGAGGCCATGCAAAATGGAACATCAGGTCTGCTACTGCAGCCTGTGTAAGCTGGTGCTTGCACCACTTACAAGAGATATAGGTTCACTATATCTATATATATCACTACACTTCAATCAATCAATCACAGAATTTGTAGAGCCCACTACTTACCCGCGAGGGTCTCAAGGCGCTGGGGAGAGGGAAGGGGGGGGGTGCTGCTACTGGTCGAACAGCCAGGTCTTGAGTAGCCTCCTGAAGGTCAGCAGGTCTTGGGTCTGTCGTAGGCTTAGTGGAAGGGTGTTCCAGGTCTTGGCGGCGAGGTGTGAGAAGGATCTGCCGCCGGTGGTTGTTCTTCGAATGCGAGAGACGGTGGCGAGGGAGAGGTCGGCGGAGCGGAGCTGGCGGTTGGGGACGTAGAAGAAGAGTCGTCTGTTGAGGTAGGCTGGGCCAGTTTTGTGGAGTGCCTTGTGTGCGTGGATGAGGAGTTTGAAGGTGATCCTCCTGTCGACGGGGAGCCAGTGCAGGTTCCTCAGGTAGGGGGTGATGTGGCTGTGGCGTGGTACGTCGAGGATCAGGCGTGCGGAGGCGTTTTGTATGCGTTGCAGTCGCTTGATGAGCTTGGCCGGGGCTCCCGCGTAGAGGGCATTCCCATAGTCAAGTCTGCTACTGACGAGGGCCTGGGTGACTGTTCTTCTTGTGTCTGTCGGGATCCACCTGTAGATCTTGCGAAGCATGCGGAGGGTGTTGAAGCAGTAGGAGGAGACTGCGTTGACTTGCTTGGCCATAGAGAGCGTTGAGTCGAGGATGACTCCCAGGTTGCGTGCGTGGTCGGTGGGTGTCGGGGCTGCTCCCAGCGTCGTTGGCCACCAGGAGTCGTCCCAGGCTGAGGGGTTGGAGCCGAGGATGAGGACCTCCGTCTTGTCCGTGTTCAGCTTTAGTCGGCTGATCTTCATCCAATCGGCGACGGCCTTCATTCCTTCATGGAGATTGGCTTTGGCGGCGAGGGGTCCTTGGTGAGGGAGAGGATCAGTTGAGTGTCGTCGGCGTAGGAGATAATGTTGAGGTTGTGCTGTCTGGCGATGCGTGCGAGCGGGGCCATGTAGATGTTGAACAGTGTTGGGCTGAGGGAAGATCCCTGGGGTACGCCGCAGATGATCTCGGAGGCTTCGGATCGGAAAGGTGGGAGGCGGACTCTGGGTTCTGCCGTCGAGGAAGGAGGTGGTCCATTCCAGGGCCTTGTTTCGGATCACTGCGTCGTGAAGGCGTGCGCGTAGAGTGCGGTGGCAGACTGTGTCGAAGGCGGCGGAGAGGTCCAGCAGGATGAGGGCTGCGGTCTCACCGTTGTCCAGCAGGGTCCTGATGTCGGTGGCGGCGATGAGGGCAGTCTCAGTGCTGTGGTTGCTGCGGAACCCCGATTGGGATGGGTCCAGGATGCTGTTTTCTTCTAGGTATCGGGTTAGCTGTTTGTTGACGATCTTCTCGATGACCTTGGCTGGGAACGGAAGCAGGGAGATGGGCCGGAAGTTCTTGAGGTCTCTTGGGTCCGCCTTGGGTTTTTTGAGTAGGGCGTTGATCTCTGCGTGTTTCCAGCTCTCTGGGAAGGTCGCGGTCTCGAAGGAGAGATTGATAACGTTGCACAGGTGGGGTGCGATGGAGCTGCTGGCTTTGTTGAAGATGTGGTGCGGAAAGGGTCTGACGGGGAACCGGAGTGTATTGTGCCCATGGTCTTGATGGTGTCATCGATGTTCACGCTGGCCCAGGCTGGCAAGGGGTCATGGTCGATGGTGTGCGGTGGGTCTGGAGTATCTATCTTGGTGGGGGCTGTCTGGGTGTTGAAGCTGTCGTGGATGTCGGCGATCTTGCGGTGGAAGAAGGTGGCGAGGGAATCGCACAGGGCTTGCGACGGCGGGATGTCGTTGGAGCTGGGGTTGGAGAGTTCCTTCACGATGTTGAAGAGCTCCTTGCTGTTGTGTGCGTTGTTGTCGAGGCGGTCTTTGAAGGAGATTCTCTTGGCGGACCTGATGAGGTGGTGGTGGTTACGGATGGCGTCTTTATGGGCTGCGTGGCTGTCCGGTGTCTTATCACTGTGCCATTTCTTCTCAAGTTTCCGGCAGGTACGCTTGGAAGCTAGGAGTTCCGGGGTGAACCAGCTGGCTCTTTTGGTGGTGTCGCTGTAGGTGAGTTTTTTAAAACCTTATGTCACCCCTATAGCAGGCCTTAACAATACTGAAGGCAGGGTGCTGGGTTTTATGTGAAAGGGTGCTCCTGCATGAGCAGGGCCCGTCTGCAGTCTTCGGAGACCATTCTCCCGGGCTGTACGTGATACTGCCAGACATATAGGTAGAGGTGCATTATAACCTCGCGGTAAATGCTATCTCGAAAACGACTGCAACGAAGTATGTCGTGTTTGGTGTCAACCACCTTGGAATCATACCTCCACACCAGTAACTGGTGTGGGTGGTATGATTCCTCCCCTCAGAACCGAGGTTCTAGCGGTACCAACTTTCTCGAGCCTTACAGCACAAAATGGATGCTGCCAGCCACAGACACGAGTCTGCCCTCCTGCTGCTGAGCCAAGCTCGCGCAGAGGAAGGTCGGACAATAGGTATCCTGTCACAGGGAGGTGTGACCACCTCCCAGACAGGATTTAGTGTATTGGGGCTGGGTGGGTGCACGGTCTCCGTGCCAGAAAGTCTACACGAGGGGCACATTTGGTGTCCCTGTGCATAGTCCAGCTCAAACCAGTTCTGGGAGCCATTTGCTCCTGCTCTGGCGCGAAACTGGACAAAGGAGATGGGTGTAGCCACCCCTCTGTCCTGTCCCTCCCCTAGGAGGGTCCCTAGAATCTGTCCAACCCTTTCCCGTGGGTATAAAATGGGTTACCTGGCTACAGGACATTAGATTTTACGTGGACAAGATTCTGCAAGAA
Source organism: Calotriton arnoldi (assembly GCA_963921515.1). NCBI lineage: Eukaryota > Metazoa > Chordata > Amphibia > Caudata > Salamandridae > Calotriton > Calotriton arnoldi. Next base: position 747,875 of record CAWUFW010006230.1, read on the forward strand.
GATACCACTACACTTCGACCGTCCGGACACGCTGGACTTCGCTGGACCTCTCTTGGGCTCGACTTCGTCTTCCCTTGTCGTCCCCAGTCTCGCCACTGTCCGTGATCCATACAGGCTCCGTGCTGGACCCTGTGGACCTCCAAGACAACAGAAGAATCTCCCTTGGGGTGAAGGAGTCACTCCCCTGCAAACGCAGGCACCGTAACGCATCTGACCGGTTTGCTGCTCCACAGCTCCTGCGGACTCGGAAGACTCCAGCAACACAGGCGGTGATTTCTGAAGGTCTCCGAGATTGAGCTGCCCTCTCACTGAGTTTGAGGCGGATATCCCTCGTGGGGACCGTATACCTGTACCCCTGTGCACCGCGTTCATTTGCAGCTGCACATGCTTGTTGTCGTGCAACAATTCCGTGCATTGGGCCATTTGTAGCCCTGACCCCAGCGCATCTTTTCTGAGAAGGACTCCGGCATCCTCGCACTTTGTGCCCTGCTAGCTGGAATCCTGTGAAACCGCCTGAGGTCCTCTCGCGACTCCTGTGCCTTCAGCCTGTGGGTGCGCTTGAGGGTCAACTCTGCTATATTTGTGCTCCCATGGTTGCTCCAGGCTGCCCTGACTCCCCTTGCTGTGGTGAGTCTCCTGGTCCTTGCTGGGCCAGATCGACACCGTATTTGACCCTCTACATTGTTTGCCGCTGCCAAGGCTTGTTGGTGCTCCCGCCGGACACTGACCCCTCAGCACTCGACATCCTTCGTGGGGCAGCCTGCCTCCGGCTCCTGGTCGTCCTAGACGTCTCTGGGTCCTCGCAGCTGAAGAGTCAAGATCACCGTCAACACACCCGAAGCACCCGACATCGGTGGGCATTCGTCTACAGAGCCCCTGGTCACTCCAAAGTGACCCAGACTCTGTCCCCTCTGCTTTCAGGTTCTTCTCATCTAGAATCCACGTTTGGATTCCATCGGACACTTTTCGTACTTCCAGCAGTAGCATTTCTTTGTCGACATCCATAGAGAACGACAAGGGTTTCCGTCGCCACTTCGTACCTATGCACCCTGCTCCTCTGGGATAGGTAACTCTGGTACAAAGGTATCCACGGGTGGGGTGGCTCTTCAAACTCCTAAGTTCCAAGGGTTGTCTTCGTAATCCGCTGGGAAGGGTCCTTAATCTCTGATTTTCCAACCGCGACTTTCCCATTGAATTGTACGGAGCACGCGGTCGTGTTCTCGCACTGCACCCGTCCTCCGTGGGGTAACTACTCACTCACCTTGGGTAGTTCCTTGGGGTCCCAGCAATTCTACACCTCCTAGACTACGTCTAGTCCCGAGTCGTGGTTCTTATACCACTTATTTAGTATATGGTTTGGTCTCCCACTGGAGCCCACTGTGTATTGTGCTACTTACTTTTGATTCTTTGCAACTGTATTATTTGATTTGTGTTCTATCCTCGTGTAGAGGATACTAGAGTGTTATAGATAATAAATACATATTTTTATAACTACTGTGTGGTTTCCCTTTCATTTAACCAATGCTATAAGGTTGCATTCTGGTAAAACAAGGTGCTTAACATTCCTTCAAGACTTAGCCTGAAGGCTGCTCTCCATAGCTACCACTAGAATAGCTTTCAATAAAGGTTATCTTTGACCTAATCTCCATAAGGGTTGTTTGGACTGGTACAGGGTGCCCACTTTAACAAGTGGACAGCATATACCAGGCCAACTTCTCACAGCTTCCTTGCTAATGAAGGGACTATTTAGTCTATGATGCTCTCAAATAACGGGGTCGGTTTAAAATCGATAAAAACAGCAGAAAGTGAGATCTTTTACAATTTTTTATATTGTCAGTCTCGACATTACCCCAGTAAACAGCTTTGAAACTAGTTTTGTGGATCTGACACAGGGTTTCTGGTTGGTCCCAATATATATCAAGGCTTAACCTCTGTAACAAGTTCTTAAGAGTACAGAGCCACTGGATCTTGCTTACACATGTTGATGTCATTAAATCTCGCAGGCCCACCCTATAAGACTCAAGTGCTGAGGTGGACCATAGTCGAGGCCAAAACATAAGCACTCTGAGCTCGATTTTATGAGTAATTGTTTTCTGGGCCAAATCAAATTAAAGTGGAGTCAGCTGTGTACTTACTGGAAGGTTTAACAAGGATCTAAAAAATTTGTGTTCGATTACTGACAAGATAGTAAGTTTTGAGCAACCCCGTAGCTGTGCACCGTATAAAACTGCTCCTAGAGCCATGACATTATAAATGTCTAACGTGGGCGCCACACTTCTGGATAAAGTTTTCCTATGAATTTTTACTATATTTGTCTGTTGTACCAGGGATAGCTGTGCCCTTTCTACCTGCGGAGCCCAACATAAATTCTTTGTAAGTTTCATGCCAAGATAGTCGAACTCAGCCTCTGCTTCTAAGGGGACGTCACCCACATGCAACTGCTTCTTACACTGGGTTGTTAATCTAGAGGAGAAGATTATACATTTAGTTTTGGAGCTATTAAGCTCCAAATCCCGCTCCAGGCAGAATGCCTGAAAATCATTCAGCAACTGCTGGAGGCCCATGGGCGACTTAGAGATAAGCAGTGTGTCATCCGCTAAGAGAAGTGCAGGGGCCCTCTGCCCTCCTATTTTCGGAGCGTCACACCCATCCCTGCTCAAAGACTTTATAACATCATTTATAATTGATTGTTAGACCTGGCATCTTTTGGCATATTTCCCTTGTCTTTTTGCTTTCTGGCCTCCTGTTTTTAATGGTACATTGGACTTTATTTTGCTGGTTTAGTGCCTCTGCGTACTTTCTCACTCTGTTCAGTGTTAAAGTGCAAGTGCTTCTACTGTAAATTGTGTTTATGGATTGGTTTTTCCATGTTTGGCTTATTTGATTTACTAATAAGTCCCTAGTACAGTGCACTGTGTGTGCCCAGGGTCTATAAATCAAATGCTGCTAGTGGACCTGCAGCACTGGTAGTGCCACCCACACAAGTAGCCTGTCAAAGGTGTCTCAGACCTGTCCGTGTCTGCACGCAGTTTTTACTGCCATTTCGACCTGGCAAGCTTCCCTTTTCTTACATGTAAGGCACCCCTCAGGTAGGCCCAAGTTACCCCCATGGACAGGCTGCAGTTTATTGGAAAGGTAGGACATGTCCTGGTGTGTGTGACATTTCCTGATAGTGAAATACTGCAAATTTCGTTTTTCACTATTGAAAGGCTATCTGTCCCATAGACTAACATAGGAGTTGTTTTGTAACATCTTACAAGTATAACTTTCCATTGGGACAAGATAGAGGAATGGAGTTTAGGCTCTCTAAACTCATGATTTAATAACATCTTTTTAGGGAGATGTTTTTTAAATGAACAATCTAGTAAGAAGGGGGGCTATGATCGGGCAGAAGATTTTATAAAAAAGTGCAGGGAGCCCGTCGAGACCGGGAGATTTAAGTAGCTTTTGACGAGCAATGGCAGAGACAACTTCCTCAATACATATAGGGCGGTCTGATTCAGCAGCCTGATCAAGCTTTAATTTGGAAGTGGAAGCACCTTGGAGATACTGGGATGGTGCCTCGATGGGCAGTTGTTGAGCTCTTCATAAAATTTGCCAAATGCCTCTACTATATGGGAATCATCTCTGCACTCTGCTCCAGCCGCGTCCAGCACCATCTGAACCTCCACCGCCTGACGATGTACATGCAGTCTATTGGCCAGGAGGCGTCTGCATCTGTTGCCCCAACATAGTCTCAGGCGGCTGTCCAATTCGATGTCGCCAACTGCAAGCGTGCAGCTTCGAGGTGTCGCCAAACCCAAGGAGCTCCAATTTGTTTGTTTTCACTCCAGTTCGAGGACCTGGCCGGAGAGGTGATCCCATTTGTCCTTGTGAATCCTATTATCTGCAAAGGAGTTTGTAATGAATGCACCCATGACAACGGCCTTTAGGGTTTCCCAAAGAGTTGTGATGGAGATGTCTGGGGTGTCACTGAAGGCCAGGAAGTCCTCTAATGTTTTGGTGATTTGCTTTACTACGTCTGGGCGATGCAAAAGTTTTGCGCAGGCGCCAAGTTTTAGGGGGCAGACTAGCCAGGGAGATTGGCCAATGTGAGGGTCACCGCAGCATGGTCCAACAGCGAGTGAGCCTCTATCTCAGTGGCGGTCATGGAGATGATCCCCTGTGAACCTAAAAAGTAATCGATTCTGGCGTATGTTTTGTGGGCATGTGAATAAAAAGTATAGTCTCTAGTGAGGGGATGAAGGGTTTGCCAGATGTCTGCCCGCCCATGTCTTCTAACCATAGTACCTCATTGCGGGAGAGGGCCCCAGATTGTCCATGGCGTTGGGCTGAGCAATCCAGTTCATTGTCGAAGGCCAGATTAGTGTCCCCCCCCTCATCAGCAGGCAGCAGTCCAGTGACTTGGTCAAATCCCATCACCGGACGGTGGATACAGGGTTCTTGCCCGTCATTAGGGGCGTAAACCGTACCTAAGGTTAGATTTTGAGAGTCCACTGTAACAGAGTATACCAGCAGCCTCCCTTTAATTTCAGCCTGCTTAGGACCAATCTGCCCATTAAAGGTGTTAGAGATGTGAGTAGCCACCCCTGCGGTTTAAGTAGAAAGGGATGAACATTTTTTGTTGGGGAATGCCCTTGAGCGAAGCCTGTGGGTGTCTCCTATGAGAAGATGTGTTTCTAGTATGAGACATAAATGAGCCCAGGAGTGTTCCAAATATGAAAGGATGGCACGTCTCGTGATTGGGTTATTCACATTAAAGGTGAGAATCTTAACATCTGTAGTTATCTGAATAAGCAAAAGGAAGAGCAGTCTAGGTGCCTGTGTGTAAAGCCCAGACCTATGGGTGCATAATCTGCCATGTGTGCCACGGGGGAGGTCACAGTCAAGGTGAGATGCCTATGAGAGAAATCTAATGTAAGGGGGTCCGGTATTGAAAAGGAAACAAACCACCCACTAAAGAACAAACAAACAGATAAGCATACATTACGAGTATTGTCAATGTCCATGGCGCAGTGCCCTACTGGTAGAAGAGAAAGAAAGGGGTATAGTGGCCAGCGCTCCTGGGCCCACCGCCCAGCATGTAAGAGAGGAAAGAGGAAGAGAAGAAAAGCTGGGGTACGTGGTCGTGGCCAGCTTCATGTCGGTGGCAGGTCTGCAGGGTCTTCAGTGAGCGATGCTAAGGCAGCCTGCTTCTCCTTAGCTATAGTCTCCCGGTCCGGGCAGAGACTTGAAGATGAGTGCTTGATGGTTCCCCGGCTGTGGGCACTTCGGTGTCCGTGTTCCCGCCTGGCTGACCGTGACCAATCTAGGAAAGCTGCCTTAATGTCCAGAAGCTTGCACGCTTTCTCCATTGATCTGAGTTGATGAAGTTCCCAGTTGAACCAGAAAATCAACCGGAATGGGTGTCCCCAGGAGTAGGACATGCTCCACAACGCAGGGATCCGAGACAAGGCCCTGGAATGGACCACCTCCTTCCTCTCCAGCAGAACCCAGAGAGTCCGCCTCCCCCCATTCCGATCCGAAGCCTCCGAGATCATCTGCGGCGTACCCCAGGATCATCCCTCAGCCCGACACTGTTCAACATCTACATGGCCCCGCTCGCACGCATCGCCAGACAGCACGACCTCAACATAATCTCCTACGCTGACGACACTCAACTGATCCACTCCATCACCAAGGACCCCCTCACCGCCAAATCCAACCTCCACGAAGGAATGAAGGCCGTCGCCGATTGGATGAAGAGCAGCCGACTAAAGCTGAACACGGACAAGACGGAGGTCCTCATCCTCGGCTCCAACCCTTCAGCCTGGGACGACTCCTGGTGGCCAACGACACTGGGGGCAGCCCCGACACCCGCCGACCACGCACGCAACCTGGGAGTCATCCTCGACTCAACGCTCTCTATGGCCAAGCAAGTCAACGCAGTCTCCTCCTACTGCTTCAACACCCTCCGCATGCTCCGCAAGATCTACAGGTGGATCCCGACAGATACAAGAAGAACAGTCACCCAGGCCCTCGTCAGTAGCAGACTCGACTATGTAAACGCCCTCTACACGGGAGCCCCGGCCAAGCTCATCAAGCGACTGCAACGCATTCAAAACGCCTCTGCACGCCTGATCCCCGACGTACCACGCCACAGCCACATCACCCCCCACCTGAGAAACCTGCACTGGCTCCCCGTCGACAGGAGAATCTCCTTCAAACTCCTCATCTACGCACACAAGTCACTCCACAAGACCGGCCCAGCCTACCTCAACAGATGACTCTTCTTCTACGTCCCCAACCGCCAGCTCCGCTCCGCCGACCTCTCCCTCGCCACCGTCCCTCGCATTCGAAGAACAACCACCGGCGGCAGATCCTTCTCCCACCTCGCCGCCAAGACCTGGAACACCCTTCCACTCCGCCTACGACAGACCCAAGACCTGCTGACCTTCAGGAGGCTACTCAAGACCTGGCTGTTCGACCAGTAGCGGCACCCCCCACCCCCTTTTTTCCCCAGCGCCTTGAGACCCTCGCGGGTAAGTAGTGCGCTCTACAAATTCTGTGATTGATTGATTGATGCCAGAGGACCTGAGGTGAGAAGTGACTGGGTAAAAGGCTCTGTGTTTCAGGAGAGTAGATGCGGCCAGGTCCTGGTAAAGAGTCGGTTTATGGCACTTGGAACTGTAGTGGGTGTTTATTTCGGGCCATTTGGAGGATGCGTTTTTTCAATGGAAAGTCATGGACGCTCGTCAGTATATCAGCAGGTGGATCTGAGACCCGCTCAGTGGGTACGATCCAGTTTGATTTCGAATTCCAGAGATTCATCAAGGATCGAGTGAAAGAGATCATTAACGAAGGCAGTGATGTCTGATCATTCTGCGCCAAATGAAATGCCCCTAATGCGATTATTATTACGGTGCGACTGGTTTGCCAAGACCTTTGCTTGGGCCTGTAGGTCCAAGTGTTGGTCACGAAGATGAAGGATTTCCTGTTGGAGTTGTACGATCTCTTCCTCCCGGCTCGACTCATGGTCTCCAGCGTGGACATGCTGTCACCAAGGGCGTCTGTCGCGACAGATCTCTTCAAGGTCACTCAAAAGCTCTTTTTTCATGGTCTGGAGGTCTTTTCATAGAGATGTAAACAGGGCGTCGATGAAGGAGCAGTTGAGCAGATCCTCAGGTCCATCAGGTTCTACTGTTTGGGCTGTGTCTGGGGTGGCATGGAACCCTCTGTGTGAGAGCCGGGTGTTTTAAGTAGCATAACTTTCACTGAGCGGTCTTTCTTCCCTCTTCCTGTGGCCATGGCGCCGCAAGGCCATGGCACTGCAGGCACTCGCGGTAGGATATTGTTATCAGTGAAAAGTTTGTTGGATGCCTGAAAAGGTTGCTGTGAAACCGGTTCGGAGTTCGAGGTGTGCGACCCCAGGAGCAGACAGCTGTTGAGGTATGGAGCCTGCTACGCTAGGAGTGAAGTCTCTGGGACCAATGAGTGGTATCGCTGGAGGACCCACCAAAGCAAGTTATAGGATTGGCTTACAGCTATGCATGTGTGGGAGGGAGAGCTCAGGTAGTGATATGTGACGGCAATGTGGGAAGTCACTTATCTGGGTCCCATGTGACTCCAATAGCAGCTGTCCTGGCAGTGGCTTTGGTCTAAAGGGCTGGCCCGCAGGTACATGGCGGAGCACCTGCGGCCCCAGTAGATGTCATCTTCTGATGCGGTGCCCTCGCTGTGGACCTCTTTGCAGCATGTCACAGCCCAGTTGCTGGCCGGACGTCCAAGCACTCCCTAAAGAGCCAATGCGTCTACAGGGATATCACTGTCGCAGCCAAGATCTAGCAGTGGGGCCCCAGGAACTGCCTAGTGGAGTTGGGTGTACTGCGACCTTCACCGCTGTCCGACACGAGCTAATTCTCACCCCCGCAGGCCGCTCACAACCTGGGACAGTGGTGCAGGGCTGCCCGTCACTTTTCACTCCGGCGGGGGGCGGCCTGACACTTGTATTCAGTCCAACTTTTCAGCCCCTGCCAGGCGCCGGTAGGAATCCGACGTGGTTTCCGCTTCTTCCAGGGAGCAGGCCAGCCTAGGCTGGGGAGCCAGGTTCACAGGCCGGTCGGTCTGTCTTTCTGCAGAGCCCAAACTCTGCGCGATGCAGCCAGCAATTTGTCTTGGGGCTATCGTCCCCGAGTCTTGTTTAAACGGTGGCCAGTAGGACGCTGGGGCTACCCGCACTCGAATCAGGCCCTCTTTTCCGGCACCGAATGCTTTTGGGCGTGTGGGTCTGGAGCTGCGGACGGAGAGACCGGGAAAGGAGTCTCAACTGTCCGCCATCTTGGCCACGCTCCCCAGGCCCTTTGTTGTGGGGGGCAGAATAGTGGGTATATGCTAGTGTCGTGGCACCCCTCAAACGCCAGACATGCTTAAGCGCATATGTGTTACAAATATAGCGCAAAATGTGAAGTGATCGTGGTTTACCAGCTGGGGAGATCGTTATAGTGTGAAGAGCAGCATCCATCAGCAAGTTGAAATCTCCCCCATAATTATGTGCTCAAAATCCATTCGCCCAATCTGAGTGTTCAGTGTCTGGGAAAACTCTGGGGAGTCTACATTTGGGGTGTAAATGTTAGCTAGCCATACTAGGTGCCCTGCCAGGATCCCCGTCACTAGGGCTGATCTGCAGACACCCTTGGAATATGTGTTATAGCAGGAATTAATAGTGATGTGGGCCCCATGTGAATGCAAATGTTTGGGATTTCCCAGGCGGGAGGTGTGTCTCTTGTAAAAAGGCGATTTGCTTGCTGTGGCTTGTTAGATACTGCAAAACATATTTACCCTTACGCTGGTTATCTGAAAGAGACACGTTAGTGACAGATTCCTTACCTTAGAATATCCCCAGGCGTCAGGCTGGATCAGGAAAGTTTTTGCGTAGCAGTACCCTTGCGCGTCGGTGTGCGGCTCCGCGTCCGTCGTCGGCGCGTGATCGCCGGGATGACGTCGCGGGCAGTACTTAGACGCCGCCCCTGCGCGCTGACGTCAGTTCTTCTTTTTCCGCGCCAGTAAGCGCAGATCCGGGAAGAGCAGTGCCCTAGTCATTTTTTGTCTATCTTTTTGGTGATTTTTTCACTGTTTTTCTCTACGAGTCTCCGACTCCGAAGGTGTCGGTAGGGATGCCCGGCTTCAAGCCCTGCGACGTCTGTGGTCGTATGATGTCGATCACAGACCCGCATTTAGAGTGTCTCTACTGTCTCGGCCGTGACCACGACACGAAGTCGTGCCCCGACTGCCGGGCCTTGAACCCGAAGGCTTTGCGAGAGCGGTCTCGAAAGCTCCTCGAGGTCCGGCAGTCTGCTCCGCGCCACACCAGGCCCCAGTCACGTGAGAGGTCGAGGGGCCGGTCGCGGAGTCCTCATCGGTCGTCGGGGTCCAAGTCTTCGCACTCCTCCGGTAAGTCGAAGCACAAAAAGTCTAAAAAGCGTCATCGCTCCACGACTTCGCCTCGCCGGTCTCGCGACTCGGCTAAGGCTCCTGTCGGCACCGTCCCCGCGGCTCCGGGAGTGCCTGTGGAGCCGCCCCCGCATTACCCGTCCTTCCCGGGTTCGGGGGCGACTCCGGACGAGATACAGGAATTCCTGTCGGCCATGGCCCGCCTCTTCGGGCCTCAAGGTCCTTCCGGTGCGCCTTCGGGCCCCGCGGGCCCTGATGGGGTTTCCCCGGCGCCGCCGCCGACCCCGGTCCCGGCGCCGCCTGTAACACCTGCCTCGGTCCCGGCCCCGGCTTCGGCCCCGGCCTCGATCCCGGCTCCGGTGCTGCCGCAACCCCCATTGACGCCGGTTGACCTCACTACACCTCCGCCGGCCAGCGTCGCTCGACGCCGGCTCCGACGCCTTTGAGACCTTGGGTCCCGCGTGTCCCTCCTTATCCATATTTTGAACATGAGGAGGACGAAGAGGACTGGGAGGAGTCGGAGGACCCTCTCACACAGCAGTGTGAGTACGAACAGGACTGGGCTGAGGAACTTGGGGATGCCAGTGGGCTGGACACCTCCCCTGACCCTGGCATGCTGTCTCCTCCTTCCGTGGCAACGGAGGAGGGAGCAAATTTTGCAACGGTGTTGCGTAGAGCAGCTGGGGCCTTACACCTCCAATTGCCTACAGTGGCCGTCAGGACTAACCTCCTGACGGAAGTGCTTCAGCCGGCGGCTACCTCCTCGGAGCCACTGCTGCCGTTTAACGACGCACTTTCTGACGTTCTTTTGGGCACCTGGTCCAAGCCCGCCACAGGGGCTCCTGTGGATAGGAACGTGGCCCGACGCCATCGCCCCGCTCCGGGCGACCCCCTGTTCCTCTCCCAACACCCCACTCCTGAGAGCTTGGTTGTCCAAGCCTCTGCTTCCCAAACCGCCTTCCCTACTGCTCCTCCGGATAGGGAATCCAAACGCCTGGATCAATTTGGGAAGAAGGTCTTTTCTTCCTCCAGTGCTGGCTTGCGGTCTGTCAACACCGCTTGCCTTTTGGGCCGATATTCCCACTCTTTGTGGGACTCGGTGGCGCAAGCTTTGCCCCAGTGTCCTGAGGAGGTCCAGACACTGCTTTCCCGCGCCATTGCGGAAGGAAGAGATGCGGCTAAATTCACCATTCGATGTGGCCTTGATACCGCCGACTCGCTGGGTAGGTCTATTGCAACGACAGTGGCGCTGCGCCGTCACGCCTGGCTGAGGACCACTGGTTTCTCGGGTGATGTCCAGAACACTCTTATGGACATGCCCTTTGATGGGGTCGGTCTTTTGGAAACAAGGCAGACCATGCGCTGGAGCGTTTTAAGGACTCACGGGCGACGGCCAAGTCCCTGGGCCTTTCTGCTGTACGCCCTCCGCAGCCATCTGCTTTTCGCCCCTTTCGTGGCCACGGAAGGGGCGCCCAGTCACGTCCGCTGCCCAGCCACCGGCCCGCGCAGCAAGCGTCTTCGCGTGGCCGAGGACGTGGCTTCCGCCGTGGCGGATCGGGCAACCAGCGTGCGGGTCAGGCCACCAACCCCGTCCGCGGCCTCCAAGCCCTCCTAGTCCTTCTTTTCAGGTGCACAGCACGCCAGTAGGGGGCAGGGTCTGCCATCCCCTTCACCACTGGCGTGCCATCACCTCGGACAGGTGGGTCTTGGACATTGTCCGAAGGGGCTACTCCCTCCCCTTCGAGACCACCCCCCCAGCCATGCCACCTCAATTCCACCGCATGTCAGGGGATCACTTGGTGCTTCTTCAGAAGGAAGTTGCGGCCCTCTTGGCCAAGAGGGCCATCGAGCGCGTTCCGACCCCAGAAGTAGGACGTGGTTGCTACTCCCACTACTTTCTGGTGCCCAAAAGGACAAGGTGGACATGCGTCCTATCTTGGACCTCCGGAACGTCAATCGCTTCCTCCGGAAGGAGAAGTTCAAGATGCTCACCTTAGCTCAGGTCTTGACTGCCCTCGACCCTGGAGACTGGATGGTAGCGTTGGACTTGCAGGACGCTTATTTCCACATCCCCGTCCTGCCGGCCCACCGGCGTTACCTGCGGTTCATGGTGTGCCTCGAGCATTTTCAATTCACTGTGCTCCCCTTTGGCCTCACAAGTGCCCCTCGGGTGTTCACGAAAGTGATGGCGGTGGTCGCAGCTCATCTGCGCCGGGCAGGGGTTCCAGTCTTCCCCTACCTCGACGACTGGCTGCTGAAGGCGGGCTCGTCCCAGGCAGTCGTCTCCCACCTCCAGACTACGGCCGAACTCCTGCACTCGCTGGGGTTCTCCATCAATGTGCCGAAGTCGAACCTGATTCCTTCTCCACACCTCCTTTTCATCGGAGCAGTTCTGGACACGACGCAGTTTCGGGGCCTATCCTCCCGAACGGCGAGTCCGGGATATTCAGGCTATGATTCCGATCTTTCAGCCTCTATCCTGGGTTTCGGTACGGATGACCCTGAGGCTGCTGGGCCTCATGGCCTCCTGCATCCTGCTGGTCGATCATGCCAGATGGCATATGCGGGCTCTGCAGTGTGACCTGAAGTTCCAGTGGGCGCAGCACCAGGGCAACCTGTCCGATCACGTCCAGATCTCGGAGGGGACTGCAAAACAGTTGCAGTGGTGGCTCTCGAACCGGCAATGGGTCAGGGGCAGATCCCTCTCCCTTCCCCAGCCAGAGCACACAGTCGTGACGGACGCGTCCCTTCTGGGATGGGGCGGTCACATGGGAGAGGCGGAGATCAGAGGCCTCTGGTCTCCGGCGGAGTCCCGGCTCCATATCAACATTCTGGAGCTCTGGGCGATCCAACTTGCACTCAAGGCATTCCTTCCCTCTGTCAAAGGGAAGGTAGTGCAGGTGTTCACAGACAACACCACCGCCATGTGGTACTGCAACAAACATGGCGGGGTGGGGTCGTGGACCCTATGTCAGGAGGCTCTGCGCCTCTGGACATGGCTGGAACATCAGGGCATATTCCTGATGGTTCAACACCTGGCAGGTTCCCTGAACGCCAGGGCGGACGAACTCAGCCGCAGGTGCATGATGGATCACGAATGGCGTCTTCACTCGGAAGTGGCGCAAGGACTCTTTCTACAGTGGGGAGAGCCTTGGTTAGATCTATTCGCCACCGAAGAGAACGCGCAATGTCATCAGTTCTGCGCGTTGGAATTTCCAAGGCGGCACTCGCTCGGCGACGCTTTTCGTCGCGAGTGGAGTTGCGGTCTGTTGTGCGCTTTTCCGCCTATACCACTTCTACCCAGAGTGTTGAAGAAGATTCGGCGCGACCGGGCCCAAGTCATCCTTGTGGCTCCGGACTGGGCTCGAAGAGTTTGGTATCCCGAGCTACTCCGTATGAGCGTCGATCCCCCGATCCGTCTGCCTCTTCGGGAGGATCTTCTGTCGCAGCAGCAGGGGACGGTCCTCCACCCAAACCTGTCCAGTCTCCACCTGCTTGCGTGGAGATTGAGCGGCGGCAGTTGATTCCTTTCGACTTGCCTCCCGAAGTTTGTGATGTGATTCTGGCAGCCAGGCGTCCCTCCACTAAGGTGGTATACGCCTGCAGGTGGAACAAGTTTGTGGCATGGTGCACAGCAAAGGCTGTGAATCCCCTCTCTGCCCCTCTTTCTGAGGTTCTTCTGTTCCTTCTTTCTCTGGCCCAACAGGGTTCTGCCCTGGGTACCATCAAGGGCTATCTTTGTGCAATCTCGGCCTTCCTCAGGCTCCCTGATCAGCCCTCTCTTTTTAAGTCCCCTGTTGTTAACAGTTTTCTAAAAGGCATTACACACCTCTTCCCTCCTGTTCCGTTTGTCATGCCTCAGTGGGACTTAAACTTGGTTCTTACCTTTTTAATGTGCGCGCCCTTTGAGCCTCTACATAACTGTCCTCTTCGTCTTCTTACTTTGAAGACAGCCTTTCTGGTGGCCATCACCTCCGCTCGGCGGGTGAGTGAGCTCCAGGCTCTATCATGCAAACCTCCCTTTCTGTCTGTCCATCCAGACAAGGTTGTTCTTAGGACGCGTCCGTCCTTCTTGCCAAAGGTGGTTACTGCCTTCCACATTGGGCAGACCATCACTTTGCCCACCTTCTTTCCGCCTCCGCATCCTTCCAGAGAGGAAGAGAGGCTCCACCGTCTGGACCCAAAACGTGCGCTTTCCTTTTATATCAACCGCACACAACACTTCCGGGTGGATGACCAGCTCTTTGTTGGCTACGTGGGCGCCAAAAAGGTCGGGCGGTGCACAAGAGAACCATCTCCCGCTGGGTCACCTTGTGTATCAAAGCCTGCTATTCTTTGGCTAAGAAGGAGCCTCCTGTTGGGCTGCGTGCCCATTCCACCAGGGCAACGGCTGCTACCACGGCTTTAGGCCGCGGTGTTCCGCTGCAGGATATATGTCAGGCAGCTACGTGGGCCTCGCTGCACACGTTTACCAAGCATTACTGCCTTGACAGCCAGGTCCGGAGGGACGGCTTTTTTGGCCGTTCTGTCCTCCGGGACTTCCTTGTCTGATCTTTGTTCGCAGACCCACCACCGGGGTTGTTATTGCTGGGGTATCTATTCTAAGGTAAGGAATCTGTCACTAACGTGTCTCTTTCAGATGCACAAGTTACTAACTTGTGTAACGATATATCTGTAAGAGACAGTAGTTAGTGACAGATTCCTTACTGCCCCACCCATCCTCCCCGTTCTGCGAACTGATTTCTAGGGTTAAGGACATCCCTTTCAGGGCCCTAGTAATTTTCAGACACCTATGTCAGCTTCTTGCATGGCTCTGCGTTCCTGGCACGGAAAGTCGTGTACATAACTGACGTCAGCGCGCAGGGGCGGCGTCTAAGTACTGCCCGCGACGTCATCCCGGCGATCACGACGCCGAAGACGGATGCGGAGCCGCACAACGCCGCCTACCGACGCGCAAGGGTACTGCTACGCAGAAACTTTCCGGATCCAGCCTGACGCCTGGGGATATTCTAAGGTAAGGAATCTGTCACTAACTACTGTCTCTTACAGCTATATCGTTACACAAGTTAGTAACTTGTGCGTTTAGGCCTCTGATAGTCCACAACAGAAACTTGAAATCCATAGACCATGGCTCAGGGGACTGCAAGGATACCATTGAGAGGTGTGGGAAAGTTAGTGCGGTAGTGCATAAATACGATGAGATAAATGATTAGCAAATGCGGAGAAACACCACCACCCACACTTGGCAACAACTAGCCCAGTGAATTCCCAAACTAATATTCCCATGAATGCAAAAAATGAATACAGTTATCATAACATTGTAGACCACTAGGGGTGGCAACGCTACGGCGGATAGCCCAGTTCGTGATCGGATCCAATTCAAACAGTCAGTGGAATGAGTAAATGTCAAGATAGTGTGCAGCGAATTTTAAGGATTGCGGCGGACCTTGACATGGGACTTGGGGGATAAAGCATATTGAACCATCAGTGGGATACATAAAAGGAGCAGTCAGTGGGATGTGGAGATCACCCCGTGGGGAAAAGGTCTGCACTGGCACTGGAGTCTATATCTGGGGGGGATCTTTCAGGAGTGGAACGCCGCGAGGGCACACTGTCTCTTAAATGTTGCTTGCAAAAATGTTGTGCCGCTGCTGGGGTATCAAAAAAGTGAGCCTTGCCGTCCACATCAACCCTGAGGCAAGCAGGGTACAGCATGCCATAGGGCCCAGTTCCTGAAGAGAGGATTTAATGTTGGTTAATTTATGGTGGGCTTCCTGCACTGCCGTGGTGAAGTCAGGAAATAAGGAGATCGTGGAGCCCTGCCATTGTAGCTGACTGTTCTCCCAGGCTAGCCTAAGGGCCACAGCACAGTCCTGAAAATTAAGCAGTATGGCAATGATCGGTCTCGGGGGCACCCAGGTGCGGGACAGGGCCCAGTTAGCGGTGAGCACGCTCCACAACAAAAGTGGATGTAAAGTTTTGCCTGCCCAGCAAATACAGGAGCAACCTCTCACAAATAGATCCAGGCGCCTGGTGTTAGTGGTTTCCGCAACAGTCAGGATGCATAGGTTGGTGCATCGACCTTTTGCCTCTAGGTCCTTGTTCTTTATGGCCACTGACTTCGGTCATTTTTCCAACCTCTCCAGATGCTTTGTGGTCTCCGCGGGACAGTCTTCAAGGCCTGAGACCCGTTCCTCCTCGGCATCTAGTCTGGCATTGTGCCGGTCGAGTCGTTTGCCCATGGTGTCAATGCGCTGTACTAGGGCATCAAAATTGCAGTCATTGGCCCGAAAGCCAGCCCTGAGTTCCGCCATTATGGTGTCCGCGCCTGTCAGTTGTTCGGGTTCTAGTCCCCTCCTGGCCCTCTTTCGGCCATAGGTGCGTGCTCCGGAGTGTCCAACTGTTTGGATTTGTCAAAGTTGAGCCTCCTCTGTTTCGGATCCCCACGCACCATAGCTAGGAGGTAAGTGTAGGGGATCAGCGCTACTCCCGACTGTGCCATCCCAGCAGACCACCACCCCCAGGCATGTCGGGATCAAGCACCGTGAGGAGTTGGGGTGTATTGTGCCATTATGAGCTGTGGACAGTCGAACAGCAGTCAGGGGCGCGCACCTCCAAATGAGCAATAGTGGGGGGCAAGTGCATACAAAGCTGCTGCTAAGTACCTCAGTTGTCCTAGAGAGAGCCCCAGAAATCAGCCAGGCATACAGTTGTATTCTGCTGCTATGGTTCCCCCACGGCATGCCACGCGGCCCAATTGCTGATAGTCTCTGGAGTGAGGTGATGTAGGCCAGGGGGTTGCGTAGTATGATGGTGGATGCAGAGCAGGCATGTGGTATACAGTGGGGAGCATCCTAGTGGCTTACCCAGATTGGCAGGTGTGTCAGTATCTTCACTGCAATGTAAGCCCCATGGTAGCCGAAGGTGATGTGCCTAAATATAGGCCTCCGTGCTTGCCCATGTCCCAGGTGAGGCCCCCACATGATGACCCCCGGTACAGCGAGGGGGGGGGGATGAAGCACTCTATCTCCACTGCATATTGTGTCTTCTAGGCCCTGCCAGGGCGATCAGCAGGTGGGGCGCAGTCACGGGGGCCCCATCTGCGGCCACAGAATACACAAGCCACCAGACGGTGTCCCAGGTCAAACAGGATGACTTGAGAAGCCATCCCAGAGTCATTGGATGATCATCCAACTACATTAGAAGTAATTTTCACGTCATCAGACATCATCAAGCTCCTAAAGTCATCAGCAGAGTTTAGAAACATGAGCCTGATGATTTGAGGATGACTTGAAAATGATTATCTGATGACTTCACAAGGTGTGACTGTTCCTGATGATTTGAGGATGAGTTGAAACTGAGTACCTGATTACTTCACAAGATGCATTGCTACTGGTGGTTTTAGGATTGTTTGGCAATGGGTGTCGGATTACTTGAATAGCACCACAGTTTTCAAATTAAAAAGACTTGTTCATAATAATTTGAGGATAATTTGTTGATTGCTTCTGGAACATGTCCAACATTTTAGTTTATTTATTTATTTTTAGAAACCTTCTTTAGGAAAGTGTGGTGAAATAAAAAGCAAAATATTAATGTCACAGTGTGCAGATAATGCAATATAATTTTCCTTTTATTGCCACGTAATTTGGTCACCATTGCCACCGTTCGGTTTTCCATTATTGCATAATTTCAATGGCTCTAAGAATAACTAATATATGTGGTGTGGCTGTTATATTAACAGAATAATATTCCAAGTGAAGGTTTGAAACAACTGTTTCTTCGAGTTTTGACCTCTACTCCACATTCCGTGATTCAGCGTAAATAACTGAACATCCCTGTACCTAAAAAAAGTGCAATTATTGACTCTCAAAAGTAAAAATATCTAGTTTGTGTAAAGCGCTCTGATGCCAATTGGGGCAAGTTTGCGCTATATACAGCTGCAGTTAAATGCTTCACTTTCAAACAAATTAAAAAGTCAGCAGTGTCTCATCTGCTTCTACGATAGTTAGCTTAAATAAGAAAAAACATAAAGGCTTCTGCAGATGGTGCGCCCATCTGCAGAGAGGTTTTAGGTAGCACGTTATATAAATGAAGACACTGGAATTGTCATTGCCAGTGCTTAGTGACCGCAAGGTCAAGTCTTATACTGTGTATTTGCTGCAGTCCTTTGTCTGTTTCTTTTATGCAAACGTGTGGCCTAAGTTGGCCTTTCCATCGAAGCGGAAGTACAGTTGTTTGGTCGGGCGAGGAGAAAGAGAAGGTGCTACTGCGTCGGGCCGCGCGTGGATATGGTGCTGCATTCACTAGAGAGAAGGAGAAATCATTGTTCTATTTCGTTCGGTATTTTTGGTGGGGTTGTGGATGGGGAGAGACTGAAAATATGGGGTGTGATTTCCCGCCTCTCCTCGCCCTTTGGGGTTATTTGCAAGTGCGGTGCTTTGTTTGAAAGGCGGGAGCCCGCCATTTAAATGCAGCCCTCGGACCTGCTGCTTTATTTGGGAGAGGTGGATGCATGAGTCCGCCTCGCCACTGTCATCTTGTGGCTTTATTTTTTACAGCGTGGGAACAGGACCCAGGTCTGTGGCTTTGCATGATTGTGGGGCTTTTTGAATGAGGCACTTGCGTGGTGGTAGAGGTGGATGAGCCAACAAGTTAAAAGGGGGAGCCGAATGAGCTTTGCCAAGAGATTGTCTGGCTCTTAAAATTCATGTACGAGTCTGTTTTTTTTTTTTTTGGCAAGGGGCGAATATTTTTTTAAAGCCTCGTGTGTACGTACGGATTTCTCACCATAAATGTGGTTTGCTTTAGCAAGAGGCCTGGCGTTAAGATGACCAAAAGCTCCGATTTGCCCGGACCTTCCCAGTTTTTTAACTTGTTTCTCGGCGTCCTGATACTTTTACTAAAATTAAATACACGTCCCGGTTTTTAGCAGATGTTCAGGTGAGCATTACCACTGCGAGAAAAACACATCCCACGGGCTTTCATCCCCATCAGAGCCTCTCACATGCTGTGTGATACGAAGGAAGGCATTCTTTTATATGCACGGCTCCTGACTTTTCTCACTTCCTGTCTCAGACAAGTGTTAGCAGCCCAAGCTTGACATGTGGAATGGCACAGCACGTTTAGCTTAACTTCGGTTATCAAACTGTTATCTGTTTAAGAAACCTTTACATAGGTATACTTGTGTTTGCTTCACGCAAAGCAAGTATCACATATTTATGGAAAAATAATAAATGGTGAGCCTGCAGCATCAATAGGCCAGCATTTCCAAAATACCCTGGAACACAAGCATAACCTTTTTTTTTTTTACTGAGCAGTTTGTTGTCATTTGTCAATGCTAAAATATGCACATTTAAAGTGAACCACAAAATGTATCTTCATTTTTTTTTTTTTACTCCATTTAACATGAAAACACCAATTGTGATGTGTAAACTGTATTTTCTTCGTTTTAAAAGTGAAGCATGTGTGATAATGTCTCTGAAACATGCCGATGCTCCACAGCAGGGCTAAAAGGCATTAGCAATGCCAATAGGTCCCAAAGGCGATACCTATTGGCTTTGCCAGTGCTTGTTCTCCCCGTCTCTCCCTCTGAGATAATGAACAAAAAGGAGCCTAGAAAAGGAGAAATAAAGTATTTGCCTAGGCTCACTCGATTTGATCTAGCTTGGAAGCCAGGACTGATCCCAGTTTCTGGTTTCAATGAGCCATGAGATGAGAATCTCTTTTCCCATCAAAAGCAATGCCCAGTCTTTAATTATTGCCATATGTGATTATAGTGTGGATGACGGTCACATTTTTAGCCGTTTAATATGGCACAAAGCAAACTTTGCCCAATGACATAAAGGCACTTCAGAACACACAGACTACATTACACCTGTTTTTGTCAGCACAGGGACATTTGACCATATTTAGAGGATATTGAGTCACGGCTGGGATTCGAACCTGGTTCCCAGGGGCATAGCTTCTATTGGTGCAGAGGCACAAGGGCATGTAGGCCTGAGTTTCCCACTGAACCCTGATTATTTCTGTATTTTACAATTCAAACAGTAGCGGTGGGTGGGGAGGAGAGAGGGGGGGACCTCCTTCCTTACACTAGGACCCTTGACACATTGGCTATGCCACTGCTGGTTTCCCATGTGCCAGGGTTGGCATTTCTAACCACTAGACAATACCTAGTCACTTGTGAAAGTTCGGCTTATTTAGGGTTCAGGCTTCCAAGAGCACTTTGCCTCACGGCGTCAGTGGCTCCCCGCCACTATTGAGGGTGGTGATGAGTTCGCTTCTCAACACAAATTGGGCGGGCTATGTTGAATCTCATGATTTATAAATGTAAAAGTGTTTGTGTGGGAGCCTATCTGAATGCAGATAAATGTGGGACTTCATTTTGAAAGAGGTGGTAGTGGGAATTTATATCTCAAAGCTTCATCTTGTTATGTGACAGTTTGATTCTCCACCAAAACTTAATTCTGATGGGGTGACTGACACTTTATTATCCCTTATCAGGAATACCTATTGTGATGCCACAAAAACTTCTTTTGATGACAGGACACCCTAACGTGAAGAAAGAATCACTTTTATGTGTCTTGGACAGCAAAGCTGTACATTAGGTGAGGCAGGTCCAGGAATGATAGTCATCATCACTCAACGTTACATATTTTATTACTGTATACATTATGGGGCAGAGGTATAGACTTTCTCGCTCTCCCTCACTATCTGCTTTTCTTACCACCTTCTCACCTCATTCCTTTCCTGCTCTCCATTCATGTTCTGCCTGCTTTTCTTCTTTCTCTCCACTCTTGCTCGCTACTAACTGCTTTTCACTTTCTCTCCCCTTCTACACTCTCCTCTCTAGGTCCACATTTCTTCCCTTCCACTTTCCCCTCTTTCCACTTTTTATTCTCATCATGTTCCTTTGTTGCATTCCAATCTCTGCTTTCCCCAGTTCTCTACACTCTTCTCATTCCTTGTCTGTCTTTGGATCCCTCCCCGATCTCTCCTCCTTCCTTACTCTCTCTTTTATCTGTTTTTCCTTCTCACACCCATCTTTCATGATTTCCACCTCTTCCTGCTTCTTTCATTCTTCTCTGCTGTTCTTCCCTACTCCTCCACCTGAGAAAGTGTTTTCACATTGTAGTCCAGGACTTGTACAATATTGCAATAATGGTTCATGCAATGTGAGAATGTTTCTTTTAGGTGTTGCCTACACAGCGCAAGCGGTATGCTACCAAACATATTTTTAACTGTTCAGTGGGCTTATAACCTACCCACAGCATATCATTAGTTGTTTTCGTTGTCATTCTCATTTGCAATCTTTCGTTTGCATAGCTCCTGTAGGCTTCCTGTCCTTTCTTGTGTTGGCTCCTCCCTGAAGCATGGACCACATACATGTGTTCTTCCACATGTTTGTTCCTCCTCTTCTTTTTGCAGTGCACAATTTTTTTAAAATGTATAAATGTTTCAGTATTATTTCTGAACGTGCAATGTGCTTTCCTACTAACACAGGCACTTAGCTTCTTATTTATGTTGCTTTCACCCTATCTGTCTCTATTGCCGATTTAGTTACTTATACTGTACTACTCTACTCCACCCTATGCCACTCTACTCAATGCCACACTGTGGTGCTCTATCCCACTCCACGCGACGCCACTCTGCTCCCTGCTTAGTGACTCTGTCACTCCACGCCACAATGTTGCAATCTATGACACTCCATGCCACTTTACTCTTCCCAGTCTACTGTATGCCACTTTACACCACTCCACTCTAGGCCACTATCCTATATGCCATGCTGTAACTTTTAACCATGCTGACCAGCAGCTACGCTGCTGTACAACATGGCTTGGTCTATAGGCCCTGGCACTCGCAGTGCACTTTACAAGGGACTGACACATAAACCAAATAGGCCAATCATGGAAACACCAATCCATAACACATTTTATACAGGAGCACTTGCACTTTCCCACTGGACCGCAGTGAGGAAAGTGCGCAGAATCATCACACCAGCAAAAACAGAGTCAAAACCGGGAGGTCAGAAAGCAAAAAGTCAGGGGAAACACGCCAAAAGATGCCAAGTCTAACAAAGAACTATTGGCTTTGCCAATGCGCCTACATTTTGTGCAGTACTACTATCAATCTATGCCACCCCACTCTCCGTCACTTCACTTCACACAACTCCACTTCACACAATGCAGCACTCCATGCCGCTCGACTCCACTCTCCTCTACGGAACTCTACTCCACTGTATGCCACGTTATGCCACTCCACTCTAAGCCAGTTCAATCTAAATCACTTTCCTATATGCCACGCACTAACTTTTAACCATGCTGACCAGCAGCTACTGTACAACATGACTGAAATACATTGGCAAAACCAATAGCTTTCACGTAGGCGAGAGCTATTGGCATTGCCAATGCTTCTACGTTTTGTGCAATACTACTATCAACCCACTCCACTCTGCTCCACACTACTCCAACTCACCTCACTCTAAGCCATTCCACACAATCACATGCTGCAGCACTCTGCCTCTCCACTCCATGCCACTCCACGCAGGTGGGAGCAGGGAATAGATGCAAACGTCATGTTCTAGCTGATGCCGGACAGGGAGGGTGAAAGGAGACTTGTGACAGATGGGAGGTTTAGTGTACAGGTGTGTTAGAAATGGGATCTCTGGTTGGCTAAGGCTTGCGCCAAAGCCAGGCAGAGACCACCACTCTAGTCAGGGCAAGGGAGTTACACGCCAAAGATAACCCCTGCTCACCCCCTTGGTAGCTTGGCACGAGCAGTCGGGCTTATCCCGGAGGCAATGTGTAAAGCGTTTGCGCAACACACCCACAGCAACAACATACTAGGCACACCACAAAAAGGAACTCCACACAAGGTTATATATCAAAATAGCCTTTGTATTATCATAAAACACATTAGAATAGTACTCACATATTATACATCGTGCCACCTGGCACGGGGTCATATTTACAAGGGAATTATTTACACCTGACAGGGCCAACTGGACCACTGTCAGAACCAGCTCAAAGCGAACTTAGTATAGGTAGTACTTATAATAAATGTAGAACACATCATGAACGTACAACCAGTAATCACTGGTAACCACTGTACTTAGCATCAGCCTGTACCATAAACTACATTATGCACAGTATCACATCAGGCGCGAATTACATTCTGCGCCAACCTCACCAGCATAAATACATTATGCAATCCTCTCATAAGTCTAAACCCATTAGACCCTAACCTCCTAAGTATAACTCACATTAGGGGCGTAAAGCGCAGTAGAGAATAACTCACAACCTAAACGCATTAGGTAATAATAAAATCACAAGCATAAAAACATAATGCAGAAACTCATAATCATGACAGTACATTAGAGGTATAATACGGGGTGCCTAAATCATACTACATGATTACATTCCCTAGCACCACATTGTCACATTAGGGCCTGGCGCCCTATAAATCTCACAGTCCCCCTGGCCAACTGGCCATCTCAAAAAGGGGCTCAAATGCCCCATGTCCACAGTCAGGGCGCGCTGCCTAAGCAGCGAACGTCAAGGGTGCGCAATCTGCGCAAGCCTAAACGTAGCAGCTGCCCACTACTTGCTGGGCAGCTGGGAATATCCCATGAGGGCCTGAACGGTGCAGCTGCCCACTACTTGCTGGGCAGCTGGGAATCAAAATGTGGCACTGGCACTCACTGTGCCTCTCTAAAAGCAAATGCCCCCAAACGTTGCAGCTGCGATGTAGAACATGGGCTCGGGCACTCACTGTGCCCTCTGTCCCACTCCAGGACTCTGAAAACACATGGGGGATTGGGCACGGGCCCCTACTGGGGCCCTACAACTACTGTGCCCCTCATTGGAGTGGCCCGCTCTCCTGCGGGACCACTCAGGCACCGACAATGTGCCTCGACCAGTAGGGGGACACGGGCCCCTCGGGGCCCTCACCACCATGTGCCCACTCGTTGGAGCCACACGGGCTCTGACACTGGGAACTGCCCGGGTCCCTCTGGGCCCTTTAAGAACAAATGCCCACACCGTTGGAGCGGCCCGCTCTCAGGTGGGGCCACTCAAAACCTCCCCTAAGCACCGGCAACGTGCCTCGAGAGGCACCAACCACATCCAGGCCAGCCCCACTCACCGGGACTGCTGCTCGGGACTCCTCTCTTCGCCCGGTCCCTCTCCTGGGGGCCGGGACTTTCAGCATGGAGCCTGCGAGGCTCCGGTCGGTTTCTCCGGCCTCGGGGGCATCCATATAGGCGGGGTGGGCTCCCGCCGGTCTACCTCTTCTTCCTTGGGCACCGGGGCTCCCTACAGCTCATGGGAGCCCCGGTCGGGCCGCATTCATGACACTGTTGAGGAGAAAAATAAAATCAGTAAAAATAATCCCCAATATGTGATTATCTAAATGCAGAGTTTGTAGTGCAACCAGTTGTTGCTGTGGTACTGCGCAAAAGCAAATCCTATCCTCACCGCTGACAACCAATGTTTGAAATGGGATCTCTGGTTGGCTAAGGCTTGCGCCAAAGCCAGGCAGAGACCACCACTCTAGTCAGGGCAAGGGAGTTACACGCCAAAGATAATCCCTGCTCACCCCCTTGGTAGCTTGGCACGAGCAGTCAGGCTTATCCCGGAGGCAATGTGTAAAGCGTTTGCGCAACACACCCACAGCAACAACATACTAGGCACACCACAAAAAGGAACTCCACACAAGGTTATATATAAAAATAGCCTTTGTATTATCATAAAACGCATTAGAATAGTACTCACATATTATACATCGTGCCACCTGGCACGGGGTCATATTTACAAGGGAATTATTTACACCTGACAGGGCCAACTGGACCACTGTCAGAACCAGCACAAATCGAACTTAGTATAGGTAGTACTTATAATAAATGTAGAACACATCATGAACGTACAACCAGTAATCACTGGTAACCACTGTACTTAGCATCAGCCTGTAACATAAACTACATTATGCACAGTATCACATCAGGCGCGAATTACATTCTGCGCCAACCTCACCAGCATAAATACATTATGCAATCCTCTCATAAGTCTAAACCCATTAGACCCTAACCTCCTAAGTATAACTCACATTAGGGGCGTAAAGCGCAGTAGAGAATAACTCACAGCCTAAACGCATTAGGTAATAATAAAATCACAAGCATGAAAACATTATGCAGAACCTCATAATCATGACAGTACATTAGAGGTATAATACGGGGTGCGTAAATCATACTACATGATTACATTCCCTAGCACCACATTGTCACATTAGGGCCTGGCGCCCTATAAATCTCACAGTCCCCCTGGCCATCTCAAAAAGGGGCTCAAATGCCCTATGTCCACAGAGTCAGGGCGCGCTGCCTAAGCAGCGAACGTCAAGGGTGCGCAATCTGCGCAGGCCTATACGTAGCAGCTGCCCACTACTTGCTGGGCAGCTGGGAATATCCCATGAGGGCCTGAACGGTGCAGCTGCCCACTACTTGCTGGGCAGCTGGGAATCAAAATGTGGCACTGGCACTCACTGTGCCTCTCTAAAAGCAAATGCCCCCAAAACGTTGCAGCTGTGATGTAGAACATGGGCTCGGGCACTCACTGTGCCCTCTGTCCCACTCCAGGACTCTGAAAACACATGGGGGATTGGGCACGGGCCCCACTGGCCCTCAGGACCCCTACTGGGGCCCTACAACTACTGTGCCCCTCATTGGAGTGGCCCGCTCTCCTGCGGGACCACTCAGGCACCGACAATGTGCCTCGACCGGTAGGGGGACACGGGCTCCTCGGGGCCCTCACCACCATGTGCCCACTCGTTGGAGCCACACGGGCTCTGACACTGGGAACAGCCCGGGCCCCTCTGGGCCCTTTAAGAACAAATGCCCACACCGTTGGAGCGGCCCGCTCTCAGGCGGGGCCACTCAAAACCTCCCCTAAGCACTGGCAACGTGCCTCGAGAGGCACCAACCACATCCAGGCCAGCCCCACTCACCGGGACTGCTGTTCGGGGACTCCTCTCTTCGCCCGGTCCCTCTCCTGGGGGCCGGGACTTTCAGCATGGAGCCTGCGAGGCTCCGGTCGGTTTCTCCGGCCTCGGGGGGGCATCCATATAGGCGGGGTGGGCTCCCGCCGGTCTACCTCTTCTTCCTTGGGCACCAAGGCTCCCTACAGCTCATGGGAGCCCCGGTCGGGCCGCATTCATCGCTCGGCCTGCTCCTCGCTTCACCCGGGTCCCCTCCTGGGACCCGGGACTCTCTCCACTGGCCGCGAGACTCTGCACCGGCGTGCGCGGGGCTTCCCTCGCAAAACCGGAAGTCCCGCCCGCCGTCAGGCAGCACGTTGCCTGACTTCCCCCCCGGCCGCGGCGGTGATTTCATCAATTACGGGGTAGGCTCCCGTAATTAAAATAAGAGGATAAGCGGGGTGGGCACCCGCACAATTTGGCAAAATGCGGCAGGGCGGGGCGGGCTCCTGCTCTGCCGCTAAAAGTACCCAAAGGCGGGCAGGTCCCCGCTGCACAAACCGGCATGGGGGAATCCCTACACCGGGGATTTCCCCTGAAATCCACAGCATGCTACCCACGCCAGCTCCTCTTCTGGCGATTTGCATATAGAGCGCTCCTCTTCTCCTGGCAAGTAGGGTACAGCGCTCCCAAAGCGCTAGATGCACAAAGGTCCTGCAGAGAAGTTCTTCCAGGTCTTTAGGGATCAAGGGGCAATGCAGGGCCCAGGGAGGCAAGCCCTCATGGCAGCCCCCTGGGCCCCAGCAGCAGCAAGCCCCCTCCGTCAGGAACAGCACAGGAACTGAGCGAGAACATTTACATGGGGTCACAGCCCCTTCTTTTATACACCCTTTTCCCTTTGTGTAAAGGTGCAGGGCTGGGGAAAAACCAGACGCAACTGGTTTGGGGAGCTTTGGAGCACTTTGTTTTGCTCAGCTCCTCTCTCCTTTCACAGGACAGGCTAGGGACATCAGACGCACCACAGGGGGTGGAGCCAGCATTGTGGAGGGAAGGCACAGCCCTATTCAGGTCCCAGGTGCAACTCCTCCCTCCCATCTAGATGCAGATCTCTCTATTCACCACTGCGCTGACTCACCCTGCCCCTCCAGGAGCCACACACACCTCCCAGCCCCTGTCACTCACAAAGCCAGACATGCAATTCACATCAGGCAGGCAGACACAGAGCACACATAAATGCCAACTTCAAAAGTGGCATTTCTACACCAGTCACAATAAATCTGTGCACACCATTGCGCAGCATTTATTCTCACGAGTTCGCACATACTAAACTCGCCCCTGCACTCCTCTCACACCAGGAATTACCATGGACACACATATCCCCCATGCATTCCTATGGGAGGGCAGGACAATCTCACCACACGCACTCAGCGCGCACGCACTTTACACTGGCCCACAGTGCTAAAGTGCCCAGAGACTTAAAACTACTGACACACAAGGCAAAAAGTTTAGGGGTGAACCGGCCAAAAGGGCCAAGTCCAACAAGGTGGCAAGAAAGGACATGAGGTGCATGATGGGGATGGTTGAGAATGGGGGCAGGTGGGAGGAGTGGATACGGGGCAGGTGAAGGTGGAGTTGGGTGACACAGAAGAGGGTACAGGAAGGGATGGCTTGCATGAAGGTACAAAGAATTTCAAAGTGGAGTGGTTTTGGTGCCAAGACAGGATCAAACATTGGCGATGGGGGATTTATTTATTTTATTTATTTAGAAGGTTTTATATAGCGCGGACAAGACCCTTGCGGGTCATTACCGAAGGGAGACTATGTTGGGTGCCAGGAGAGGGACAGACTGAGTCAGGACTGGAGTAGGTGATGTGAACTGGGCAGTATTAGTAGCAGCAGAGGGCAGTAATTGATGATGAGATGGCTAAAAGGAAGTGGCAGGCAGGAGGGGTGGTTTGCAGAGGGATGAAAGGTGTGCAGCAGGAAAGCATATGTAATTGGTGAACTCTTGACAACCTTTGGAGGGTTCTAAGGCTAATTTGTAGAAAAAAAGATCCAGTTGCCATCTCTGATGAAAAATAATTTCCACCTCCCACACTTTTCGATACAAAGTTGACACAACATTACAAAATAAGAGAAACCTTCCATTGCAACATTCAAAGATGCAGAGCTGCGGTGTGTGACTGAAGAGTCTGGGGGGCTGGTGGATGTTGGAGAGCACAAGTTACAAGGTGGCTTCAGGCCGTCCTTTGCCTTGTCATTAACATTGTACAGGATAAGTGCCAATCAGCTGGGCCATGTCTGTGAACGAGAACTCCAGAGTGCCCCCATACCTTGTTCTGTAGTCATAGGACATGCACGGTTGTTGACCTTCTTTATGATGACTTCTGTATGCTTTTTTCAATTTCACATCAAGAATCTCCGCTTCAAATTACCTGGGTTCAATCACCAGTGCCAGTAGCCACATTCGTTGACTATCTCACCTGGTCACAGGGCTCAGGAGAAGGCGGTGATAGATGCCAACTCTGCCCTGGCTGGACGAACGGTTTTAGTTGCTGATTGACTAGTAAGACTGTCAGCCTCAATGTAACCTTTACATTTGGGTTGTGATAAGCTTTGGTTCAATTTTTTAACTGCGTGAGTGGCGGGATTGGCAAGGCCTGCACTGTTCTCATAAAGCTTTGGGTGGAAGCCTAAAATCTGTGTGCAGTAGAGGAAAATTAAAAGCAGTAGCCTACCATTTAAATTAGTAGGGTTAGCATTTAGTATATAACACTCTCAAAACACTGGTTGTGAATTGCAACCTATATTTTTGTGACCAGTAACTAATTTTCCAAGTTGACCTATTTAGAGGTAGGTTGGTTCAGAAAGCTCAGATTCAGAGTGGGGACATAATCTGATCTACCTGACCACCAAAAAATTGCTTGCCTTCAACCACGTATACCATAAAATCCTTCTCAGCCTTGTTTGAACCCAAGCTGTCATTCACACACATCCAGGACCTCTTCAGGTATCAGACCTCCCTGACACTACAAACTAAAGCCACTCAAAATGACCCTAAGCCACACAAAGCACTTCTTTTTTCACTCACAGATTCCATGGCCACTCGCATCATTTGATCAAACCACCCACAATCAGTTACTTCTACAGTTTACAACCACAAGACCAACTCACACCTCCACTAAACAGCAGTACTCCCATGACCACTCACAAGCCTACTAAAGGCTTACTTAAACGCACAACCACAACTTCTTGAGCACTCATGCATGCACAGTTACTCACTCAGTACCACTACTGCACTAATGGTGCTAACCCCTACGCTTACAGTGATTGTTGTACATCTTCTGCTCACAAAATTACTTGATTGGAGAACAAAGATAAAACTGAAATATTAGAGGTGGGAAAGGATTAAAAGAAATGCAATAATATTAGTGGTTCTCTTTGTCTAATAGCTTAACACACCCGTGCTATTAAGTTGATCACAGAACACTCATAAAGTAGTAATCATGAAATTGCCTTGGAGTAACCTAACCATGTCCTGAAGTCCGCACAGGTAAGGCTGGGTACATTTTCTGAGCTAAACTGAATTGAATTACAAGCCAATTTGTTTTTTTTTCTGTTTCTTCTGTTTTCTGTGCGCACACATAGTGAACAACTAAAAGTATCCCTTGGTGATCCATGAACTGCTCAGAGTACGCCTGCTCTATGCTACTGCACTCTACCATGCACGTCTTCACTCTAAGCCACTTCACTCTACTCTGAGGCACCTACACCACTGCACTCTATGCCTCTGCACTCTAAGCCACACTAATCCACTCTGTGCCACTGCACGCTATATCACTCTTTTCTACTTCGCGCCACTGCACTCTACCCACTCTACTCTGCAAGACTTCACTCTCGGCTACTGCACTCTGACCTTTCACACTACGCCACTGCAAGCTAAGCCACTCTACACCATTGCACTCTATCACTGCACTCTGTCACTGTTTTCTACTCAGCGCCACTGCTCTCTGCACCACACTACTCTATGCCACTGCACTCTATGCTACAACACTCTGCAGCACTCCATGCCACTCTAGTCCATTCTGCACCACTTTCCACCTTTCCACTCTACCCCGAAACACTCCACTCTACGCCACTTCACTCTACTCCGAAACAATCTACTCTACTCCATTGCACTCTACTCCACTGCACTCTACTCTGCACCACTCTACTCTGCCACTGCACTTTATGCCACTCAACTCTGCAAGACTGGACTCTTGCCACTGAACCCAGCGCACCTTTATTCTGTGTCACTGCACGCTACACCACTGTTCACCATTGCACTCTGTCACTGCGCTCTACGCCACTCTGTATCACTCTACTCTGCGCCACTGCACTCTACTCTGCACGACTGCACTCTCCGCCATGAACCGAACACCACTCTACTCTGCACCACTGCACTCTACACCATTGCGCTCTACATCACTGCGCTCTATGCCACTCTATTCTACTCTACACCACTCTATGCTACTGCACTCTACTCTGCACCACTCAAATCTACGGCACTCTGTGGTTTTATTTTGTGTGGCCATGATCTGCTCTGCAGACAAAAAAATTAAAAAGTGGAATTCTTAACTCCCTCAGTATGTCAAACAAGGTTTACCAATTACTACTTGAGAGCATCTTAGAATAATACATTCCCATCTTGAAATAATCATGAAGTAATACAGCCAGATCCATTCTGAGTGTAATACATTCCCATCATGAAGCCGTCATCGACTAATACAACCCTATTCTAAAGTTATCCTGGGTTCATCCTTGAGTAGCACAGCCTCATTTTGATGTCTTTACAAGGTCATTTTGTAATAATGCAGCCCCATCCTGAAATACTTCTAGGATCATCCTGGAGTATTCCAGCCTAATCCTGAAATCATCATGAGATCATCCTGCAGTAGTAAATGGTCATCACATGTTTTCCACTGAAGTAATCAGGAACTAATCCTAGAGTAGTTTCTGTGATGACTCTAGAATCATCTCATTAAAATATTCTGCCCTATAGGCATACTTCAGGATGGCTTCGGATGACTTCCCCAGATAATTGCAGGAATAGCCCAGCAGAAGTCATCAGATGACTTCAGAGTGACTCCAGGATGATCTTCCTTTTTGACTTGGGGGGGGGGGGGGGGTGCCACGGGCCCACAGGCACTCAATACACATTAAGTTGCTGATCCGTGGGGCTCTGATATTGCAGCCACGTGTGGCCGGGTACAGCTCCAACGCCCACGGTATGAAGGAAGCCCAGTCCGGCAGCCCATGCGGCCCTGATCACCGCAGCGGCCCAGGTGTGGTGCGGCAGGCAGCGCAACCCAAGGTGGCAGCAAGTCCAGTCAGGCGTGAGCTGGGTCAGGCATAGCGGTCCAACGAGGCTGGGGCAGAGGCGGGTGACCCAGTAAGGCCCGGTGGCCTCTACACCTCAGGCTCACCCGCGACCCCTGTCGCCGTGAGGCCTCTAAGGTTGGGCTAGGCTGCCCGTTACCTCCCAAGTCACGTGTGCGGCGTGCCTCGATTTTCACCCCCAGTGGTGTCTGCCATGTGTCGTCTGTGATGTGGGAGCCTGGGTCAGAGCCCAGATTGAGGTGGATGGGAGGTTAGGCCCATTCCCGCAAGGATCAGGGCCGATTCCGCCGGAGATTGTGCCGTGTGGCCATCATGGTTGCCGGCTAGGCCAAGCCCTCGCTCTTGCATTATACTTAAAATAAAAACAATGAATGTATTTGGTGTCCTGTACCAGCTAGACACTGGATAGACACCCCAATAATGGATGATCTTGCGGAAAACGTACCATACCAGTGAAAATGAAAGTAACACAATATGTAGAGCAAGATTTATACACAGTCGTACATTTATTACTAAAGTCCAGAGATCAAATTCTATGTTAATACTACAGTACAGAGTAACTAACCAGCAAAAACAGTGCTTAGTGTCTTAAAACGAGAATTTTACAGAGGCTTGACAGAAAAGACAATGCTGCTGATAGCCACTAGGCCTAGTCACATATGCAGATAAGTGGAACTTAATAGGCTATTTATTGCCGTTGTTTATGAAGGGGAGTGCCACGATCACACATTTGAGGCACTCTCTCTCAAGAATACAAGCCACACTCAACACTGGCACTAGAGAGTATGTTACACTCTGCACAAATGTATTTATACAATATATAAATAAATCTGGATGGTGCCGTGTTGGATCAAACAGCACTCACTTTCTGCGTGGTTTCCACTGTCTTCCACTAGCTTTAACCTCACACTCTGGTTTACCTGGCAATGTGCTGCTTCCCTGTCCCCACTGTGCTATAGGGTGCTGTGTGCCCTCACATAGTATCAGTGCTGTAGCACCTTACTAGCCACAATATCACCCTGGCAGTTTCAATATGATGTACTCACAAAGGAGGCCTGAGGAGGTTTAATGACCAGCAGGGGGAAACTCCCCTCTAATGTAATCTGGCAACAGAATTCAACCTGTCATAGACTGTAACTGAACCGGTTAGAGTCTGACAGGTTGAATTCTCCTGCCATAGCCCTTTTCTTTTAATCCTGACCTCTGGATGTCCTATTAAAGGTTGTTCTGACATACCAGGGAGTTAGTTTTAACTCACTTTCACCTTCCTTCTTCACTCCCTCCACGCCCCGCTCATCTGAAGGTTTTAGAATACCTCTTGGTCATATCATAAAACATCCCTGAGCTCCTCCCTCTCAATTGAGGGGGTTGTAGCCCGCACTGCGACTAGGTTCGGAGTGTGAGGAGGTTACCCAATGATGAAGCATGCCACCTACGGGTGGGTGAGGGAAACCGTCCTTTAAAAGGGATTCCCCCACACTCCTTTTTCACTCTAGACGCAGGGGTGTTTTTTTGTGTTGCCAGTTTCAATATAATCCCATGTGTCTGATAGTGTGATTGCGTGTGATGCGAGTACCCCAGGCTGTGTTCTGAAAGCCACAATGCAGCAGGTTGCAGTGCAGGTGTGAGTGCAAGTCAATGCAAGTGTGAGTGAATGTTCAAAAAAGGTTACTGCTGCAAGTATCAATCCTAGTGTGGGTACTAGTACAGGCATGAGTGCTGGTGTGAATGCAAGTGCAGTGCAACTATGAGTTTTATTTATTTATTTAATGCGAATTTATCTAGCGCAAACATTACCCGAAGGTGTCAGAGCGCTTTACAAAAGAACCGGTTGCGTTACATAAGGACTTTGGATTACATGAGTTACATAAGAGATACAAACAGAAAATTGTTTGCAAATGTACAAGTGGAGTGAAAGGAGGGAAAAATTGCAAATGTACAAGTTGTAAAGTCACTCAAGGAAGAGATACAAACAGATAAACTCTAAAATCACATAGGAATGGTAGTAAGTACAAAGGTCTACTACATATACTAGTGGTTAGAGTTTTTATATATATATATATATATATATATACACATACACACATACAAATAGCAAATTCACTCAGGATTACATTTTAACAGCGATTAGGCTTGGACAATTATATATTACATATTTACAGAGCAGGAAATTCTTGCCATTGTTCAGCCAGGTGTTCAGGTGGTGATGCACTCAAGGGTGGTGGTCTTGGGTCTGGAGGAATGTCCATAGGGGTAGAAGTCAAGCAAGTCGGGGAATTGCAACGAGGTGGATCGAAGAATGGCCAAAGAGGACTGGACATATTAATTTGAGCTACTTGCTCCTGCAGGGTAAGTCAGGTCTACCACCTGGTTCCACCTGGATCCGTGTGCTTCTCTGTCTAGTTATGCTGCTCGCGCTTAAATTGCCAAAGAGAGCCGCCATCTTGAGGTCAGGCATTTGAGTCAGGCAGTTAGGAGAGTTGTTGGCGCGATGGGAAAGGATTGTGAGCAAATGAGAGTGGATGCAAGAGTAGGTGCTTACTTGGTCCTCCTGGCTAATCGGTTCAACACCGGCTGATCAAGTCCACCTGCCATACCTCTGGATTGCGCCCATTTCGCGTTGACAACCGCCATCTCAGAAACAGGCATCAAGGTCAGGCACATCGGAGAAATACAGCGAGGTGGATCAGCAAAGGCCAAAAGAAAACCGAAGGCATCCTCTTGATCCACTTGCTGCTGCAGGGCAAGTCAGGTCCGCCGACCGGAGCTGTGTGCAGACGATCGCTCTGCACACATCGGGCCTTGCACGTAGAAGTCTGTCTCAGGCGATCCGACCCTCAACTGCTGTCCCGACGTCCCGCTTCCCTGTGTGTTGTCTCGCGCCTGTGAGCCTGTTCTTCAGAGGCCACGAGTAGAGTCGCGGGAATCGGCGAGTCAAAAAAGGCCCGTTGTCCACCAGAGCCCCAGTCGAGTGAGACTCCTTGCTAGTCCGGGCAGCTCAATTACTGCCCCCGTCTCGGCTCCGGAGAGAGAGCAGTTGGAAGAGGCTCCGACGAGTGGTGGGGTCAGTCGTTGCTCCAGTGAGCAACCAAAGCTACAGATGAGGTGAGCGGGGTCACCGGGTTCAGTGCGGTGTCAGTGGTATCGGTGGGGGCCGGCCAGGGAGGGATATTCCACAGAATTGATCCAGAAGACCGGGAGCTTCCATTCAGAACTCCGTTCTGGCGGCCATCTTGAGCCTGATGAGTGCAAGTGCTCTGTGGGTGCAAAGGCCAGTGAAGGTATGCATGTATGTGCAACTGTAGTTACTGGTACTAGTGCCAGTCCATGTGTGAGCGAGATGTGAGTGAGGGTATTGGTGCATGTTGCAGTACATGTAAGCATGAGTGATTTCATTGGTGGAAGTGCTAGTGTGGGTGTGACGTAAGAGCCAGCGCACGTATGAGTATTGCTGTGGGTGTGAGTGCAAGTTCCAAAGCAGGTATGATTTCAGGTGCATGTGAGGTTACTGGTGCAATGTATTACTGTAAATCCAAGTGAAGTTACTGGTGTAAGTACCAGCATGAGTGGAGACGCAAATGAGATTAGTGGTGCAGTGTGAATATGAGTTCTTCTGTCAGTGTAGTTGTGAGTGGGTTTACTGGTGCTACTGCAGGCGTGAGTGAGGTGAGTAAGGTTACTGGTGCAAGTTTATATATGCACTGGTGCGGTGCAAGTTTGTATATGCCCTGGTGCACTCACCAGTGTAGGTGTGAGTGCAGGTGCCAGTTTGGAGTCTGGATTTGCTGCTGGTTTAATTCAGTACTCTGAGCTGTACCTTTCAATGCCTAGAGTAAATGTTGCGCATTGGGCTAGGAGCTCCTGCTTCTGAAGTTTATGCCACAAAATGGTGTAAAGAACAGCTCCTTCAAGCTGCCCATGTTACATTTTTGGGAGCTTAAAAACCATACAGAAGGTTGAACTAGAACCGTAAAGCACATGTTCATCCAATCTGAGTCACTCTAGTAAAAATGGTGATAGAATTGAAACAAGCAAGAAAATAAACTTTAAAGTTTTTGTTATCACTGATTGTTCAGTTCAGTAAAACCTAATATCTGAAAGAAACACGTTAGTTATAGATTCCTTACCTTAGAATTACCCCCAGGCGTCAGACTGGATCCGCAAAGTTTTTCGTCAGCAGTACCTCTGCGCGTCGGAAGGTGGCGTCGGTCGGCTCCGCGTCTGTCGTTGTGGTCACCGGGATGACGTTGCAGTAGCTACTTAGACGCCGCCCTCGCGCGCTGACGTCAGTTCTTTCTATTTCCGCGCCAGCCAGCGCATATTTTGAGCGACTTTTGTCGACGTCTTTTTTGAGTCTACGACTCCTGGTGCACATAAGGATGCCCGGCTTCAAGGCCTGCAGTTCCTGTACCCGACTGATGTCGGTTATGGATCCGCATCGTGTGTGCCTCTTTTGCCTGGCGCGCGACCACGACCCCAAGTCGTGCTCCAACTGCCAGTCCATTGCGTCCGAAGGCTTTGCGGGAGCGGTCCCGAAAGTTTCTTGAGCACCGGCAGTCGGCTCCGTGCCGTTCGAGGTCCCGGTCGCGAGGGAGGTCGAAGGACTGGTCGCGGAGCCATCACCATTCGTCCAAGTCTTCGAAGTCTTCGCACTCTGGGTCGGGTAAGTCGAAGCACAAGAAGAAGTCGAAGAAGCATCGTCGCTCTTCAACTTCTCCCCGTCGGTCGGCTAACGCGACGAGGGATGCGGGCAGTGCCCCTCCCGCTGCTCCGCGCGCGGAGCCGAAGAGTCGACTCCGCGGTTTCCTCCCTTCCCGGGACCCGGAGCGACTCCTGCCCAGCTTCGTACATTTTGCGAGGAGATGCACGCCATCTTTGGGCAGCCTGAGTCCGCCGGCGCGCCTTTGGGCCCGCGGACTCGGTTGGGGGGCCTAGGCCTTTGCCGGTGGCTCCGGCCCCGGCGCCGCAGGCCCCCTTGGATCCAGGCCTGGATCCGGATCGCCGCTTCCTCAGGCACCGATTCCGCTACTGACGCTGGTCGTGCCACCGGCCGGCGTTGACCCTGGCCTCCATCCTGATGTGGACCTGGACCGACGTCGCCTGACGCCGGATCCGGCGCCGAGAGGGGTTTTTGTGCCCCTGTTCACTCCTGGGGTCCCTTTTCGCCCTGATTGGCACTCAGAGGAGGAGGATTGGGAGGGGTCAGGTGACCCTTTGACAGATCAGCTCTATTCTGAGCAGGACTGGAGAGAGGAACTGGGGGATGCCAGTGGTCTGGACACCTCCCCTGACCTTGGCATGTTGTCTCCTCCTACCGTGGCTACGGAGGAGGGAGCGTCATACCCAGTGGTGTTGCGTAGGGTGGCCAAGGCCCTCAACCTCGAGCTCCCTACAGTGGCGGTCAGGACTAACCTCCTGACAGCGAGCTCTTCGGAGCCCCTGCGTCCGTTTAATGATGCCCTTACGGACGTCCTTTTGGGCGCCTGGTCCAAGCCCAACACGGGGGCTCCCGTGGATAGGATGATTGCCCGACGCCGGCTCCGGGCGACCCCACTTTCCTCTCCCAACATCCCACCCCTGAGAGCTTGGTGGTCCAAGCCTCCGATTCCAAGAGCGCATTCCCTTCCGCCCCACCGGAAAGGGAATCCAAGAAGCTGGACCATCTTGGGAAGAAGATTTTTTCTTCCGCCAGCTTGGGACTGCGGTCGATAAACACCGCATGTCTTTTGGGCAATTATTCCCACTCTGTGTGGGACACGGTTGCGCAGGTGCTGCCTCAGTGTCCGGAGGAGGCCCAGACAGTGCTCTCCCAAGCTGTTGCCGCCGGCAGGGATGCAGCGCAGTTTACCATCCGTTGTGGGCTGGATACCGCCGACTCTCTAGGTAGGACGATTTCCACGTCGGTAGCCCTTCGACGCTACGCCTGGATGAGGTTGACTGGCTTTTCTGGGGATGTCCAGAACACTCTCATGGACATGCCCTTTGATGGCCGTCGCCTTTTTGGCGACAAAGCGGACAACGCTCTAGAGCGTTTCAAGGACTCACGGGCTACGGCCAAGTCCTTGGGCCTCTCCACTCGCCCAGCGCAGTCTGCTTTAAGCCCCTCTCGTGGCTACGGAAGGGGTGCCCCGCTATGTCCCGCCCAGAGCCACAGGCCGCAGCAAGTTTCCCAATCTTCACGCGCCAGGGGACGTGGGAACCACCGCCGTGGTTCAGGGGACCAGCAGGCGGGACAGTCCACCAACCCGCCCTCTGCAGCAACCTCCAAACCTTCCCAGGCCGACATTTCAGGCCCATCAAACGCCAGTGGGTGGCAGGATCCGCCATCACCTTCCCCACTAGCGCACATCACGTCAGACAGGTGGGTTTTGCAGATAGTCTGAAGGGGCTACTCCCTCCCCTTCGAGGCCATCCCTCCAGCCATGCCACCTCAGTACCACCGCATGTCGGAGGATCATCTGGGCCTTCTCGAACAGGAAGTCACGGCTCTCCTGGCCAAGGGAGCCATCGAGCGCGTTCCTGCCCCAGAAGTAGGTCGTGGTTGCTATTACCACTACTTTCTGGTTCCCAAGAAGGACAAGGGCCTGCGTCCTATCTTGGATCTCAGGAACGTCTACAGCTTCCTCTGGAAGGAGAAGTTCAAAATGTTGACGCTCACTCAGGTCTTGTCTGCCCTGGAGACTGGATGGTAGCGTTGGACTTGCAGCACGCTTATTTTCATATCCCCGTCCTGCCGGCCCACCGGCGTTACCTGCGGTTCACGGTAGGCCATGAGCACTTTCAGTTTACCGTGCTCCCCTTTGGCCTTACCAGCTCCCCTTGGGTGTTCACGAAAGTGATGGCGGTGGTCGCAGCTCATCTGCGCAGATCAGGGGTTCCAGTCTTCCCCTATCTCGACGACTGGTTGTTGAAGGCGGGCTCGTCCCAGGCAGTCGTCTCCCACCTCCAGACTACGGCCGACCTCCTGCATTCGCTGGGGTTCTCCATCAATGTGCCGAAGTCACACCTGATCCCTTCTCGGAAGCTCCTCTTCATCGGAGCGGTTCTGGACACGACGCGGTTTCGGATTTATCCTCCCGAACAGCGAGTCCGGTATATTCGGGCTATGATTCCGATCTTTCAGCCTCTATCCTGGGTTTCGGTCCGGATGACCCTGAGGCTGCTGGGCCTCATGGCATCCTGCTGATCGATCATGCCAGGTGGCATATGCGGGCTCTGCAGTGGGACCTGAAGTTCCAGTAGGCGCAGCATCAGGGGAATCTGTCCGATTGCGTCCAGATCTCTTAGGGCACTGCACGACAATTGCAGTGGTGGCTCACGAACCAGGATTGGGTCAACGGCAGATCCCTCTCCCTTCCCCAACCAGAACACACAGTGGTGACAGACGCATCACTTCTGGTATGCGGCGGCCACATGGGAGAGGCGGAGATCAGAGGCCTCTGGTCTCCAGCAGAGTCCGGGCTCCACATCAACCTTCTGGAGCTTCGGGCGATGTGTCTTGCACTAAAAGCATTCCTTCCCTCTGTCCGGGGAAGAGTAGTGCAGGTGTTCACGGACAACACCACCGCCATGTGGTACTGCAACAAACAGGGCGGGGTGGGGTCGTGGACCCTATGCCAGGAGGCCCTCTGGACATGGCTGGAACATCAGGGCATATCCCTGGTGGTTCAACACCTGGCAGGTTCCCTGAACGCCAGGGCGGACGGACTCAGCCACAGGTGCATGATGGATCACGAATGGCGTCTTCACTCGGAGGTGGTGCAAGGTCTCTTTCGGCAGTGGGGAGAGCCTTGGTTAGATCTATTCGCCACCGAAGAGAACGCGCAATGTCAGCAATTCTGCGCGTTTGAATTTCCAAGGCAGCCCTTGCTAGGCAACGCTTTTTGTCGCGAGTGGAGTTGGGGTCTGTTGTACGTCTTTCCGCCTACACCACTTCTGCCCAGAGTGCTGAAGAAGATCAGGCGCGACCGGGCCAAGTCATCCTTGTGGCTCCGGATTGGGCACGTAGAGTCTGGTATCCCGAGCTGCTCAACATGGCCATCGATCCTCCGACCCGTCTGCCTCTTCGGGAGGATTTTCTGTTGCAGCAACAGGGGACGGTCCTCCACCTTAACCTGTCTAGCCTCCACCTCCTTGCGTGGAGATTGAGCGGCGGCAGTTGACGTCTTTTGACCTGCCTCCCGAGGTTTGCGATGTAATCTTGGCAGCCAGGCGTCCCTCCACTAAGACGGTACACGCCTGCCGGTGGAACAAGTTTGTGGCATGGTGCACAGCAAAGGCTGTGGATCCCCTTTCTGCCCCTCTTTCTGAGGTTCTCTTGTTTCTTCTTTCTTTGGCCCAGCAGGGCTCTGCTCTGGGCACTATAAAGAGCTATCTTTCGGCCATCTCTGCCTTCCTTCGGCTTCCAGATCAGCCTTCTCTTTTCAAGTCCCCGGTGGTTAATCGTTTCTTGAAAGGCATAACTCATCTTTTTCCTCCTATTCCCTTTGTTTGGCCTCAGTGGGTCTTGAATCTAGTCTTAACCTATTTAATGTGCGCTCCCTTTGAGTCGCTTCACAACTGTCCTTTGAGGCTTCTGACGCTTAAAACTGCATTCCTGGTAGCCATCACATCTGCCAGAAGAGTGAGTGAGCTCCAGGCTCTTTCCTCCAAGCCTCCTTTCCTGTCTGTCCATCCAGACAAGGTGGTTCTCAGGACTCGTCCATCCTTCCTTCCTAAGGTTGTCACTGCCTTTCACATCGGGCAGACCATTACTTTGCCCACCTTCTTTCCGCCTGCGCACACTTTGAAAGAGGAAGAGAGGCTCCACCGTCTGGACCCAAAACGTGCGCTTTCTTTCTATCTGTCTCGCACAAAACAGTTCCGGGTGGATGACCAACTCTTTGTTGGCTACGTAGGCGCCAAGAAAGGTCGGGCCGTACACAAGCGAACCATTTCTCGATGGGTCGTTTTGTGTATTAAAGCATGCAATTCTCTGGCTAAAAAGGAGCCTTCAGTGGGGCTACGCGCCCATTCCACCAGGGCGATGGCAGCCACTACGGCCTTGGGAAGAGGCGTTCCTCTACATGACATCTGTCAGGCAGCTACGTGGGTATCACTGCACATGTTTACGAAACACTACTGTCTGGACAGCCTAGTCCAGAGAGACGGCTTCTTTGGCCGTTCTGTTCTCCAGGACTTTCTGGTGTGATCTTGGTTCGCAGACGCACCACCGGGGTTGGTGTTCCTGGGGTATCTATTCTAAGGTAAGGAATCTATAACTAACGTGTTTCTTTCAGATGCACAAGTTACTTACCTTCGGTAACGATATATCTGTAAGAAACATTAGTTAGTTATAGATTCCTTACCGCCCCACCCATCCTCCCCGTTCTGCTAACTGATTTCTAGGGTTAAGGACATCCTTTTAGGGCCCTAGTTTTGTGCACCAATGGTCAGTGTCTTGCATGGCTCTGCGTTTCTGGCGCGGAAAGTTCGGCAGTTCGGGCTGGACTGTTCCCATGAGGCACGGGGTCAAGACTGATTTGCATATAGCTGTGTCTGAACTGGGGTGGCAAAGTGAGCTAAAGAATGATGATGGATTCAACCCAGATCTGTGACTGGGGGTGAGTGTTTGAAAAGTTTCAGCACTCCGTCCATCATCTCCTTGTGTTTGCTTTGTTCGCCCTAAGTTGGCAGGGTATGCCCAGACGTGGGTCCCTTGCTCACTTTGCCACTGGATTCAAGCTAGCCTGGCTGATGAGGGCTGTTAGCCCTAAACCGGTCCCAGGATGCTTGTTTCTGGTCCAGGAAGACATGGCTTGGCAGTTCGGGCTGGACTGTTCCCATGAGGCACAGGGTCAAGACTGATTTGCATATAGCTGTGTCTGAACTGGGGTGGCAAAGTGAGCTAAAGAATGATGATGGATTCAACCCAGATCTGTGACTGGGGGTGAGTGTTTGAAATGTTTCAGCACTCCCTCCATCATCTCCTTGTGTTAACCTGGGATGTTTGCCAGGAACGCCAGCGAGTGGAGGAGACCTTCAATCTATCTTCCTAAGTGGTGACGAACTCGAGTGTATAGCTAGTTCAGGGGGATTAAATTTGAATCGGATATTGGAACAAGTGAACTTTTGAGTTCGAATGTCAAAATTTACAAGGTTCTCGGCCAAGTGGTGATGTGGAAGTGTCAGGGCAATATAATCCAGTGGGCTTCAGAGGATGTATGTCGTTTGGCCCTAGGAATGTCATCCCTAATTAGGGACCGACAGCCCCTTACATGACGAAACCATTGGGTGCACTTATTTCGGAGGGAACTCTCGTCTTCAGTGTATGAGTCGCCCAAGCGTTTTGGGACATTTATCATATACACATCGTTGCG
Organism: Calotriton arnoldi; assembly: GCA_963921515.1. NCBI lineage: Eukaryota > Metazoa > Chordata > Amphibia > Caudata > Salamandridae > Calotriton > Calotriton arnoldi. The sequence continues at coordinate 789,007 of CAWUFW010006230.1, forward strand.
CATGCCTGATGTACTAGGGGCCCCATGTGACACCCGCGGTTCAGTAGATCTAATATAACCGGGGGTAGTAGAAGGTGGAGGTACCAAAGAGGGATGTGTTGGTTTCCAATTTGTGGTCACATTTTTAGGCTCCCAATCAGATTGGATATAACCCATACTAGTGCTAATCATTGATGGATTTGAAACTAAACTGCTTGTGCCACATGGGGCCTGAGCATTGCTATAAAGAGGGGGCTGTCTAACTTGACCCATGTCCCGTGATGTGTAGGAACTGCTTATGGGATGCTCTCTTAGCGAGGATTTAACCTGCTGGACAACTGAGTGTACCTTTCCTAAGGAATCAGTTAGATTACGAACAAAAGCTTTAAGGGCGTGAATTTCACTCATCAAGTGTCAGGGACCCCACAAGCCTTACCTTCTGCCTGTAGAGTAGTCTCGCGGGGATGATATGAACAACCTCCACCGTCTCCCACCTGCTTCCCTGTCCTACCTTGAATAGTACCAGACCGGGGATTGGTGAAGACTGGGGGAAGGAATCCTCAAGGGGTGGTGTACCGTATGGTGTGCTGAGGTGAAGACTGATACCCGATGGGATTGTTGCCTTTCTGGACCGTCAGCCTGGAATGACAACCAACAAGCAGTCACTACTGCGTCAACCAGCATACACACACACACACTCGACTGGGGAATGATAGGCAAAGTTACAGTAGTCAGCTGAAATGAAGCGTCTTTAGCAACGAATCTCCGGTAGGTGCGTCAGCAACCCAGGGTCTTGAAATGGACAGAAGGCGCACCTGCGCTGAGCACCACGGAAACAGGGGGGTAGAGGATTCCCAGGAACAGTAGTCACGGTATGAAGCATTCCTGCGCTGCTGCTATAGGGTAATAGCGGCAAGGCGCTCCTGCGTCGTGTGGAGGAAGAAAGGGGCAAGGGTGGTGACGCGCTCCTGCGCTCACCGGGATGCTGGCAAGGGTGGTGATGCGCTCGCCGGGATGCTGGCAAGGGGCAAGGGTGGTGACGCGCTCCTGCGCTCACCGGGATGCTGGCAAGGGCGGTGACGCGCTCCTGCGCTCACCGGGATGCTGGCAATGTGAGGGGTGGTGACGCGCTCCAGCGCTCACTGGGATGCTGGCAAGGGCGGTGACGCGCTCCAGCGCTCACCGGGATGCTGGCAAGGGCGGTGACGCGCTCACCGGGATGCTGGCAAGGGGCAAGGGCGGTGACGTGCTCCAGCGCTCACCCGGATGCTACAGGAAAAAGGGAGAGAACTCCGGTCTCTCTTTTAGGAGTAGCAGCGCTGACAGGATCTGGAGACTGCGTGAGGCGCTGCGACGCGTTCGTGTGCGTGCAGGGGGCAAACAGTGAAGAAGCCTCCGTAGAGAGCGAGGCAAGGAAGGGTTCGTGCCCAGAGTGCCGACAGGGAAACGGGTTCCGACTCCAAGCACGTAGCGTCTTAATCAGAAGCACCAGGCGCCGTGCATAGTGGGGTTTTACGTGGTGTCACCCGGAAGTGATCAGGTGGTGACCCGCGGTACTGCACGTATGGGGGAGAGCACAATAGACTAGACAGGCAACCGATAGCACGCACTCCCCCGTACGTACGAACATGACATCAAGTCAATTAGCTGCATGCATATAGACCCTTGCGAGGAATCTGCAGGGGACCTGCTGTCCTGCTCATTTCTAGTGCGTTTATCGTTGCCAATATGATTAGCCTCTCCTGTTACAACTTGCTCCTGTGCGATGCAGTCAGAGTTGCTCACTGCACTCTCCCTATGTTCCTGGGTCCCTGTACTTGGGGGGGGGGGTGGAGGGGCTGACCACTGGCACTAGGTGCTCTGACAGGGTAGCAAATCTATTGCTGCAAGAAAAGACAGCTAGGGCATTTTGGGAGGCAGGTGAGGGGACTCCATCTGCAGCAGGGCTCACAGGGAGGGCATCTAGGGATTCGGGGGGTGGAATCGGACTGGCTGACTTTTAAAAAAAATTCTGGAATGCGCTGTTTAGAGGTATTACTTCCCACAGCTTGCATAGGGCTGCTACTACTAATTAATGCAGTGTCAGTGAGGGTAGAGTCGAGAAGACCCTCACATTCAATCAGGTGATTATCTATTCTATCCAGTACACCACCCCCTACTTCTTGAGTCGTACATGGGCCTTTTCTTTTACCCTTCTTTGCCTTCTTTTTATGCCTCCCTCACAGGCTTTCCTCTTGCCCATTTGGTCCCAAGCAACAATTAAAAATAAAAAGAAGTAAATTAACAATTAATCCTCAGTGCTTACACAAGTGACAGATAGCCCAAGGTGCTTAAACTACGAGTTCAAGTCCTCAGATTCCAAACTTCGCTGTACACATAGGAATGTAAAACAGTACCAGATAATGTTCACCTGGGAAAGCGTGTGAATGTCCAGATGAGCAGAATATCAAAGGGGTTGCCCAGCCTCCTCCGGGCGCAGACGGGCCCGCCCTTGGTTTTTAAAGCGCCTCCTGGCGCGGTAGATGACGCTGGCGGCAGGCAGGCCACTATGGAGTCTGGGTCTTGTGGTCCTGACCCTGGCCCAGACAAGGCAACGAGGCGGCAGCAGAGCAGAAAACGGGCGTCACGCACTGCGGGAGCCCTTGATGGTTTTTAAAGCGCCTCCTGGCACGGTAGATGACGCTGGCGGCAGGCAGGCCTGTATGGAGTTTGGGTCTTGTGGTCCTGACCCTTTCCTGTGTGCCTGCAGCTTAGAGCCCTCCCAGGCAAAACTCAACCAGTGGCAGGGACTAGACGGATCAAACTGAGCATGCGCAGGAACCGCCCAAGAGCAGGAAACAGTGGGGCCTTCTAGCAGCACAGTAAAAAGAAGAAAATTCACCATAAAAATGTTTTTCTTTTTAAAAACAGGAAATAAAGTACAATAAATAACTTCTATAATTATTAAAAGACGTAGGTCTGCAGGAGCTTGTCCAAGTGGCACAATACAATGTAGAGGGACCCTTTGGTAAGTGGCAGCCTATATACTACCAAGAGAACACTTGGCACTCCTAATCCACATTGCCATTAGGAACCTGGCCATACAGAACACAACAATACGAGATGTATCTGACTGCAGCATTCTGTACGCTTCTGGTACTTTCTTACTCCCAGGTTTCTGCAAAGTGGAACTAGCCATTTGGCTCGAGACCTACTATACAAGGGACAAAAAAGAAGAACATGCTCCGGTGACTCTAGTTCACCTTGGCAACAGGTACAATTTTAATCCACCATGTCCACTTCCTTACACCATTTCATTTTAAAAGTTTTAACAGGTAGGCACCCATTCCTGAACTGTAGTTATCGCTTCTGTAGGAAAGTAGGATCTACTTCTTATGGTTACCCTTGCTTTTTGCTCCCACTGTTTTGACTAGTCTGGCTGGGATCCTGCTATTCAGGACCAATGTTCCCTCTAATTTTTTTCCTCTGTGTGCGGCAGTGTAGGGTCTCTGTGCGCTGCAGCCACGGCTATGTGCGCCAGGAAGCAGACCGCACGTGTTGGTACAGCGCCAAATATCATTCCGAACTTTTGATCAAAAAAGTGAAAAGCCGGTGCATTTCCACACATACAGCACCACGTCAAGGGTCTCAAGGCAGGTTTGCAATTTGGATACACACACCATGACATGAATTGGTTATACAGGGAAGTACACTTCGAGTTTAGAAATGCACAAGACTCCAATGGTGGTACCATCAAAAGATTTTACTGCTGTAGGTGCAATGTTACTTGTTGTATTATATATATCTGGATGCAGAGACAGAAAGAAGCAGCAAAATACCAGCTGGGCAGCACACTAGGCTAAGCAGAGATTTCTAACTTACGAGTTACCTAAAAGAAATGCAGCAAGTCCAAAAGCACGACGTGTAAAGCGTGATGATGCTCAGACCTGTCCATGCCGCCTGCTCTGTCAGGGGGTGCAGGAGCTAAATTATCAGCCACGCTGGCGAATTATTTCCAAGCAGCCCGGGACAGCTGACTCGAGTCCACTGGGCAAGGGAGAGTGCACTGCTGCATTGTGCAGTCAGGAGACAGCAGTGAGACGGCCAGTCGTCACTAGTGGAGAGTCACACTGTCGAGGGGAAGAAGAAGAAGAGCTACAGAACGAACACAGTAGGTATAACCACCAGCCACTGTCAGTCCAAATATAACAGTCACAATCAAGTTGATTTAATTGTAGGAAAGCGCTTGATATTCTTTCTTTGGAAGTTCCCGGCTGCCTATTGGGGACGTCAAAGCCGTAAGCCATACACAAGGTACGGTAGTACGCCTGACTTGCTATCGCCGCTGTAAACTTTAGAACACGAGTTGGTGAATTACCTGGTGTGTATTCTAGCACCAAATGTTAACGTTTAGCCGAATACATCCGCCTTTGACAGAATTACTGAATTACGTGATCCACAGTAAGAACTGAGCTACAACTATGAACTAAGTGGTGAGCAAATTTAACATTGTTTTTCTTATAGCGGTGCTGGCTGCAGGGACAGAGAGAGTGTGGGATTGGTATCCTATAGTCCACTTGGGGCCTCAGTGGCAATGTACTGTGTGTGTGCTTACCGGACTTCACAGTGTTGTCAGCATCGGTGACTGAGACTATGCAGGATGTTTTTATTTTACAAGCCTTACCTTAGAAGGCAATGCTGCTGCTTGGGCGGGCGGCTGGGCCCCCATTAAACAGCATGCAAGGAGCCCCGTAAGAAGCAAAAACTGCTGTGAGCCAGAGCGAGAAACTCCTGAGGAGAACTGCCTGTGGCTCTCCATGCACTCTGACACATCTTTAAATTGCAGCTATAGACTTTTTCCTTCCTCCCTGGCTGAAGCACCAAAACACGTGGCAGCTCAAGACTGAAAACAAGGCTGCTCTCCGGCACTGGTGGAAAGCAGCAGTCCGGTATCTCACCCCAGGGTTGATACCTTTTCAAGAGACAAATTGGCCATTAGTTGTTATTCAAAGAGTTTGCAAAGGCCTGGACCTGATACTAAACAAGACTGAAAACAACATTGAATTTATTTATTTGTAACGTGCCATTTCTGTATATGTTTACTTTAAGTGTTAGTCACTCATAGAGCACCTCCAGAACACTTTTAAAACTGCTTTCTATTTATATTTGTTCTTTGTATTATGTACAGATAAAATGTAAAAATTCCAGCTTTAAGTGATTTTGCTCATTTTTGTACCATCTGCAACATCAAAATATCTGCCCTGTGCTCATTTGATTTCAGCAGGATGTGCTGATAAGCATAATTTTTGAGGAGGAAGCAGGGTCAGCTGTTGCTCACATGAAGAAGGGGAAGGCCACGGCCATGACGGAGTTCTGGGGAGGTCTATCGGCCATAAATTCTGAAATTATTCCAGCCTGTGTAATTATGAGTACATTTCAATGGCTATGAGTGACACTTTCTCGCAAGCAAAATCAAGGAATGAAGATGAGGGAAACATATAAATATCAGAGATTACACCCATTTGAGTAACAAGAAACTCTAAGATCTTTAAACTGCTGCAAAGCACCAGAAATGGAAGGGCACTAACCTAGTGACCTTGTAACCTGATCGTACTGTTAAACAAATGTGTAACCATGATATTAAACATTAAACAAGTCTTTCAGAGGTAGTACTTGATTAACGTTCTGTGCACATATGCAGACACGCGCAGTTAAGATCACACCAGCTTAGCTGCAAAGTTTTTAATTGCCCTATGTGCGACACTCACGTGTGAAATGTGTTTGTGTGTGACATTTCAAGGCTTATGTGTGCCATTTTATAGGTCAGTGAATTATATCCTATTGTAAAAGGCAATAGTCTACAACAACCTGAAACCATTAAATGCAGGTGATATGGATAGTGGCATATCAGAACAGATCCTGTGAGCCACAGAGTATTCGTTAATTGAACCTGGAAGTCTGTCATATTGCTGACCAGTCTCTCCTTCTTATTGTCTCCCCTTCCTTGCCCTTTATTCCTTTTCTGCATCTTTTTGTATCTCTCTCCTCCTCATGCCCACACTCTTATTCTTGCCTCCACTTGAACAGCTCTTCCCTTTCTCTCTTCTCCTGCCCCTCCTTCATTTGTCTACCCATTTCCCTCTTTTAATCCTATCCTTTATTTTTATTTGTTCTCTCCACTGACTTCCCTCCCTCCTATCTCTCTCACTGTCTCTTGCATCACTGCTCCAGTTGTATCTACTTTCTCTCTTCTAACTCTTCTCTGATGTCTATCTCTTACCCGCTAACTCTTCAACCTCGTCCCATTCTCTCAGCTCTCCCACAACCCTTTGTCTCTTCTCTCACTCCTCTTCCTCCCTCCTCATCTAAACCCTCTCTCTTCTGACCCTCTGCCTTTTGTCTTACACCAATTTTCTTTCTTTCTCTCTCCCTCTTCTCCACTCTCTCAATTCCTGCTAACTCCTGTGCTTATTTAATGTTCCTGCCTCTTTTAGTTTGAAAGGGTGTCTGTTATTTAAAGTTTTGCTTCCGTACAGCCCTTGATCATGTGTGTCACCTCTTTTAGTTCTGGCTTTTTAACCTACATCATGTTGCATATTGGGACTCGCAGTTTCACCTTTCGAGCTGCAGTTTAAATGTCAAATGTGCAAAGTGATGGTGCGTAAAAAGCTATGCTGACAAGTGGCTAAATGAGTCAAACATGACAGTCTCTTGACACCTATGAGTAGTAAAACACCTAACCTTGCTTCGTTGGGGGGGAGGGGGGGCGGAGATTACCCAGACACTGGCCGGCCCCGGAAATGTAACATTGTGGATAACATGGGGTATTCCGTGGGGGCTGGAATGGGATAAAGGAACATGTATGCCGCTGGAACGTTTTAGAATAGGACTGGTTTGGAAGATAATATATGATGTAATCAGACTATACATGCTAGGTTTATCCAGTTTTGATGCTCCACATATGTGTTCGCGAGAACATATACATTGTTTTTGTAATGGTAATGCCAAATGTCAATAAAGATATATTTTTAAAAAATACATACATACATGAATACATACAGAAAAATACAACAGAAAATTGCCAAATCTGGACAAAGCATGTGCATCGTAGAGATAAGAATAATAAACTTGAGTGATTAATATATAAATGAAAAGTTAAAAAAAAAAAATCAAACACGGGCTCTCATCAACAGTAAATGTTTTTTCCATATTTACTTTTCTTCCCATAGCTCTGACATTGTTTGCTAAAAGCCAACCATTGGGGTCTTGTCAATTATGTTATAACAAGGAGTCCAAATATGTATTGACAAAGCCAAGCTAACATATACAAAATACAAGCATGCATGCTGTCCTCTTGTTAACCCTTTATATCAGGCGTATTTTTATTGCCAGTGCTTGTTTTCCGTTGTAATGGCCTCGGTTTTGGAAGTAGGGATATATATTTAACGTCAAAACATTCTTCACCAGCCTCACATAGTTTGACATTAATTGGCAGACAGAAGTAATTCTTCCTAATATTGAGGAAAATGCAGGCAGAAGACATTTCCTGTATGGTAGGAGCTAAAAGTATAGATCTGTTGTATTAACTTTGTTTCAGCCTTGACATTAGAAACATAATGTCTGAATATCAAGAACTTGCGGAGGACGAACTTAAGTAAATCTCTAAACGACATATTGCCCGGGTTTATGGGGAGGGAGGTAGACCTGGTCGGGTATTAGCGCACAAAATCTGTACCGGACGTGCCACACATACTATACTTAAAATTAAAGATCGGCAAGATAATCTACATTATGACACGGCGGGCATCCTACAAGCCTTTATGGAGACCTATGAAGATATGTACACCACGCGAAACCTAGCCAACCCGCCGGAAATTTTGCAATATCTTGAAGATATTGCAATAGCATGGCTCTCGGATGCCCAACGGGATTATCTGGCTCAGGCGGTCACTGTAGAAGAAGTCACGGCGGTAATTAAAAGCTTGCCCAATAATAAAGCCCCAGGCCCAGACGGCTTCACCAGCGAATTCTACAAGGAATACGCAGACCTACTGGCCCCACATTTGGTGGAAATGTATGGTGATGCACATGAGAAGCAGTTACTACCACCGACATTGAGGGAAGCCATGATCATTGCCCTGCTTAAGCCTGGGAAAGATCCGGAGCAATGTGACTCTCACAGACCGCTCTAGTTGATTAATACCGACGCGAACATTTTAGCTAAACTGATTGCCACTCATATCCCACCCTTAATGCCCAATATTATACTACCAGACCAGTCTGGCTTCATGCCCAATCGATCGACAGCACACAACATCCGCACCCTCTTTGCACTAACGCATCAACTAAACCCCGACCTGCCGGCAGCTGCGGTATTGTTGGATGCAGCCAAAGCGTTCGATTCTATCGAATGGCCCTACCTCCTCACGGTCCTACGCAAAATGGGACTGCCTCCTATCTTCTTAACATGGATTCAGATATTATACACAGCACCAGTTGCGCGTATTCGAGTAAATCAATATGTCTCTGAAACAATTCGGATTACACGTGGCACCCGCCAAGGATGTCCACTATCACCACTCCTATTTGCCATCGCACTGGAGCCACTGGCGTGCAAAATAAGACAATGTCATAAAAACACGGCCCTCCAATTCCCGCAGCGCCCGTTGAATATCTCATTATATGCTGATGACATGGTGTTATATGTCCGGGATCCCGAGGTTAACCTATCCCCTTAATCAGGGAATATATTAAGTTTGGTAGACATTCGGGACTCCAAATAAACTGGGGCAAATCAACAATTATCCCACTAACGGATGCCACCAGATCTAGTCCGACGGAATTCCCATTGGACTGGCAGTCGGACCCGATCAAGTATTTGGGGATTTGGTACCACCAAGATCCCGAGGTGGTGATACGGGAAAACTACGGCGTGGCTATCAGTAAACTTGAAGAGAAGGTGGAGGGATGGATAAAATTGCCACTCTCGCTTGCAGACCGTATGGCCCTCGTGAAGATGGTTATATTGCCAAAATTTCTATATCTTTTTTAATAATATTCCCATTACACCACCGTCGGCCGTATTCAGTATATTGACAACTGCTACGACACGACTTATATGGGCGGGCAAGCAAGCACGAATAGAATTGTACACACTGACTTTACCCTATTCGGAGGGCGGTTTCAAAGTTCCAGACTTTTTGCTTTATTATTTGTGTGCCCAAGCGCACTATGCGCACTACTGGTACCACCCGATCCGCTATTTGCCGCATGTAGCAGTTGAGAATGGTGTCGCTCATCCCATCCCACTACAAAACATACTCCCACATCCCTGCAACTATGTCGACCGACATGAGATAAATACGATTCGTACCACCAATCTAGCATGGAAGAAGATAGGCAAATTGGCACATAAATTGCCACTATTTGCCCCAGCACTACCGCTACCGCACCATCCGGAGTTATCAGTTACGCAGGAAAGGGTCGGAATGGAACAGCTCCACCGAGTGGGTATAGATACATTGGGCGATCTCTATAATAACGGCACATTCATAGATACTGATAACCTGGCTTATATTAGCAATCCGACGCTGCTTTTTAAATTCACATATCATAGGCTTCGTGGTGCGATCAAAACACTATATCCGTCATTCCCACACGAACCACCCACCTTACAAGCGCTGCAAATGATTATTCAGACTCCTCACAACATACACCTGGTTACGAAACTATATGCGCTAGCCCAGGCGGACATTGGGGATAGGGCGGCCAAGGCTCTAACTAGATGGAATGCACAACTGGACACACACCTCACGGACGACGAGTGGCATACTAGCTGCTCCTTAACTGACATGCTCACCCCTATTGGCAACCTACGCATTATACATTATAAGTACCTGCATCAAATATACTATACACCTGCTAAGTTATATAAATATGGGCTTAGATCTGATGCATGTTGCCAGAGATGCAGTGCCGATAACGCAGACTTCCTCCACCTGGCGTGGCGATGTCCCCATGTCAGATCATTTTGGGAAAATGTTATGAAAATACTAAGCAAAATGCTGGAGACGCCGTTAGAGTGTACGATTCGGATAGGTCTGCTTGGATTGGTGTCCAATGTACGATCTCTACAACGTAAGTTTTGTGTCATAGCATTACTGCTAGCGAAGAGGAGAGTGTCCATACATTGGGGAGGCAAGCAATATCCCATCATTAAACAATGGCTACAAGATATGGCATACTGTAGAGATACATTGCAGACTTATGAGGAGGAACTTCCCGCTCGATCTAGACCTCGAGATTTTTGGATAACACTGACAGAATATCTTCAAATTTGCCAAAATATGAATGCATCATCCACGATTAGTACCATTGATGTCTAAATGCGCTGTATAATTTTGATCTGTACTGTAATGCTTGTCATGTATCCATCTTTAAGCCCGTCTTTTTGTTTGTTATTCTTCGTTTGTCCCAATTGTAACTTTACAATAAAAACCTTTTAATTAAAAAAAAAAAAAAAAAACTTTGTTTCAGCCTTTCTGTTATGGTGGTTTTGCGTTTCAAAAGCTTTGACTTCTGTGCTTGCTGTGCTATTGAGTTAAAAAAAACAAAAAACTTTCATTTCTCTGTTTATTGGTGGCTGGACCTTGCTTTCACCTCAAAACCAGCCTCTTCATCAAGTTGGACAGTTATAAAAAAATATTCTCTCTGCAATGTTTGACCGGCAACCAACTCAAGTTTCAAGATTGGCATTAGAACAGTCAGCATTTCGAGGCCGCTGACCTTGCAGTGTGATTGGTTGTCATAGATGTAACGTGTCAAAATACGGCATAGTGAGCAAGTATAGAATGATCCTTGTCCTTTACCTTAAGGTGGGAGTTGGTCACATGTTATAAAGTGCTTCCTTGTTCAATAAATGAATGAATACGTAGGAAAAAAACAAATCAACCCTCAGCCGTGCTCTATTGAAAAAAGGCATGCATCAAGCCCAAAAGCACGACGTGTGCTTTACACGTCGTGCTTTTGGTCTTGATGCATTTCTTTTCTTAATAGAGCGTGGCTGCGGGCTGATTGTAGGCATTTGTGAAAGTATTTCTGGTAATTGCAGCACCGTCATGCGCTGCAATTAACATAAATATTTTCACAATGGCTCACAATCAGCCTGCAGTCGTGCTCCATGAAGAAAAGACATGCATCAAGTCCAAAAGAACGACCTGTCATGCTTTTGGACTTGCTGCATTTCTTTTCTTAAAGGAGCGTGGCTGGGGGCCGATTGTGGGCCATTGTGAAAATATTTGTTAATTGCAGCGCATGACGGTGCCGCAATTAACAAATATTTTCACTAAGGCCCACAAACAGCCCCCGGCCGCGCTCCATTATGAAAGGAATGCAGCAAGTGCAGGAGCCACTGCTTGCATAGGCTTCCCGCAGACAGGAAATTACCATTTTTCGCGCCGTTCACATTTTAAAAGCGGCGGCGCGATTGCTCTCCCGTGATGTGCTGTGTGTGCGCCCTCCACACACAGCACTGCGCGCTCGGGGGGGGGAAAGAGGTGCGCGGGCGCACCTTACGGGGAATATTGTTCAGAACCCCAGCCTATCTGCTTTCTCCTTTAAATTGACATATATGTACTTGGGTACAACTCCAGATTGGATACTGGTGTACCCTTATCAGTCCCTAGTATATGGTACACATGTACCCAGGGCATAGGTACCCCAGAGGCCTCCCCTGGGCTGAAGCATGCATTATGCCACCCATGAGAGGCCATGCAAAATGGAACATCAGGTCTGCTACTGCAGCCTGTGTAAGCTGGTGCTTGCACCACTTACAAGAGATATAGGTTCACTATATCTATATATATCACTACACTTAAAACCTTATGTCACCCCTATAGCAGGCCTTAACAATCCTGAAGGCAGGGTGCTGGGTTTTACGTGAAAGGGTGCTCCTGCATGAGCAGGGCCCCTCTTTAGTCTTCGGAGACCATTCTCCCGCGCTGTACGTGATACTGCCAGACATATAGGTAGAGGTGCATTATAACCTCGCGGTAAATGGTATCTCGAAAACGACTGCAACTAAGTAGGTCGTGTTTGGTGTCAAACACCTTGGAATCATACCTCCACACCAGTAACTGGTGTGAGAGGTATGATTCCTCCCCTCAGAACCGAGTCTACCAGTACCAACTTTCTCGAGCCTTACAGCACAAAATGGATGCTGCCAGCCACAGACACGAGTCTGCCCTCCTGCTGCTGAGCCAAGCTCGCGCAGAGGAAGGTCGGACAATAGGTATCCTGTCACAGGGAGGTGTGACCCCCTCCTAGACAGGATTTAGTGTATTGGGGCTGGGTGGGTGCACGGTCTCCGTGCCAGAAAGTCTACACAAGGGGCACATTTGGTGTCCCTGTGCATAGTCCAGCTCAAACCAGTCCTGGGAGCCATTTGCTCCTGCTCTGGCGCAAAACTGGACAAAGGACATGGGTGTAGCCACCCCTCTGTCCTGTCCCTCCCCTAGGAGGGTCCCTAGAATCTGTCCAACCCTTTCCCGTGGGTATAAAATGGGTTGCCTGGCTACAGCACATTAAATTTTACGTGGACAAGATTCTGCAAGACGATACCACTCCACTTCGACCGTCTGAACACGCTGGACTTCGCTGGACCTCCCTTGGGCTCGACTTCGTCTTCTCTTGCCGTCCCCAGTCTCGCCACTGTCCGTGATCCATACAGGCTCCGTGCTGGGCCCTGTGGACCTCCAAGACAACAGAAGAATCTCACTTGGGGTGAAGGAGTCACTCCCCTGCAAACGCAGGCACCGTAACGCATCTGACCGGTTTGCTGCTCCAGAGCTCCTGCGGATTCCGAAGACTCCAGCAACACAGGAGGTGGGTTTCTGAAGGTCTCCGAGTTTGAGCTGCCCTCTCACTGAGTTTGAGGCAGATATACCTCGTGGGGACCGTATACCCGTACCCCTGTGCACCGCGTTCATTTGCAGCTGCACATGCTTGTTGTCGTGCAACAATTCCGTGCATTGGGCCATTTGTAGCCCTGACCCCAGCGCATCATTTCTGAGAAGGACTCCAGCATCCTCGCACTCTGTGCCCTGCTAGCTGGTATCCTGTGACACTGCCTGAGGTCCCCTCGCGACTCCTGTGCCTTCGGCCTGTGGGTCCACTTGAGGGTCAATTCTACTTTATTTAGGCTCCCCTGGTTGCTCCAGGCCTGCCCTGACTCCCCTTGCTGTGGTGACTCTCCTGGTCCTTGCTGGGCCAGATGGACACCGAATTTGACCATCTACGTTGTTTGCCGCTGCCAAGGCTTGTTAGTGCTCCCGCCGGACACTGACCCCTCAGCACTCGACATCCTTCGTGGGACAGCTCGCCTCCGGCTCCTGGTTGTCCTAGACGTCTCCGGGTCCTCGCAGCTGAAGAGTCAAGATCACAGTCAACACACCCGAAGCACCCGACATCGGTGGGCATTCGTCTACCGAGCCCCTGGTCACTCCAAAGTGACCCAGACTCTGTCCCCTCTGCTTTCAGGTTCTTCTCATCTAGAATCCACGTTTGGATTACACCGGATACTTTTCGTACTTCCAGCAGCAGCACTTCTTTGTTGACATCCATAGAGAACAACAAGGGTTTCCGACGCCACTTCGTACCTATTCGCCCGGCTCCTCTGGGATAGGTAACTCTGGTACAAAGGTATCCACAGGTGGGGTGGCTCTTCAAACTCCTAAGTTCCAAGGGTTGTCTTCGTAATCTGCTGGGAAGGGTCCTTAATCTCTGATTTTCCAACCGCGACTTTCCCATTGAATTGTACGGAGCACGCGGTCGTGTTCTCACACTGCACCCGTCCTCCATGGAGTTCCTACTCACTCACCTTGAGTAGTTCCTTGGGGTCCCAGCAATTCTACACCTCCTAGACTACGACTAGTCCCGAGTCGTGGTCCTTATACTACTTATTTAGTGTATGGTTTGGTCTCCCCCTGGAGCCCACTGTGTATTGTGCTACTTACGTTTGATTCTTTGCAACTGTATTATTTGATTTGTGTTCCATCCTCGTGTAGAGGATAATAGAGAGTGTTATAGATAATAAATACATATTTTTGTAACTACTGTGTGGTTTCCCTTTCATTTAACCAATGCTATAAGGTTGCATTCTGGTAAAACAAGGTGCTTAACATTCCTTCAAGACTTAGCCTGAAGGCTGCTCTCCATAGCTACCACTAGGATAGCTTTCAATAAAGGTTATCTTTGACCTAATCACCATAAGGGTTGTTTGGACTGGTACAGGTTGCCCACTTTAACTAGTGGACAGCATATACCAGGCCAACTTCTCACAGCTTGAATGAAGGGAGTATTTCGTCTATGATGCTCTCAAATAACGGGGTCGGTTTAAAATCGATAAAAACAGCATAAAGTGATCCTTTACAATTTTTTATATTGTCAGTCTCAACATTACCCCAGTAAACCGCTTTGAGACTAGTTTTGTGGATCTGACACAGGGTTTCTGGTTGGTCCCAATATATATCAAGGCTTAACCTCTGTAACAAGTTCTTAAGAGTACAGAGCCACTGGATCTTGCTTACACATGTTGATGTCATTAAATCACGCAGGCCCACCCTATAAGACTCAAGTGCTGAGGTGGACCATAGTCGATGCCAAAACATAAGCACTCTGAGCTCGATTTTATGAGTAATTGTTTTCTGGGCCAAATCTAAATAGAGTGGAGTCAGCTGTGTACTTACTGGAAGGTTTAACAAGGATCTAAAAAATTTGTGTTCGATTACTGACAAGCTAGTAAGTTTTGAGCAACCCTGTAGCTCTGCACCGTATAAAACTGCTCCTTGAGCCATGACATTATAAATCTCTAACGTGGGCGCCACACTTCTAGATATAGTTTTCCTATGAATTTTTACTATATTTACTGTCTGTTGTACCAGGGATAGCTGTGCCCTTTCTACCTGCGGATCCCAACATAAATTCTTTGTAAGTTTCATGCCAAGATAGTCGAACTCAGCCTCTGCTTCTACGGGGACGTCACCCACATGCAACTGCTTCTTACACTGGGTTGTTAATCTAGAGGAGAAGATTATACATTTAGTTTTGGAGCTATTAAGCTCCAAACCCCGCTCCAGGTAGAATGCCTAAAAATCATTCAGCAACTGCTGAAGGCCCTGGGGCGACTTAGAGATAAGCAGTGTGTCATCCGCTAAGAGAAGTGCAGGGGCCCTCTGCCCTCCTATTTTCGGAGCGTCACACCCATCCCTGCTCAAAGACTTTATAACATCATTTATAATTGATTGTTAGACCTGGCATCTTTTGGCATATTTCCCTTGTCTTTTTGCTTTCTGGCCTCCTGTTTTTAATGGTACATTGGACTTCATTTTGCTGGTTTAGTGCCTCTGCACACTTTCTCACTCTGTTCAGTGTTAAAGTGCAAGTGCTTCTACTGTAAATAGTGTTTATGGATTGGTTTTTCCATGTTTGGCTTATTTGATTTACTAATAAGTCACTAGTACAGTGCACTGTGTGTGCCCAGGGTCTATAAATCAAATGCTGCTAGTGGGCCTGCAGCACTGGTAGTGCCACCCACACAAGTAGCCTGTCAAAGGTGTCTCAGACCTGTCAGTGTCTGCACGCAGTTTTTACTGCCATTTCGACCTGGCAAGCTTCCCTTTTCTTACATGTAATGCACCCCTCAGGTAGGCCCATGTTACCCCCATGGGCAGGCTGCAGTGTATTTGAAAGGTAGGACATGTCCTGGCGTGTGTGACATTTCCTGATAGTGAAATACTGCAAATTTCATTTTTCACTATTGAAAGGCTATCTGTCCCGTAGACTAGTTCAGTTCAGTTAGTCTTTATTTCGATTATAAAATCATAAAAGACAGTACAGTCAGTTAAAAATTAAAACAATATAAAAATGCAAATTTAAAAAAAGACTAAGATCAACAGAACGCTACCATGATATAAAAAGACCACAAGGGAAGGTACAGGAAATTATACACTGATACATCAGTCGACCCAGCAGTGTTTTATGGATACAATAAGATTTAGAGTGTCAAAACACCTAACCAGTGTTTTGGGCGTACAACTGCCCCAGTCTACAACAAAATCGCTAGACCCTAGGTCAAACATCAGCGGAGGGGCAGAATCGCCTCACACACATCCCTCATGTTGGTAAAAAATAGGGTTGGCTCAGATTAAAGTTCCCTTAATTTTTTAACCCAAATGACCCATGCCCAGCTCAAGAATTTTGCCATAGCAACAACAATGTAATCCTGAGTGCATGTCTGCAGAATCCTTAGGGCCACCATGGCCGATTTTGTACCCAAATTTGCACTAATTGGCTTGAGCCATTTCTTCCTAGGTGACCTATAGGCCGGGCATACAAATAAGATATGAGCGATTGATTCAGACTGTGCTAAACATAGGGGACACATTTCTGACGTTGGCGAATGCCATCTACTAGTAAAAGTTTTAATCGGGAGGGATCCTACCCTAAACTGATGGTATAACTTCCTGTCAAGTGGTTTCGAAATGATATCCCAATAGGGTTCAAAACCACTCTCGTGTTTAATCGTCAGGAAGTTCCTAGACAGGGTAGGCCTTGTGATAGAAGAAAAACGCTTCATTTTCACCAGGTCCAGATAAACTGCCTTAAACTCCTTTTTTGACGGAAAGGGGTTGGCTTCTGGATTATCCCACAGGGTGCACATCCCCATTTCGGTCAAGGTGTGTTTTATGTGCTGAAGCCATTTAATCTTACCTAGGCACCCTACCCTCCTGAAATCCAGCAGGACTTTGGCATACAAGGAGAGCTCGGGAGTAACCCAGAGTCTTCTCCAAAGAGCTATAGGCCTAAATCGAGCCAAATCCTCTATGCAAAGGCAGCCTAGGTCCAGGAATAAGGGCAGCAATGGAGTGGATTGTGGCAGACCCGTTAAGGCCCTGACAAATTTATTCTGGGCAATCACCAAGGGGGAAATGTCTTCGTTACCCCAAAGTTCGGCGCCAATCAGAATTGCACTAGCGACTTTGGAATTATATATCTGTGGGGCAATTGGCTTGGTGAAGGAAAGCCTGTGCTCTTTTGTAAGCGCCCCTGCCAACTGGGCGTGTTTTAAAGCTAGCATGTCAATCTGTGGCTTCCAATTTAACTTCCTATTTAGGGTTATCCCCAAGTAAGTAAATACTTCGGTCTGTTCTAAGAGGACACTATTCATGGTCACTTTGCCCTTTATATCTTTATACTTGTGAAGAACCATGAACTTTGTCTTGTCTACATTGACCTCCAACTCTTGGTCGCGACAGAACTCCTCGAACCGAAAGGCTATCTGTCCCGTAGACTAACATAGGAGTTGTTTTGTAACATCTTACAAGTATAACTTTCCATTGGGACAAGATAGAGGAATGGGGTTTAGGCTCTCTAAGCTCATGATTTAATAACATCTTGTTAGGGAGATGGTTTTTAAATTGTGTGTTTGAAAATGCCACTTTTAGAAAATAGGCATTTTCTTGTGCACCCATTCTGTGTACCTCTGCTGGTTTGTGTATTGACTGTCTGGTTTTAGAATGACAGGGGCTGAGGATGTGCATTCACTGTAGACAGCCACGAGAGGGGTTGAGATGTGTCCTGCCTTTCCTGGGTGACTCATAGTTGGGCTAAATAGGCCTGGTCTGCATTTAGAGTGGTGGGAGGAGTTTTTACTAGCACCTGAATCGGCAGTGTCTCCTCTGCGCTATGCTGTCTCCACCTCCTGTAGTGAAGCTGGGCCAGAGAGGCAGAACTGGTTTGGACTGGGCTTGGAGACCCTTGCCACAAAGAGAAAATGTGTTATAAATATTGAGGCCCTGTCCCCAGAACTTTAGAACTCTTTTGGATCAAGGAACCTGCCAAGAAGAAGAGCTAGAGAAGTTGTGAGGAGGAACTACCACTTTGCTGTGTGCTGTGCTGTGTTGGTCTGCAGTGGCTGCTTCTGTCTTGGGTAGAGAAAGGACTGGACTGAACTTTCTGCAACTTCTTTGTTTGAGTTTCTCCAAGGGCTTGATTTTGAGCTTGCCCCCTGTTCTAGAAGTCTCAGGAACAGCAAAGACTTCAAGTTCATCTGCTACCATTACTGGGAACTGTGTGTTTTGTGCTGCAACAGAAGAAAAAGCACCCCGACACCGTCAATGATGCCGCTGCCGGCTCCGTTTCCTGACAGCATCGCAGAGGCCACTGCCTCGCTTCACACCACTGCCCTGGTATCCCCGCCGCCGCTCCACGCTGACATAGACGTCGCTGCTTGCATCGTGGTTTGAGGGCACCGCTCATAAGTTACACACCGCCCGTCCCACACCACAGACTTGGCTTACCGACACTGGCGTCATCGACTCCAGTTCGTCAGCTGATGACAGCCTTCAGCAACGATGCTGCCTGCACTGTGACCTGCTTGCACCGCAACGAGCACAGTCCCACTTCGCACCACATCCCTGGTCTCACCAACGCCGCTGGACGCCGTCACCGAGCCTCTGCCTGCATTGCGACCTGAGGGCACTTCTGCACTTTGCACCGCAGCCCGACCCCCACCGACGCCAGCGCTCCTGACTTCAGCCGCACAGAGTTCGATCCCATAACGTGTGTAACTTCAAGGGCCCGACGACTCCTGCACAGACGCCTGCCGACACCAGTTCTTCGAGGCTCATCGCGAGGTCACCAAAGCCCTGCAATACTAAATGTACAGTTTGTGGGTCTTTCCGACACCGTAGCTGGGCCCCAACGCTGCAGTCAGCCAGAACTGTTTGCATTTTTCGTTCATGATGCCGTGATAGTCCTAGACAGAGCTATCTACTTCAAGGAACTGTATTTTAAGTCTAGTTTTGCGTATTGATATTTCTAAGAACTGTATGGTGGATTTTTATTGTTTTTGGTCTTGTTTTGCGCCGATAAATATTGGATATTTTTCTAAAACTGGTGTGGTGTCCTTTTGTAGTGTTTTCACTGTATTAGTGCTGGTTATGTGCAAATGCTTTACACACTGCCCAGTGGCGGCTCCTCTGCTAAGGCAGAGGAGTGTCGCCACACTGCTGCAAAGCAGTGAAAGAAAGAACAAATAAAATGATAATAACTCAAGGTTATTATCATTGTATTTGTTCCTGCTGCGCAGCTTTGCGGGACGGGTGGGGCTGCTCTGCTCTCAGAGCAGGGGAGGAGTGGTTTGCCCACTCCAAGTGCGCAATGACTGTTTGGCCGGCCGCCGTCTCGGGCTGGTCAAACGGGCATGCGTACTGCATTACAGCCTGCATGGAGAACATGACCTGGCCCCCATTACCTGGCTGAGCGCCAAACTACGGCGCTCAGACCAATCACAACACTGCATCCCTATAGTTTGATAACATCCATTCAATCTAGGGATCTAAGAAAGCGCAAAAATCCTCCTAACTTTACTAGTTCATAGATCTACAGTCCATATGAGTCAAATCATTAACTTTCAACTTTTGAAAAAGGACTGAAACACCACACGTTGTTGTATTCCGCTTTAGGTGTCCGTATATAGGTTTTCCTGAATCATGTCCTTATATAGGCACAATTCGCATTGCCCTTATATAGGCATAGAATCCCTGTCCTTATTTGGGCATTAACCGTGCACTCCAAATACAGGCATGGTCACTGACATCCGTCCACCCTAACGTCACAACGAGTTCTTAGAAACCAGACCCTTAAGCTTCGGGAGTTCCTCTAGCACAGGACTATTGATTTCTCCAAGAACTCATCTATTATGTATGAACCGTTATACCTTAAGGGTTCATTCCTGACGTCTTCCTCTGTCCGACTTCACGTCAATGCTAACATTCCAAGACACCTACCAGGTATAAATATACCTTCCCTTGCCCAAGCAAGTAAGAGGAGACCTCGACTTCAGAGGAGCCCGTATCCCGGCCTGACGCACTGAGAAGACGCTGTCATTCCTGCACGCAGACGAATCCAGCTTCCAGTGTTCTGATTCCCTTCGCGGGGTGTTAGAGTTCGAGTCCGGAAAGAGATTCCCACCTCTCTCATTCTCAAGGTATGGAGCTGACTAGAACCTAGAGGGACTCTTGGCATACCATACTTGGCATACTAGACTTAACATACTCTTAGTATACCAGACTAGAGAATACTCCACCTACTTCTACCTTTCCCTACACCAGGTTAGGTACATTGGGGTAGAACTAGCTTAGAGACGCGTCGTATGAGTACTCGCATTTTTAGCTCATGTTTATGTATGTGAATATATGCTAAAAGATAATGCTAGAGCAGTATTATTTATTTCTACTGCTTACGCTGTACATTATTTATCTTGCATACTGTCTTGTGATCATAACAGCACATATCTCTTACACGAGAAACAAGACTGTTCAATAAAACCCTTTTATTGAAATGCCCGTCTTTCCTTACTGTGTAACTCTGTAGAAACTAAGCATGCACGATTGACTGAGTGAAACTGTTCTCTATTGTTTCCACGATTCTGAGACATGTTCCGCTTCTAAAGGGAAACAAAAGTTGTCATGTTTTTCGGTTGCCAGAAACTACTCCCTTCTTGTTCTCAAGGAGTTTCTAGTGGCCTCTGAGCTAGCTGGCACAAGTAATTAAGTTTAATATACTCGATAGGGACATACCGACCTTAGTCCTATGTCAAGCCTATAGGTTATATTATTCCAATGCGCAGAGCCTATTAGGGAAATAGGAACTACACTACATGGCGCCCAACGTGGGGCAAGGCAGTAATTTAACGCTAGATACTGAGTTACTCAGTCATGCTTTTCTCAGAGACCCCTACTCACATACTCTATAAGACGTCTGGAGTGGGTAGGGTTAAATATCCGCCAAAACTAAATAGGGAAGCACCCTATATATTAGTTGTTTGGTTTGTTCAACGTTGAAGGATACAGTGTTCCAAAATATTGTGCACCTTATCTTTTTGTTTCCTTGAAACTTGTTCTACATTTTTCAAAAAACAAATGTCCACACGGGACAATGTCACCGAAACCGGTGGAGCTGCGGCTGACCCAGCCATAGCAGTTTTTAACTTTACAGATTTAAATGAACCTGAGGAGGGTGTTATAAACATCAATCCAAACTTAAGAAGAGCCATCACTCTAAAACTTATAAAACATGGCCTACCACCAAGAGGCGGTAGAGCAGTTTTCGTGATAGAGGCACACAAATCCTTTCAGACAGAGGTATTCTATTCATGGGTAATATTTCCTGAATCAAATTCAGTAACAAGACTGTTTCACTTCTACAAAGAAGATGAACCACCAGAGGAATATATTCCTTTCGAGGATATTGAAATTCCACTAACATACCAGGAGCATCAGCTCTGGTTTAAAGGCGCCCTAAAACATCACAAAAACATTACCAGGCTCGGTCCACTAGGTAGACCAGGAGCAACATGGCCGATTCTAGCCGGCTACACTCCTCATCCTGACCTCGAAATAATGTCAGACGAAGAGTTACTTACTCAACTACAAGAGTTAATAAAAATTTACAGACAGCTAGTCCAATATGTCATGCGGACTTTCACAGTCCAACCACCATTAACACTTCCAAATCAAACCTCTCAACAGGGGAATGCACTAAAAATTACACCACAGACTCTATACGCCGTCATGGGAAAAATGCCCACAAAACGTGCGCAAATTCCATTCTGGATAGCTCAAAAAATGACTCGAATAGAAGCAGTATTTCCAAATACTAGTCCGTATGAGAAACACAGAATCCTAACAATCTGTTTACCGATGGGGATCACACCACAACTGGAAGACTGCACCACTTGGGGCTCAGTCTTTGCTGCCATCTATACAAAAACACATGGTATTCCGTCAATTGCAGTAATACCTGATATCCTGAAACAAATTCAAAAGTAATACGGGGCAGAGCCTGCTCTGAATTTAGGTATGAAATTACTGAAAAATTTTGACCAGGTCTCTACAATAATATTATCTAATATTAAAGGGGAGGCAGCAGCAGTGGCGATCCGCCAACGATTAAGGGAATTCAATGTTACAGAACATCAAACAGAACTACCCAGAATAATAGAACAATCTTATGCAGAATTAGGCAGAGATAGTTTGGGTGGAAGACCATTGAAGCCGAAACTATCTGAAAGTCCTGAGAAGGACTCTATTAAACAAACTCCTACATCTTCTAAAAAGAAGTGGGAAACTAATAAACAAAATTCAAACGAGAAACGTTCTCAATCCCGAGGTAGGTCTCCTCAAAAGGAGCCCTCTGAAAGGAGGTATAACCTCAGGAATAGGGATCATTTGAAAAAGCCTGACAGGTATCAAGATACTGATACACGTTCCTCTCGTACCTTTCAGATCTCGTCACAGATATCGGAAAGAAGAGGACGGTCAGAACATAGAGAAGAACGCGTGAAATCGAAAGACGACAAACACGTTCAGAAAAATAAATCAAAACCTCAATTCTCAAAAAGAAGGTAGCAGGTCTGAAGGTCAGACATGCCGAGGATACTGAGAACACAACTCAAGAACGGAGAATGGGCTCAGACAATGCTGGACAGTGCAGCAGAAGTCACAATAGCTCGCCAGAACCTGAAGGAACTTCTGGAGATGGTGGACTTGAATGAGTACATTACAGTCGAGACTGTAGACACCAGTGATACGAAAGTCCACAAAAGTGATATGAAATAACACTCCGGATGGAGGGAGACCTACCTAGACAGGTGAAAGCACTCTTTTGGGAAAAACTTTCAAGGGGTTATGACATACTTCTAGCAGAAAAAGACTGGCCACCACAATTTGTCAGGGAGTGCCCACATGGCGAGGACATTATTATGCCTGTCTTCTCTAACCATATTCCAATTCATCTAAAATATACTTATGCCAGGAAATGGGCAGTTGCCCAGGCCCCAGCATTATATAACAAGCATTTGCAATGCAATAGGTCTCGCATGTACGCGAGTTTAAGCTATTGGCATTGTAAATGACAATAACTTTTATTTATGTTTTAAGAACCAAAACATAAATAAAAGGCATTGTTATTTACAATGCCAATAGCTCAAACTGCGTAAATGCGAGACCTATTGCATTGCAAATGCTTGTTCAAAATGCCAACAGGACACTCCAAGTATTCAGAGTCCTGTATTTGTATTACATACTCAGCAAGGGTGAAAAGTTGAAAGGGCCCTTCCAAACACAGAGGCACCAGAGCAAAAGTGGGCAGGAGCAGCACAAAGCCACAACATGAGAGATTGAAACGATTGCTTCTGAAAGAAGAGGAAGGGGAAAAGAGCATGAAGGGAGCAGGAAGTCACAACAAAGCCACACAGATAAACTTTACACTTATCTGCACATCTGTCTGGATAGCGCAGGCTTTAAAGCTAGACCCTAGGGGCAGTTTCCAGACATTAAAGAGAAGGGGGCATCCAAAGCTGAGTAAGAAAAAGAACAAAAGAAAGAAGTGCCCAAGCAGAGGGCGGGAGACAGGGGGGCGGGAGCAAGACGCAGAGGGCGAAAAAGAGGGCCCTGTTTCAAGGACAGCGAATGTCTGCGAGAACAGGAACCAGTCAGAGCCATCGTTTTTTCTTAATTCTGGGAAACTAACCACAGGGAGGAAGCTGTGCGTGTTATCACAAGAATGAGGGAGATAACTGCAGCTTTACAAGAGGGGGGAGCTTTGGAGAAACATAGGGAAAACTACCTGGGATTCCTGCCTCTAATGCGCGCAGGAAGACAATAGTTTGGAACAGTGAAGAACGCACCACTACTTAAACAAGCGGTCTTCAAAAAGGAGACGGAGAGGGCGGAGCGAGTGGGCGCGCGGCGGCAAAAGTGAAAGCAGCTGCAGCGTCCACACGCTTTCTGTGTGCCCGCGAGCGATGCGCTGAGCGCATGACGAGAGAGGTAAGCCAGATGGCGCCTCTGCTCGTAACTGTGCGCGTAACCGCACGCTCGAGGCCACACAGAAAGCGTGTGGTCGGATTTTTGAATGCCCACTCACTAAAAGTCTCGCCAGTGCAGCGCATGCGCTGGCTCAGGCGAGACCTAAAAATCATGTAGGATGGGACGAGGACTCACCTCACCATAAAATACATTTGAAAAATGAACCTACTGCACAGAGGCAGTACCCAATAAAGCAAGAAGCTAAAAAACAGGTCAGGGAGATCCTAGATCAACTTGAATACCAAGGGGTGATTGAAACATGCACCTCTTCAATGAACAATCCTTTGTTTCCTGTCTCCAAACCAGACAACACCTATCGTCTAGTTTTGGATTACAGACACTTAAACACTTGTTCAAAAACTTTTGCAGTACAAAATGCACATAGTACAGCATTAATGAATAACATTATGCGTAAAAAATATAAAACCACATTGGATATCTCAAATGGTTTCTTTTGTCAAAACATAGCACCTGAAAGCAGGTACTTAACAGCTTTCTCAATAATGGGGACCCAGCGTCAATTTTGTCGACTCCCACAAGGGTTCAAGAACAGCCCGGGGTTATTCTCAGCGAGAGTAACGGAGTTACTACAAATTTATTATAATGAGGCATTGTCATATGTCGATGACATCTATCTGACAGACGATGACCTGGACAAACACTTGAACAGGGTGAGCACCATTATACTGGGCTTCGCCTCTGAGGGCTATAAGTTCAACTTTAAAAAATCGAGAATTGCCCATCTCAATGTCCATTTTCTAGGATATGAGCTTTCAAGTGAAGGCAAGAGCTTGCAGCCAACTTTTTAGAAAGGTGTGCGCTGCTCCAACCTCCTAAAACGCTGAAAAATTTCCAATCCATCCTGGGTTTCCTAAATTTTGGAAGAACTTACATTCTAAATTACGCAGAAAGGGTTAAACCTCTCTACGCACTAATCAAACCTGATTTTTCAATCAAAAACTGGACACAGGAACACACAGAAATCTTGCGTTCACTCCAAGCTAACATGTTAGCAACAAATCACTTACAAACACGCGTAAGTCAACGCAATTTAGTGATCCGAATAATTTCGGGTCCATACACCTACTTAACATTTAACGAGGGTGAAAAAGTACCAATTGCATACAAATCACATTTGTATACACAAGCAGAAATGCGCTTCACTTCAACTGAAAAAATACTGACAGCAGTTCAAACCGCGGTAGCAAAAGAAAGAGCTTTAGCCCAAGGGAAACGCATTATTGTCGTAACCCCAGTACCGGCTCTAGAGGCGGTCACTAAAGCGAGCATTCCAAATGCTAAAGCATTACATCCTAGATGGATACAATGGGTTAATTCTCTTGCTGCAACAGATGTTGAATATGTTTTTGATCCTGATTTAAAAACACAAGCGTTCCTGCAATATGAACATGAATGTCCTCTGCCCACTGAGATTCTGCCTCTCGATCAGTACGAATTCATAATTTACACTGACGGATCCGCACAACCCGCAACAGGGAGTAAGCAAGCTTACAGTGCAGCGTGCGCAATCGTTAAAGGTCGCATGCGCGATGGCAACTTCAGACCTATGGTCACAAAAACCCAATCTCTAGGAGATTGAGCTCAGCGAGCTGAACTACAAGCATTCAAACTGGCACTTGAAAGTACAGATCGAGAATTCCCCATACTTAATAGTGTGCGATTCTTTCTACTGTGTGCAGTCGTATAATGACTATATACAAACTTGGCTTGAAAATGGGTTCAAAGATGCAAAAGGTGGCACAATAAAGCATAAAACGCTTTGGGAACAAGTAGTTCAGTTAAAAAGCGAACTACCAAAGGCTCACGTGATGCACTGAGTCATCAACGTGATGGCGTTCACGTTGCAGGGAATTCATTGGCTGACGAAGCCGCAAAGGGGGCTGTTCAGACAGCTTCCGTAGCTGCGATCACTCGTTCAAAAACGAGAATAGACAGTGAGATAATGTTGGCTGTCAATGCTACGAGCAAAGGCAGTGGTGCAACGTTACCAAAAAAGTTTCCACTCAAGTACTCTTCTGTAACTGATGTGAACAACGTTCCTTTTGCTCGAATCCCTGGAGTGGGGGATAGGGTAATTCCAAAGAAGGAACGTAGATTAGGACTAATCCTAGCAGCACACGAAGGGATAGCCTCTGCCCATGCAGGCATTTCTGCAACAGTATCTTTACTGAAACAAAGATATTGGTGGCCTGGCATTAGGAAACAGACCAAGAACTATGTTCTGGAATGTGAAATATGCCAACAGATGAAAGTCTCCACAGTGAAACGTCCTGCGCAGACACCCCTGTTAATTTCAGACAAACCATTAGCTTGTGTTTACCTGGACCACTGCGGTCCCCTGCAAAGGGACGGTAACTATAAATATATCATGGTCGCAGTGGATTCTTGCTCTAGGTTCCTATGGATATGACAAGAAGCCATGGCCAGTCTGGGCGTTGCATTGCGGTACTCCTCTCCGTTTCATCCTGAGGGAAATTCTGTTGTGGAAAGGAAAAACCGGGACATAAAGCAGTCTATAACAGCTAGGGTATTAGGTTCGGGTGATGGGTGGATCAAACATCTTTATGGGGTCCAACGCTCATTAAACAATTTGCCAAGACGTTCTCTAGGGGGGGGTCACTCCATATGAGGTCCTATTTGGGACTAGAATGTGGGTGCCAGATCTACAATGTAGAGGCACAGTGGTGGAAAATAAACCCTTTGATATCAAAGATCGTTTGGCTTTTTACAGGACGTAAATGAACTAAGATCGAAACAGAGCAACGTATTCCTGCAGCCAACCACCACTGGGGAAAAGCTGGCGGTCCCAGCAAGGCCTGTCTAAATTCCAAAAGTTGGGGATCTAGTCAGAGAAAAAATTGCGGACAAGAAGGAATTTGGCCTTCTTACAAACAACCAGTACCTGTCCTAGCCATACACTGAACAAGAACAGTACTTCTGCCGCCCCTTGCTGGAAAAAAGGAGAAAAGATTTGTGTCCATCGACCTCATCAAACCACAGTATGTGGCCAATACTAAAGAGTAGGCCTCGTGGACTCCGACCTAGTAGCAGCCACACTCCTCTCGCTACTATCCAAGAGGTTCAGACTGAAAGACTGATAACCATCGAGAATTCAGCAGTAACAGATGAAGGACTGAGCAACAACGCTATGGAACTCATCCCTCTTGAAACTCAAGTAACAGTTCGTCCAAATACACCTGTCTACACCAATGTAACAAGTGATCAACTGGTTCCAGCGATTTCTACAAATCCTGATGCAATTCCAACAATTGACAGAACTGCTTCTGGCTATTTCATTAACTTTGATACGTTTTCTGAGGATCTGAGTGAGCCCGAGACGTCGCCAGCATCAAAAACTTTTAAACAGCAAGTACAAGACTTTTTACATTTTTTGAAAAAGACTTATCTGGTTTCACCATGGATTGAACTTTGGGTTATTTCTGGAATATTTTTCTTCCTGCTTTGGCTAGCTTTGGTTATGACTATGAGCGTGCTTATAAATGGCAGATACATCCATTTGGACATTGAAAGTAAATATGTGAACTTACTTTTGAAACCTCACAAATCATTCCATCGTGAAACAAGAGACTTGTCTGCAGTGAACAACACAGCCGTTCCTATACAGGATGGTATACTGTGGGACAAAACAGATTTCGATATTTTCGGCCCGACGGAACATTTGAACATTCCACATTTATTTAAGATCTCACTAAGTGATTTTGTTTCATCCAGTACCTATTATGATGATTGGGACTTTGAAACTGTAAATAACATGATGTTTGACCTAGAAAAGACTGCTGCATTTTCTAATAATGAATATTTAGAGGGTTCATCAGACTATGAACAGCTGTATTGCTATAATCATTATGGTCATCATTTCTTGCATAAATCTGCAACACCTAGAAATGTGTTTGTTTAACCAATGGGAGCATTGTCCTACACCACCAAAAGGTAGTTCAAAAACATTTGCTAAAAAGTTTCCATATTTTTCAGGATACAATACATCTGATCCAGAAACATTTTACTATAAAAATGTAAACAAAACAATACTCAAAACTATGTTAACTAATACAAAACAGATTTACTCTGCAGCATTTATTGCCCAAATGTCTAGACAGGGTTTCGACTTATGGAAAGACACAATAGACACAAAATCTGTCTGGGGTACTAAAGATTGGCAACTGCAGGGAATAGAAGCTTTGTTTAGAGCCTGTATCGTCCCTCAGCAAATAATGTTTTTGAATGACACGGTCCAACAAACATCTTGCCTTGGGTTAGCCAAGATCAAAGACATGAAAAATCCTTCTGTACCAACACCTGCAAGTGATAACAATACACATGCAGCGGTTACAGTTAACACCATACTACAACTCAACAGAACAAATCCTGTTTGGAGAAAATGGTTGATCTGGCCCACAGACACAAACAACTGTCAAGCGAGATTCCTGAATAAAACACAGGGGTTTACTATTCATAGGCCAGAACCACGATACGTCCAAAGACAACATCCGGGGGTAGGAACAACATACAGTGTAGGAAAATTATGCCTCGATTGGCTGCAAAAATCTACACTTAAGGATGTGAAACAACACTTATCTTTACTTAAAGAAGACGCAGACCTTAGGGAATTCTTGCTTGGACCAAGAAAACCGCGTCAAAAACGTTTCATATATGCCGGCATTTATGCTGCTTATAATGAAGCATGGAAGGTGTCACAGATGGAGGCCGCAGAACGAATACGTGAACTTGATCGTATTAACTTAGAGAAAACTCTCTGTGGTCGACAATGGGTTAACTACTTTGTCCTCCAGAATTTATTCATTGGACAGTATTGTATCCTCTGCTATCGACATACTGGAACAAGATTTAGCCATGTTACAGCAAGGCCAGTCTCAGTTACGTTCTATTATGTTATTAAGCTGGACGCTGCAATCTTTGCGTGCGGGCTATGTGCCTTGGCGTTTTATCAACACGACGGCTCTGTTTGCAGAATACAATCTAACTGATAAACAGATCGAACTGGCACAAAGGAGAGCAAAGTATACAGTACTGAGCATTGAAAAACTTGAAAAATTATCATTCACAGTGGCAGAAAAACCAGCTACAGAATGGCTTATTCATGGCAAAATTAGTCTACCTGTGACTACTTTTCAGTTTCAGTATTTCCTTAAACAGATGCAAGCGGGCAAATATGAAAGGTTGGGTAAAGAATACATTAAGACATCCTGGAATTTACCTTACACCTATAGATGTTGGAGTGGGGATCGTGAAGTGTTTCTAAGCGGTACACACTGTGAAAGTGCACTGAGCGGTTCACTGATTTGTCAGGACATATCTTTACACGGGGCTTGTAATGGTTGTGTGGCAAATTTGTCCTGCCACCAGCAGGGTACACCAGCTGCTGTGATTTATCCAACGTTTGGACAACTTTCTAATGGGAGTTACCTCATGTTGAATGATCAGAGTTGCTGTGGCATGTTGCCAGGCATCCCATATCTAGAAACGGTCAACTCCAGGGTCACTTGCTGTATGCAAGTATTGTTTGCCCCAATAGACAGTCAGGGAGTCGCCTTTGTGGCCTTCGTTGAATGTCTCTTTTATACGATTTGATACTTTAAGCAGAATGAAAGCCATGCTTATACAACAATCAGTGCCTTTGACCTCGGCCAAAGAAACCTATGATCTACAAGTTGCAAGGACTTCGGCTGAGATGCAAGCTTTAATTCGTACAAACTGCCCTATACATTTCGTAGAAATGATAGGACGTATCTTTAACATGTCTGATACAAGCGGAATTGTACATGTATTTAAGACCATCTGTTCCGGACTATTAGCACCTTTCCAGGCTGTCCTCGGAATCATCCCAAACTTCGCACATTCGGTGTTTGGTGGTGTGCCGTTAATTCTAGCACTTGTTGCAGGAATTTTTTTTCTATTCCTCCTACTACGCTATGGCAAGCCTCTTCGCCAACATCACTCCGAGCGATGTGGAGAGAGCCCTCCTTGAACGGAAATGCCGTGAGCGAATAGTACATCTTTTGGGCATGCCTCGTCTACGGGAACTTAATACAACGTGGTTCCTGTCATTCAGACCAATCTGGCAAGATTGCATCTTACCTGTTCTACGCTGCCTGTTTTGCGGTGAAGAATGCGTGCTAGACACCTGTCTAACACTTCCATCAGTCATGCCAGCGGATATCGATACTCTGCTGGACCCGATAACGGCCCATGCTGTGTGTTGTCCCCAGAGGCTTCCAACCCTGATGGCGGCATTCATTGAGATCTCACAGACTCTTCCGGCTGCTGCTGAGGTACGAGATGGATCAACGGGCACACAGGTAACAACGGACGCGAACATTGCATCTTCTGCTGAAGGATGTTTCTCATCTCTGTGCAATTAACCTTCTGAAAGAGGTGTTCCAAATGTCACCAACTTCGGTGGGCGATATTTTGGCTACGGAAATAGATGATCTAATGTTTACGCCAGACCCATACACTGACTTTGATTCGGCTCACAGTGTACCAGGGCAACAATGAAATTTGGCCTTCATATTTTTCAAAACTTGGAACTTTTCCCAGAAATTGAACTTTTTCTTTTTAATCTTTGAAATGACATGGCAAAGAACAATCTGCTTACAGTAGAACTAGTCTTATAAAACAGACTTCTTTGAATATTTCCAGGCACACATTGTCACCTTACTTGTCTAACATTTCATTTAATTCCATGATATGCAATGGCTTTGATTTTGAGAACTTATCGACCATTTCGTCATATGTATATTTTTCTGTTTCATTCACGCTGCATTTTACTTCCGTTATATGCTTAGAATGAAAGCGATGCTTTAAATGTACAGTACCTATTGCATTTCAACAGTTTTGAGCTTCTTTTAAAATGCTTTTAGAAATGTTTTTAGCAATATGTGGTACTCAATTTTATGTTTAGCATTTAAATATTTAGCATTTAGTATTATCGTTCAATCGAAAGTGGAGTGGGTGTTGTATTACGCTTTAGGTGTCCGTATATAGGTTTTCCTGAATCATGTCCTTATATAGGCACAATTCGCATTGCCCTTATATAGGCATAGAATCCCTGTCCTTATTTAGGCATTAACCGTGCACTCCAAATACAGGCATGGTCACCGACATCCGTCCACCCTAACGTCACAACGAGTTCTTAGAAACCAGACCCTTAAGCTTCGGGAGTTCCCCTAGCACAGGACTATTGATTTCTCCAAGAACTCATCTATTATGTATGAACCGTTATACCTTAAGGGTTCATTCCTGACGTCTTCCTCTGTCCGACTTCTCGTCAATGCTAACATTCCAAGACACCTACCAGGTATAAATATACCTTCCCTTGCCCAAGCAAGTAAGAGGAGACCTCGACTTCAGAGGAGCCCGTATCCTGGCCTGACGCACTGAGAAGACGCTGTCATTCCTGCACGCAGACGAATCCAGCTTCCAGTGTTCTGATTCCCTTCGCGGGGTGTTAGAGTTCCAGATCCGGCAAGAGATTCCCACCTCTCTCATTCTCAAGGTATGGAGCTGACTAGAACCTAGAGGGACTCTTGGCATACCATACTTGGCATACTAGACTTAACATACTCTTAGTATACCAGACTAGAGAATACGCCACCTACTTCTACCATTCCCTACACCTAGACTAGGTTAGGTACATTGGGGTAGAACTAGCTTAGAGACGCGTCGTATGAGTACTCGCATTTTTAGCTCATGTTATTTATGTACGCGAATATATGCTAAAAGATAATGCTAGCGCAGTATTATTTATTTCTACTGCTTACGCTGTACATTATTTATCTTGCATACTGTCTTGTGATCATAACAGCACATATCTCTTACACGAGAAACAAGACTGTTCAATAAAACCCTTTTATTGAAACGCCCATCTTTCCTTACTGTGTAACTCTGTAGAAACTAAGCATGCACGATTGACTGAGTGAAACTGTTCTCTATTGTTTCCACGATTCTGAGACATGTTCCGCTTCTAAAGGGAAACAAAAGTTGTCATGTTTTTCGGTTGCCAGAAACTACTCCCTTCTTGTTCTCAAGGAGTTTCTAGTGGCCTCTGAGCTAGCTGGCACAAGTAATTAAGTTTAATATACTCGATAGGGACATACCGACCTTAGTCCTATGTCAAGCCTATAGGTTATATTATTCCAATGCGCAGAGCCTATTAGGGAAATAGGAACTACACTACATGGCGCCCAACGTGGGGCAAGGCAGTAATTTAACGCTAGATACTGAGTTACTCAGTCATGCTTTTCTCAGAGACCCTTACTCACATACTCCATAAGACGTCTGGAGTGGGTAGGGTTAAATATCCGCCAAAACTAAATAGGAAGCACCCTATATATTAGTTGTTTGGTTTGTTCAACGTTGAAGGATACAGTGTTCCAAAATATTGTGCACCTTATCTTTTGTTTCCTTGAAACT
Source organism: Calotriton arnoldi (assembly GCA_963921515.1). Lineage (NCBI taxonomy): Eukaryota > Metazoa > Chordata > Amphibia > Caudata > Salamandridae > Calotriton > Calotriton arnoldi. Next base: position 821,370 of record CAWUFW010006230.1, read on the forward strand.
TGTTCTACATTTTTCAAAAAACAAATGTCCACATGGGACAATGTCACCGAAACCGGTGGAGCTGCGGCTGACCCAGCCATAGCAGTTTTTAACTTTACAGGTTTAAATGAACCTGAGGAGGGTGTTATAAACATCAATCCAAACTTAAGAAGAGCCATCACTCTAAAACTTATAAAACATGAAATGAAATGAAATTTGTACTTGTAAAGCGCACCCATACCCCCAAAGGGGTGTCCAGGCGCTGTACGCATACCGCTGTGGAACCCTTCCTGGCTTTTCCCTGTGAAATGTCCACTCCTGGGCACCCCCAGGGTGAAGCCAGGCATCCCAGCGCTGTTGGGGCCGTTGTGGAGATTAAGCAAGCTATTGCCCAGAGTTGCAGAGTGGGACCCATGATTAGAATAGGCACCGAGGCGAGAATTATCAGGTCCGAGGAAATTGAGCCCAAGACCCGCCGAGGCGGGAATTGAACCCTGGTCCCGGGCCAGATCTCTGCATCAGGGTCTGCCGCTCTAACCAGTGAGCCACACTTCTCCACATGGCCTACCACGAAGAGGCGGTAGAGCAGTTTTCGTGATAGAGGCACACGAATCCTTTCAGACAGAGGTATTCTATTCATGGGTAATATTTCCTGAATCAAATTCAGTAACAAGACTGTTTCACTTCTACAAAGAAGATGAACCACCAGAGGAATATATTCCTTTCGAGGATATTGAAATTCCACTAACATACCAGGAGCATCAGCTCTGGTTTAAAGGCGCCCTAAAACATCACAAAAACATTACCAGGCTTGGTCCACTAGGTAGACCAGGAGCAACATGGCCGATTCTAGCCGGCTACACTCCTCATCCTGACCTCGAAATAATGTCAGACGAAGAGTTACTTACTCAACTACAAGAGTTAATAAAAATTTACAGACAGCTAGTCCAATATGTCATGCGGACTTTCACAGTCCAACCACCATTAACACTTCCAAATCAAACCTCTCAACAGGGGAATGCACTAAAAATTACACCACAGACTCTATACGCAGTCATGGGAAAAATGCCCACAAAACGTGAGCAAATTCCATTCTGGATAGCTCAAAAAGACTCAAATAGAAGCAGTATTTCCAAATACTAGTCCGTATGAGAAACACAGAATCCTAACAATCTGTTTACCGATGGGGATCACACCACAACTGGAAGACTGCACCACTTGGGGCTCAGTCTTTGCTGCCATCTATACAAAAACACATGGTATTCCGTCAATTGCAGTAATACCTGATGTCCTGAAACAAATTCAAAACGAATACGGGGCAGAGCCTGCTCTGAATTTAGGTATGAAATTACTGAAAAATTTTGACCAGGTCTCTACAATAATATTATCTAATATTAAAGGGGAGGCAGCAGCAGTGGCGATCCGCCAACGATTAAGGGAATTCGATGTTACAGAACATCAAACAGAACTACCCAGAATAATAGAACAATCTTATGCAGAATTAGGCAGAGATAGTTTGGGTGGAAGACCATTGAAGCCGAAACTATCTGAAAGTCCTGAGAAGGACTCTATTAAACTCCTACATCTTCTAAAAAGAAGTGGGAAACTAATAAACAAAATTCAAACGAGAAACGTTCTCAATCCCGAGGTAGGTCTCCTCAAAAGGAGCCCTCTGAACGGAGGTATAACCTCAGGAATAGGGATCATTTGAAAAAGCCTGACAGGTATCAAGATACTGATACACATTCCTCTCGTACCTTTCAGATCTCGTCACAGACATCGGAAAGAAGAGGACGGTCAGAACATAGAGAAGAACGCGTGAAATCGAAAGACGACAAACACGTTCAGAAAATAAATCAAAACCTCCATTCTCAAAAAAGAAGGTAGCAGGTCTGAAGGTCAGACATGCCGAGGATACTGAGAACACAACTCAAGAACGGAGAATGGGCTCAGACAATGCTGGACAGTGCAGCAGAAGTCACAATAGCTCGCCAGAACCTGAACGAACTTTTGGAGATAGTGGACTTGAATGAGTACATTACAGTCGAGACTGTAGACACCAGGGTTAGTACTCCACAAAAGTTATATGAAATAACACTCCGGATGGAGGGAGACATACCTAGACAGGTGAAAGCACTCTTTTGGGAAGAACTTTCAAGGGGTTATGACATACTTCTAGCAGAAAAAGACTGGCCACCACAATTTGTCAGGGAGTGCCCACATGGCGAGGACATTATTATGCCTGTCTTCTCTAACCATATTCCAATTAATCTAAAATATACTTATGCCAGGAAATGGGCAGTTGCATAGGCCCCAGCATTATATAACAAGCATTTGCAATGCAACAGAACTCGCATGTACGCGAGTTTAAGCTATTGGCATTGTAAATGACAATAGCTTTTATTTATGTTTTAAGAACCAAAACATAAATAAAAGGCATTGTTATTTACAATGCCAATAGCTCAAACTGCGTAAATGCGAGACCTATTGCATTGCAAATGCTTGTTCAAAATGCCAACAGGACACTCCAAGTATTCAGAGTCCTGTATTTGTATTACATACTCAGCAAGGGTGAAAAGTTGAAAGGGCCCTTCCAAACACAGAGGCACCAGAGCAAAAGTGGGCAGGAGCAGCACAAAGCCACAACATGAGAGATTGAAACGATTGCTTCTGAAAGAAGAGGAAGGGAAAAGAGCATGAAGGGAGCAGGAAGTCACAACAAAGCCACACAGATAAACTTTACACTTATCTGCACATCTGTCTGGATAGCGCAGGCTTTAAAGCTAGACCCTAGGGGCAGTTTCCAGACATTAAAGAGAAGGGGGCATCCAAAGCTGAGTAAGAAAAAGAACAAAAGAAAGAAGTGCCCAAGCAGAGGGCGGGAGACAGGGGGGCGGGAGCAAGACGCAGAGGGCGAAGAAGAGGGCCCTGTTTCAAGGACAGCGAATGTCTGCGAGAACAGGAACCAGTCAGAGCCATCGTTTTTTCTTTATTCTGGGAAACTAACCACAGGGAGGAAGCTGTGCGTGTTACCACAAGAATGAGGGAGATAACTGCAGCTTTACAAGAGGGGGGAGCTTTGGAGAAACATAGGGAAAACTACCTGGGATTCCTGCCTCTAATGCGCGCAGGAAGACAATAGTTTGGAACAGGGAAGAACGCACCACTACTTAAACAAGCGGTCTTCAAAAAGGAGAGGGCGGAGCGAGTGGGCGCGCGACGGCAAAAGTGAAAGCAGCTGCAGCGTCCACACGCTTTGTGTGCCCCCGAGCGATGCGCTGAGCGCATGACGAGAGAGGTAAGCCAGATGGCGCCTCTGCTCGTAACTGTGCGCGTAACCGCACGCTTGAGCCACACAGAAAGCGTGTGGTCGGATTTTTGAATGCCCACTCACTAAAAGTCTTGCCAGGGCAGCGCATGCGCTGGCTCAGGCGAGACCTAAAAATCATGTAGGATGGGACGAGGACTCACCTCACCATAAAATACATTTGAAAAATGAACCTACTGCACAGAGGCAGTACCCAATAAAGCAAGAAGCTAAAAACAGGTCAGGAGATCCTAGGTCAACTTGAATACCAAGGGGTGATTGAAACATGCACCTCTTCAATGAACAATCCTTTGTTTCCTGTCTCCAAACCAGACAACACCTATCGTCTAGTTTTGGATTACAGACACTTAAACACTTGTTCAAAAACTTTTGCAGTACAAAATGCACATAGTACAGCATTAATGAATAACATTATGCGTAAAAATATAAAACCACATTGGATATCTCAAATGGTTTCTTTTGTCAAAACATAGCACCTGAAAGCAGGTACTTAACAGCTTTCTCAATAATGGGGACCCAGCGTCAATTTTGTCGACTCCCACAAGGGTTCAAGAACAGCCCGGGGTTATTCTCAGCGAGAGTAACGGAGTTACTACAAATTTATGATAATGAGGCATTGTCATATGTCGATGACATCTATCTGACAGACGATGACCTGGACAAACACTTGAACAGGGTGAGCACCATTATACTGGGCTTCGCCTCTGAGGGCTATAAGTTCAACTTTAAAAAATCGAGAATTGCCCATCTCAATGTCCATTTTCTAGGATATGAGCTTTCAAGTGAAGGCAAGAGCTTGGCAGCCAACTTTTAGAAAGGTGTGCGCTGCTCCAACCTCCTAAAACGCTGAAAAATTTACAATCCATCCTGGGTTTCCTAAATTTTGGAAGAACTTACATTCTAAATTACGCAGAAAGGGTTAAACCTCTCTACGCACTAATCAAACCTGATTTTTCAATCAAAAACTGGACACAGGAACACACAGAAATCTTGCGTTCACTCCAAGCTAACATGTTAGCAACAAATCACTTACAAACACGCGTAAGTCAACGCAATTTAGTGATCCGAATAATTTCGGGTCCATGCGGATTCACCTACTTAACATTTAACGAGGGTGAAAAAGTACCAATTGCATACAAATCACATTTGTATACACAAGCAGAAATGCGCTTCACTTCAACTGAAAAAATACTGACAGCAGTTCAAACCGCTGTAGCAAAAGAAAGAGCTCTAGCCCAAGGGAAACACATTATTGTCGTAACCCCAGTACCGGCTCTAGAGGCGGTCACTAAAGCGAGCATTCCAAATGCTAAAGCATTACATCCAGGATACAATGGGTTAATTCTCTTGCAGCAACAGATGTTGAATATGTTTTTGATCCTGATTTAAAAACACAAGCGTTCCTGCAATATGAAATGAATGTCCTCTGCCCACTGAGATTCTGCCTCTCGATCAGTACGAATTCATAATTTACACTGACGGATCCGCACAACCCGCAGCAGGGAGTAAGCAAGCTTACAGTGCAGCGTGCGCAATCGTTAAAGGTCGCATGCGCGATGGCAACTTCAGACCTATGGTCACAAAAACCCAATCTCTAGGAGATTGAGCTCAGCGAGCTGAACTACAAGCATTCAAACTGGCACTTGAAAGTACAGATCGAGAATTCCCCATACTTAATAGTGTGCGATTCTTTCTACTGTGTGCAGTCGTATAATGACTATATACAAACTTGGCTTGAAAATGGGTTCAAAGATGCAAAAGGTGGCACAATAAAGCATAAAACGCTTTGGGAACAAGTAGTTCAGTTAAAAAGCGAACTACCAAAGGCTCACGTGATACACACACTGAGTCATCAACGTGATGGCGTTCACCTTGCAGTGAATTCATTGGCTGACGAAGCAGCAAGGGGGCTGTTCAGACGGCTTCCGTAGCTGCGATCACTCGTTCAAAAACGAGAATAGACAGTGAGATAATGTTGGCTGTCAATGCTACGAGCAAAGGCAGTGGTGCAGCGTTACCAAAAAAGTTTCCACTCAAGTACTCTTATGTAACTGATGCGAACAACGTTCCTTTTGCTCGAATCCCTGGAGTGGGGGATAGGGTAATTCCAAACAAGGAACGTAGATTAGGACTAATCCTAGCAGCACACGAAGGGATAGCCTCTGCCCATGCAGGCATTTCTGCAACAGTATCTTTACTGAAACAAAGATATTGGTGGCCTGGCATTAGGAAACCGACCAAGAACTATGTTCTGGAATGTGAAATATGCCAACAGATGAAAGTCTCCACAGTGAAACGTCCTGCGCAGACACCCCTGTTAATTTCAGACAAACCATTAGCTTGTGTTTACCGGACCACTGCGGTCCCCTGCAAAGGGACGGTAACTATAAATATATCATGGTCGCAGTGGATTCTTGCTCTAGGTTCCTATGGATATGGCCTCAGCGCTCGGCTGACGCTCGAACTGTTATAAAAGATTTGTGAGTCTTTATCGGCACATATGCAATAGGCACGCTACATTCTGACCAGGGCCCTGCGTTTAGCTCTCGGGCTTACAAAGAAGCCATGGCCAGTCTGGGCGTTGCATTGCGGTACTCCTCTCCGTTTCATCCTGAGGGAAATTCTGTTGTGGAAAGGAAAAACCGGGACATAAAGCAGTCTATAACAGCTAGGGTATTAGGTTCGGGTGATGGGTGGGTCAAACATCTTTATGGGGTCCAACGCTCATTAAACAATTTGCCAAGAAGTTCTCTAGGGGGGGTCACTCCATATGAGGTCCTATTTGGGACTAGAATGTGGGTGCCAGATCTAGAATGTAGAGGCACAGTGGTGGAAAATAAACCCTTTGATATCAAAGATCGTTTGGCTTTTTACAGGACCTAAATGAACTAAGATCGAAACAGAGCAACGTATTCCTGCAGCCAACCACCACTGGGGAAAAACCGGCGGTCCCAGCAAGGCCTGTCTGGATTCCAAAAGTTGGGGATCTAGTCAGAAAAAATTGCGGACAAGAAGGAATTTGGACCTTCTTACAGACAACCAGTACCTGTCCTAGCCATACACTGAACAAGAACAGTACTTCTGCCGCCCCTTGCTGAAAAAAAGGAGAAAAGATTTGTGTCCATCGACCTCATCAAACCACAGTATGTGGCCAATACTAAAGAGTAGGCCTCGTGGACTCCGACCTAGTAGCACACACTCCTCTCGCTACTATCCAAGAGGTTCAGACTGAAAGACTGATAACCATCGAGAATTCAGCAGTAACAGATGAAGGACTGAGCAACAACGCTATTGAACTCATCCCTCTTGAAACTCAAGTAACAGTTCGTCCAAATACACCTGTCTACACCAATGTAACAAGTGATCAACTGGTTCCAGCGATTTCTACAAATCCTGATGCAATTCCAACAATTGACAGAACTGCTTCTGGCTATTTCATTAACTTTGATACGTTTTCTGAGAATCTGAGTGAGCCCGAGACGTCGCCAGCATCAAAAACTTTTAAACAGCAAGTACAAGACTTTTTACATTTTTTGAAAAAGACTTATCTGGTTTCACTATGGATTGAACTTTGGGTTATTTATGGAATATTTTTCTTCCTGCTTTGGCTAGCTTTGGTTATGACTATGAGCGTGCTTATAAATGGCAGATACATCCATTTGGACATTGAAAGTAAAGATGTGAACTTACTTTTGAAACCTCACAAATCATCCCATCGTGAAACAAGAGAATTGTCTGCAGTGAACAACACAGCCGTTCCTATACAGGATGGTATAGTGTGGGACAAAACAGATTTCGATATTTTCGGCCCGACGGAACATTTGAACATTCCACATTTATTTAAGATCTCACTAAGTGATTTTGTTTCATCCAGTACCTATTCTGATGATTGGGACTTTGAAACTGTAAATAACATGATGTTTGACCTAGAAAAGACTGCTGCATTTTCTAATAATGAATATTTAGAGGGTTCATCAGACTATGAACAGCTGTATTGCTATAATCATTATGGTCATCATTTCTTGCATAAATCTGCAACACCTAGAAATGTGTTTATGTTTAACCAATGGGAGCATTGTCCTACACCACTAAAAGGTAGTTCAAAAACATTTGCTAAAAAGTTTCCATATTTTTCAGGATACAATACATCTGATCCAGAAACATTTTACTATAAAAATGTAAACAAAACAGGACTCAAAACTATGTTAACTAATACAAAACAGATTTACTCTGCAGCATTTATTGCCCAACTGTCTAGACAGGGTTTCGACTTATGGAAAGACACAATAGACACAAAATCTGTCTGGGGTACTAAAGATTGGCAAGTGCAGGGAATAGAAGCTTTGTTTAGAGCCTGTATCGTCCCTCAGCAAATAATGTTTTTGAATGACACGGTCCAACAAACGTCTTGCCTTGGGTTAGCCAAGATCAAAGACATGAAAAATCCTTCTGTACCAACACCTGCAAGTGATAACAATACACAGGCAGCGGTTACAGTTAACACCATACTACAACTCAACAGAACAAATCCTGTTTGGAGAAAATGGTTGATCTGGCCCACAGACACAAACAACTGTCAAGCGAGATTCCTGAATAAAACACAGGGGTTTACTATTCATAGGCCAGACCCACGATACGTCCAAAGACAACATCCGGGGGTAGGAACAACATACAGTGTAGGAAAATTATGCCTCCATTGGCTGCAAAAATCTACACTTAAGGATGTGAAACAACACTTATCTTTACTTAAAGAAGACGCAGACCTTAGGGAATTCTTGCTTGGACCAAGAAAACCGCGTCAAAAACGTTTCATATATTTATTTATTTTATTTTATTTGCAGAGTTTTATATAGCGCTAGCTAGACCCGGAGGTATCAGAGCGCTTTACATGAGGATACAAAATGCAATCAGTTACAGGAGCAGTCTAGACATAGGAAAAAACAGTGTTGCACAATAACATGAGAAGCTATAGCATATCAAACAAATATACACATGTCCAATGGGGTATAGAAGGAAAGGGGGAAAAGGAAAAAGGGGGAGGAAAGAAGATCGGGCCAGGTAGAACTGGCAAGGAGGGAAGTAGAAAACAATGAGAAAAGTCAAAGAAACCAGCTGGTGGATCAGTAATCATAACATACGGAGTCCCAGTGACTGAAAAGAAAAGAGGGGAGAGGGAGATATGATATGAATTATACGGACAGTAGATCTATGAACTTGTAAAGTTAGGATTTTTGTACTACCTTAGATCCCTAGATTGAATGGATGTTCTCAAACTATAGGGATAGTAAGGTGGCACCAGTGTTGTTATACTGATGTACTGCTGTATATAATATGTATATTTGCATTGTAATTATGTATAATGGATATGATGTTATGATGATGCAATCTCTATAACTACGTTCATGTTTATAACAATAAGTCGTTGGTACAGTACATGAATGATTTGCTGATGTGATGTATTGGGATCATTTTATGACCAGTATAAGATTGAGCTTAGCATAAATAATTCCTCCTGGATAATATTTTTTTTTTTTAATTACATTACCTAGTTCTTTGGGGGAATATTGGGTTACCCTGTCTTATAAAGCACGCTTTCTAAAAGTGGCATTTCTAAAATAGTAATGTTAAATCCGACTTTACCATTAAAGAGGATTTATGGGGGGTGTGGCCAACATGTGAGACTTGTTTTTCTGTCTCTGCTGCTCCGGTACCCTGGGCCTCCTCGCGAACGCCCACAAAGCAGCCCATAGCCTCCCTGGGGGGCCATCGTTGAGCGGGGCGACCGGGGTGAGTCTTCACGTCGCCTGAAATTGCCAGCGCTGCTCAGTAATCGGCGGCTTTACGCTCCCGAAGTTAGGGGTGTTGGCCTTCTGCACCAGCCTGGCGATCGCTGAGCAAAGCAGCCTACAGAGGAGGAGCTCCGGAGCCGCACTGCTGCAAGAGGCTGAGTAAGGAACTGCCGCTAGGGGGGACGTCTCCCTCTCAGCGCCCTTGGCCATCGGGTGGGCCTTGTCAGATTACTTGGGCCCCCAGGGTCTCACCAGCCCTCGTGGTCCCATCAGCGCCCAGCCCCATCTGCCATCCGGTGAGGCAGCTCCAAGCGGAGGGACGCCCTGGAGCTGCGCGTCTGCGAGGGGCCGAACCCATCATCTAGTGGCGCAGCCCGAAGCAGAGGAAGCCCCGGATCCTCGAAGCCGTGAGTGACTGAGCTGAGCGCCATCCGCAGCGGTGGAGGCAGGGAGGAGCTGTAGGATCAGGAGACGTTTCTCCTGCAAGGGTTGCTGTCGCGGGGCAGGCTCGGTCTGAGCACAGCGACCTTGGAGATTCGCCAGCCCCATTGGTCGGGAGGTGCCCGGCCCCAGAATCTACAAAGCGGGGCTGCTGAAGGTACAGGTAAGCCCCGGAACTTTGCAGCTGTGGAGGCCTGGTCGAGCTTGCATCGGTAGCTGGGAGGGTAAAGGGAAGCTGCCATTTTGGGAGACGTCTCCCCCGAGCTGCAGGATATGATCGGCCTGATTGCCTGGCCCCTAGAGTCTCCCCAGCCCTAATGAAGGCCCGGAGGTGCTCGGGCTAGCAAGGTCTACCGCTGGGCCCGCTATGACCAGGGACTGTGGGCTTGGCGGCTGGAGCATCGCTGGACAAGGTGACATACAGCACCCTAGCCATGAGGCAACTAGCAGTCATATCGGGAGACATCTCTCCTGCATCCCTGGAATTCCCGGGGCCTCGCTGGACTTAGTGGCTGGGCCCCCCCCCCATACAAGCTGCTGTTATCGAGTTAAGGCCCACAGGATAATCGTTGTCCCAGGCTAGTCAAGCTATCTTGTATACCTTGGAAGACTCAGCTGCCAATAGGCTTGCCACTTTTCTCTCAGCTAATGATCTTATCCAACACTGCACGGAACCAACACACTTGAAGGGATCAATTCTTGACCTTGTTATATCCAAAGCAGATATGCTAACTATTGCTGTTCCTATTCCAGTAGACTGGTCTGACCACTTCCTCATCCCCTTCTCTCTTCACCTTTCTCACTCTGTAACTCTTGGCCAACCTAAAAGGACTACTACATGGTTCCGTAAAACACCAAAAATATTGACCTTGACATACTTTGCGATTCTGCCATGCTATCACTTCCAACATTAGACCCTAATTTAGATGTTAACGTTCTTACCTACCAATGCCTCTCCAGCCTCGCAGTCGAAATTAATAATGTTGCTCCACTTTAAAGCAAAAGAAAAAGCCTATTCCTTCTGCTCCATGGTTCAATAAATCTCTTTATGCAGAAAGGAAGAACCTGAGACTCCTGGAGAAACAATGGAGACAATCACCATCCACCACTAATCTCTCTATTCTGCGCTCAGCAAGATCAAAATACCACAAACACATCTTCCAGGAAAAAGCGTCACACTTCAGAAACCCCCGCGACTCAGCCAAAAACAGACCCAAAAAACTATTTGACCTCATCAAAAATTCAAACGTCTCTCCCTCAACCTTCAAGCCGGACAATCCTCAAAAGAAAGCAGCAGAATTTGCTTTATTCTTTGATGAAAAAGTGAAATCACTGGTGGATCAGGTCATTTATCCGACCCCCCCTAGAGGGGCGCAAATCCTTAGTCACTTGGCAGCACTTTGACGTCATCTCTGAAGATGCCATCCTCAAATGCATTCTTGAAGTGAAACCCTCTAATCATTCTTCCGACCCCATCCCGAGTGACATCGCCATTGACTTCTACACCCATACTCTTTCCTATTGGACCAGTCTGATTAACCTCTTCCTCAGCCAAGGCTCCCTTCCTGTTGCCTTTAAAACAGGACAGGTTACCCCACTTAAAAAAAAAAAAAACCTCCGCTGATGCGAACGACCTCAACAACTTCCGTCCCATTACCAACCTCCCTTTTCTTGCGAAAATCACAGAAAGATGTGTAGCGAAACAACTTTCCCTACATATTAAGGACAGCAACCTTCTCGACGAATTCCAATCTGGTTTCATGCAAGACTGCAGCACTGAAACAGCCCTGCTGCAAGTGATCGACGATGCCCTGCGTGTACTGGACTCGGGGGAGTCTTGTCTTCTGATTCTTCTTGACCTTTCTGCAGCCTTTGACACTGTTAACCACAAAACTCTGCTAAACACTTTTAAACAGAGAATGGGCTTGGAAGGCACAGTTCTTAAATGGTTTGCTTCATTCCTCTCGGACAGATCATAAGTGATTAAAATTGCGAACAGCCTTTCGTCTTCAATGGCGGTAGATCAAGGCGTCCCTCAAGGATCTATACTCGTACCCACTCTTTTCAATCTTTACTTGGAACCATTGGGTAATCTCTTAAGGAAATCTGGGATACTTTATCACCTCTATGCTGATGACACCCAAATCTACCTTAAGGTGTCTTCCTCACATGACATCTCAATCTTCAACTCTACTCTCAACTCTATTCAAAACTGGATGTTAGCTCATCAACTCATTCTGAATCCTTCCAAAACTGAATTCCTCCTCCTCTCTACCTCACTCTCCCCTCCTCCTGTTCTATCTTGGATGAATAACCTAAACTTACTGAACAACAAACCTATCGTTTTCGACAGTGCTAAATCCCTTGGTGTCACTCTTGACAAAAAGCTCAATCTACACTCACACATCAATTCCATTGCAAAGAATGCACGTTACCAACTGCGCCTTCTCTGGGGGATTCGACGTTTCCTTCTGGAGCAAGACCTAAAAACCTTGGTCCAGTCTCTGGTTCTCTCTAGATTGGACTATTGCAATTCTCTGCTTGCTGGCCTCCCCAAATTTCACCTTTCCCCTCTCAAATCGGTACTCCATTCAGCGGCTCGTTTTGTCATTGGGGCCAAAAGAAGTGACCACATCACACCCATACTTTTTTCTCTTCGATGGCTTCCCATTGAAGCAAGATCAATGTACAAGCTTGCCCGTATCGCCCACAAAGCCCTGCACACTTCCTCCCCTCGATACCTGGCAAATAAACTTAACATCTCTGGAGGCTCTAGACCTTCACGTAATGCGGAAAAATTACTGCTTGAGCCCCCCACCTTCAAAAGGGAAAGATCGATTGCTCAATCCTTCTCAGGCAATGCGGTCAGAATCTGGAACTCGCTTCCTCCACTACTCCGTATCACCACCTCTACCCGGACTTTCAAAGCTGACCTCAAATCTCTTCTCTTCCAAAGACACTTCCAGAATGAATGCATCCCTTTTCATGCCCCTCAAGGAAGTTCTTACAATGTTGTAAATATGTAATCTATGCCTGTACGATCCGAATCCTATTGTGTTTTTGATTTTTGTGTGACTGCCATCTATTGTTTTATTTTACTTTTTCATCTATCTTGTTTGTATTTGTAACGTGTGAGTATGTAAATTTCCTCATGTAACGGTCTTGGTTCTATTGTGAAGCCTTTGGGTAAAGTCTGCGCTATATAAAATTGCATTAAATAAAAAAATAAAATAAAATAAATACCTACTTCTGCAGGCCGGATCATAGAGTGCATCTTACTGATATCCCCTGGGGCCTGACGCATTGACTAGGACTACCCTCTGCACTGCTGGAAATCCGGCCTGGCCTAGTCCTGTGAGGTATGAGAGGTGGGGGTGTTAACGGGGATCATCGCTACTGGGCTGTCTGGTGAGACTTAGCGTAGCCTATGCCCCCCCATCGCCTTCCTGACGAGTAGAACACGCATCAGCCTCATCGCCTTCCGGCGATAGCAAAAGCGAACAAGACTCCGCAGACCGACGCAGGCCGATACATCTAATGGTACCGGTTGGGGTACCGGAGGTTAGTGCGGCATAGAGGTGTGAGTGACTCAGTGGGCGACACAGCTGTTCCTGAGAGACGTGAACTACAGGCCTTCGCAATCACCTATACCTGAAAGGGAGGCCCTGTACGGGGAGTTACATAGCTCATTAGTGTGTAGGCGAAGTCAACTGGTAGAGTTGCACAGACCCGAGCGAAGCATGCACCCTCCCCACTTCTAACACGCCCGAATGCTAGCACAATGGCATCTAGAAGAACAAAGAGAGGGGGTTCAATTAAGGACATGCTTACCCGCCTCCCTGAAGGGGGATAGTAAAGGGTCCACAAGCCGCGTCACATCACCAACGGAAGAAGATGCCGAGACCCCGGTCACACGCCCTTACCTGGAAGCCCTTTTCTTCACCTTAAGAGATGACCTCATGTCAGTAAAGAAAGACCTCACATCCGAGCTCCAATCAGTCCGTAAGGAAGTAACTGACATTGGGGATAGAGTTGACGAACTGGAACGCAGAGTTCTCAAGAGATGAGAAAATAGAACAGATGCAACAAGCGATTATCCGCCTCTCGGAACAGCACCTGGATCCCCAGGCACACGCAGAAGACCTTGAAAATCGCTCTAGGTGTAACACTTTTAGAATTCGGGGGGGGGCCTCCGGGACTCTGAGGGAGCGGACATTGAGGCGTATGTCCAGGAACTTTTTGCACAACTACTAGGGGACACCCCAGGGGTAAACATTCGCATGCATCGCGCACACAGGGTTGGCAGATGGACCTTGGGAGCTCCCCGCTCAATAGACATTTTGACTTGTCTCCACAGTTTCCCTCTCAAAGGAAAGATTTTAAGGGCGGCTCATTCCTCCGCTTCGGTGGTCTTCCGAGGGCACACACTCCACTTATATCAGGATCTGGCGGTCTCTACCCTACAGAAACGGCAGGAATTCCGCCCAGTCACGAACTGTAGGAAGGTGGAATCTGACTACATGGTTGCCCCCACTTTTTTTCCTGGTGTTTTGTTGGTTTTTGACTTAGTTTGGCTGGGAACATGCTATTCAGGTCCCCAGCCTATCTGCTTTCTCTTTAAATGACTTGGAGTGCACTCTAGGTGCACTAGTGATTGGATACTGTGGTACCTTATGAGTCCCTAGTATATGGTACCTTAGGTACGGAGGCATTGGTACTTCACAGGCCTACCAGGGGCTGAAGCATGTATTATGCCACCCCTGGGAAGCAGACTAAATCTGACACCACAGGCCTGCTACTGCAGCCTGAGTGAGGAAGTGCTAGCACCCCTCACTGAGATATAGGTCCCCTATATCTCTCCTGCACACACATTGAGACTTATCAGTCACCCCTAAGGCAGGCCCTATCAATCCTGAGGGCAGGGTGCTTAGTTTCTATGTGAGGGGGTGCCTCTGCCTGAGCAGGGCCCCTCTGCAGCCCTCAGAGTCCATTCTCTGGGGCTGTTTGTGAATGCAGTCAAACCATATACTCTTAAGTGCATTATATCCTCGCGGTAAATGCTAACTTTGGAATGGCTGCATCAAAACATGTCGTGTTTGGTGTCAAACACTTTGGAATCATACCCCCACACCAGTAACTGGTGTGGGAGTATGATCCCACCCTTCTAGAGGGATAGACATGTACCTACTGTGAAAACGAACGCAGTAGAATCCTAAAGAGCCCTGGCATCACAAAATGGATGCCACCAGTCACAGACACTGGGCTGCCCTCCTGCTGATGACCGACACTCGCAGTGGAGGAAGCCCAACAATAGATATCCTGTCCCAAGGGGTGTGACCACCTCCCAGACAGGGTTTAGTGTATTGGGGCTGGGTGGGTGCACTCCTAGAGTGCTTTGAAATCCTGCACTGGGGGAGCAGAAGGCTCTCTGTGCATATGCCAGTTCAAACCGGCTCAGGGGCTACCTGCCCCTGCTCTGGCGCGAAACTGGACAAAGGGAAGTGGGTGTAGCCACCCACTCCCCTGACCCTCCCATAGGTGGGGTCATAGAGCTAGTCCCTCCCTTCTTTTTAGTATAAGAGGGGGAACCTGTGCATTGCAAACTAGATACCCCTGGACGGCGCTCTACAAGAAGAATCCCGGACCTTCGACGTTACACTACCTTTGGAAGACTGAAGAATCTCCCTTGGAGTCAAGGAGTGACTCCCCTGCTGGGCAGGCACCAAAAACGACAACGACGGTCGCAAACTACGCCGCTCCCGCCGGAGCCCGAAGTCCCTGCAGCCCAGGAAGAGGATTTCCTGACTTCTCCAAGGCCATCGTGAGTCCCCATCGAAGCTGAGGCAAGTGGACCCCACGAGAGACGAGGAACCGCAGACCCTGGGTACCGTGCACTATTGTCGAGAGCAACCCCTTCACGACGTTCTACGAACTTGTGCTTTGGACCACGTGTGGTCCCAGCCTCCAGCAGAGATCCCTCCCAAAATCAGAGGCCTACAGCGTCCCGGGTGACCGTGGGCCCCTGTTGAGTGAATCCTCCTGAGGCGTCTTCGCGATCCCTTGCCAGCCGGCTTGTGGGTCCCCAGAAGACTTTCCAAAGAAACCAAAGGGCTCCCCTGGTTGCTCCAGGCCTGCCCTGACCTACCCTCGCTAGGTAAGTTCCTCAGACCTTGCTGGTCTGCACCATTGACTTTTCCGTTCCACCACGAGACTTGCGGCTACCAAGGCTTGTTGGCTCCAATCGGGTCGCCAACACCGCAGTCAGCTGCAGACTTCGTGGGACACGCTGAATCCAGCTCCTGGCCGTCCTCGACGCCTCCTGGACCTCGTGGTTGAAGAGTCAAGACACCAGTGAACGACCTGAATCTGTCGACGACGGTGGGCATTCATCTTCCTTGCCCCGGGCCACTGCCAAGTGCCCTTGAACACTGTCCCCTCTGCTTTCATGTCTTCCTCCTTCCGAATCCAGGCTTGGATTCCACCGGACACTTCTTCTGTCGCCGCAAGCAGCAAGTCTTCACTGGCTCCCATTGAAAACGACGCTGCGACCCGACACCAAAGGACACCTATGCACCTGGCTCCCCTGGGTGAGGTAACTTTAGCATTACGGTGCTCCCGTGGGTGTGGGCCCTAGAACTACTTACCCTGTAAGTGCCTTGCTTGTGGCTACCCTAGAAGTGCCCTAAAACTCTTATTTTCTAAGTGCGACAATTGCGCTGACTCGTACAGGGTTCGCGTCTGTGTTAGACACATCGCGTCCATCTCCCTTGTAGCTCTATTTGTAACCGTGTCCTTCGACTCGTACTGAGTCCGATCGGTGTTCGCCTCGAACACACAAGGGGCCTGTAACATTGAAATCTCCATTGCGCTGACTCGCACAAGGTTCGCGTCTGTGTTAGACACAGCGCGTCCATCTCCCTTGCAACTCTATCTGTAACCGCGTCCTTCGACTCGTACAAGGACCGATCCGTGTGTTCGCCTCGAACACGCAAGGGACCTTTAACATTGAAATCTCAATCGCGTCTGTTCGCATAGACTCGTACAGGACTCGCACCGGTGCCAGGACACCGCGTCCGTCCCCTGTGAGTCTCCTACAACTACCTGGGGTGGTTCTTGGGGGTCCCTCGATTCTAACTGCTCTAGACCTAGGTCTAGCCAAACCAAGATTGTGATATTTGATTGTGCTAACTTATTTTGATAACATTTGATGTGTACATATGTTCCTGACTTCTAATCTCATAAAGAGATTAGTAGAGAGTTGTTTATTAATAAATACATATATATTTGATATATATACCTGTGTGGTGTCTTTTCATTTGGTGATTCAAGAGATTGTGTGGTAAAACAAGCTGCTTTACATTCCTCCAAGACTTAGCCTGAAGGCTGCTCTCCACAGCTACCACTAGGATAGCTTTCTATAAAGGTTGTCTTAAACCTACCAACCATAAGAGTCGAATTGTTCTGGTGCAAGGTGTCCACTTTAATTAGTGAACAGCAAATACCAGGTCAACTTCTCACACGAACCATCTAAGAGACAAGAAAATTACGTACTCTTCGGGCCACTCCTTCAGACTAATTTTTCATTGGCAAGATCGGCTATATCAAATACGTTCGCTAAAAGAAGCCAGTGGCCTGCTTCAAATAGAGCCCAAGATGAGGACAAATCATTGTCACAATCTCACGCACGCAGGGCGGAGGACCGCCTGCGCTGGCAACAAATACCAATGGGACGCAAATCCACTGGCCCTGAACCAGCCACAATGGCTTCAGAGAGGAAGGCACTCCTGGATAAGCTTGTGGAGGGTACCACATCTAATGAGCCTGCCTGAGAGATAACAGAATTGCTTTGGGTTTGCGGGGGGCATGAGGGGGCCGGGGCAGTGGGGAGATTGATCTTTCGAGGTTGTCCACTACCCTAGTCAAAGACTTCACCACTGGTAAGGAATTAGACTCTTGTCTGTCGCCCACTCCAGGGACTTTTGATGTTATTCATTTACGTTTTGGGGTTTGTTAGGGGGTGCCAGCAATTTCAGAAACATACATGTCTATCCACAAATAGTGTCCAGATGCACAGATATAATGTTCATTACTATGCTTTGGGGGCATGCAGGATGGGGGTCAGCAGGAGGGGTGGAGGTGAGTGGGCCTGGCGACCAGAATGACGCCCCTGAGAGTGATAACCCTTAATGTGAAGGGCTTGAGTAATCCTGTAAAGAGGAAGGCAATCTTGTCATATTTAGAACATTCTCAGGCCGATATATGCTTTTTGCAAGAGACACACTTACTTCCTAAGGACTGGCACAGAATGCACTCACAAGCCTTTCCACAGCAATTCTATTCATCTCTTTCACACAAATCAGGGTGGTGGCGCTCTTATTCTCCCGCACATTTCAAGGGAAAGTAGGGACTAAGGTAGCCGGGAACAAGGGCCGCCTTTTAGGTTACCGTATTCATATAGGTCCCCTCTCTATCATCGTAGGGTCAGTTTACGCACCTAATGATGCCCAGGAACAATTTCTACGGAGAGCCGTGGCGGATGGGTGGTTCTGGGAGGAGATCTCAACCTAGTATTCCACAACGAACTAAATAGGTCGACGCATAGACATGGGACAGCGGGATCACTTGGGCCAGGAGTGATTGGATGGCTACAGGAGCTGGGTTTAAAGGATTTATGGCGCACCTCACATCCCACAGCCAAGGGATATATCTTTTACTCTCATACCCACAAGTCCTAAGCAAGGCTTGACTACTTTTTAGGTTCTCAGGAAGTTGAAGTTGCAACCAAGTCCATAGAGATAGATCCCCGTTCTCTTTCGGATCACTCGGCTGTCCTGTTGGACCTCCACATTCCATCTTGGTCCAAGTCCCCCGCTCGTGGCGGCTGAGAGAGACTTTGCTTCATAGGCCAGCAGTCATCCTGCAGATAGATAAGGCGATTAGAAATTGCCTAGAAGCTAATGATAAGGCCGAGACACCCATTTCTATAATCTGGAATGCCCTGAAGGCAGTGATAAGGGGAGAGTTTCTAGCTTACTCCGCGTCTGATAATAAGGTGAGGAGGGAGAAACGCACTCCACTCCAGCAGCAAGTCCGAGAACTTGAACAAATACATAACCGCACAGGGGCCTCCCAGAGTCTAGCACCAATTGGAAACTGCTAGAAAAGAGTTAGCTGGATTGGATTTGGATAACGCAGAATACTCAATACTCCGACTCGAGCATGCCTTCTATGTCGGTAACGATAAATGCAGGAGAATGCTTGCTAACAAACTCAAAGGCCAGCGCCAAGCTAACACTGTAGAGACTTTTATCTGACGAGGGAGCTTTGATTCAGGGGGACACAGCTATAGCATCTTGATTCGCAGTGTTCTATGGTAAGCTTTACTCTGCACAAGACCTCCCCTCCCAGGGAATTCAGTCGTGTTTGCAAGGGGTGAGGGTCACTCGCCTTACTGATGACCAAGCAACAGCTTTTAAGGTCAGTTGACCGAAATAAAGATATTATCAGTAAGACCAAGCAACGAACTTGGATGCACCCATGTGGATAGATGAGGTCATCTCTGCAATAGCCAGACTGAAACCCTACAAATCTCCGGGCCCCTATGGATTCATGGCATCTTTTTATAAAACTTTCTGCACCGCATTAGCGCCTTCCTTACTCGACTGTTTAATTCAGTCTCTAACCCGTCAACACTTCCCCCTTCAATGACCGAGGCATCTGTCGTGGTTATACCCAAACCAGGAAAAGATACGAGACAGTGTGGGTCTTATCGACCTATATCGCTATTAAACATAGACACTAAGTTTTTTTACTGGAATCCTCGCATCGCGACTAGCCCCCCCCACATGCCTAGCTTAGTGGACCCAGATCAATCTGGCTTTATCCCCAATAGACAGTGTCCAGATAACACCAAAAGGATATTACATCTCGTTGATAAGGCTGCTCGCTCCCCGCGTGAATCCATGCTTTTCTCCATAGACACAGAGAAAGCATTTGACCGTGTCCACTGACACTATTTAGCTGCTGTCCTCAAACATTTCGGCTTAGGAGAGCGGTTCTGTTCCTGGGTTCTAAGTAGCTATGGCAGGCCATGTGCATCGGTTTGTGTCAATGGCAGAACATCTCCCCTTTTTCCCATAAGACGTGGCAATCTGCAGGTATGGCCTTTGTCGCCCCTGTTGTTTGCGCTTTATACGGAGCCATTTGCTCAAAGGATCTGGGATAACCCTGAGGTTACGGGGATTCAATCTGGGGGCGAAGAACACCTAATAACGCTATACGCGGATGATGTTTCTGCTTCTCTTGAGAATCCCAGAGAGACCCTCCCCGGGTTCCTAGCTGAAGTGAGACTATTTGGGACTGTGTCAGGGTTCTAGATTAATCTTTCAAAATCACAGGCACTAAGCCTCACTGTCTCCCAGGACACCCAAGACCATTTAACCCGCCTTCTCTCCATCCAATGGGCGAGAGACACTGTCTCATATCTTAATATTCAATTAGCGCCGACCATAGAAGAGGTGATCTAACTCAATTACCGGAGTTTTGTCACACAAGTGAAATCAGACCTTTCGCGATGGCAACAGTACCCACTCTCACGGATGGGTCGAATAGCTGCTCTTAAGATGACGGTCCTCCCCCGTATATTGTATATCTTCCTGACACTACCCTTGTGGCCCCCAACTGGGACACTGCAGACTCTTCAGAGCTTGTTCCAGAGCTTTGTCTGGGTGGACTAGCACCCTCGGATGAAGAGAGATAAAAGTTGGTGATCGCCAATGGAGGGCGACTTAGGTGTCCCATGCATTCTCCGCTTCTTCCAGGCCGCTCAACTCCGATATATTGTGGAGTGGAGCCGCTCCGAGTCCGAAAAGGGATGGCTGTTCATGGACCAAGGGCCCTTACCAAAATGTCCCTAGGGAAGATTTCCTTCCTGGATAAGCCTCAGCGCTCCGCTAACCTTTACCTATCGGCTGTCACTTCACCCATCCTGAGGGTTTGGGACACAGTGGTGACACGTAAAGGCTTTTCTACATTTCCTTCTCCACTCAACCCAGTGGTAGAGAGTCGTGATTTCACACCGGGTTTGGATATCGCTGCTTATAAAGAGTGACAAAGGGATTGACAAAGATCAATAGGCCATTTCTTTGACGAGGACGGCCTTATTCCATTTGACACTGTACGTGCTGAAAATGGGATCCCAGAGACAGAGCGATTTAGGTATACACAGATACAACTCCGGGTGATGCAATCTACAATGAGGGAGGCGGTGCAGCGACGCCCACCAAGTTCGAGAGATGGCGCCTAGCTAAAGAAACCAACAGGCGCCTTTTCTCAGAATTATACACAATGCTCTCACAAGCCCTGCCTGCCCTAGATAATCCGGCAGCAAAAGAGATGGGAGAGGGAGATAGGTAGGCACTTTACTACAAAGGAGTGGGAAGATATTCACTATCGAGCCAGGCACACAACATCTTACGTGCCCAGTATGGAAAATGCAACAAAAATTGCCACATACTGGTATGGAACACCTGTGCGCCTTCATAGAGAGAACCCTGAGAAAAGAGCTGTTGGAGAGGCTGCAACAACCCTGGGACATTGCTTCATATCCTTTGGGAATGCCCTAAATTAGCACAGTTTTGGGCAGACACCTTGACAGATATAGATATACATTTTGTAACCCAACTACCCAGGTTCCCTGCATATGTGGTGTTGGGCCTTCCTAATCCACAAACGTTCCCACTTAAATCTATAAAAGGGCGACACATCAATCTATATTGGCACACTGGGGTACGGGCAGGGTCCCTACAAGACTGAATTGGCTGCACCGCTTATGGCATCTCTTGGGTATGGAAGGCTAACTCTCACACTCAGACAACAAGGCGACACTTACAGCGAAATCTGGAAGCCATTCATTGCACTATTGTCACAAGAGTTCACAGAATTAACCTGTCCGAAATATCGAAGACTCTTAAGATTAACCACACTGTTGGACTTGGCCCTTTTTGGCCGGTTCACCCCTAAACTTTTTGCCTTGTGTGTCAGTAGTTTTAAGTCTCGGGGCACTTTAGCACTGTGGGCCAGTGTAAAGTGCGTGCGCGCTGAGTGCGTGTGGTGAGATTGTCCTGCCCTCCCATAGGAATGCATGGGGGATATGTGTGTCCATGGTAATTCCTGGTGTGAGAGGAGTGCAGGGGCGAGTTTAGTATGTGCGAACTCGTGAGAATAAATGCTGCGCAATGGTGTGCGCAGATTTATTGTGACTGGTGTAGAAATGCCACTTTTAGAAGTTGGCATTTATGTGTGCTCTGTGTCTGCCTGCCTGATGTGAATTGCATGTCTGGCTTTGTGGGTGACAGGGGCTGGGAGGTGTGTGTGGCTCCTGGAGGGGCAGGGTGAGTCAGCGCAGTGGTGAATAGGGAGATCTGCATCTAGATGGGAGGGAGGAGTTGCACCTGGGACCTGAATAGGGCTGTGCCTTCCCTCCACAATGCTGGCTCCACCCCCTGTGGTGCGTCTGATGTCCTTAGCCTGCCTGTGAAAGGAGAGAGGAGCTGAGCAAAACAAAGTGCTCCAAAGCTCCCCCAAACCAGTTGCATCTGGTTTTCCCCCAGCCCTGTGCTGGGTGACAAAGGAAAATGTCATATAAATATAGGGGCTGTGACCCCATGAAGGTTCAGTTCAGTTCCTGTTCTGGTGTGCTGTTCCTGACGGAGGGGGCTTGCTGCTGCTGGGGCCCAGGGGGGGCTGCCAGGAGGGCTGCCTCCCTGGGCTCTGCATTGCCCCTTGATCCCTAAGGACCTCCAGGACTCTTGTTGCCCCTAGCGCCTGGTGAGCGCTACATTTCCTCAAGAAGAGGAGCACGAGGGCTCCGCAGCGCTGAGCTGCCACATATGCACCGAGGGAATCCCGACGTGGGGATTCCCCTCGCATTGAGGGAAGAGCGGGAGCCCACCCCGCCTTTGTGCGCTCTTACGAGCGGGAGCCTACCCCGCTTTATGGATGTTGTTGGCAGGTGCCCACCCCGCTTTATATTTTAAATTAAGAGGGAGCCTACCCCTCATTTGCCGCCACGAAGAGAAGGAGAAACGAAATCACCGCCGCGGCCCCGATCGCCACACAGGAAGTCAGGCAACCTTGCCTGGGACGTGGGCGGGGCCTCGTGGTAGCAGGAAGGAGCCGGAGATCTGTTCGGAGCCTCGCAGGCTCCAGGGAGAAGTCCCGGGTCCCAGGAGGGGGCCCGGGTGAAGTCCGAGGTGGTGCCAGAGTTCAGGGTCTGAGCGTGGCTCCCGTGAGCGGCTGGGAGCCCCGGCGCCAGAAGCGGAGAAGGAATTCAGGCGGGAGCCCACCCCGCCTACGTGGTAGCGGCAGAAGTGCAGCCGGAGTCCAGGCGAGGCTCTCAAGAGAGGGAGAGCCCCGCGTTTTGCTGCGCCGCCTTCAGCGGTGGAGAGAAGAGCAGAGTGCCGGTCCCAGCCGGGAGCGAAGACCGGAGGAGTCCTGCCCCCAGAGCCGGTGAGTGGGGCTCCGTAGGGGTTCTCTGTGTGTGCCTGTTCGAGGCACAGTGCTATCTCCGCACCCTGAGCGGCCCCGTCTGGCAGTGGGCCGCTCCAACGAGGGGCACATGGTTAGTGAGGGCCCAGAGGGGCCCGTGTCCCCCTACATGTCGAGGCACATTGTCGGTGCCTGAGCGGTCCCGCCGTTGCGGGCCGCTCCATCATGGGGGCAAGTTTATTCAAAAGCCCATGGGGCACCGTGGTGCCGGGCCTCTGCGCAGAGAGGATCACAGTTGCCCCGCTTGGCAGTGGGCAGCTGCAACGTTTGGGCATCTTGGTTTTTAGAGCCCCTGAGGGCCACAGAGGCCCGGGGGCATATCGAGGCACATTGTCGGTGCCTGGGCGTTCCCGCAAGAGAGCGGGCCGCCCCAACGATGGGGGCATGTGATTTAATGCCACTAGGAGGGTCCAGAGGGCACAGAGGTGCCGGGCCCCCCTCCTTTTTGCAAAGTGCCACGAACTGGGCACAATTGAGAGAGAGTCCCTGAGAGGGACCAGAGGCACAGTGAGTGCCAGTGAGTTTCCCAGCTGCCCAGCAATTAGTGGGCAGCTGCCACGTTTAGTTTTGCGCAGTGGCGCACTGTGGATTCAGCTGCTAGGCAGCAGCCCGGACATTCTGGACACAGGGCATTTGAGCCCCTTGGAGAAGGCCAGTTGGCCAGGGGGGTCAGTGAGTTATGAGATATTAGGAAATGTGATGCTCTACTATGATTCATGCCTCTAAATGTGTTTAGGGATGAGATTATGTGCATAATGTGGTTATGCTGGTGAGGTTATTTCCTACTGTGAGTTTTTACCCCTAATGTGAGTTATGCTTAGGAGGTTAGGGTCTAATGCATTTAGACTTCTGAGATGATTGCATAATGTGTTTATGCTGGTGAGGTTGGCGCAGAATGTATTCCGCGCCTAAATGTGATACTGTGCATAATGTGGTTTATGTTACAGGATGATGCTGAGTACAGTGGTTACCAGTGATTACTGGTTGTACGTTTAGGATCTGTTTTACATTTACTAAGTTCGCTTTGTGCTGGTCCTGACAGTGGTCCAGTTGGCCCTGTCAGGTGTAAATAATCCCTTGTAAATATGACCTAGTGCCAGGTGGCACCATGTATATTATGTGAGTACTATTCTAATGTGTTATGAGAATACAAAGGCTATTTTTGATATAACCTTGTGTGGAGTTCCTTTTTTGTGGTGTGCCTAGTATGTTGTTGCTGTGGGTGTGTTGCGCAAACGCTTTACACATTGCCTCCGGGATAAGCCTGACTGCTCGTGCCAAGCTACCAAGCGGGTGAGCAGGGGTTATCTTTGGCGGGTAACTCCCTTGCCCTGACTAGAGTGGTGGTCTCTGCCTGGCTTTGGCGCAAACCTTAGCCAACCAGAGATCCCATTTCTAACACACACCAACTCAGCACAACTCTGCCTCCCAGCACATGTGAGACACAAAAGATTGGACCCTACTGGATGACTCCTTTTTTTTGTTTGCTCTGGCACCCTCGGGAAGGGTTTTCTATCTCTAGTTAACCTTGTTTGTTTTGTTCTCACTCTTTCCTTTTTATTATAAAAAATGATGGGCTGGAAGGGGCCGAATGTTGACGCTCCTACAGCTGCTTTGATGCCTGCCCTTAATCCTGACAACAATAAAATAAATGTAAACATATAAAGAGGATTTATCATTACTATTCCAAAGATATAAAAACGATGCAGCTACTCCTTTCTGATCAGGAATTACAGCTTAAAAGTGTATGAAGGAATTCCCAATGCTAGCCTATGAGAGGAGTAGCCCTCACAGTAGTGAAAAATGAATTTAGCTGGTTGTCACTACCCAGACATGTAAAAAGAAAAGTACATGTCCTACCTTTTATTTACACAGCGCCCTGCCCTTAGGGGCTACCAAGGGCCTACCCTACCGGTGAAGTATGTGTAATAAAATGGGAGTTTAAGGCTTTGCAAGTAGTTTTAAATGCCATTTCACAGTGGCAGTAAACTGCACACCCAGGCCTTGCAATGGCAGGCCTGAGACAGGTTTGAAAGGCTACTTATGGGGGTGGCACCACCAGTGCTGCAGGCCCACTAGTAGCATTTAGATTACAGGCCCTGGGTATATGGTATACCATTTTACAAGGGACTTATAAGTAAACTAAATATGCTGATTGGGTATATTTCAATTTCACCATGTTTAGGGGAGAAGCACGTGTACTTTAGCACTGTTCAGCAGTTGTAAAGTGCTCAGAGCCCTAAGGACAGCAAAAATATAATATAAAAAGAGGAGGTAAGCAGGCAAAACGTTTGGGGAAGACCACCCTAAGAATGACAGGTCTCACAGAAGGCTTCTGTGAGTTGTCATCCATGGACTATCTTGCATGTTATTCCCACGTAAGAGTTCCTGATGATTCTTACAAGGTTATCTGGCACACCATAGTGGCGGAGGACTTTCCAAAGGGTCTCCCCCCCCCCCCCCCACTGTCCGTTTCTCTTCTGTCCCCGTATGTAGTTGGGTGTCTTTCAGATAATTATATAATTATTTTCTTTCTAACTACTCTACTATTGTTTATGGAAAATGGTTGAAAAAACAAATTTCTGATTGCAACGAAGTAGCAATAAATTGTGTCATGCTAACACCATTAAAAACGTAACTAAAATACAAAACCAATGTATGTTTTTGTAGTATTGCAAGTGTTCTATGAAAAGGTCGTTGTTAGACCTGGCACCATTGGTGTGGGTCTCCCCTGCATTTTTGCCTTTGCCTCCTGTGTTTTTGTTGTGTGTTAGACTCCGTTTTGCTGGTCTAGATGCTTTGTGGCACTTTGCCACTGCTGCTCAGTGCCAAAGTGCAAGTGCTCCCTTTGTAAATTGTTGTTATGGATTAGTGATTCCATGATTGGCATATTTGATTTACTTGTCAGACCCTAGTATAGTGCACTGTGTGTGCCCAGGGCCTGTAAATCAAATGCTGCTAGTGGGTTGCAGAACTGATTGTGCCACCCACAGAAGCAGCCTGTAAAATGAAACTCTGGCCTGCCTTTGCAGAGCCTGTGTCCAGTCTGGACTGCCATGTCGACTTAGCAAGTGCACACACTTGCCAGTCCCTAAACCTTCCCTTTTCTACATATTAGTCACCCCTAAGATAGGCCCAATGTACCCCTGTGGGCAGGGTGCATTGTATGTGAAAGGTAGGACATGCTCTGCCTTCATCTCTCGAACTTGGTGGGCGTCGCTGCACCGCCTCCCTCATTGTAGATTGCATCACCCGGAGTTGTATCTGTGTATACCTAAATCGCTCTGTCTCTGGGATCCCATTTTCAGCACGTACAGTGTCAAATGGAATAAGGCCGTCCTCGTCAAAGAAATGGCCTATTGATCTTTGTCAATCCCTTTGTCACTCTTTATAAGCAGCGATATCCAAACCCGGTGTGAAATCACGACTCTCTACCACTGGGTTGAGTGGAGAAGGAAATGTAGAAAAGCCTTTACGTGTCACCACTGTGTCCCAAACCCTCAGGATGGGTGAAGTGACAGCCGATAGGTAAAGGTTAGCGGAGCGCTGAGGCTTATCCAGGAAGGAAATCTTCCCTAGGGACATTTTGGTAAGGGCCCTTGGTCCATGAACAGCCATCCCTTTTCGGACTCGGAGCGGCTCCACTCCACAATATATCGGAGTTGAGCGGCCTGGAAGAAGCGGAGAATGCATGGGACACCTAAGTCGCCCTCCATTGGCGATCACCAACTTTTATCTCTCTTCATCCGAGGGTGCTAGTCCGCCCAGATCGTGAAATACTGCCAATTTCGTTTTTCACTATTGCAAGGGTACCTGTTCGCATAGGACAGAATGGGGAGTTTGTTTATAACATCTTATAAACATAACTGGCCCTGGGAACAAGGTAGAAAAATAAAGTTTAGTATGCCTGAACTCAGAATGCTAAAATGCATTTTTTAGTGAGGGTGATTTTTACATTCTGTGTTTGAAAATACCACTTTTAGAAAGTAGGTATTTTCTTGCCTAACCATCCAGTGTTCCTTTGCTAGGTTTGTGTATTGCATGTCTGGCTTTTGGATGACAGGGGCTGGAGAGGGGCAGCGGCTCCAGAAGTCTGATGAGTCAGGGCTGGGCTGAATAGACCTGGGCTGCATTTAGAGTAGGGGGAGGAGATTTCCTTTCACCTGAATGGGCCTGGTCTGCCTTCAACAATGCTGTCTCCACCTCCTGCCAGGAAACTGCACCAGTGAGGACAGAACTGGTTTTGGCTGGGTACAGACACTCTCTGCCTTCAGAGAACAAAGGATTTTGGTGTATAAAAAGAGGGGCCCAGACTTTTAGATCACTTCTGGGAAATCAAGAGGAACCTTTGCCAAGGAGAAGAGCCGGAGAAGCTGAGGAGGAATACTGCCCCTGTGCTGGTTGCTGTCTGGGGTTGGCCTGCAGTGGCTACTTGCTGCCAAGGAAAGGAGAAAGGACTTTGCTGCTTGCTTTGTCCCCCTGCTTGAAGAGAAGATCTCCAAGGGTTAGAACCGAGCTTGCCCCCTGTTCTAGAGGTCTCAGGAACAGCAAAGACCTCACAGTGTCTGTGGGCACAGTCTCTGATCGTCTCCGCAGAAGAAAAAGGGTAACCGACTCTGTCATCGAGTCCGCCGCAGGATTCCGTGTCCTGAAAGCACCGCC
Organism: Calotriton arnoldi; assembly: GCA_963921515.1. Classification (NCBI taxonomy): domain Eukaryota; kingdom Metazoa; phylum Chordata; class Amphibia; order Caudata; family Salamandridae; genus Calotriton; species Calotriton arnoldi. The sequence goes on from CAWUFW010006230.1 coordinate 849,117, forward strand.
GAGAGCAACTCCTCGCTTCACAACGCATCCCTGGTCTCACCAGCTCCGTCAACGAGCCGCTGCTTGCACTGCGTCCCGTGGGCACCGCACTCCGCACCGCTTCGCTATACGCTGCAAGGATTGACTCCGTCGCTGCTCTACCCGAACATCGACCGGCTCCGTCGCTGCACCGTGACCTGCCAGTACTGCAGCGAGCATCGTCTCACCCTTCAACGCAAGCCCTGGTCTCACCCACTCCGTCAATGAGCCGCTGCCTGCACCGCATCGTGAGGACACCGCCTGAAACAACGCTCCGCTTCACAACGCAACCGCGACGTTTGGCCCGACCAACTTGCACTGACGTGTTGGTCACAACAAGAAAGGTACTGTGTCCGAGACTGTCAACGCTTTAGCTGGCCCATATCGACGCGGTCATCTGGAATTGTTAGACTCTGGTGTATTCAGTATTGCGGTAGCCCCAGGAGGAGCTACCGAGTCGGAAGAACTGTGTTTTATTGACTTTCCTCGAATTTAAAGGTTATTTTGCACAAATACTATTTTTCAAGAGTATTGTATGTTGGATTTCTATTGTATTTGGTCTTGTTGGTTTAGATAAAGATTTGCTATTTTTCTAAACTGGGTGGTGTCCATTTGTAGTGCTTTCACTGTATTACTGTTTGTGTTCACAAATGCTTAACACACTGCCTCTGATATAAGCCTGTCTGCTCGTGCCAAGCTACCAAGGGGGTGAGCAGGGGTTATTTTAGGAGTGTGTCCCCCTTACCCTAACTAGAAGCAAGGGTCCCTATTTGGACAAAGGTACCTACCTCTGCCAGCTAGAGACCCCCATTTCTAACAGTCGTATTATCATTATTAATAACACTCTAACAATTTTACTACTTCAGTGAATTGTGTGAATGTGTTTGGGTGGGGGTAGGGAGCTTAGTTTGCCAGTTTCAAATCCTTTGCCATGTGTTTGTTTTTATAGTGCCAGCGTGAAATTGCGTCCACTTTTGGGAGACCAAGTACCCTTACTGTGCACGGTACTTGAAGCCTGTCACCGCATCTTTTGGTCCCAGTCACTCAGGGCGCAACAAGACCCGTACTTTGGGGTCCGGGGCGAACACTTTTCATAATGAGGACGAAGCCATCATCAGAGGCCAAGTCAAAATTATTTGTGGGTATCCCTTCACTGTTCTCATACTGTACATAACATGAACTGTATTTTTCAATACAATGTAGAGTTTATTTAATTTTTAAGTTCACTAGACCCGGTAAGATTGGTCTCAACATAATAGAAAATAACGTTTAAAATGGGTTTAGGATTCTTGCTCATGAAATTTTCACAGTATGAATCACATCTTACAAATGTTGCTTTCTAAGACACATTGATCCTGTAGACCTGGTTGGAGGTGGACCTTTGGGTTCTTTTTGTGGCAGACAGTGGCAAATGGTGAAATCTAAAATACACTGGGACAAATATGACTCAATAGAAAATATTTTAGAAGATATCTGGGTGCCTTACCCCAATTCAGATGTTGGAAAAAATGCAGATTACCCACAGTTCTTTCGTTATTATTCTATTTACACTATATTTACCAGCATACAACACCTTTATATTATTTGAGGGATAGAATTTTAGTACAGTAGACAACTCTCTTCTGCACAAAGTAAGCATGATGTGTGTTGTTCCCTCACAGCACACACTATATACCCAAGTTAACAGGATATTTACGGAAACCAATAGCAGCAAAATATTAAGTAGCAATACAATTTTTTTTAAATATTCAGCAATAGTCCATGAAATAAAATTAAGCTACATCTTAAGCCTATGGAACTTGTACAAATGTCATAAGAGAATTTCAGTGGAATTTTTCTGTGAGGCGAGTTACCAGCAGAGCGAGGTTCTTGCTTAAAGAATTTTTAAAATTCATTAATCTGACTATTAGTAGGAGTGGTGGAGCTAAATAGAAATTGATTTTAAAAAGGTTTTAGACAAACGTGACTAATCATGGGAGGAAGAGAGATTTTTACATACATTCGTTGGTCTACCATGTTGGAGCAGGCAGGAATGACGGCACAATGTATAGTCTTGGCAATCCTATTCGCGACTTCAATTGATTTTCAGAGGCAGAGTACATGATTTTCTGAACAGGAAATAAATATGAGAGTAAAAACCTGCTCTTGATAGTTTCCATTTCAATCCATGCCCTTCCTGCTAACTGAGCCCTCTGCTTCCCACCTTCTTAAACCATGGTTAAAGGCCTTACATTTCTAAACCTGATGGTCCCTGTTCTCCTATTGGTTCTAAGTCTAACTCTCGCCACGGGTAAATAGCTAAATTGAAATGCTAACAAAAGGCTCATGAAAGGTCAGACTGTAGCCACTGTAGAGGGGGTGGCAGATTGCTGCCTCTGAGGGGTTTTATCTAGCCTTCTCTAGTATGTTTAAATAGGTAGAATATTATTTCTAACTCCCAATCATCCTTTGTTGCTCTCACTGTCTACTGCCACCAACTTCTTATTGCTTCCCTCTGCCGATCACTTCTGCTCTCTTTTACTTCCCATTGTGTCTCATTTTTGCTCTCCTCTCAACACATTTAGTTACATGCTTAGGATGAGCTACCCATATAGTACTGTTGTGCTGCTAGTGAGATAGCAGTCTCTTGTGCAAAACCACACCACTGCAATTGCTCCTTCCTCCTTTCTTCTGTCTTGTCTCCTCATTTAACTTCACTTTGCGCATCTTTTCCATCGCTCCTGCCTCTCCCACCCTCAGTGTTTTGAGGTGACCTTGTGGTGGCTCATAGAGTTATACAAGTTTGCAACAAAACATCTTAGGTCAACATATTTTTACTTTCAAGCATGATTGGGTTTCTTTGTAATGTGACCTCTGTGTCTCTTTCTTGATCTCATAATGTTATTCTGGGTTTAAATCACTCTTTCTGCCTCCGAGTGGCCTGTGCACAGCAGCAGATGGGAAATAAAGTAGTCCCTCATAGGAGACTTTGACCTCTTCTCATCATCATCCTCCACCAAACGTTCCTGGTGTTGCTTGTGATGATGCACTCTGAGATGCAGAATTCCATGATATTGCTACGTAGTTTTTTGGTAAGGTATTTGGTCATGGAGATACAGTTCGGATACTGATATCTTTGTGTCCTATTTGGGGTTGGTTTGTAGGTCCTGTTCAGTTGTTTGAGACCCGTTTTGACATGTTAACTTTTGGATTTCTTTCTGTAGCCTTGGAGTACAACAATTTCTTGTCTTAATCTTGTTTTTAACTTTGTTGAGCCCAGGGATCTTTGCTAGATGATTTGGATGCATGAATACATTAACCTGATTGACGCTGATTCAGAGCCAAATGTGTCAATTATTTCATAGGGCAAGACAACCTTTTCCTCATTTGCGGTACAAGGCAAGAAAATGTGGTATAGACTAGAATAGGAAATAATAAAGGAAAATTATCTGAGCATTTGATATCAAGATGGGTGAGCATGCCACTATTCTCCAGTCTCCAGTGACATCACTGTTGTAATAACCCATAAAAATGTTATTTTGTCCTTACTAGCCTGAGGGATTTGTGATATGATAAGTGAATTGTTATTTGAGCTTTGGTGGGATGTTGATTACATGTAGGTCGACTGTGAAGGATGGTGATAAAGCAGGAGAGCCTTAGAGCTGCTCAAGTGAAAAAGGTTTTTGTAGGTGTGTATTTGCAGTTGAGGGAGTCTTTGTAGATGATAGTGATACAAACATTCTTCTCTTTCAGCTGTCTATCGTCATAAATGATGGCATAACCTTTGGTACTAGGAATTCAGTAATGGATTGGGCATAATAATTACGCCTAGTGTGCTAAATAATTAAGCCCAGATTCCTTAATGTAGGATTTCTGGTTGATTTCCAGACCACTGATAAATATTACATCTGCATAGTTGCTCTAAATGTTGAGATGTTTTACTAAAGTTTACCAGACTTTGAATATGGTCCTGGGATGCACACATGCTTAGGTATGTGAAGTTTATTGAGCACAAGTACTTGCAGTTCTAAAGATACATTTTTTTAAATACAGTGTTTAAGTACTTTTATAACTCCAATTTGTGATTGTTAGTAATGCATGTGGCTCGAGAGAAATGTTTTTCCACAGTGGATGGCCCCTTTAAACCACTCATTTTTAAAATGCAATTTGTCCACATTTAACATGATCATTTGTTAACTTTTCAGTCCGTGTTCAATATAAATGGTGAATACTGCCTTCCCCTTTTAAAAAAACCACTTTAAATATATTCGAGGCATATTGATAGTGTAGGTGTGAATTGAAAGAACAAAATCATGTTCAGTGAGCATACAGAAAAAGTGACGGGCTGTATTTCACAAAGACACCACTAATGCAAGTTTGGTTACCATCCGATAAGCATATCGGCATCCACTTATCTTTCTTGAACATTTGAACTGTGGTTAATCAAATGTACATTTTCGCTAAAGAATGTATATTCAAATAAACTAAATTGGTTTAAATATTTTACTGCACAATATAAAAGCTATCCACAGTTGCATAAACTTAATCTGGCACAATTCAAAAACAATCAGTTCTTCACAGAATAGCTCTGTAATTCTGTACAAAAAATCCCACCAGTCTGTCAGCAGTAACTGGACGTGTAGGAAAAATCAAGAGACGGAATAAAGTTGCAATTAAGTAATCCCTTAAAATGAGTCCGTGAAACCCCCTTTTCTCTCGTTAGTTTATGGGGCAGAAAATCACGTCAGCCTTATTTTCAGAATAAGTGATGTGATCAGGTGATGTCTTCTCCGGTGGGTGTCTTGATCACTACTACCCTCCTCGGCCTCTATGATTGTACACAAGTGCAGTCAACAAAGAACTTCCTAATCACACTCGACCTCCTCAGTACATAGCAGAGCGGAATACCACAAGGAAGCAGAAAGGTTTCAGATGCCTTAGTTCTTTCTTGGCAATCTGCATCTCCTCGTGCCTTCTCTTGGTCATTATACTCAGATCGTGGATGAGCAGACTTCTGTTGTATCAAAACTTGAGTTTACCCCTCCTTTACCACAGCATTGGTCTCCATCCAATTTTGTGAAGCAGAACCCAACTCTACAATGATGGTTCCAGCCCTGTCAACTACTGCTTTAGACCTCTCATAGGAAGTCTGGTAGCTTTATGCACCACTAGCTCAGGACCCCTCTTTTTTGTAGGATCTCTGATGGTATGAAAATCTGCAGAGTGGCTATTATATCTTCACCTTCATTCAAGGGGTACAAAGCTAAACACTCTGCTCCTATTAGCTCTCAGTCTCGGAATCCATGTGTCATAACCACACCATGTTGTCTAGGAGAGTGCCATTTAGTTGAGATTCTTAATGGCACACATGCCCAAAGCACTCTACCGCAGTCACTCTTTTTTTGATTGTTCCAACTCTGGTTTCAGTGCTTGCAAACCTTGAAGCTATGTTCCATTTTCACCATCTCTTGTCTACACTGACACACTCCAGCATTTCAAATTGTTCATAGTGAGTGCCTCACTTTGTGGCAGATGGACAGCCCTTGTGCTGCCCTCATCCTCTGCCATGTCCTATGAGGCCTTTGGAAAGGAGGATTTCTGTTGACAGAAATAATGTTTGTCCCAAATAGTTCTAGATATTTGCTCCTTTGAGTGCATAATGTGTTGTTGCTAGGAATGACAACAGTTTTTCATGCTACCATTTGTTCCTCCACTCATTCTCAACCTCGGCTGGGTAATCTCAGGCCTGCTTCTGCCAGATTTGGTCCCAAAGTAGGAGCATCATGGGAGACTTGAGAACACAGCCATCTGGCCTCACAGCATGCCCCAGCCCCCGACATACTAATTGAGTTTCTGTCTAACCAATCTAACCAATGTACGTTTGTACCAGCAAAGTACATTTAAAGCAGTAAATGTACAACTCCAGCAATGAATGTACTTTTTTACCAATTAATTTACATTTAGAGACCCAAATGTACATTTGTAATGTAAATGCACTACATTACATCTATAGGAGTCAACTAAACGTGTTCAAAGTGACCATATAATAAAAAGCCATATTCATAGAGAAAAAAATGCAATATTGTATGCATCTTCACTCTGCTAAAACCATAGAAAGAACACATCTTTAAACAGGATAACAACTTACAGTATACCACATAACAGAACGCAACTTACCACTGTCACTGATACAATTTGAAGGTTCCAGGGGAATCTAAGATACAAACGGGTACAGAAAGAAACGGTACAAAGATTATCAGTGCACCACTCAAAACATGCATTTTTGATGATGTTTTCTCCATTACTTTACCCCACCCCAAGAACAGGTCCAAACGTGTCACTTCCATGTGCAATATTTTGTGCCCACTGCTGATGATGCAGTAAGGTAGATCTATATCAGTCAAGGTGTGTTTCAATACAATTTATTATGGTTACACAATTAACTAATTCTGAATGATCACAAAAACTCCACAACACACCATATATGCGTTATTTAGAATAAATTAAGACATTTGTTTAACACTATATTTTGCCAAATCCCCCATTGTCATCTCGGTGGTACTCATTTTGTCAGTGGCAGATGGATGAAAGGCTGAGATGCCCCTGCTGCGATTTACGCAGGGGTCTTCAGTTTGAACATAGGTCCCTGCAGAAGATGTGCATGAGTACATATATCAAAACACAAAAGGGGAGAGTAGAGGTAGGCAAAGTAGGGACCTGTCCTCCACGGCACTATATAATCAAGAGAGGTACCCTCTATAGGAAGAAAGGAAAAAAAGGGGGTATTTATATTTCCTTGCAGACACACAAATGGAAAGAGAAAGATTTTTACTCCAGTATTGGAACTTTCATAGATTCCCATGCTTGTATCATTCCCCGTCGTCGGAATGGGAGTCCCCGGTATACATAAAATAGCAATAGAAACCATTACCAAACAGAACCTAGGCCTAGGCCCATTCTTGTTTTGCAACCTATCCACCTCTTTTTGTAAAAGAGACCAAAAAAATGAACAACCAATCAGATTAGCCTCACCCCATAGAACCCTCCTGAGAGAAGCTCAGAACCTCAGATTTTCTACCGCACGTTGTGCCAGGGAGTCTCCACTGAGCTCTGCTCATTTTTTTCCTATTATCCTTAAATCTACAGTTTTTTCTCCAGTTTTTTCTTCAAGACTTGCTTTGACGTCGTGTCAAAATGTCTGACAAAGAAAAGAAAGCCCTCTTTAAAGCCTGTGCAACTTGTGCTAAGAAGAGGTTGTATGTGGAGGACAAGCATAAAGATTGTATTTACTGTTTGTACCCGGACCACAAGGCAGCAGACTGTAGAATATGCCGCACTTTTTCTACAAAAACTCTACGAGACCGTGAAGGCCGTCTTTTGACCTGGCTCCAGAAGCTGAAGTCAAGAAAAGAACCAGTTTCCAGTGATAGTGACGACACAGCCTCTGCAACATCTTCCAGAAGGTCTGCAAAAAGGGGTAGAGTTTCCCCTTCACCTTCTGAGGAACGTCCTGGTAAGGCCTTAAAAAAGACCTCTCATAGGTCTGAAGGGCGTAGTCCTGTCGAATCTCCTCACCGAGGTGTAAAGGAGAGGGAAGGACTTTCTAATGGAGTCATGTCTGAGAGGAAATCCAGCTCTGTTCCTCCACCTTCTCCTCCGGCGACTCCAAAGACTTTCAAAAAGCCCTCCTCACTCTCTTCTGAGGTGAAATCAATGAAAAAAGCTCCCTCGTCGACGACGCTGTCAACGACTCCGTCGACGAAAGCATCAAAGGTACAGTCCCAGTCTTCTCTTTCATCTATGGCTCCGTCGACGGGCTCGTCGACGGTGAGTTCGTCTCCGGGGCTATTGAAGAGTTCCGCGTCGACGACTTCGACGACAGTGGTACCTGTGTCGTCGTCGATGGTGCTGACGACGACGCCGTCAACGAGGAGGTCGATGATGGTGACGACGGCTACCACGTCTACGACGACGGCTGGGGTGTAGACGGTCTCGACGACGGCTGCGTCGACAACGTCCCTTTCATCGTCGACGATTCTCACATTGTTGTCGACTGCCTCGTCGACGGCCTCGTCGACGGTGGAAAAAATTACTATTTCTCTTAAAACGCGCCAAATTACGCCTGACATGACATCCCCCAGGAGGGTGACTCCTCTACCTCCGGCACTCCTTCTGGAAGAAGAGGGATCTGAAGAAGATGATGGTCCTTTCGCCTATGCAAATAGCCCTTCTCAATTACACGTCAAGTGTCAGGACACAGACTCGGAGGGGGATTACGGAGAGGAGCAACAATATGATCCTTCCTCGGATTATCAAGAGGACTACCAGCAGAAGATGGTCTCCATGCCTTCCTCCTTACTAGCGGACTTGCAATCTATGCTTGTGGACTATAGACGGAGATTTGCGACGCAACCTCCAATTCCAGTGGTGGTACCAGGTACGGCTGTTCCTCCTGCTCAGCCTGCTATCCCCCAATTGCCCACACCTCAACCTATACTTATGGCTCAAGGCGCACCACCTGTTGTGTCTCTCGTTCACGATGACACCTCTGATGAGGACCAGGGCACTGGCGCAATACCGGATCCTGACGCAGAGTGGGATGACTGTCATTCCTGATCCGGCTTCTCCTGCACCAGCACCTGTTGATTCCCCCCCTGCAGACATAGGGGGTTTCCATAATTTGATGGAGAGGGCCTCAAAGAGGTTTGAGCTGCCCATGCACGCAGAGCAGTCTGAATGCTTCCTCCATGACTTCAAGGAGCCTTACAGGAAAACGGTTCGCTCGATTCCTATTGTTGGTCACGTCTGGGATGAGGGGCTGAAAGTGATGAAGAATCCTGCTACGGTAATTCCAGTTTTGCCTCGCCTTGAGAAGAAATATAAGGCTCCAGAGGATAGTCCGGCCTGCTTGGTCAGTCAGCCTAAGCCAGACTCTGTCATTTCTCAGGCTGCCCAAAGAAAGTCGAGGAATCCTTCAGCTCCTCTCAACGCCTCCAGATAAAGAGGGCAGACGCCTGGATAATGCGGGCAAGAGGTTTTCTTCCATGTCCAGTCTGTTGGTCAGAGCCGCTAACGTGGCGGGCGCTGCAGTCCTTCTGCGTCAAGGCTGGCTGCGGGCTACATGGTTCTACATGGTTCCGCCCGGAGGTCCAGAACAATATCCTGGATCTTCCCTTGATGGGGAAGCGCTCTTTGGGAAACATATTGATGATGCGCTCCAGGACATCAAAAAAGACACGGAGACCGCAAAATCCTTAGGGACTCTGCAGTACCGCAAGGTCCCCTTCCGTGGAGCCAGAGGGAGAAGTAATGCCACATATAGAGGAGGGTACCAGCAACAACGGTATTCCTCGTATGCATCGAATTCACAATCTTACCGGCCGAGTTTGTCCAAGCACCCACTTCCAAGCCCCCTCGCGCCACTGTATCAAAACATCTCCGTCCTCTACGATTGGAAGTCCATCAAATGCTCCTCAAAGGAGCAATAGAACCGGTCCCTATCTCTCAGCGCGTAGAGGGTTTCTATTCCCGGTTCTTCCTGGTCCGGAAGACTTTAGAAAAGTGGCGCCCTATTCTAGATCTGAGGGAGCTCAACACCTATCTCATCAAACAATCTTTTCGGATGGTTTCTCTGCAGGACATCCTTCGTCTTCTCAACTCAGGGGATTACATGGCCACATTGGATCTAGAGGACGCTTATTTTCACGTACCTATACATCCAGCTCACAGGAGGTTTCTTCGCTTCACAGTAGCCAAGAGCCACTTTCAGTTCAAGGTTCTACCTTTTGGACTCCGATCTGCTCCGCGGATCTTTACAAAGGTGTTGGCTCCGGTAGCAACTTTTCTTCGAAAACAACAGCATCAGGTCTTCCCTTACCTGGACGACTGGTTGCTCAAAGCTCCTACCAAGCACGCAGCAAAAGAATCAGTCATAGCATGCACACGCCTGTTCGACAATCTCGGACTAACTCTCAACAGAGAAAAGTCATCTCTCTGTCCATCCAGAACAGCCAAATTTCTGGGAGCCATTCTGGACACGTCCATCAACAAAGCTTTTCCGACCCTGGAGAGGCAAGAAAAGCTGATGGCCATGGCCTCTCGGCTGTTAAAAAGACATTCACTTTCAGTTCGCCTCTACAAGTCCCTCCTCGGGTCCATTTCCTCCTGCATACCTCTGATCCCTCACTGCAGGTTGCGGATGCGTCCTCTCCAGGAGGAGTTGGACTTGCAGTGGCGCCAAGTCGACGGATCCTTCGACGACAAGGTCTCGGTTACCGTGGCCATGAGGGAGGCCGCATCATGTTGGACGAGCAAGGAAAACATTTCTCAGGGTCTTTCCTTCAGGATCGCCCCTGCTCCTCACATAATACTACATAATAACTACAGACTGCTCCCCAGCTGGAGGGCTGGGGAGCTGTATTGCAAGACCTTCATGTAAGCGGCCGTTGGCTACCCCAGCATCGTCTTCTATATATCAATCTGTTGGAGCTCAGAGCGATTCGCCTGGCCTTGCAGGCTTTTCTTCCACGAATACAGCAGTCTGCAGTTCTAATACGTTCAGACAATACGACGGCCATGCATTATATAAACAAGGAAGGCGGCACCAGATCTCGACTGTTGTCACAAGAAGCCCAGACAATCTGGGAATGGGCAATCCAGCAGAAAGTATCACTCCCGGGCGGAGCACCTTCCAGGTGTTCTCAACAAGGCAGCGGACACGCTGAGCAGACTGAAGTCGGTCAGCCACGAATGGGAACTGGACCACTCCACGCTCCAGAAGGTCTTTCGCAGATGGGGCAGGCCTTCCATAGATCTCTTTGCCACGCCGGAGAACAAGAAATGCCGATTTTACGCAAGCAGGCTTCACCATCCGGGATCGTTGGGGAATGCGCTTTCGATGGCCTAGTCAGGCGCATTTGTTTACGCTTTTCCCCCCATTCCTCTGATCCCCAGACTTCTCAGGAAGCTCAAGGCGGAACCCTGCAAGATGATTCTGATATCTCCTGCGTGGCCCCGACAGTTTTGGCTCACAGAACTGCACCTTCTCTCCCTGGACCTTCCACTTCTGTTGCAGCCGATTCCTTCGCTGCTGACAATGTCCCAGGGCCAAGTCTGGCATCCGGATCCGCAGTCTCTGCAGCTTTCGGCATGGCTCCTGAGCAGCGAGAATTTCTTGGTTTGACCCTTTCAACAGAATGTAGAGAGGTTCTCTCTCAGGCAAGAGCACCAAGTACCAACAAAACGTACAGGTTGAAGTGGAAGCGTTTCTGCAATTGGTGCCAGTAAAAGGGTGTCCATCCTTTTAAGTCGGCACCGCATGAAGTTCTTCCATATATTCTTTCATTGGCAAAATCGGGACTGGCTCACTCTTCCATTAAGGTGCATCTTGCAGCCATCTCTCGCTTCAGACGCACGTCTTCAGGGCCGTCCCTCTGGTCGGCAAGGATAATTAAACAGTTTCTCAAGGGCCTTTTCAGAGTTTTCCCTCCAGTCAAGCCTCCTCCTCCTCTTTGGCATCTTAACTTGGTTCTCGCCCAGCTCATGAAGCCTCCCTTCGAACCTATTCATCAGACGGAGTTGAAATTCCTCTCCTGGAAGGTAGCTCTTCTGCTAGCCTTGACTTCGGCTAGGCGAGTGGGTGAACTGCAGGCTCTCACCATTCAGGAACCTTTTCTCCAGTTCAAAAAACGTACAGTGATATTGCGTACCAACCCAAAGTTCATACCGAAAGTGCCTTCAGACTTTCATTTGAATGAACCGGTTATACTTAAAGTTTTTTTCCCTCAACCAGCTACTCCGGCAGAAAAGGCACTTCACTCTCTTGACATTCAGAGGTGTTTAAAATTCTATCTCCAACGTACTAAGGACTTCAGGAAGTCTTCTCAACTATTTCTGTCCTTTAGTGACCCTCGTAAGGGTTTTCCCCTTTCCAAGCAGGGGATTGCTCGTTGGATTACCAGCGCTATCCAGTATTGTCACAGAGCAGCGGGCAAGCCCCTGGAAGGGCGGGTCCGCGCTCATTCCACGAGGGCGATTTCTTCTTCGACAGCCCTCTTTGCCGGAGTTCCTATCCGGGAGATCTGCAGGGCGGCGACCTGGAGCAGTACCCATACGTTTACAAGGCATTACTGCCTGGATTCTGTGACGCAGAGTGACACAGCAGTCGGCCATGCAGTCCTGAGGAACCTCTTTCAGTAGTGGTGAGCTTTCCCTTTCACCCCTCCTTCCATGTTACTGTTTTTTCAGCTCTTGCACATTTTTTAACCTTATGTGTTTATATTTCCTAAGGTTTTCTAAGTATGTTCTGACCATTGATATGGTAGTTATGGTGCATATGCTATTGCTTTGTTCTTGGTTTTATGATGGTCATGGTACCAAAAATGTGCTGACAACTGCTAGCTACTCTGATACAAGCATGGGAATCTATGAAAGTTCCAATACTGGAGTAAGAAAACAAGTTACTTACCTGTAACTTTGGTTCTCCAGTATTGGGAACTTTCATAGATTCCCATGCGACCCACCCTCCTCCCCTGGGAAAGCTCAGCCTCTTCCATCTCCAGTGGTGTGGTTACAAAACGGCTACGAAAATCTGAGGTTCTGAGCTTCTCTCAGGAGGGTTCTATGGGGTGAGGCTAATCTGATTGGTTGTTCATTTTTTTTGGTCTCTTACAAAAAGAGGTGGATAGGTTGCAAAACAAGAATGGGCCTAGGTTCTGTTTTGGTAATGGTTTCTATTGCTATTTTATGTATACCGGGGACTCCCATTCCGACGACGGGGAATGATACAAGCATGGGAATCTATGAAAGTTTCCAATACTGGAGAACTAAAGTTACAGGTAAGTAACTTGTTTTCTTCCTTTTCATAAAACCCTCACCCACCCGGGTTTCCCCTTGGTGGCATGCTTCATCATTGGGTCCATCCCTGCCCTCTACGGACAGGGGCGTGCTACTACCAACGAATGTTTGGGAGCACTGAATTGTAAAATACAGGGGTGTCCCTATACACCTAACCACTTATGATAAATCAGAAGGGAGTGGGTTTTTTGCAGAAGTAAAGAAATTTAGAAATACCAGATTAGTGGGTCCAAAAACAGTTTTATTTTCTACCCCCAAAATGGTATGCTAAAATCTGGGGACGTGTGGGAAAAACTCTAGGCGTGAATACCTATTGTTTCCCTTTATGGTCATAAAGGGAAACCAGGAAGGGAATATAAATACCCCCCTTTTTTCCTTTCTTCCTATAGAGGGTACCTCTCTTGATCATGAGAACATATACCCACATATAGAGCACATGCCTATCCTGTAAATTATGTACAGTGATTGATAACTGTTCGTAAAATGCTTCGCTGCTGAAACATGATGTGAGGTGTAGGTCACAAGTTTGAATCCGGCAAGGCAACCTTCCATCCTTTGGACTTGGATAAATTGGGAATTATTATACTGTGCAATAGTAACTCATGAAGGCTCCAGCACTTAGTTACGCCATAAGTGGGGTGTGAAGCTCTGAATAGAAAAAAGCCAGCAAGAAACGTTATTTTAATCCAGTGTCAGAATGCAGCATTTTGTTTGTTTATTTTTGTTGCAAGTTCCAGAAGACTGCACAAATATCAACAGTGCTAAGATTCACATTTAAGAATCCCGGCCTTCACGAGCACTCTTTTCTCTTACTAGAGGAGTCAGGTGAGATTGGAGGTGGCCATGTTAAATGATACCATCTGTCATATTGAAGTGATGCTTCATTAAAGAAAGTGAAGTTCCTTGGGTGGTGGTCACTAGAGGGAGCAATGGTAAATGAAACAAGATAACATAATGCTCACCATAATGTGTACGCCTGTCAGCGCAAGTTCAAGGCCTATTTTTTGCTGGTGCAGCCCTAAGGGCGTACCATATGGCACACAATGTGGGGTGATGGAGATTTGCTCTTGTGCCTGGCGGATATTAGTCCAGTGAACAAACAGTTTGGGTGGTATGACTCACAACATGTTTCCTGATACTTTTGAGTGGGTTTGATTTTGATGCCAGCAGCCCAGCCCAGGGAACTTTTGAAATGAAAAGTTAAGAATCAGTAGGCTATATTTAATGATGTAAATCATGTATATGCAATTGAGGTAATCCAAATACTGCTTTCATTCCTTATATCCTACTGTATTGCCTACATTTGTCTTGGAAAGTAAAGTCCTTGCCAAATAGTTTCTTCTGTATCACTGTCTGGGTTTTTTGCTTACATAATGTGAGGTGAGCATTCAGTTTTTTTTGTTGGTGGTGTCTGTAATTCTCCTGCAGTTTTTTTGGTGTGCGTGTGACTGGGGTGGGCTGTGAAAACATCAGCTTTCACACCTGACCCCAGACACTCAGTTTTGACAATGAGGGAATGATTACATAGTAAACAAAGCTGCTGTAATTAAAATAAAAGTGAATAGTGCATGCTCTCTGTGAACAAGGGCACGTATGACTATCTACGGCTTCATTCAAGATCAAGATGCTTTATTCAGCAATCTGGCCTGCAGCATCATCCCAGCATGCAGCACGACGAGGGGGCTAAAGCCCTTTCAGTCCAATGGGTGTTCTGCACCTGCAGTCGCTTGCCCCTCCCTTTAATGTCTACTTGCTATACCCTGTTCTGCATCATTCTGCATCTTTTTAAACTGCACCCTACAGACTGTGCCACGCCGCCTTTTTAATTTCTTCCTAGGTGTACCAGGCTACCTGCATTATGACGATAAAAGTGATTCTCAGCACATTTCGGTTCTTGACAGAAAATACCTTTCTTTTAGCTGTGCCCTTTTTCACGTCACTTACCACTTAAAGCAACATTGGTAAATGTGCTTTAAGTTTTCATCGCCCTTCCTTTGGAAAGCGGACCCAGGAGGTGTCTCCAGAAAAGAGTTGAAAGATGCTTAATGGTTACAAATGTATGACCGAAGTGTCGGGATCTGCCTCCAGGTCATGACTTCCGGTCAGTGCTGCTTTGTGCATCCTGTGCACAGTGAGCTGCCAGGGGCCAGATGTAAACTTGCTGGGCACACTGAAGGCTTTAGGGCCTACCTCACTGCCGGTTTAGGGTTCGTTTTTAGGTCTCGCCTAGGCAGCGCTTGTGCTGTCACTTTGAGACTGTATTCAAGATATGTGCATAAAGCTCTGCCCACTTTCCGCCCATCTTTTTAATTGGCTCCTGTCCCAGTCCTTTGTAAATGGTGGCTTTTCATTGGTCAAAAGGCCTAGTAGTCCCTCCTTAGTACCGCCTAGTCTCAATAACCTCCGATGAGGACACCCCCTATTACATGTGTTGTTACTCCCCAGGTTTTAATTACAGCCTCAAGGCACTATTTTTTAAAAAGGCTTCAGGCAAGACACACTCTTGGTCCTAAGCTAGGACAGCAGTGGTTACTTCGCTCACTAAAACATCTCACATTTATATGAGACCGTCTATAAATTTCCCTTCATCAACTCCACATAGAGTACAAGCTAATCCGAAATTAATGTAATAATTCTTTTGTCACATTTCAAAGCTACTAATTGTTTATATGAACATAGCTATTTGAATGTACTCGTAGTATTGTCTTGCATGCAATGCATTATGAGTAGGGTGGATTTACCATATCTTTTGCATGGTGCAGTACCATATGTGACCAAAAGAGGTCTGCAGTGCTGGTGCCTTGCTCACTAGGGACCTCTAGGAGCAGCTTGCGATACTGCACCAAGACATGCAGTGCTGGTGCCTTTCTCACTAGGGACCTCTAGGAGCAGCTTGCGGTACTGCACCAAGACATACAAAGCTGGTGCCTTGCTCACTAGGGACCTCTAGGAGCAGCTTGCGGTACTGCACTGAGACATACAATGCTGGTTCCTGGCTCACTACACAAGCATTTGCAATGCACTAGGTCTCGCATTACTGAAAGTATGAGCTATTGTTTTTCATTATAATTTGCAATGCCAATACCTCAAACTATCAGTAATGCGAGACCTATTGCATTGCAAATGCTTGTTTAGGTCGAGCCTGGGCAGCGCATGTGCTGCTCTGAGGCATGCTGTATTCAGGTAGGGACTTGAACCCCCACCCACTCTCCGCCCATATTTGTCATTGGCTTGTGTCATTGTCCACTGTAAACTGTGACTGTTCATTGGTCAATAGGCTTGTAGTTCCTCCTTAGTACCGCCTTGTCTCATTTTGTAACCTTCCATGGTGACACCCCGTTACGTGTTTTGTTTCTCTGTAGGCTTTATTTACAGCCTCCGAACACTATTTTCTCTAATAGCTTTGTCCTGCCTGCTGTTGCAGGCAGGACAAGCTCTCTCCTAACGCTTTTTTAACATTTTTATAGCACAAATGCATTTGCACAGCAATAATTCTCGCATTGGCAGATTATAAGCTATTGGCATTGTAAATGACAATGCCTTTTATTTATCTGTTTTAAAAACAACACATAAATAAAAGGCATTGTCATTTACAATGCCAATTGCTTAAACTCTCGTAAATGCGAGACCTATTGCATTGCAAATGCTTGTCTCTCTTTATAATGACTCCCTCTCCTTTATCACTGCTTTACTGCATGTGGAATATGCCCACCTTCCTCACCGGAGGATTACTCACTGAGCTGAATGATCACCAAGAACACTGAGAACATAGCAGAACTAATAGCAAAATATTGTTCTTGGTGATCGTTCAAATCAGTGAGTAATCCTCCGGTGTGGTAGGTGGACCTATTCCTCCACAGTTCTTTCGGTGATGAACTTGTTCATGGTGTGCAGGGAGCTAAAGGAACATCCCATTAACCTCAAAGCATCCAGTCCAGGCTGCTTAAGGCATGTGTGCCGGTACGGCAAGAAGCTTGGGTAGAGATGTGGCGCAGCGGCCAGAACGGCTGACTCAGAGAGCGCAGGGGTCATGATTCGATTCCCAGCGCTGGCGGCAGCTCAGCTCAGCATCATGTAACTCTGGGCAATAGCTCACTTAATCTCCCGGATGGCCCTCAGTGCCTTGAAACCTTCAGGGGTTTATGTTCGCGCTTTACAAGTATAGATTTAACTTGTCAAATCCTTGGTGGTCACTTGAATTCTCTGTACACACTTGACGCTAGGAGAGGTACGCGCACTGTGCGCAGGGTGATCGAGAACCAAGAAACAGTGAGTGTCCTGAAAGGAGTCTTGGAAGGGGCTGTCACTCAGGCTGGTGAAGCAGTGACTTGTCAGCTCGTTGGTGGTCACAATGTACTTGCTGTACTCGTGTCTCTCTCACACTCACTCTATGCATTGCACACACGCTATGCAATGTCGAAGAAGCAGGAAATAGTGTGTGTCCAGAATGGAGCGTGAGGGCTAGAAAGGGGCCTTCACCGAGGCTAATGAAGACACCTCTTGAGAGACTTGTCAGCTAGTTAGTGGTCACTTGCACTTTGTCCACATCCCACGCTAGGAGATGCATACGCAAAGAGAGTGTATTGGTGAAGAAACAAGAAATAGTGTGTACCCAGAATGGAGCATGAGGAATAGGAAGCAGCTGTCACTGAGGCTGGTCAGTTGTCTGTATATATGCTTTGTACTAGGCATCACACACACACTGCATTGATGAAAGAGTATATTGTGTGTGTTTGGAATGGGAGATTAGGAAAGGGCTGCCACCATGGCTGGTGAGGACCCTCTTGAGTGACTAGTTAGATCGCTAGTGGCAACTTGTGCTCTCTGTACGCAAACTTTTCACTAGGCATGGTACTCCACCCTTCCACCCTTGTGGATGTCTTTTCCTAGAGGTTGCTTTTTAAGTTTCGCCTACAGCGTGCAGGCGCTTTCAGTGACAGCTGTAGGTTTCACCTACAGCACTCATGCTGCAACACCCCGCCCCCTCATACTGTCCGTTTCCCCGTGCTCCTCCTCCTGCTGCCCCTTGTTTGTTTCCTCAACCCCTCACCCTCCTGCCTGTGTTGCTTGCAATCCACCTCCCCCATTGGCTGTTTATACGCATATTGCACAGCAACGCGGGCTGCTGTGCAACATGGCTTAAATGGGAAAAAATGCACTATGAGGTGGTCAATGCTGGCTGTGCAACATGTCTAAAAAAACATTGTCAAAACCAATAGATTTTGCATAGGCGAAACCTTTTGGCTTTGCCAATGCTTATTTTGTGTTTCTTTTGTTTCTCTCCCAATTGTTCACCTTCTAAACATTTTTTCTTTGGTTGTATGACAATAAATCCCATACAGAGCCTTGAAGAAGCACCAGGCCTGCTCGACGAAGGAGGCGAAACGTGTTGGCTGGCCCTTTCGTTCTTTTTCCTTTTTCTGTACACTGCCTTTACAGAATTGACCAAACTAATTACAATAATAAAGAAAAAATCAAGATAATATTGGATATGAAAGAACCTCTTCAGTCCCAATCTTGCACATCGACCATCTTGATTAGTTAATTAGAGCATCAAGAAGTTTATCTCTTCTGGTGTCTTAAATCTGGGTTTCCTACCCTAATGCCCCCTCCTGACGGTACAAGGATGTAACCAAATTATGGCTATTCACCGCTTGGCAAAGAGAGTAGCTAACTCTACAAATTTAAATTTAATTTTACTACCGTATAGGGTGTGAACAATTAATAGTAAATATTGCTTAATTGATAACTTAAGAGTGGCATCTTTGATATGGTGCAACTTGGTAAGTAGCTGTGACCAGTATTCAACTATGACCCTGCAGAACCACATAATTTATATGAAATCCGTATTTGCCTCTTAAAATGTTCTATCGTGAAAACTTTTGCTCAGTTTCAGGGAAGTCAGGTACGTTTATTGTAGTATATTAAACTTTACCAATTTGAACCTGTTTTTATTTCGATTTTTGTTTTTACATGTAGGCAGGCTTGTTTCCATTCCATGTCTGTCAGGGGCTATTTAGTGTTGAGTTCCTTTGGTGTCTAATTTTAAGTTCTCCTTGTGTTAGTTCACATCGTTTCATAAACGTTAGACAGTAATTTTTCTCTTCGACACAGTTCTAGTAGTCCTGGGAAAATGATCCAAACTTGTCTCGCTAATTTAGCATATTGCAGTAATTGACCTACACCCACCCACCCCAAAAATACACCCACAAACACATCCCTAGCTCCACTCCCCTATTTTCTGGCATTAGGACTCAGCACACTTTACCACAGTTGACCAGTGCTAAAGTGCATGTACACATTCCTCAAAACATGGTAACATAGGCTTATCCCCAATTGGCCTTTTTAATTTACTTACAAGTCCCTAGTAAAGTGGTACTACATGTACAAAGGGCCTGTAAATTTAACGCTACCAGTGGACCTGTAGCACATATTGTATCACTCACTTAAGTAGCCCTCTAAACATGCCTCAGGCATGCCAATGTAGCCTGTGGGTGCAGTTTTTAAACTGCCATTTCAACCTGTAAAAAGAAGCCTTTTGCCATGCCCGATCCTTCCTTTTTAATACATATAAGCCACCCCTAGGGTAGGCCCTGAACAGCCCTAAGGTCAGGGTGCAATGTATTTAAAAAGTAGCACATGTACTTTTAAGTTTTACATGCCCTGGTAGTGAACAATTCTTAAATGTGTTTTTCTCTACTGCAAGGCCTATCCCTCCCATAGGATAACATTAGAGTTACCTTATTGTATTTGATAAACTGTAATTTCCAAATGGGAGCAGACAACCAGTTCATTGTTGATGTCTTTGGGATTGTAAAGAAAAATCGTCTCTCATGGTAAAGTCAGATTTTAAGTTACAATTTTGAAAATTCTACTTTTAGAAATTTGGCATTTTCTTGCCATTACTATTTAGGGTCTGTAGCCTGCCCCTGGGTCACATGATGGGGTGTAGCTGACAGGCGGGCTCCTCCTAGACAGCCACAAACAATAGGGGAGCTTAGGTGTGCCTGGATGGGCTGTCACTGGCAGGATGAGAGGACGGAGCTGGGCCCAGCCCTCCATACACTTGACTAGGCTGTGTCCTGCCTCCACATAAAGGGCTGCATACCCCCTGTAGTTAGTCTGGAGCCAGGACAGGGAAGGCAGAAGGCCTGGGGACTTCAAAGGGAATTTCTAGAAGCTTCTCCCACCTTCCAGAAGAAGGGGCATCAGGTATAAATATTGGACCTCAGACACCACTTCTTCAGTACACTCCTGCACCTGTGGAGACTCTGCCAGTAGGAAGGACTGTTGTGCTGCTGAAAGGACTGCCACTCAGCTGGAAGAACTGCTGCCCTGCTGTGCTGGCCTGCTGCTCTCTCACCTTGGTGAGAAGGACTGGACCTGCATCTGTTTAACCCAGGACCCCAAAGTGACTCCAAGGGCTAGTTGGCTGGCCTCCTGATTAGAGCCTCAGGGACATAACCTGTTTCCAACAACCTTGCATCTGCACCTGGACTCTGCCATCTGTGAGTCTACCCTGCCAAGTGATGCCAGCCCAGTCCTGGACCCTTGGAAGTGGGCCTAAGGTGCTCTGCTAGCCTCTGTGGATGCAGCAGAACCTACGCATCTCCTCTACTGTGTGGTGCAACGCCCAGCAGAACCGATGCATCGCTGCTGCATGGATCAGAACTGTCGCAAAGACCTGCATTGCATCTCAGCCCGTCACCTCATCGGAACCGCAGCTGCGCGACACATCCTCAGCGCAGGCCGTCATATCTCTCATCGACGGCAGCCGCGACAACAGGCTCCACATTGCAGCTCCTCTGAACCTATGCATTGCCCAGGCTGCTCCACACATCTTCGACACTGGACTTCGCATTGCAAGCCCTCATTGATGGGATCCTCCACAATGATGATGCAAGACCTTGCACCACAGCCTCGCCGCATCTCGGAACCGGGGCATTGCTTCGGCTGTGTGACGCATCTTCAATGCGGATCCTTGCAACGCTCTGCAAACCAGAATTTGAGGTACTTTGTTAAGCTGGCCCAACTGTGTACCTGTAGCTATCCCATGCTCCATCGTGGTCGGCCTGAAGTTGTGACTTTGTCCCGGTCTGGCACAACCAGATATCCACAGTTGGCGCTTTATGGTGCTATTTCTACTAAAAACTTTAAACCTGCATATCTCCGGTTTTAATGATTGGATTTTAGTTGTTTTGGTCTTTTTATTTACTGAAAATTACTAAGCTGGTGTGGGATTCTTTTGTGGTGTTTTTTTTACTGTTACTGTTGGAAGTGTTGCACAGATACTTTAAATATTGCCTTTGAGGTAAGCCTGACTGCTCTGTGCCAAACAACCCGAGGGTTGACCACAGGTTAATTTAGGGTTTGCTTGTGACTTCACCCTGAGAAGACTTATGGTTGCTTCTTGAGGTGTTTCACCCCCCTCAACCAGTAACACAATGCCTTACAAGGGGTAATCAACATCTAAGAGAAAGGTCATTATATGTAGGTGGCATCTAAGGATGATGCCCATGGAATAGCCCGAGTGGGCCATAATAGGCCTTTAACAAAGGCTTTACGAAAAGGTCATTAAATTAGATAAAATACTTGCCTCGAGGAGAAGTGCCTTAACAACAAGAGCATGCTTGCAGAACAGCAACTTTTCTAAAATTGAAATAGCAAACAAATCTGGAAAGAGGAAGGAACGAGGTCAGAATTCAGCAAATATTTTTTTTTTTAAACTGCACTGAAAGGGGGAGGATTCAAGAGTATCACCCTTACTTATACAATTTATATATCAGACAGAGCGTAACTGAATTGTTACTTTGCATTTGTGAGAACAGATTTTGTTGGCGAAAACTAGAGAGGAGTTTAAGATTTATAACAGGGCAGATTTCAGTTTCTATTTGAATGCAAGAAGATTACTGGATTTGCATATAAGCAGAGGCAGGCCGTTTCAAGAACATCAAATATCCACAGAGAAATTCATGGTTCCTCAGGTCTTGCAGTTTGTTTAGAGACTATTAGCAGGTTATGTTTGTTTGAGATTTACCAGACTATCCTAGGTTTCTGTACTGCATGTAACCACACTAACGTGCTTTACAACATGCTCTGGACGTGCCCATGTCTCCATAGGTTTTAGAAAGATGTCACAGACTCTATAACATCCTTGGACGCCAAGAACAACTTGACACCCCCGAGACATGCCTATCTGGCCTAATGACCTTGTGAAAAAATAAGCAGGCCCTCGAGAGGAAAAAAATTGAAAATAAATGAAAATTGGCCAATATAGCTAAAAATCGAAAACGTATGAATTATGTGTTTTAAAAAATTGCTCCAGGATTCCCTATGTGTTTGGGGCAATCATTGCTTACTATTATAGTGACGCTTACTCAGGATGAGATCTAGGATTACGGGTAAGTAACTAATCTGTCCCCGCCCTCCCCACCACCCCCAGCCCTCCCCACCACCCCCAGCCAACCCCACCCTGCTGGAGTAGCCACCTGTGTAAGGCCAGTGAGCAGGAGCTCCTCCTTACTTATTTGCCTCCAGCATTCCAAACACTGCATATATAGGTTTGTAGTCTATTTGTATTTCTATTTTAATATCTTAATGTTTGAAAAGACACTTTCTCATGTATTATAGGTAAAGAAAGTCCACTTCATTTGAGAAATGGGACATTTACTCTACTTTACACCATGTAGTAGGCCAGGACTAAGAAAGTGATTGTTTGCAGTTAGGATCTTAGTCTGTTAACTGGTTCGATATGCGTTGCTATATGGACGTCAAGCAACAAGTATTTGTAACTGTAATGTTTTGTCGGAAAATACCATTAGTTATAGCGACAGCACACCACCGTTTTAACCTAATGTTTCTTTTCTTCACAGAAGCCATCATCATCCAACTTAGGAGGGTCAGAGTTGGATGTTCTTCTTTTAGTTGGGACTGTCGGACATGTTATCAGTTTGGCTTCAAGTAGTTTCATAGAAGAGGAGCACCAAACCTGGTATTTCCTCATCAACACACTTTGCTTGGCATTGTGTCAGGACATGTGTAGAAATTATTTTCTCATAAAAGAAAGCGATCGGCATTCGCAGACGAAATTTGACGAGGTTGGTGAAGATAGCGATTCCAAATTAGGCAAAATGCTCTTTCCTTATGGATTTATAAAAGACAATGAAAAATGCCTTGCACTAGCAAGTCCCTGGGCCATTCTTGTCGGTTGTCGATTGCTGCGTTCGTTGAATCAAACAGGCGTACAGTGGGCTCATCGACCAGACTTTAGCCATTGGTTAACAAGGTAGGTGTTCGAATTTATTTTTTTATTAACATTGATTTTGTAGTGTGATCGATTTAATGACCATGCCTTGGGCTGATTTAATCATTAAAAAGATTTAGCCAAGTAGTTGTAAATCAATACTGTGACAGTAGGAGGACATAAAATGTAGTTGTTCTGTTGGTTCGTCAGGAATACATCCCTTACTAAGTTGCGTGGGAAGAGTTCTTTACAAGCAGGGAAAATGCCCCATAGTTGTCTCTGAAGCAGCTAAAGCATCAGTAGTTAGTGTTCAGAGGTCCTCTCACAGGCCACGGGCCCCAGTGACTGGGCGTGGTGCACCATTGACAAGTCAGCCCGTGCACTGTCTTTAACATAGTTTTAGATCAAGAATGCAAAGCATCGAGAGTACTAAGCAGAGGTTTTTTTAACTGCGCTTCTTAACTTCAGCTGAAGTTGTCACAACTATCGGTATCCTCGAGTTTCGATGGAGGTTGCAAAAAGAATGTTATTGTTACAGGCGAAGCATGTTTTCTCTCGTGAGGATGGTATGTTGAGGTTTGTGTTACCATTGATTTTATTTGCTTGATTCTGAAACCTAATCTAACTGCTATAAAATCATTACTCTTCATTTATTTGGATTTTTTTTTTTTACAATCTGACATTTTGAAGTATTTCTTGAATGAGTAAGGGACATAACATCTTACTGACTTCTTGTTGAGCACCAACGTGCTGGTTTATGGCACCTTGGCAGTGCTTGAGTTCTCAAGCTGTGGCACCCAAACCTGTCCCACGAGTTCTCGTTCATCCACAAAGGCTAGTGCCCATTTGGTTAGTAGTTTTGTAATGACCTGACGGGGGCAAATGATAATGTTTATTTATTTTATTGTACTGTTAAGTTAAATAAAACCATTATAAAATGTGCTTAACCAAATAAAAAATGCATTGCTTGGTCGGCCGACCCTGGGTATACAGAAGCTAAAAAGTGCTAAGTCAAGTCCACAAATATCGTTCTTTGAAAATCATTTGCAGCCAAGAAATTAACTGTTTAAACAGTATTATTACACAACTATATAACTACTTAAGCTAGACAAATTTCTAGAAAACACAGTAATTTCCGTTCAATTGATGTATTTCAGATAAAAGTTTGTCAATCTTCGCAATCAGTTGGAACATAAAATAAATCCACTGTTGAGACACCCTTCTCCCTTCTTTCTATTTCTTTGAAATATGGAGAATGCTTATGCACAGGTTCACCTTCCATAGAGTGATAGAACTCTAGCTTCTAATCGCATACACTTCACTCTTGCCCTGTATTGTTATGTTTCATATAGGTACCCTAACATGGCGCCCAACGTTGGTTGGGTACTTATTTAACAGTAGAATCTGAGTAGTTCAGTCGTGCTATTCTCAGAGACCCCTACTCACAAAACACCAGAGATGTCTGGAGTGGGTGGGCACAAACTCCGCCACAGCTGAGTAGGCTAAAAAATCCTATTTATTAGCTGTTGGTTAATCAAGCTTGAAGGACACAGTGTTCCTAAAAATTGTGCAATAAAACCTTATCTTAGTTCCCTTGAACAAACTTCTTTGTTACAAAAATGACTGAGGACAGAGATAATCCAGTAGTGGATCTGCACCTCTCAACAGGAGAAGAAGATACAGACGCAATACAAATTGCACCAAAATTCAGGCATACAATCACCCGGAAACTGTTAGAAAATGGTTTATCAGCTAGGGGTGGCTTAGTAACTTTCGTGATTGAGGCACACGAATCAAACAAAACAGAGGTATTTTATTTGTGGGTTACATTCCCAGCAGCAGATGCGAGAACACAGACATTTCACTCTTACACAGAGCGAGATGCACCATTGGAATATGGCCCGTTCGAGGACATAGAGATTCCACTCACATACCAGGAACATTTATACTGATTTAAAGGCGCCCTACCCCACATAAGAAGAAGAGTAAGAATAGGCCCGCTCGGAGGAGAAGGGGCAACATGGCCGATATTAGCGGCCTACATACCACATCCTGACATTGACACAATGCCACAGGCAGGCTTACTCATACAACACAAAGATTTAATTAAAATCTATAGAAACTTGATGCAATTCGTCATGAGGACTTTCACAGTCCAACCAGCAACAGTTGCAACAAATGGAACTCAATCTCAGGGTACAGCAAATAAAATCACACCACAAACGTTACACGCGGTAATGCGCAAAATGCCCACGAAACGTGAACAAATGCCATTCTGGGTAGCTCGGAAAATAACTCAGCTCGAGGCAGTATTCCCGAATACTACCCCGTATGAAAAACACAGAATGCTAACAATCTGCTTGCCCATGGGGATAACACCATAAGTAGAAGATTGTACCACTTAGGGTACGGTCTTTGCTGCAATTTATACCAGAACTCATGGTATTCCTTCTTTAGCGGTGGTACCAGATGTATTAAGACAAATACAAAATGAGTACGGAGAAGAACCTGCTCTGAACTTAGGGATGAAGTTACTAGGTAACTATGACCAGGTATCAGCCATAATACTAGCTAACATTAAGGGGGAAGCAGCTTCAGTGGCAATCCGCCAACGCCCAAGGGAGTTCAGTCCCATAGATCAACAACACAAACTACCCAAAATAATTGAAACTGCGTATGCAGAATTAGGCAGGGACAGTTTAGGTGGGAAAGCTTTAAAACGACAACTGATGGGCAGTCCTGAAAATGACACTTCCAAGCAGACACCTGCTTCTTCTAAAAAGAAGTGGGATAATAAAAAACAACAAAACTTTAAAGGAAACAGATCTCAATCCCGAGGCAGATCTCCTCCACAGGAGCCCTCTGAAAAGAGGTATAATCTCAGGAATAGGGATAATATTTGGAAACCTGACAGGTATCAGGATACTGATACACGTTCCTCTCGTTCCTTTCAGGGTTCATCGAAAAACTCAGAGAGGGAAGGACGGTCAGAAAGACAAGAGCGTACAAAGTCCAGAGACAAACAGCATGCTCAAGACTATACTTCCAAAAAAGAAGAAAAGCCAAAATCAAAACCTCAGTTTAAGAAGAAGAAAGTTGCAGGCCTGAAGATCAGACATGCCCAGAATTCTGAGGACACAACTTCTGAACGGGGAATGGGCTCAGACGATGTTAGACAGTGCGGCAGAAGTAACAATAGCTCGCCAGAACCTGATGGAATTTCTGGTGACAGAGGACTTGAATGATTACATCACGGTGGAAACACCAGATAGGAGGGTAAGCGTCCCACATAAGTTATATGAAATAACACTCCAAATGGAGGGGGACAAGCCCAGGAAAGTTAAAGGTCTCTTTTGGGAGAACCTGTCATCTGGTTATGACATCCTATTAGCTGAACAAGATTGGCCGCCAGCATTCGTTATGGAGTGCCCTAGGGGAGAAACAGTAATTTTTCCAGCCTTCTCCGACCTCGTTCCCATTCATTGTAAACACACATATGCACCAGAGTGGGCAGTTGCCCTAGCTCCAGCACTGTACAAAAATCATGCCGGATGGGATGAGAATTCAACCCACCACGTGATCCTGTTAAAGTTTCACCAAATGCACAGAGACAATATCCAATAAAGCAAGAAGCTAAAAAACAGGTCAGGGAGATCTTAGATCAACTTGAATATCAAAGGGTCATTGAAACCTGCACCTCACCAATGAACAATCCTTTGTTTCCCGTAATGAAACCGGACAACTCATATCGTCTAGTTTTAGATTAGACATTTAAACACATGCACATTCGCTGTCCAAAATGCACACAGTGCCGCACTAATGAATAACATTGTGCGGAAAAAATACAAAACTACACTTGATATCTCAAATGGATTTTTCTGCCAAAATATAGCGCCTGAAAGCAGGTATTTGACCGCAAATTCAGCGTTGGGGTCCCAGCGACAATTTTGTCGTCTCCCCCCAAGGGTATAAGAACAACCCAGGGTTATTTTCAGCAAGAGTAACCGAATTACTCCAAAATTTTGATGAGGAAGCATTGTCCTATGTGGATGATATTTATCTGATGGACGACGACTTAAAAAGGCACTTGACCAGGGTGAGCACCATAATTATGGGATTCGCCTCTGAGGGCTACAAATTTAATTTAAGAAACCAAAAATCGCCCACCTCAATGTCCTGTTTTTAGGATATGAGCTTTCAAGTGAAGGGAAAAGTCTGGCAGCTAACTTTTTAGAAAAGTGTGCGCTGCTCCAACCTCCAAAATCATTAAAAAATTTACAATCAATACTGGGATTCCTAAATTTCGGCAGAACATACATTTTGGATTATGCAGAAAGAGTAAAACCTTTCTACGACTTAATAAAACCTGAATTTTCAGTTAGACAATGGACACAGGAACACACAAACATCCTATGTTTACTACAAGAAGACATGATAGCTTCAAAACACTTACAGACGCGGGTAAACGTACGCAACTTGGTGATCCGTGTAATAGCGGGTCAATGCGGGTACACTTAACCTTCAATGAAGGCGAAACAGTACCAATCGCTTACAAATCACACCTGTACACAAACGCAGAAATGCGTTTTACTTCAACAGAAAAAATCCTGACAGCAGTTCAGACCGCTGTAGTAAGAGAAAGGGCACTGGCTCAGGGAAAACGCATAATTGTCGTAACACCGGTACCAGCTTTAGAAGCTGTTACAAAGACTAGCATTCCAAATGCAAAAGCCTTACATCTGAGATGGATACAATGGGCTAATTCTCTTACTGCAACGGATGTTGAATACAGATTTGATCCAAGTCTAAAAACACAAGCATTTCTGCAATACGAACAAGAATACCCTCTACCGAATGAAATCTTGCCTCTAGATCAGTATGAATATATTATTTACACTGACGGATCTGCTCAACCGGCCATAGGGAGTAAGCAACAATACAGCGCAGCATGTGCTATCGTTAAAGGTTGCATGCGGGATGGAAAGTTCCATCCAAGTTGCACCAAAACGCAATCTCTAGGAGACTGCACGGCTCAGTTGGCAGAGTTAAAAGCGCTGATACTGGCACTGGTAAACACGGATCGTGAATTCCCCACACTAATTGTGTGCGATTCGTTTTACTGTATACAATCATACAATGAATATTTACATCATTGGGAACAAAACGGGTTCAAAGACGCAAAAGGTGGCACAATCAAGCATAAAATGCTATGGGAACAGGTAGTGGAGTTGAGAAATGAACTACCACGGGCTCACGTGATTCATACACTGAATCATCAACGTGATGGCGTTCGCGTTGAAGGGAATTCATTGGCTGATGAAGCCGCGAAGGGGGCTGTACGCACAGCTTCCATAGCTGCAATCACTCGTTCAAAAAAGAGGATAGACGGTGAGATTATGGTAGCTGTCATTGCTTCACGCAAAGGCAGCTCAGCAGTACCAAAGAAATTTCCACTCAAGTACTCCTACAAGTTAGATGCGAACAACATTCCATATGATCAGATTCCTGGAGTGGGGGACAGAATAATACCAAATATGGATCGTAGGCAAGGTTTGATTATTGCAGCACACGAGAGTTTGGGCTCTGCGCATACAGGTGTTACAGCGACTATTTCATTGTTGAAACAGCGCTACTGGTGGCCAGGTCTAACAAAGCAAACTACAGACTATGTCTTGAAATGTGACATCTGCCAGCAGATGAAAGGCTCCACCATAACACGCCCGGCACAGACACCGTTATTAAAATCAGACAAACCTCTTGCGTGTGTATATCTGGACCACTGCGGCCCCTTACAATCAGATGGGGCCTACAGGTATATCATGTTTGCAGTGGATTCATGCTCAAGATTCCTATGGGTTTGGTGTCAGCGCTCGGCTGACGCTCGAACTGTTATCAAAGAGTTGCGAGTCTTTATAGGGACATATGCAGTTGGCACGTTACATTCTGACCGTGGCCCAGCGTTTAGCTCTCTGGCTTTACAAAGAGGCCATGGAAAGTATGGGCGTAGCATTGCGGTACTCCTCTCTGTACCATCCTGAGGGAAATTCGGTGGTGGAAAGGAAAAACCGGGACCTAAAGCAATCTTTAACAGCTAGGGAATTAGGCAAGGGCGGTAGTTGGGTCAATCATCTATATGGGGTACAGCGAGCTCTCAATAACCAGCCAAGAAGTTCTCAGGGGGTGTCACTCCTTACGAGGTCCTATTTGGGACAAGAATGTGGGTACCTGATCTTGATTGTGAAGGCACAGTGGCGGATGAAAAACCTTTTGACATCCATAACCGTTTGGCTATCTTACAGGAATTAAATGACGCAAGAGCCTTGCACAGCAATGTGCAGATGAAAGAAACAGCCACAGGAAAAGTCAAGGCAGTCACAGCAAGACCTGTCTGGATCCCAAAAGTCGGGGATCTGGTCAGAGAGAAAATAGCGGATAAAAAAGAATTTGGACCATCATACAGAAAGCCTGTACCTGTCCTAGCAATTCAAGGAACAAGAACTGTACTTCTACCGCCTCTTGCCGGAAAAAAGGAGAAACGATTTGTCTCAATCGACTTAATCAAACCACACTATGTGGCCGATACTGAACAGTAGGCCTCGTGGACTCCGCTGTAGCAGACGCCCTCCTCTAGCTACAATCCAAGAAGTTCAAACAGAAAGACTCATCACGTTTGAAGAGTCCTCACAAAGGAATGAAGGACTAAGCAACAATGCTATGGAATTCGTTCCACTTGAACAAGAAAGAATAATTCATAATGAAAATGAAACTCAAATATCAATTCGACCAAACACTGATCCCTACATCAACATGCCTCGAGAAGAGCAAGCTACTGTTTCCACAAATCCTGCGGAAATACCAAAGATTGTTCGAACTGCATCTGGCTACTTCATTGACTTTGATACGTTTTCTTTGGATCCAAGTGAACCAGAAACGACACCAGCCCAACAAACACGTAAGCAGCAGATTACGGACTTTCTGAACTTTCTCAAAAAGACTTACCTGGTATCGCCTTGGGTAGAACTCTGGGTAATTACTGCGATACTGTTCTTTCTTTTCTGGCTAGGCTTAGTTATAACTTTTAGCATTCTTATTAATGGACGATACCTTCAACAAAGACCTGCAGCCGAAAAAGTAAATTTGATTCTGAAGCCACATCAATCTTCTCATCGTGAACAAAGAGACTTGTCATCAGTGAACATTACAGCAGTTCCTATACCGGACGGTATAGTTTGGGACAAGGTTGATTTCGATATATTCGGTCCAACTGAACTTTTAAAAATTTCTCATGTATTTAAAATTTCATTGAGTGATGTGATATTACCTCCAGTACACTTTCTGATGATTGGGTCTCTGAAACTGTTAATAACATGTTGTCTGATTTAGAGAAAACTGCCGCATTTCCAAACACTGAAATGCTAGAAGGTACTTCAGACTAAATGTAAATCCGTATTTGTAAAGCGCGAACTACTCACCCTTACGGGTCTCAAGGCACTGGGGGCCGTCGTGGAAATTAAGTGAGCTATTGCCCAGAGTCACATGGTGCTGAGCTGAGCTGCCGCCGGAGCCGGGGATCGAACCGTGAGCCCTATGCTCCGAAGTCAGCTGCCCTGGCCGCTGCACCACACCTCTCCACTAGGACACTTTGTACTGTTATCAACATTATGGTCATCATTTCTTGCACAAATCTATGACACCTAGAAATGTTTTTGAGTACCACCAGTGGGAACATTGCCCTACACCACCAAAAAGTAGTTCGCAAACATTTGCACAGAAATTTTCATATTTTTCAGGGTTTAACACTTCTGACCCGGCGCCATTCTATTATGATGTCGCATCCACATCAGCACTGAAAATTATGTTGACGAACACCAAACAGATTTACTCTGCTTCCTTTATCGCCCAATTGTCTGAACAGGGTTTCGACCTATGGAAGGACACAATAGACTTAAAATCAGTCTGGGGTTCTAGAGACTGGCAAGTCCAGGGAACAGAAGCGCTATTTAGAGCATGCCTCATTCCACAGCAGATGATATTTCTAAATGACACTGTGCAACAGACATCCTGTCTTGGACTAGCCAAGAACAAGGACCTGAACACACCTCAGTTTCCAACACCTTCACAGATGGAGGGGTGGCTAAATTCAACTTCACAAGAAGGGGCAGAAGTAGATTACATTTTACGGTACAATAGATCAGAACCTAATTGGAAAGGATGGTTGGTTTGGCCCATAGACACGAACAGATGTCAGCAAAGATTCTGGGTTACCACCGAAGGGTTCAGTATCCGTAGGCCAGACCCACTCTATGTACAAAGAGAACATGCAGGGGTAGTGACATCCTACAGTGTTGGGAAGTTGTGCCTTGATTGGCTAGAAACCTCAACACTCACAGAAGTGAAACAGCACTTATCATTACTCACACATGACATGGATCTTGGGGATTTTTGACTAGGCCCCAGGAAACCACGTCAGAAACGTTTCATATACGCTGGCATTTATGCTGCCTACAATGAAATGTGGAAAATATCCCAACAAGAGGCCGCAGAGAGAATACGGGAAATAGACCGTATTAACTTAGAAAAGTCATTAGCGGTAGTAGATAATGGGTTAACAACTTTGACCTCCAGGATATATTCCTTAGGCAACATTGTATCTTCTGCAATAGACATACTGGAACAAGATTTGGCGGTATTCGAGCACGGGCAATCTCAGTTACGTTCTATTATGTTGTTAAGCCGGACGCTGCAATATTTGCGTGTAGGTTGTGCCTTGGCGTTTTATCAACAGTACGTCTCTGTTTTCTGAATACAATCTAACTGATAAACAGGTAAAAATGGCACAAAGGGGAGCAAAATATACAATGCTGCGTATTGAAAAACTGGATAGATTACCATTTACGGTAGCGGAATCACCATCCACAGAATGGCTAATCCATGGCCACATAACTCTACCGGTCACTAGTTTTCAGTTTCAATTTTGCCTTGAGCAAAAGCAGGGAGGCAAATATGAAAAAATGGGTAAGGAATACATTAAGGAATCTTGGGAATTACCGTACAGATTTCGATGCCGGAGTGGGGATAGAGAAGTGTTTCTAAGCGGTACAAACTGCAAGAACGCTTTGAGTGGTTATCTCATGTGCCAGGATATTTTACTACACAGAACTTGTAATGGTTCAGTAGCGAACTTGTCCTGCCACCTGAAAGGGACTCCAGCAGCAGTGATTACACAGGTATTCAAGCTGCTCTCGAATGGGAGTTACTTGATGCTGAATGATCAAGGTTGTTGTGGGATGCTTCCGGGTATTGCCTATCTGGTCACAGTGAACTCCAGGGTTACTTGCTGTATGCAAGTATTGTTTCCTCCATCAGTCAGAGAGGTGCCGCTATGGCCTTCGCTAAATGTTTCCTTTATACAATTTGATACTTTGAGCAGAATGAAAGCCATGCTTTTACAGCAAACTGTGCCCTTAACCTCTGCCCGGGAGACCCTTGATCTTCAAATCGCAAGGACCTCTGCTGAGATACAGGCACTTATACGTACAAACTGCCCCTCTCATTTCACAGAAAT
This sequence comes from Calotriton arnoldi, assembly GCA_963921515.1. Classification (NCBI taxonomy): domain Eukaryota; kingdom Metazoa; phylum Chordata; class Amphibia; order Caudata; family Salamandridae; genus Calotriton; species Calotriton arnoldi. The sequence continues at coordinate 881,777 of CAWUFW010006230.1, forward strand.
GGTGGGACGTATCTTTAATATGTCTGATACGAGTGGTATTGTACACCTATTAAAGACCATAGGGTCAGGATTTCTAAGCACCTTTCAGACAGTCCTCGGAGTTATTCCAAACTTTATAGACTCCGTATTGGGAAGTATTTTTGGAAGTCTTCCGCTGATCCTGCTCTTAATAGCAGGTATCCTGATTGTTATTTTTCTGCTACGCAATGGACGGCCCAATCACCAACGAGATGGCAAAAGCACTCCTGGAGCGTAAATACTGTGAACGCATGGTACAACATCAGGGCACACCTTGCCTGCGGGAACTGAGCGCCTCTTGGTTCCTATCCTTTAGACCAGTCTGGATGGACTGCATCTTACCTGTTCTTCGATGCCTGTTTTGCGGAAAAGAATGCGTGTTAGATCTCTGTCTGACACTTCCATCAGCAACGCCACCGGATATGAATACCATGCTGGAACCGGTGAGGGTCCATGCTCGGCAATGTCCCCAGCGTATTCCTATCTTGATGGCTGCATTCCTCAAGAACCCACAGGTGCCTTTTGCTGGGTTGAGCATCAGCTCTTCCACTAGCACTCAGGTATCAACTACAGCACCCACTGCCGCTACACTAGCTATTGGCAGTTCTGAGTATCATCTGTGCTCAATTGACGAGCTCTGCGGGGTGTTATAGGGATCGTCCTCTGCAACAGCGAGCAACGGCGATGTTACGTCTCCCAGCCAGGACACTTAATCTATAATTGGCTCATCGTGTGCTGGGAAAGAATTTGGTTTTTTCCTTTTTGTTTCAAAACTCAACTATATTTGGAACATTTTCTTTAATTGACACTTTTGCTGGGAAAGCATGGCCTTCTGACGCTTGTAGTGGTTTGACTTGTATAAACAAACTCAACTAGGATTTTGGCTTAGAGTGACATTTCCAACACTAACTTTCGAAAATAATTTTTTCTCCCCCCCCCTATTGGACTATTTTTAAATGGTTTTAAAGACAATATTTTATGAAGCTCACTGATAGTTTTATGCGCTGCTACCTAGTAAAAATAGTAGTTCACTAGCATTTTTATCATTGTTGACTGTTCGGAAGACGAGTGGGTGTTATGTTTACTCCAGTATTGGAACTTTCATAGATTCCCATAGCTTGCATCATTCCCGTCGTCGGAATGGGAGTCCCTGGTAAATAAAAAATACCATAGCAGTAGGTACAAAAAGAAGAAAAAAGGCCTAGGCCTCATCTCATTTTGTAGCATATCCACCTCTTTTGTAAAAGAGACCAAAAACACTGAACAACCAATCAGAACAGCCTCACCCCATAGAACCCTCCTGAGAGAGCCTCAGAGCCTTAGATTTTCTACCGCACGTTGTGCAAGGGAGTCTCCGCTGAGCTCTGCTCAGTTTTTCTTCATTCTTCAACTTCTCAACTCTTCAAATCTACATTATGTCTGATAAGGAAAAGAAGGCTCTGTTCAAGGCTTGTGCCACCTGCTCCAAAAAGCGGCTTTATGTGGAGGACAAACATAAAGACTGTATTTATTGTTTGTATCCGGACCACAAGGCTACTGACTGCAAGATTTGTAGGACCTTCTCTACAAAAATCTTGCGGGACCGTGAGGGACGTCTGCTCACCTGGCTACAAAAATTGAAGTCACGGAAAGATCCTGTTTCAAGTGACAGTGATGATGCTTCCTCTGCGACATCTTCGAGGAGATCACAGAAAAGGGGTAGGTCTTCACCTTCAACTTCTTCAGACCCCCCTGCCAAAGCCTTACAAAAGACCTCTGATAGGTCTGTCAGGCATAGTCCCATAAAATCTCCTCACCGAGGTGTAAAGGAGAGGGAAGGACTGGTTACTGAGGTGGCATCAAGTAAGAAGACGAGCCATGGGTCTTCTGTTTCTTCTCCACCCTCTGAGAAACAAAAATTTTTCAAAAAACCAGCTTCTGTCACACCTGAGGTGAAAGCTGACAGGAAAATTCATTCGTCGACGACGACGACATCGGTTCCGTCGACGACAGCTTCGAAAATTCCACCAACATCGACTTTGGCTCCGTCGACTGGCTCGTCGACGAGAGTTTCTTCGTCTCCATTGACTTCGTCGACTTCGACGATGCCACGGACTGAGGTACCTTTTGTTATGTCATCGACGTGTACGATGACTACTTCCACGTCGACGATGATGGTGTCGACGGCGACGACGTCGACAGCTTCCAGCTTCATACTGACGACGGTCTCGACGACAGTCCCGTCGACGGTGGCCCTTTCGTCGTCGACGGTTCAATCTTCGTCGTCGACGACCTCGTCGACGATTCACAATGTGGCAATTTCTATAAGGAGGCGTCGCATTACTCCAGAAATGACTTCCCCAAGGAAGGTAACACCCCTGCCTCCTGCACTCCTTTTGGAAGAGGAGTTTTCTGAGGATCATGACGGACCCTATGGTGATGCAGATAGCCCATCTCAACTGCATGTGAAGTATCAGGACTCGGACTCTGACGACTATTATATGGAGCAACAACAATATGTGCCGTAATCTAGGTCCCAGGATCAGTATCAGCAGGACATGGTCTACATGCCATCCTCACTCGTTTCAGACCTACAATTCATGCTGTCGGACTACAGGAGGAGATTTCCGTCTCAGTCCTCCGGCCAAGAGACCGGGCAAATGCCTCCAACTCAACCTCCATCTCAACCTCCTTGTCCGGTTGCACCCCAGCTCCCTCAAACTCCGGTACAGGATCTAACGGAACCGCGACAGAACGTGGTCACTGTCCAGGACGTCTCATCGGACGATGACCAGGGCACTATCACAATCCTAGACCTGGATAGGGAATGGGATGATTACATTATTCCGGATCCCGCCTCTCCAACTCCTGATCCGGTAGATTCTCCTCCAGCTGATATAGGAGGTTTTCACAATTTAATGGAAAGGGCTTCTAAACGTTTCCATCTGCCCATTCCATCGGTACCATCGGAATGTTTATTATACGACTTCAAAGAACCTTACAGGAAGTCTGTTCGCTCTATCCCAATAGTGGGCCAAGTCTGGGATGAAGGGATAAAAGTCATAAAGTCGCCAGCAACGGTCGTGCCTGTGCTTCCTCGTCTGGAGAAGAAATACAAAGCTCCAGAGGATAGCCCCGCTTGTCTGGTCAGCCAGCCGAAACCGGACTCGGTAATTTCACAAGCGGCCCAAAGGAAATCTAAAAATCCACCGGCACCTCTTACCACGCCACCTGATAAAGAGGGAAGACGGCTAGATAATGTTGGGAAGAGGTTTTCTTCTATGTCCAGCCTCCTGGTCAGAGCGGCCAATGCCTTGGCTATTCTTGGACGGTATGATCGCCAGATGTGGTGTGATCTATCCCCGTATTTAGACCAGCTACCCGAGGAAGCAAAGGCTGAAGCCAAGAAGATCTTGCAGGAGGGGCAACGTTCATCCTCTGAAATAATTGATTGTGCAATGGACATTGCTACTACGGCTTTCCGCTCTCTCGCAGGAGCAGCAGCCCTTCGACGGCAAGGCTGGCTTCGGGCCACTTGGTTTCGTCCGGAAGTCCAAAATAAGATCCTGGATCTTCCGTTCGATGGAGAAATGCAATTTGGAAAGCACATTGACGATGCGCTACAAGACATAAAGAAGGACACGGACACTGCGAAGTCCCTTGGGACTCTGCAATACCGCAAGGTTCCTTTCCGTGGAGCGAGAGGGAGAGGTTTTTCTTCATACAGAGGCGGATACCAACAGCAGCGCTATTCCTCCTACTCGCAACCCTCTCAGTCCTACAGGCCACAATATTCACAGCGTCCAGGCCAATCGTCGTCTTTCTCTCAACCGTCATCTAGAGGACGACAAGGGCGCCAGGGGAGGGATTCCTCTAAGCGCCAGTAGCGGCTTCCCGGCTCTTCCTACTGTTCCTTCGTCCCCTGTTACACCAGTGGGGGGCAGGATATCACAATGCTTCCACAACTGGCAACTTATAACATCGGACCGGTGGGTTCTCAATATCGTCTTGTCAGGCCATACACTGGAGTTTCAACACCAACCACCATCCAGAGCCCCTCGCGCCACCGAATCCAAACATCTACACCTTCTACGTAAAGAAGCCCACCAACTACTTCTCAAAGGAGCGAGAGAGCCGGTGCCTCTATCTCAGCGGGGCAAGGGATTCTATTCCCGGTTCGTTCTCGTCCAAAAGACCGTAGAAAAATGGCGCCCAATTTTAGACCTGAGGGAGCTAAACACCTATCTCATAAAGCTCTCTTTTCGGATGGTATCCCTACAAGACATCTTGCGGCTCCTCAATCCAGGAGATTACATGGCCACACTAGATCTCGAGGACGCATACTTCCATGTCCCCATCCACCCGGCCCACAGGAAGTTTTTACGCTTTACAGTAGCCAAGAGCCACTTCCAATTCAAGGTCCTGCCTTTCGGACTCAGATCCGCACCGCGGATATTCACGAAGGTCTTAGCCCCAGTCACAGCGTTTCTCAGGAGACAGACTCTACAGGTTTTCCCTTACCTGGACGACTGGTTGGTAAAGGTACCGTCTTCTCAGGCAGCAACAGAAGCAGTCGAAACATGCACTCAACTCTTCCGTCACCTGGGGCTTCAGCTCAACAAGGAAAAGTCAGTCCTGTGCCCGTCCAAATCGGCCAAGTTCCTAGGAGCTGTTCTGGACACAACTTGTTGCAAAGCGTTTCCATTAGAGGAAGCTGATGGCCTCTGCCCGTCAGTTGCAAAAAAGACAGTCACTTTCAGTTCGCCTATACAAGTCCCTTCTAGGATCGATCTCATCCTGCATTCCCTTAATTCTGCATTGTAGGCTACGAATGCGCCCTCTCCAAGAACAACGGGATTTGCAGTGGCGCCAAGCAGAAGGCTCTTTCGACGACAAAGTAAGGATAACTCAGCCTATGAAACAGGCTGCCAACTGGTGGACGATCAGAGACAATATCTCTCAGGGTCTCACCTTCACAGTCAGCCCAGCTCCTCTAATACTTACAACAGACGCCTCTCTAGAAGGCTGGGGAGCGGTACTACAAGACCTTCAGGTGAGCGGCCGCTGGCAACCCCAGCAACGCATTCTCCACATCAATCTGCTGGAGCTCAGAGCGATTCGTCTGGCCTTACAAGCTTTCCTTCCGCGGATCCGCAGATCCACCGTCCTGGTCCGTACGGACAACACGACGGCCATGCATTATGTGAACAAACAGGGAGGAACAAGATCTCGTCTGCTATCCAAGGAAGCTCAGGAGCTTTGGGAGTGGAGTATCCAACATCAGATTTCTCTTTCGGCGAAGCATCTTCCGGGTGCCCTCAACAAGACGGTGGATACACTAAGTCGCCTCAAATCGGTGAGCCACGAGTGGGAACTAGACAATCGCACTCTGGAAAGAATTTTCAATCTCTGGGGCACTCCGTCCATAGATCGATTTGCCACCCCAGAGAACAAGAAATGAGGACTCTACGCAAGCAGGGAACACCATCAGGGATCATTGGGGAATGCGCTTTCGATGGCCTGGTCAGGCACCTTTGTTTACGCTTTTCCTCCGATTCCACTTATTCCAAGGCTTCTCAAGAAGCTCAAAGCGGAACCCTGCAGGATGATTCTGGTGGCCCCGGCGTGGCCCCGCCAGTTTTGGTTTACCGAGCTTCTCCTGCTCTCCCTGGACCATCCAATTCATCTGCGCCCAATTCCCTCTCTGTTGACGATGTCCCAGGGCCAAGTGGTACATCCGGATCCGAGCTCACTTCAGTTAACAGCGTGGCTCCTGAGCACAGAGAGTTTCAAAATTTAAATATCTCTCAAGAATGCAGAGAGGTGTTAGCTCAGGCCCGTGCACCAAGTACGAATAAGACCTATCGCTTGTAATGGAAGCGTTTCTGCCTGTGGTGCCGGCAAGAGAACATTCATCCTTATTCCTCTGCTCCTCATCAAATTTTGCCATACATTTTGACTTTAGCTAAGTCAGGTCTCGCTCATTCCTCTATCAAAGTGCACCTGGCAGCTATCTCTAGATTCAGACGAACTTCTTCTGGTCCTTCCCTCTGGTCGGCAAGAATCGTGAAACAATTTTTAAAAGGACTTTTTAGAGTTTTCCCACCAGTTAGACCTCCACCACCTCTGTGGCAGCTCAACTTAGTCCTTACTCAACTCATGAGGCCGCCTTTTGAGCCAATTCATAGGGCGGACCTTAAATTCCTCTCTTGGAAAGTGGCCCTCCTTCTCGCATTAACATCAGCCAGGAGGGTAGGTGAACTACACGCTCTCACTATCGAAGATCCGTTCTTGTAGTTTAAAAAGGACACTGATTCTGAGGACCAATCCCAAATTTATCCCGAAAGTCCCTTCTGACTTTCATTTGAATGAGCCGGTCATTCTCAAATCCTATTTTCCTAGACCCTCTACTCCAGCGGAAAGGGCTCGTCATTCTTTGGATGTTCAAATGTGTTTAAAATTCTATCTCCAGCGCACCAAAGATTTCAGAAGATCTACACAGCTCTTTGTTGCTTTCAGTGCCCCTCGCAAAGGTTTCCCTCTTTCGAAGCAAGGGGTTGCACGATGGATTGCCAGCGCGATCCAATACTGTCACCAAGCGGCCGGTAAGCCCCTAGAAGGGCGGGTCCGGGGGCACTCTACCAGATCCATTTCTTCTTCTGTGGCTCTCTTCGCGGGAGTGCCTATCAGAGACATTTGCAGGGCAGCAACATGGAGCAGTGCCCATACTTTCACAAAGCATTACTGCTTAGATGCTTCTACACGAAGTGATGCTGCAGTGGGACAGGCGGTCCTGAGGAATCTCTTCCAATAAGCGGTGAGCTTTCCCCTCTAACCCTCCTTCCTGTTATTGCTTTTGCACATTTTGTATCTAACGATGTTTTCTGACTACTGTTTTAGTAACTGTTATCCCTATGACGATATACATCTTGCAAGGTTATACAATGTATTATTTCACAAAATGTGCAATTTTTTCCTAACTGCTGGCTATTCTGATACAAGCTATGGGAATCTATGAAAGTTCCAATACTGGAGTAAGAAAACAAGTTACTTACCTGTAACTTTGGTTCTCCAGTATTGGTAACTTTCATAGATTCCCATGCGCCCACCCTCCTCCCCTGGGAAAGCTCAGCCTCTAGCATCTTCTGTTATACTGTTCTACAACGGCTACGAAAATCTGAGGCTCTCTCAGGAGGGTTCTATGGGGTGAGGCTGTTCTGATTGGCTGTTCAGTGTTTTGGTCTCTTTTACAAAAAGAGGTGGATATGCTACAAAATGAGATGAGGCCTAGGCCTTTTTCTTCTTTTGTACCTACTGCTATGGTATTTTTTATTTACCGGGGACTCCCATTCCGACGACGGGGAATGATACAAGCTATGGGAATCTTTGAAAGTTACCAATACTGGAGAACCAAAGTTACAGGTAAGTAACTTGTTTTCTTCTTGGGGGGCGGATGGGACACCCTGTACCTAGTCACCAAACCTCCAGCACCAAAGCAAAAGCATTCCCTGTGACGCTATACTCCGGACGTACTCCCAAGCTGAAAGGATGAAGCCAGGCTGCAGCCCCGCACTCGTCAAAGCCCGCCAACCTTGTGGCTGCATTTCCGTGTAAATCATAGAAGGGGTCAATAATCATGTCGGGTCAGGGGGTGTACCCAGTAACCAAAAACGAAAGCAAAAGTATTCCCTGCGACGCTATCATGTAAGGATGAAGGCAGGCTGCAGCCCCGCAATACATATACCCCGCATGGTTTCACGACTTACTAAGCTAGAAGTACGACGTAACTTTTCGTGGTTTATGTAAGTCGTTGTTTAGGATGTCGTTGCAAAGGCTGTCGTGGTTAACTGAATGGTCGTTGTTCCGGATTCGTGGTTCAGGTAATTCGTTGTTCAAACTTCGTTGTTTAGGATGTTTCCCTTTAGGGTGGGTATGAGTTTTTGGGTGGTAATGAACTTTTTAGGGTTTAGCATTTGTATGGGTTTATGGGTGGAAACTGTTTTTGTTTTGGTTTAGGGTGGGTATGAGTTTTTGGGTGGTAAGGTATTTTTTTAGGTTTAGGGTAGGACTGGGTTTTGGGTGGCAATGGAACTATTAGGGTTTAGGGTGGGTATGGGTTTTTAGGTGGTAAGGGATTTCTTAGGGTTTAGGGTGGGTATGGGTTTTTGGGTGGCAAGAGAATATTTAGGGTTTAGGGTGGGTGTGGGTATGTGGATGGTAAGGGATTTTTTAGGGTTTAGAGTAGGTATGGGTTTTTGGGTGGCAAGGAAATTTTTAGGGTTTAGGGTGGGTATAGGTTGTTGGGTGGTAAGGTATATTTTATGGTTTAGGATGGGTATGGGTTTGTGGATGGCAAGGGAATTTTCAGCATTTAGGATGGTTGTGGGTTTTTGGGTGGCAAGGGAATTTTTTAGGGTTCAGTGTGGGTATGGGTTTTTGGAGGGCAGGGGAAATTTTAGGGTTTAGGGTGGGTTTTTAAGGGGTAAGGGATTTTTTAGGGTTTAGAGTGGGTATGGGTTTTATGGGTAGCATTTAAGGTTGTTGTGGAATTTTTAGTGGCAAGGGATTTTGTAGTGTTTATAGTGTGTATGGGTTTTTGGGTGGCAAGGGAATTTTTAAAGTTCAAGGTGGGTGTGGGTTTTTGGGGGGCAAGGGAAATTTTATGCTTTAGGTTGGGTATGGGTTTTTTGGCTGATAAGGAATTTTTAGGGTTTAGGGTGGGTATGGGTTTTTGGGTGGTAATGAATTTTTCAGGGTTTAGCATTTGTATGGGTTTATGTCAGGCCTGGGCGTAGTTTGCGGAGTTTCGCTACGCGGAACTTCGCAAAGTGACAAAAAAACTCCATGGAGTAATGCAAGTGGGGGAGTGCAGTACGAACTGCGGTTCGCGCTGATCTTTCTACCCGAGTGGCAGCTTGCGATCTCCAACTTACCGTTTGTGAGTGCGAGCGGGGAAAAAACTCTGCTGCACTACGCAGAGCTGAGTTTTCTGCACTCCACGAGCTCTGGGGAGCGCGAAGTGGTGAAAACTCTGCAAACTCAGGGAACAGAGCGGAGTTCACCGCCCAGGCCTAGTTTATGGATGGCAACAGAGTTTTTATGGTTTAGGGTGGGTACAAGTTTTTGGGTGGAAAGGTATTTTTTAGGGTTTAGGATGGGTCTTCGTTTTAGGGTGGCAATGGAATTTTTGGGCTTAAGGCGGGTATGGGTATTTGGGTGGTGAGGGATTTTTTATTTAGGGTTTAAGGTGGGTATTGGTTTTGGGTGGCAAGGGAACTTTCAGGGTTTAGGGTGGGTATGGGTTTTTGGGTGGTAAGGAATTCTGTAGGGTTTAGGGTGGGCATGGGTTCTTGGGTGGCAAGGGAATATTTAGGGTTTAGGGAGGGTGTGGGTATTTAAGTGGTAAGGGATTTTTTGTGTTAAGGGTAGGTATGGATTTTTGGGTGACATGGGAATGTTTAGGGTTTAGGGTGGGTATGGGTTTTTAGGTACAAGGGAATTATTAGGGTTTAGGTTGAGTATAGGTTTTTGGGCGGTAAGGGGTTTTTTAGGGTTTAGCGTGGGTATCGGGTTTTGGGTGAAAAGGGAATTTTCAACATTTAGGATGGGTGTTGTTTTTTGAGTGGCAAGGGCATTTTTAAGAGTTAGGGTGGGTGTAGATTTTTGTGCGGCAAGGGATATTTTATGGTTTTGGGTGCATGTGGGTTTTTTGGTGATATGTGAATTTTTAGGGATTAGAGTGGGTGGGTGTTTTTGGGGGTAAGGTATTTTTTCGGGTTTAGGTTGAGTATGGGTTTTTGGGTGGCAAGTGAATTTTTATGGGGTTCGGCAGGGTATGGGTTTTTGGGTGGCAAGGGATTTTTTAAGGTTAGGGTGGGTATGGGTTTTTGGATGATAAGGAATTTTTAGGGTTGAGGTTGGTTATGGGTTTTTGGGTTGTAAGGTATATCTTAGGGTTTAGGGTGGGTATGGGTTTTTTGAGTGGCAAGGGATTTTTAGGGTTTAGAGTAGGTATTTTTTTGTGTGGTAATGGATTTTATTTGGTTTTTAGGGTGGGTATGGGTTTTGGGTGGTAATGAATTTTTTAGGGTGTAGCATTTTTATGGGTTTATGGGTGGCAAAGGTTTTTTAGGGTTTAGGGTGGGTATGGGTTTTTGGGTGGCAAGGGAATTTTGAGCATTTAGGATGGGTGTGGGTTTTTGGGTGGCAAGAAAAATTTTCAGGCTTGGGGTGGTTGTAGATTTTTGTGGGGCAAGGGAAATTTTATGGTTTTGGGAGGGTATGGGTCTTTGGGTGATAAGGGAATTTATAGGGATTAGGGTGGGTGGGTGTTTTTGGGGGTAAGGTATTTTTGTCGGGTTTAGGTTGAGTATGGGTTTTTGCGTGGCAAGTGAATTTTTATGGGATTAGGATGGGTATGGGTTTTTGGGTGATAAGGGATTTGTTAGGGTTTAGGGTGGCAAATTAATTTTTATGGTTTAGGGTGGGTATGGGTTTTTGGGCGGTAAGCGATTTTTTTAGGGTTTAGGGTAGGTATGGGTTTTTGGGTTGCAATGGATTTTTGGGGGTTTAAGGGGAGTATGGCTTTTTGGGTGGTGAGGAATTTTACGGTTTGGCGTGGGTATTGTGTTTTGTGTGGCAAGGGACTTTTTAGGTCTTAGGGTGGGTATGGGTCTTTGGGTGGCAAGGGATTTGTTAGGGTTTAGGGTGGCAAATTCATTTTTATGGTTTAGGGTGGGTATGGGTTTTTGGGCGGTAAGCGATTTTTTTAGGGTTTAGGGTAGGTATGGGTTTTTGGGTTGCAATGGATTTTTTGGGGGTTTAAGGGGAGTATGGCTTTTTGGGTGGTGAGGGATTTCTTAAGGGCTAGTGTGTGTATGAGTTCATGGGTCGCATGGGAATATTTAGGGTAAAGGGTGGGTGTTGGTATTTGGGTGGTAAGGGATTTTTTAGTGTTTAGGGTAGGTATGGGTTTTCGGGTGGCAAGGGAATTTTTAGGGTTTACGGTGGCTATAGGTTTTTAAGTGGCAGGGAATTTTAAGGTTTTAGTGTGGGTATAGGTTTTTGGGGGTAAGGGATTTTTAGGGTTTAGGGTGGGTAAGGGTTTTTGGGTTGCAATGGAATTTTCAGCATTTATGGTGGGTGTGTTTTTTGGGTGGCAAGGAAATTCTTAAGGTTTGGGGTGGATGTAGATTTTTGTGGGGCATGGGAAATTTTATGGTTTTGGGTGGGTATGGGTTTTGGGTGGCAAGGTAATTTTCATGGTTTAGGGTGGGTATAGGTTGTTGGGTGGTAATGAATTTTTTTGGGTTTAGCATTTGTATGGGTTTATGGGTGGCAAAGGAATTTTTAAGGTTTATGTTGGGTGTGGACTTTTGGGGGCAAGGGAAATTTTATGGTTTTGTATGGGTATGGGTTTTTGGGTGATAAGGAATTTTTAGGGTTTAGGGTGGGTATGGGTTTTTGGGTTGTACGGTATGTCTTAGGGTTTAGGGTGGGTATGGTTTTCTTTTGAGTGGCAAGGAATTTTTTAGGCTGGGTAAGTGAATTTGTGTGGTAACAGATTTTTGTTGGTTTTAGGGTGGGTATGGGTTTTGGGTGGCAAGGGAACCTTTAGGGTTTAGCATTTGTATGGGTTTATGGGTGGGAAAAATGTTTTTTTAGGGTTTAAGGTGGGTATGTATTTTTGGGTGGTAAGGTATTTTTTTTTTTAGTTTAGGGTAGGAATGGGTTTTAGGGTGGGAATGGAATTTTTTGGGTTTAGGGTGGGTATGGGTATTTGGGTGGAAAGGGATTTTTAGGGTTTAAGGGGGTTCTGAGTTTTGGGTGGTAATGAATTTTTTAGGGTTTAGTGTTTGTGTGGGTTTTTGGGTGGCAAGGGATTTTGGGGGGTTTAGGGTGGGTATGGGTTTTTAGGTGGTAAGGGATTTCTTAGGGTTTAGGATGGTTATGGGGTTTTTGGGCAAGGGAATATTTAGGGTTTAGGGTAGGTGTGGGTTTTTGGGTAGCAAGGGAATATTTAATTATTAGGGTGGGCATGGGTTTTTGGTGGCAAGGGAACCTTTGGGGTTTAGGGTGGGTATGAGTTTTTGGGTGGTAATTAATTTGTTAGGGTTTAGCACTTGTATGGGTTTATGGGTGGCAAAGGATTTTTTAGATTTTAGGGTGGGTATTGGTTTTTGGGTGGTAAGGTATTTTTTAGGGTTTTGGGTGGGAATGGGTTTTAGGGTGGCAATGGAATTTTTTGGGTTTATGGTGGGTATGGGTATTTGGGTGGTAAGGGAGTTTGCTAGGGTTTACAGTGGGTATGAGTTTTGGGTGGCAAGAGAACTTTTAGGGTTTAGGGTGGGTATGGGATTTTGGGTGGTAAGGAATTTTTTAGGGTTTAGGGTGGGTATGGATTTTTGGGTGGCAAGGGAATTTTCAGCATTTAGGATGGATGTTGGTTTTTGGGTGGCAAGGGCATTTTTAATGTTTAGGGTGGGTGTTGATTTTTGTGGGGAAAGGGAAATTTTATGGTTTTGAGTTTGTATGGGTTTTTGGGTGATAAGGGAATTTTTAGGGATTAGAGTGGGTGGGTGTTTTTGGGGGTAAGATATTTTTTCGGGTGTGGCTTGGGATGGGTTTTTGGGTGGCAAGGGATTTTTAAGGTTAGGGTTGGTATGGCTTTTTGTGTGGTAAGGGATTTTTTGGTGTTAGGGTGGCAAGGAACTATTTGGATATAGTGTGGGTATCGTGTTTTGGGTGGCAAGGGATTTTTTAGCCCTTAAGGGTGGGTATGGGTCTTTGGGTGGCAAGGGATTTGTTAGGGTGGCAAAGACATTTTTACGGATTAGGGTGGGTATGGGTTTTTGGGTGGTAAGGGATTCTTTAGGGTTTAGCGTTTGTATGGGTTTTTGGGTGGCAAGCGATTTTTTTAGGGCTTAAGCTGGGTATGGGTTTTTGGGTTGCAATGGATTTTTGGGGGGTTTAAGGTGGGTATGGCTTTTTGGGTGGTAAGGGATTTCTTATGGGTTAGTGTGGGTATGGGTTCATGGGTGGCAAGGGAATATTTAGGGTTAAGGGTGGGTGTTGGTATTTGTGTGGTAGGGGATTTTTTAGTGTTTAGAGTAGGTATGGGTTTTTGGGTGACAAGGGAATGTTTAGGCTGGGTATGGGTTTTTAAGTGGCAAGGGAATTTTTATGTTTTAGTGTGGGTATAGGTTTTTGGGGTAAGGGATTTTTTAAGGTTTAGGGTGGGTATGGGTTTTTCGGTGGCAAGGGAATTTTCGGCATTTATGATGGGTGTGTGTTTTTGGGTGGCAAGGGAATTTTTAAGGTTTGGGGTGGATGTAGATTTTTGTGGGGCATGGGAAATTTTATGGTTTTGGGTGGGTATGGGATTTTGGTTGATAAGGGAATTTTTAGGGATTAGGGTGGGTGTGTGTTTTTGGGGGGTAAGGTATTTTTTCAGGTTTAGGTTGAGTATGGGCTTTTGGGTGGCAAGTGAATTTTTATGGGATTAGGATGGGTACGGGTTTTAGGGTGGCAATGGATTTTTTGAGATTAGGGTGGCAAGGAATTTTTAGGGTTTGGCGTGGGTATTGTTTTTTGGGTGACAAGGTAATTTTTAGGGTTTAGGGTGGGTATCGTTTTTTGGGTGACAAGGTAATTTTTAGGGTTTGGCGTGGGTATTGTTTTTTGGGTGACAAGGTAATTTTTAGGGTTTAGGGTGGGTATGGGTCTTTGGGTGGCAATGGATTTGTTAGGGGTTAGGGTGGCAAGCGAATTTTTAGGGTTTAGGGTGGGTATGGGTTTTTGGTTGGTAAGGGATTTTTTAGTTATTAAGGTGGGTATGGGTTTTGGGTGGCAAGGGAACCTTTGGGGTTTAGGGTGGGTATGGGTTTTTGGGTGGTAATGAATTTTTTAGGGTTTAGCATTTGTATGGGTTTATGGGTGACAAAGGACTTTTTAGGATTTAGGGTGGGTATTGTTTTTTGGGTGGTAAGGGATTTTTTAGGGTTTGAGGTCGGAATGGGTTTTAGCGTGGCAATAGAATATTTGGGGTTTAGGGTGGGTATGGGTATTTGGTTGGTAAGGGATTTTGCTAGGGTTTAAAGTGGGTATGAGTTTTGGGTGGCAAGGGAACTTTTAGGGTTTAGGGTGGGTATGAGATTTTGGGTGGTGAGGAATTTTTTTGGGTTTAGCGTTTGTATGGGTTTTTGGGTGGCAAGGGATCTCTTGGGGTTTAGGGTGGGTATGTGTTTTTGGGTGGCAATGGATTTTTTAGGGTTTAGGGTGGGTATGGGTTTTTAGGTGGCAAGGGATTTTTTAGGGTTTAGGGTGGGTATGGGTTTTTGTGTGGCAAGGGAATTTTTACGGTTTACGGTGGGTATGGGTTTTTAGGTGCAAGGGATTTTTTAGAGTTTACAGTGGGTATAGGCTTTTGGGTGGCAAGCGAATTTTCAGCATTTAGGATGGATATGGGGTTTTGGGTGACAATGGGGTTTTTAGGGTTTAGGGCGGGTATGGGTTTTTAGGTGGTAAGGGACTTTTTAGGGTGGGTATAGGTTTTTGGGTGATAAGGTTTTTTTTTTAGGGTTTAGGGTGGGAATGGGTTTTTGGGTGGCAAGGAATTTTCAGCATTTAGGATGGGTGTGGGTTTTTGGATGGTTAGAGAATTTTTACGGTTTAGGGTGGGTGTGGATTTTGTGGGGGCAAGGGAAATTTTATGGTTTTGGGTGGGTATGGGTTTTTGTGTGGTAAGGTATTTTTCTGATTTAGGTTGTTTATGGGTTTTTGGGTGGCGAATGAATTTTTATGGGGTTAGGGTGGCAAGGAATTTTTGGGGTATAGCGTGGGTATCCAAGCTACCAGGGAGTTAAGCACAGGTTAATTTGTGGATTACTTGTGCCTTACCCTGACTAGGATTGTGGTTGCTGCTTGACTAGGGCTCACACCCCAGTCTACTAGTAACCCAATTTCTAACACCTATTTACAATATTAAAATTGGTTATTGGCCAGGATTCTTGAAGTATATGTCTGGATGTATACTGGTGTCTGATTCCAGACTCTGAAGGCCACACTTGCTTTTGGTGGTGATTTCTGATGGTCATACCACGTCTCACTCCTAGCCTCAAAATGCTTGAGGCAAACCATGACTCTACCATGAAGGAACTTCTGACAATTAAAGAATCTGTCAGTGTAGAACACAGTGTCTAAAATGTCAGAGTCCAAACAATATGCTCTAATATCACACCATGTCATGCTACGCTTGATATGACAGAGAAGATGTTGAATGTTTTTGAGGACTAACTGAATTCCATCTCTGGATGGAGATGTTTGGTGCGATGTGGAACGTGAAGATTGTAACATAGGACAACATCTATATTTGTGGGACTCCTGATAATTCCAAAGGAAAAAGACATTCTGGGCATTTTGTCTCAGACAACCTGCTTTGAGGAGGACCTGAGTGGGACAAGTAGTCAGGAAAACCCATTCTGCCTCCCCCACTATCATACACCCTTTACCCTTAGTACAGTTAAGCCGCTCTTTTCATGAACACCTCAGCCATTAATCCTCTTAATTATTAGATGTACTCTGAGGGGAGACACATCTTTATTAAAATCATTACCATGGACTCCAGGATTTCTGTGGTCTCAAGTTTATGCAAGTAATGGTACTAAAGCCATCTTTGTCTTCAGGTTATCTAGATTGTTTGTAGTATTCAGCTGGAAGTTTTGTAGTAGTAAGTGGTGATTGGAAGATTGTGATTGTATTTATATAGTGCTTACTACCTTTGACGAGGTGTTAATTGCTTCTTTGTGAATAGCGCACTACTCCAGAACACAAAACAGATTAGTGGAGGATGCCTCTACATACCATACTTGACAAATTTGGATTGTGGATGCCGCTAATAGTAAAAATAATAGGGCACTACTCAAAGATGTAGACTTCATTCTGTTGAACACTTGGGGATTGCCTCACCCACCACCTTTAGGAAAGAGATTAGTATTGGCTTAACCCTGTTTTTAAATTCTATGCTACCTATTGTATACTCAAGAAGGCATTTCAGATCATGCCTGAGTGTGCTATGTTTAGATCAAGCACATGTGGTTGTTTTTAAGTTCACGCATGGCCCCCACATTTGGAACCAATGTGTTTCCCATCTTGGAATGGTAAAACAGTGATATACAGTAGACAACTGCATTCTATAATTGTCTCTTGGTGTAGAGGAAGCGGCCACATGAGATGCGGTGCACTGCAGATGAAATGAGCATCAAGCAAGTGACCCTTTAGGACTGCCTCGAGAGCTGCAGAATCCTCTTAAGAAGCATTAAAATAAAAATAAGAAAAGCATAGAAATAAAAGGGGAACAATACATTCCAATCTAAAGGACTGACCAACTAGCCCTGACACTAATGCACACTCATCTTCAGGTGGCTGTGCACACATGATCAGAAAATGCTGTCATTCACAAGGTAAGAGAGCCAATGACTGATGCCGACTGAACCATTACTCTATGCACTTCACTTTCATGAATGGAAGCAGAGTGCAAATGACACTCAGACAGACCAATGCAATGACAGAAGAGAGCTAACCCAAAGGCTCTCTATGTATTTATATAGACATAAATTTATGAATAGACTAGACCTATGGCATTGGAAATGTTTCCATATCCAACCCAGGCCATTAGTTTTGAGCGTAATCTTTTCCACAAGGCAACTATCGGAAACAGCCATAAAGTTAGGAAGGGGTCAAAATCACAGTTGGCTAATCAAAATACTATCTCTCATAAGACAGCCTAACAAGGATTTTGACAGAGCATACCTTCTATATCCATGGTTTGTCACACTGGGTGGCCAACATCAAAAAACATTTCCTACTATGGTAGTCTGTGAGATTCCATCTAACAAAATGCATAGCTGAATTTTTTAATATAGAGTAATAAAGATCCACACTTAAATGCCTATTGGTGTTATCATATGCTTTTCACAATAAATATGTCAGGTCTAGTGGCTTTGTCAGAACATTTAATAACAAATAGATCAAGTGCATAGCCATGATCATGATCACTGGCTTGACAACATAACCAACTCAGTCCTTCTGTACTGAGCATACATTTTGCTTTAAGCTAAAAAGTGCAGTTCAAGTAGTCTTTGTAGCAGAAGCACACAAATTCATCCCTGTCAAGTCGTGTACTAAGAGAAAATTACATGTGAGTGGATCCTAAATCTCTCTCTCTCAGTAGGACTGTGAAAGCTCTATTTTGTTGATCAGGTCAGGCAATAGGTGCACTCCCAAGCCAGTCCTAAAACTCTATCTAGGTTAGTGTAGCCTTTGGCTCTCAAACAGAGAACTGCACTCTGAAGTTTAAACAAGCTTCTGTTAGTATAAAATGGATCAGGGTGTCATTAGCATAAATTAGACAGCCAACATGGTCTAGAGTCTATAATGTTGGTAAAACGTGCCATGCGGACAAAGAAAAGTGCTGAAGACAAAGTTGAGGCACAGGTTACTCTCCTTGTGATGTTGGCAGTATCTGAGAACAAAGGAGGGAGTTTAATTAAATGAGTATATTTACTAAGAACTGATTCCAAGCAGAACAGTCCAGTTCTATAACACCATCTCTTTCTGACATTCTTTTGAGAATCACCTGATGGTCAACAGTGAAAAATGCAGCCAAGAGATCTATGACTATTCTTCCCTCATGTTTATAAGAAGTGTCATATACCCCTTCCACAGGCCTCAATAATATCTAATTCACAGTCTCACAATTTCAAAATTTACACATTTCCGATGTCAATTATTTATTCCAAATTATTGCTGGTACTCATTTATCTTCAACAGCTAACAACCTTTGACAAAGCAAATAGTACTGGCAGGTTTTAGGTGTATGTCATATATAAGGATGCAGTAGCATCTCAGAAAGAAACCAAAATTCCGGTTGAGTGACACACTATGGGAATCACAGGAATTTATTTTACTTTTACCTTTTTAGAGAGTCCCCACTTTTTTCATCCCACTTTAAGACCTGTCTGCACATATTTCCATATGACTGATTGCAGCCAGCAGCTGTGGGTGCTTCCCGAAACCTGGTTAGAGCATTTTCTTCCAAGTCGATGCTGCATGTAGTGCAAGTCGCTGGGCCTGAAGTTGTAGCGCTATACAATTTTCACATTACAGGCACTGTTGAACATGTTAATGCAGTAAGATATGGGGCAATTTTCAATGTGTTTAATATTTTAAGACTATACATTTCCACTGCTTTATAAACCTTGCTTTCTCACTAAATTTGTGTCCTTTACAATGCACCATTTGCCAATCTATTTTTTCTAAACTCTTGGGAGGAGGTTCCCCCAAAGTTCATGTTTGTCCACTTTGCTCCCTACATAAAAATCATAACCAACTTTTACAAAATGCCACTTTTAAATTTCACCAGCCACCACTGGCCAAGTACACACAACTCATACTCTCCCACTTGGACAAGAGGCTCAACACAAGGGTCAAGTTCACCGCCTGCATGACCGACGTTGCTAAATGGATGAGAGTCAACTGTCTCAAGCTGAACACTGATAAGCTAGAACCAGTGATTTTCGTCACAAATACCATGCCATAGGACCCCAACTGGTGACCAGCCGAGCTCGGACCCACAACCACACCCAGCTCCTAATCCAGTAACCTCAAAATCATCATCATCAACAGCAAACTGGACATAACTGCACATGTCAACAACATAACCACGCTCTGGAAATGCTGAAGAGGATCTTCAAAATGGCTCATAAGCAACACTAGAAATACGGTCACTAGCAAGTTAGGCTACCGGAACAGCCTCTACGTCGAGATCACCAAGCAAACCACTAGAAGACTACAAACCATTCCGAACTCAGCATCCTTACTCATCCACAACATTCCGCACAGAACTTGTCACGTGGCCCATGGGGACATTGTTGTCCTCCCTAAGTTAGCATCAGCACGCTGCAGGCTGACCGCTGCATTTCACATGTTACTACATGAGTTCATTTTGCAAATGCCTCTTTTGATATTTTCACATGAGAACCTACTGTTGTGTTCACGCTTTGCAGGTTCCTGGGATTTAGTCTGAACATTGCGAACAAGGCCGAACAACAATGCCCCTTGTTATTCTGTTCTTGTCAGGCCCTAGCACCAAGAAATAACATACAGATGCAGCTGTTGTTTGGGAATACGTACTTTGGTCTTATTGGAATACACGGATAGGTAACAGACACTTGGAGAGGGACCTATCCAGGCAGAAGAGCATGACAGCACCTCTGATGTAGAACTACCATCTATAGACTGAGGTACGGGGTCTGCAGAAAACACCCAGAGTTCTTCTGTTATATAATCATCTTGCTTCTATACAAGGGGAGGGAGGTTAGGCTACGCTGTCTCTCATTATGACAGCTCAGTTTATGATTTACGGACTACTTGCTGTGCTGACCGTATTTGTGTTATGCATTTTTCTGCTTATTGTGGAACGTATACTGCATATTAGAGCACGTTAGTTAAAATAAATATTGTAAACTTGTTCATGTCTCTGTCAGATCTTATTGTGGACAAGTACAAGAGTGTGGACGAAAGGGTGTGCCTTTTAACCGCGATTCCTGAGAGAGTCGGGAGTGTTATGTTCTGGGGTGTCTAATCACTTGTTCCTCTGTGTGTGGTTAGGAGGGCAAGTGAGACACTACAGCTAGTCGGTCCTGGGCTCATGGGAACTAAGGTGGTAGGATGACTCAGTCCCTATACACTAAGGTCCCATAATCCTACTCATAGTTCTGTGTTTGCGCAGAATCCCTGCAACAAACTCACATCACACCTCACGGAGCTCCTCTGGCTCCTGATACACAAATGCACTCATTTCAAACACCTCACACACTCATTGAAGGCACTAGACAACTTAGACACCACCTATATGAATAGTTGCATCTCCTTCCACCAACCAGACTAGACACCACTGTTCCGAAGGACTCTAATCTACATACATTCCATGCATATGCAGAATCAGGATGATGGACGTTTTCTTACATCGCTCCTGAAGTGCGGAACGACCTCCCACTCCACATCGGAGCCTCCTTCTTTCTTCTCTTCTTGAATTGTACAAGAAGCTGAAGACCTGATTTTCCAAGTAAACAAACTAGAGGTGGGTCAGCCACTTAAATTTCTAGCTAAGCTTGAGCCTGAATCCTGCTCTGGCTCAGCTTGAGGTTCTGTTAGAACCTCGAGCCCAAAACAAGCCGAGCTTTCGTGTGGCTTTTGCCTGCCTTCCTGCCTCTGTCCGTGATGTGGTGTTATGGCCAGAGCTGTAGACTGTGCAGCTGGGGAACCAGATTTGAGCCTTGGCCCCGGATCAACATCTTGTGATTCTGGATAAATCACTTAACCTCCCCATGCCTATAAACAATGCATGTAACTTTGTGTAATGTAACTGAAGCTCATGTAAAATGGTTCAATGCCTTCGGTTTGAGTTCATGCTACATATACAAAAAACTGCAACCCAAACCTTGGTCACATCACCCAATCATCCTGCTTCTTTTTTAGTTGGGAAATTTGAGATTCACATCCCCCAATTCTCACTGACTATACTATGCCCCAGATCAACCTTGCACAAATAGTAAGGCAGTCAGAGGGTGCAACAAGTGATGTCACATGCAATTTTCAATATGATTTGGGTATTGTCTGCATACATGAAAAGACTGAATTTGAAAGATTAGGTGAAACAAGTTAAAGGAGTTCTATAAAGTATTGAAAAGAAAGGGAGATAACATTGAGCCCTGAGGGACTCCACAAGTCATTGTGCAAACCAATGAAGAAACAGGGGAGAGAACTACGTGTTGGGTACTATCAGCTTGAAACTCAGAAAACCAAGGGACGGCAATACCCTGCCCACTCAGCTGTGCAAGTCTGGCAAATAGGATTAGGTGGTTCAAAGTATCAAATGCTTTTGAGATATCGAATAGATTCAGATCATCAGGATTGTTACTATCCGCCCGATGGTGCAGTACATCCGAGGATGTCACAACTTCTATCTCTGTACTGAAACTAGGGCAGAAATCAATTTGTAAGGCATAAAGGAGATAATTACATTGTATAAACTCAGCAAGCTGAGTAATGCTGCTCTCTCTAGCAACCTAGCAACTTGATCAAATAAGGAGCTGAGAAATTAGGTGATAATTACCATAAAGTTGAGATCCAATGTAGGATTCTTCAGGAGAATAATCACATACACATGTGTTCGGAGGGGTGAGAACACAGCTGTTGAGGAAAACCATGGAAGGGATGTCAAATCCAATGATGACAATCCTCAGCTGACTGTTGCTATCTAAGAGAACACCACACTTACTCAACCTTCGTTCAAAGCATGTTTGACTGCCTTATCAAATTGGATGAAAGAAGTTGTCTGCAGCTCAACACAGACAAAACCGAACCTCGTATTTTCAGATGGCTCAATCCGTCTGGTCCCATGCATGTCTGTCTGAATTTGCGGCACCTCCAGCCCCAGTGAAATTAGCCAGAAATCTTAGGTTCAATTTTGACTATGAATTTTCCTTTGGCCCTCACATCTCAGCTTTTAGCTTCATTTTATAATAAACACGTTGGAAAGTGTTGGACATGCTCCCCTTTTAGCAAACATAGAAGTGGTTCCAACACTCATCATCATGTTTGGGCAATCCCAATTCTCTCTATTTCAGGACTCCCAAATATTGCCTATGAAAATGTCAACTAGTTCAAAATGCAGCCACCCAGCTCATTATGAACGTTCATTGTTGTCAACCTATTTCCTTTCAACTTCTGAAGTTTCACTGGCTTCCAGTACTTATATGAACCCAACTGAAAGATCTTGTTATTACCTACTTATCCAGGCGAAGATTAGGAACTTCCTTTTTTCATAATGTGTCCCAACCCTACAAGTCATCTTGGCCATTGCCTTCCTCAAGCGCTAAATTCATTGTTACACCCAGATTTATCAGGAGCTGAAAAATCAGCAAGTTCTTTCACATTTTATCCACCAGTCTCTGGAACAAGCTTCCTCCGGATTTGCGGTATGCCCCTATGGTGACTGATTCCCACAAGCTTCTTAAAACCTGGCTCTTCAGTTCTTTATATAACCTTCTACATTTTCCTACAGCTTGTGGACAGTCTTCTCTTCTCTAGCACTAGTAAGCCCGGACACAGGCAGCTGTTTGCGCTTTACAAATGTATCTGTCAGCCAGATAAAGCTACTTGTACAGAACAACACAATGTTTTGTCTGGTGCAGAATGCACACTTAGAACCCACGTGCCTAAAAGTTGTGTAATGAAACTGGTGCTTATGTAAAGCGCTCCAAAAACATTTGGGTTGGGTTCGTCTATATAAACTGCAAAAAAGCCAAAATGCTGCCTGATCAGAAACATCAATAATAAATATTGCACTATATGGTTTGTCAGGCCTGTTTCCTTATGGAAAGAGCTACTTCAAAATGCATAATAATGTGAACTCAGTCTACACACAATATTGAAGACACAATTGGGAAGTGCAGAATAAACAGGCAGACGTTTTGTTGCATCAAGGGTGGATATATATTTTTATTTTCTGTTGTGTTTCACATAGGGTTTACACAAGCTTTTCTGGCGCACAGAGCCAAGCACCTGCTTCTGTGGGTCTGCAGTGAGTAAAGAAAACTCCTTTACGCCAGATTTCTCTCAGTTACTGCATTATTTTCAGATAGTACAGCTCAGAAACGGTAGTCTATATTTCTGTCTGAGCTGTCTGAAACTAAAGCACCCATCCAGAGAAATATCATTATATGGCACAGCACCTAAGTCAGGGCCATCTTTATCATCATATCACGCAGCGCAGCAAGTCACCTTGCTGAGCTGCGTGATAGGGAAAGGGCAGGAATGTGGTGTATTTAACATTGTATGGAACACTGCTGCCATTTCCTGTGCTGGTGCACAATGTGCTGCCTAGCGCCAATGCAGGCACTCTTGCCCTTTGGTGCAAGGGTTCCTGCATTGTTAGCATGATTGTTTTTGTGCAGGATGGGGCACCTTCTTTAGCAAAAACAATCCCCTGAGGCATTTTCCATGTGTGCTGCAAAATGCAGGAAAAAAACGAGGAGAAATAAACATATTTCTCCTCGTTACACCTCACCTGGGGAGGCATAGCCGTTTTGGCGCATTCCCAGGTCTACCACTTATGGTAAATCTGGGAATGCATCAACATCCATGGGCTTTGTGTGGGAACACCCATGCACCACTCATGGAATGCCTCCCTGGGGCAGAGTTACTCTTGATTTATCAAGCCACTTAGGGCCACGCAAGGTGGCCTTGTGTGGCTTGATAAATTGCATCTCAAGAGTTGGGTCGCTTTAGCACCCCGTTGCGTGGTGCAAGAGCGACATAACCCTTTATAGATATGGCCCTTGATAATTAAGTGCTGAAGAGAGTGCTGGGAATTTGTTTTGGGTACCTATTGCTTTGTTTCTATAGCAGGAGGAGTGGTGCCAGTGAATACACAATTGTGGCACACCTGCTCCCAGGCATACGCTTTGTGATTACACAATATATATGTGTTAACACAAAATCAAGACAATTATCAGGTGTGCTGCAATTGTGTCTATAACTAAAATCGGGGCCCAGACCAAGTCTCTTTAAACTCCTTAAGAATAAAAAAATTGTTATTCTCCTCATTGTCTTCATTTTTCTAAAATAATAAAAAGAGCTGTGGATGAAAGCATCCAACAAAGAAAAATAAATTACTTTGAGAGCTATTCGCTTTTTCCTGCTCTCTTTGTTCAACACTGAATGGACAACAGAGCAACATGTTTAATTTTTCATGTTATAAATACAGGCCCTCAAGAGCAACTTGTCACAAACGTAATAGAAACTTTTACCCATACATAACTGGCATGAAGCAAGCACAGTACAGAGGTTTTTAGCAAGGCAATTTAATGAAGCAACAAAATGTTTACCGCAAAATATCATGGTTTGGCATTTGTATCAAATGTAGGTGCAAAGTATTTGTTTGCAGAAAAGTTGATGAACACTGCTGTTTTGAACACTTTACATTATGAAGCGTTGCGTAGAGTTGAGGAAACATCCATGTAAAATTATAATAAATATTGGCTTCACATGGTAAAGCAGAGTTATAAACAGTAGTACTATATTGTCTTATGATTATCCGCAGTTTGACACTTGGAGTATCAAGGCCCCAAACTCTTAATACAAGTAACAGACTTGTATTTCCACTGCCACACTACTCTTCAGTGGTTCCACAAAAATCACAATCTTTGGCCAAAGGGAATGGATATGGTCTTTGGAATTCTTAAGAGTCTGGTCAGGGACCAGTTCACCATTATGGGGCTGATTACGATGTCGGTTGGGAAGCCTCTGAACGGCAGTCGCATTCCCCTAAACCGTGTCGGAACCTATGTTTCCGACTTGGTCAGAAACATTTCCGACTGACCGATTATGATGTTCTCGGTCGTAAAGGAAATCGTTTGGTCAGTCTGAATCAGTTACGACTGGCATTCGGAGACTCTGTGTCAATTGAAGCAGAATCGTACAACTCTAAGGACCGACGGATTATGATGTCGGATTTGGACAGCCTTTCCGACCTGGTTTGTCTGACATGAAAAGGCTGTCGGAAATTTTGGGGTCCCCTAGCAGGCCCGCTTTCCTCCTGAGGCCCACGGTTGGGCCCCCCTTTCAAACCATGCACAGTGTGGCAGGCACCATGAGGTGCCTTGCACAGAGTGCAAGGTTTTCCGCAACCACCCCTTTTTTCAATGGGAGCCTGTGTTGTCAGTCGACGGTGTTCGGAAGCGTTGTAATTGGTCATGAGGACTCGCCGAACTCGAGTAGGTCAGAACCCATTCCAACAAGGAGTCGGCCGGTTTGCTTTCCGACCAACATTGTAATGAGGCCCTAAGTCTTGGATAGTCCTACAGCAGGCTCAAATGGGTGCAAAAGACCCCCTCATTTGTTAAAAAATGTGCTTTGAGTTCATTTAAAAGTACATTATCTTGCACTACTTTGGAAACAGAAGTGTAAAGCTTTCAGTATGGAGATAAGCGGTTATTTCTCATTATCTTCTTTGTTATTTAGTACATTCCTTGAAACCGCTTAAAATGCAACAATATATCTGGCGACCCGCCTACTCGCACTTCATGACTGGTTCAATGGGGGCTGGTCGGATCCGGCATTTAGGCTGGAACTGGGTGATCTAGGTCTACCCAAGATCCAGGAGATGATGTATGGAGGACCTATCCCCAGGACAATGCCAACGGTGACACAAGCGGTTCTCCTGGCGCGCTTCCCTACAACACACGCAATGGAAGAACAAACTGACTCAATATACACCACTCTGGTCGGGGACATGGCTCCGAGAGGTCAATGGCCTGAAGGGATTCCGGCCGTGGGATCTCATCGGTATCTCGCAGCTTCGGGGACGTTTGGGCGGGGGACCATATGCGCACCTTTCAAGAACTACAAGCAAGCTATTCCCTACACCCCTCGCAATTCTATAGATATCTGCAGCTGCGCCACGCCCTTTACATTCACATGCCTCAGGGCACATCCCTACCAGAATACAGTCCTCCAGAGGCGCAAATCATGACGGGCAATCTGGGGAGAGGGGGGTCTCTCGTATCTATTGCTCTCTCACCAACAACACACCAAACACTTTACCCCGATTGAGACACCTGTGGGAGCAGTGGGTAGGGTCCCTTGAAGAGGAAGACTGGAGAGACGCCTTAATGGCGACCAAAACAGTCACCGTCTCTGCCCGGCTCCGCCTGGTTCAAATATACTACTTGCATGCTGCCTACCTAACACCCAAACGCCTCTTTAGCGCTGGTATGAGGGCGGATGCCTCTTGCGCGCTCTGCGGCCACGATCGGGCCGACTTCTTCCACATGGTATGGGCCTGCCCTGTCATTGCATGCTATTGGGACTCCATAGAGAAGGAGCTCACGGAGGTCCTGGGCTGGGAAGTGCCACACAACCCCTTAAATACACTCCTAGGCATCACGGATGGGCTCGACGGCTCCCGAGCCGACAAACGATTTCTCACCACCGCCACAATGGTGGCCAAACGCGACATTGCAGTTAACTAGATAAACCCTCTACCCCGAGCGTAACGAAATGGCGCAGAGGGGTGGACTGGTGCGCTGCACAGGAAAAACCACTGTTCGCAGCCAGAGGCTGTCCAGCTAAATACTGGAGGGTCTGGGGCAAATGGCTGGGGCAGATAGACTGAGCATGTCTTCCTTGGACATGTGTTAGCTGAGCGGAGCACTATGAGTCCGTATGCTGCTTATTATTCGTCCTTCCATATGTTTAATGGAACTGTCACATGAACGCTGTGTTATATTGTACTTGATCATATGCTGGTCTTTGTTTAAAAAACCAATGAAATTGTTTATCAAAAAAAAAAAAAAAGCAACAATTTCCGAAACTAACCTGCTGGTCATTTCATTGAAATGGGGGAATGAAAGTCTGTGTTGATGAGATGCTTGCAAATAACTTTATACTTAATCATTTTTAAAAAGTATTTGAATAGGAAAACATTACTGCAGTCACAATAATGGAATTTCCACTTTTGTAGTTTAAATAAAGTTAAAATACGATAACATATAATCAGTGACACCTGTTCCAGTTCTGAGTGTTTTTTAAAAATTGTAGTTTTCAGGCTCCTTTAGTCCAACTGACTTTGATGATGGAAACCAGGAGCACGACTTCCAGAATTCATTGCACCCATGGTCATATGAAGCCATATGTCCAGTCCTTGTCTTTCCATTGACCATTCCCATTGATTACGTTGAAATGAACTGAGAGTACAACTTTCTGAAAGCATTAGGTTGATAACGTTTAAGACTGGAAATGGGGCTATGACAACATGGAGTAATTTTATCACCTTACATCTGGGACATCCAAAATATGTCAGTTTGAGACTGTGAGATTTAGGTTGCATGCCAATCTCCAGAGTGGCTTAACCAACCAAGGTATATTACATATGAATGGAGCATTTATCCTATGATCTAAAAAATATGACCCTCTTTCCAAGGAAATGCTGCAGAAATTTTGATTCATGCTGAAATGGGTATATGTAAATGAATCAGAATATCAACTTGTTTTCCCTGGGTGAGCGCATGAATGGTTGAGTGATTAAGTGCATAGATTGATACATGAATGGGTGAGTGAGTATTGCGATAAATGGGAATAGATGAATTGCTGGCTAAATGAGTGAATGGATGAATAGGCGAGTGGGCACATGGATTGGCAGAAGTGCATGAATGAATGACTGAGTAAATGGATGTATCAGTTATTTGGTGCATCAATGGTAAACAGGGGGATGCGGGAGCACTCTAGTGGCTCACCATGCTGCAGTCCACAATGTGCCTGTGACAGGATGCCCTGCACTCACAGCCACTTTACAGTTTCCACTGAAATGTATAGTATATTGGAGAGTTTGAACACTACCCTTCTATAAAGAATGCATGAAGGATATCATTATAGGAGAGACTGAGCAGAGTTTCTTCTTTGGAAGGTGTCTAAGGAGGTTACAGGTTTCACATGGATGGGGGCCTCCTTAGGTTGGGTCAGGGACTACCAGAAGATTGCAGGTAGGCACCTGGAGTGGTCGGGGCTGCGTCCGGCAGCGGAGTCGCCTTTGACAGGTGTCCTGGTCTGGCCTCCGGGTCGGGTTGTGGCAGTCTATTGGATTCTCGTCTCCCCTTCTGATATGCTACATAGATGGGTGTTTCACCCTTCCCGGGCCATCTCAGCCTCACACCCTGGGCACAAGCACCCTGCTTTCCCCCTCCCCACTCCACCAGGTTTAACCTCTCCACTTCACTTCAGTTTTCTTTTCCTGCCCTTGCACCGCACCTCGCCGGGCGCCACATCCTCCATTGTTGCCGGTGGGCCCCTGACTCCACGTGTTCTCAGCACTTAATCACTCAACCATTCATGCGCTCACCCAGGGAAAATAAGTTGATTTTCTGATTCATTTACATATACCCATTTCAGCATGAATCAACATTTCTGCAGCATTTCCTTGGAAAGAGGGCCATATTTTTTTAGATCATAGGATAAATGCTGCACAGGGGATCTCCTTTTGCTCGCCCTCAGAGATGCTGTAGGTGGGTCCCGTACTGTAGCTGGCTGATCAGCTGCGTGACCTTCACACTGTACTGTACTGTCGTCTCTACTTGGAGCCCTGCTGGTGCTTTGCAGTCCGGTGCAGTGTTTCCTATGTGCCCACTGCCATCTTGCCTGCCGCGTCGCTTTCCCGGTGCTAATTGCAAGGCTGTTTGCTGCCTGTCTGCAGATGCCACAGCTATCCCGCCAAGTTCTTTGGCCCCTAGAGTGTGCCTTTACACTCATGGTCATGTGGGCCTCCGGGGCCACAGGATGCTGTCCGTCATGGGCCTCGGGCACCGGAGCTTGGCAATCACACTGCCATCTTCATGCATCCCTGGCCATGCCCCCAACATGCTCATTCTTGCTGAAGTAGGCAGAGTGGGTGAGTGGCATAGGTGAATGTAGTTGCAGGTCCAGAAATAGAATTGCTTTGCATTATCATCTTTAAACAGGCACAAATATGGAATGACAGAACCAATAGTTTGTTAAAGAAAGGTCATGTGTGTTGGTTGTGCTGTGAGTGGCATGGGTAGGGCAATACATGAATCCTGGGAGGATTAGAAATGTACACTGTCATGGTCACTGCAACAGTCTGAACACGTCAAAATAGGATTATTATGATACCCACACCACTCACAGTTCATCAGTACAGTAAAGAAGGAAGAAATAAGGTGACACTTTCAGCTCTCATTTCTTTTGTAACCGTGCTTCTTTAAGATTTGGTGACACATAAAAAGGGCAATCTTAATCATAGAAGTTCAGCTATTTCTAAATTATCAGCTCTCCTTACAGAGACATACAAATCCACCAAGAAACTCAATGTGTGTTTTAAAGAATAGACTAAGAATTGTTCGGGTGTATAGGACTCTCTCTAAAACACCAGGTGAAGTGGCTACAAAGTGGAAGAAAGGAAATTATACATTGATAGATGGAGAACAGTGAATAAAAGGGATGATTTCACCATGGGGGTCTGGTGATATCAAGTGGACAACAAGAGTGAAGCTCAAAACTACAAGGTGAAAGCATTCCTGTTGTTCACTTTTACCCATCTCTAATTTTATGTTATGTATGACCTCCAAAATTATCTACCCTTGCTATCTATTTCTCCACATGGACAAATGAGTAAAAGGTGAGTCATACTTAACATGGCCTCTCTTCCCTGTCTCAAATGTAATTTGCGTCAATGGGTGTTCCATGGTTTTTGATGCAAATCCCGATCTACTTACATTGGTAAACATGGATTTGTGCCAAAACCTTATGCTTCCACGAGGCTGGTGTAATGAGAAGAAATGCCTTAATTTCTCCTTATTTTCTTAACTTTACATGAATGCTGCATTGTGCAGCACACATGCAAAGTGGGAAAAGTCTTAATGCATAGTTTTTGTACTGGAAGGGTTGCCTTCCAGTACAAAACCTGTGCTTTAGTGAAGGCACACACACTTTTGCTCTATAGCGCAAGGGTGTGTGTGTTTGTGTTGGCACGTGGCAGCCAAACATGCACTAGCACTTATGGAGAGAAAAGATTTTCCTTATCTTAGCACTGCCTTGCCGTAAATATTGCTACATCCCGGGACAAGATGTCAGCACCAGGGACCTAATGTCTAAAAATATTTAGCGGTTGAGTTTGCAAACGCAGAATGGTGGTTTTCCAAGCATTAAACCCATTTTGTGAGAGCCTTTCTGAATGGCAAAAAGGGTCTAAGGTCATGCAGGTTTAAAATAGGCATCACCCCCTATTGTAATTCGCAATGGTATATATGTAGTAATCTTTTGCGACCACAATGTGCAGTCACTTTTTGGGAACAGTCTGTACATTTAGTCCCAGATTAAGAAACGAGAAGCAAAAACTCAGCTATTTCATATTTAAAGAATGAAGGACTGTTTGATGAATAAAACCATGCATTTGCCATACATACTTTCCATAAATCTTAAGCAGCAATAGTGTAGATAAGTCAAAATCAGCCTAACAGGGAAAATGCATGCGATAGCACAATGTACACTTGAAGTCAGTAGAAAAAACTCTTTTGGTGTGTCCCTCCTTTTTACTTGATTGTTCTTCATCCATCTTTAGGAATATCAACAAACTGTTTTAATTTGTAAAGCTTTAGGAACAGTTTTTAAATTAAGCAATTCAAATTATTTAAATGTAATTACATATTATGGCTGTATTTGAATATAACTGATAGGAAGTTCACTAATTTCATAAGAACATAACTTTTCTGTTGAAAATAAACTTTGCCATGCTATGGGCATAAACAATGCAACACTAGTCACTCACTCATCTAGTCATCATCTAAATGAACATATTCTATAGTGCATAATATGTAAACAAAGGCAAAGCAACATAAAGACTCCTAATTCTTGGTACAAGCATTGCAAGGTACGATAGGAACTGATTGCCTTTAGGTTATTTGTAAAAATCTATCAAAGCGGAAATATTCTATTATAGTGTAGCGCACCATCATTCTTTAATTGCAGATAAGGATAAACCGTCAATAGTGAAGTATTCTGGGATTCAAATCTGAAGCTAATTGCTTTTAGCAAAGTTTATAAAACCACTTACTATTTTCAGACAAAAAAATCTAAATTCAGTAGCTTCATGTAAAATAAACTTTTATTTTAATAAATGGAGAAATGGTTAATTTGCATGAAAAATATTTAGATAAGCACACAGGTATGCAGCTTTTCCTTTAAGAGTCTGTCCTTTTTGCTGCTGGTATGTGTTTCGAGTGAGCAAAGTGTGTTTAAGACTGCAGTCTACAGGGGCAGAGCTGAGCAAAAATATAAACACACTTGATGAAACACAGGTCCCCACAAAGCAATTTTAAAAAAAGTTGGAAAAATTGACACAGATGTTCCTGAAGTCATTTTTTAACGTTTAGAATGCATTGCCTTGTGGGGACCTGGATTCAGGGCCCCATAGGGCAATCAAGTCCCCACAGCGTGAGTGTGTTATCACACCCAAGTCCCCACAAGGATACAGACAGACACATGCACACACACACCACACCACACCACACACACACACACACACCACACCACCCACACACACACCACACCACCCCACCCCCCATCCTTGTGGGGACTATGTGTGAACACCTGCCTAGTGGGGACTAACCTTTCCCATTTGTTTAAAAATATGCCAATAACAGAAAAATGTTAGGAAATAATTCCTAATACAGGATCCTGCTTCAAATTTGCAAATATATTGTTTTTTAATCGCGCGCACAGAACCATCATTGTGGGGACTTGAACATGTTTTTCCATCCTTGTGGGGACTTACTCAATAATGATCATTTGTGATTGAATGCCTTCATAAAGAAATGGCTAAATGTAATTTTTCAATGCTGTACTCAAATTACCTGATAGTTTAGTCATATATGAATAGCTCATTGTGCATTGTGTCCTACAAGCAGACAGAAAATGGATTGTGATGAGAATGCATTTTTCAGCAGAAACCTATAGCATATGAAGTCCCTGGAAAGGGATTTACAGTTATTTGGCCTGTTACTGAGTGCTCAAAAACTTTTGGGAATAAGGAAACAACACAACGTTAAATTAATTTAGAGGCCAAAGATCCTGCAATGTGGTCTAATAGGAAAGCCAAGTTGAGATTACCTAGTTCCTTTTCATCAGTCTCATCACTAGGCATCATTTTGTTTGTATGTCGGTGCAATAATAATTCCCAGAAATATGGTATGGTATTATAGTAATGTTCTACAACTGACCGAGAGAGTCTGTGATGATAGTAATTTTTAAGCCACTGCAGAGATAATGTGTGATTATATTGAAATTTTGTTTAAATATAGTCACTCTCAAGTTCCTATAGGCATAGTGTGTGATTATATTTATGTTCAAGTCCCCGCATAGACAATGTGTGGTTATACTTATACTTAATTCCCCACGAAGATGGTGTTTGATGCTACTTTTGCTTAAGTCACATGAGATAGTTTGTCATTAGAGGGATGCCCAGGTACTCACACAGATAGTGTGTGAATTTAGACATGCTCAAATCCTCCAAAACAGTGTCTGATTATAATCATGTTTGGTCATAGTCTGGTTGAGGTCCCCCTACAGATAGTGGACAATGACAGTCATGCTGTAGATCATGCTACTATAGTGTGTTATTATAAAAAGGCCTAGGTCCCCACAGAGATAGTGTGTGATTATTGTAATGTTCAAGTCCCCACAGAGATAGTGTGTAATTAAAGGGATGTCCAGGTCCCCACAGAGATAGTGTGTGATTATTGTCATGCTTAAGTCCCCACAGTGATGGTGTGTGATTATATTCATGCTCAAGTCCCCACAATGATGTTGTATGATTAGTCATGTTAAAAAAATTACCAAACATAAACAAGTCCCCGCAGAGATGGTGTGTGATTATTGTTATATTTAAGTCCTCCGCAGAAAGAGTGTCATTATATTTATATTCAAGTCCCCACATAGAAAGTTTTATGATAGTCATATTCAAGTCCCAGTAGAAATATTGTATGATGATAGTCATACTGATGTTCTTGCAGAAATAGTGTGCCATTACATTAATGCCCAGGTCCCCACAAATATAGTATTTAATTATAGTTACTCTAAAGTCCTGATTGAGATAGTGTGTGATTATATTCATGTTCAAGTCCCCTCAGAGATATCGTATGATTATAGTTATGTTGTGACAGTGGGAGAAACAACAGAATGCTTAGGTTCGTTTTCCAAGGTTTTATTTAGTGTTTTTAGAGTCAGTTCGGTTATCTTGGCTTTCTTCAGGCAAGGGACCGTCTAAAAGGGCTTCTTCTTCTCCTCGGGACGTCTCTTTGGTCCTCGGAAAAAGGAAAACAAGAAGGGGTGAGGACTGTGTCTCTGTGCCTTGGTTTTATAGAGAAAAAGGAGTGAGGGGATAGGCTAGCCACCTGTTCCACCACCAGTGTTGCTTTCGGTGCATTACGCGGGCGCCACACTCTAGGGAGATCCCAACAGCTGGTCTTCCCTCCGCGCTTTCCAGGAGCTATTAACCGCCCCCTCCCTTATACTCGGAGGAACCTCCCGTCTCTCCGGAGCCCCTTTGGAAAATACCCCGAAGCCGTGCACGTACCTCTGACAGCCACGCTCCTCCTGGAGCGCGGCGGCCTATTTCGCGGTACCGGATCTGGTCCAGCTCCCTCTCTTGCGTTGTCCTCAGGGAACTGGCTTCCATGTGTCGGGGCTCGGTCCGGGATGCTTCAGGATTCTCTCTCCTTCCGTCCTCCTCTTGCTGCCTCAGCGGGTCGGGCGTGTAGTCCTTCCTCGGCTTCCATTCACTGCTCCCTTCGTCAGCGGAAGCACTGCCTATCAAGGCAGCCGGGCCGTAATCCTCGCTGTTGATTGGATCTTGTGATGTGGTCACGTGCAGGTCGTTGAAACCACGGAAGTCCGTGTAGGCGACAGAGACGTCCCGATCCCTCCTAGCCAGATCCTGTGAGGAGGAGAGATATAGGAGAGGAGAGACGTAAGGGGGGAATATGTCTTCGCCTTCATCCTCCATCACGGCGTCTCCAGGTACGTTGTGACACATGTTCAAATCCCCACAGAGATAGTGAGTGATCATAGTTATGTTCAAGTCCTCACATAGAGAATGTTATGGTAGTCCAGTTCCCAGAGAGATGGTGTATTATTATAGATATGCTCAGGTCCCTGTAGTGATAGTATGTTATTATAGTGATGTCCAGTTGCCTGCACAGATAACGTGTGATTAAAGTCAAGCTCAAGTCCTGCATGGATGTTGTATGATTATAGTGAAGCCTAGGCCCCCAAAGAGATAGTGTGTGATAATAGGGATGCCCACATTCCCACGGAGATAGTGATTGTAAACCTGCAGAGAAAGTGCATGATAACGGTCAAGCTCAAGTCTCTCTACGGAAAAAAATCTTTTCTGACAGACATGCACATGTCCCTGCATATATAGTGTGTGATGATAGTAATGTTCAAGTCCCCACAAAGCGATAGTGTGATTAAATTGATGTCCATGTCCCAAAAGAAATAGTGTGTGATTATAGACATGCCAAGGTCACCAGTGAGATAGTGTGTGATGATAGTCATGTTTAATTCCTCAAAATTATATTGTGTAATTAATTATATTGATGCCCAGATTCCCACAGAAATAGTGTGTAATTATAGGGATGCCCAGTTCCCCACAGAGATAGTGTGTGATGATAGGGATGTCTAAGTTCTCAGAGAGATGGTGTGTGAGTATAGTGTTACCACTGTCCACACAGAGATAGTGCATAAACATAGTCAAGTTCACTGCCCCGCAAAGCTAGCATGTGATTGGTTATATTGATGCCCAGGTCCAAACAAAGATAGTGTGGGATTATTGTGATGGCCAGGTCCCCACAGAGATAATGTGTGATTAGAGGGCTGCCCAGGTCTCCACAGAGATGTAATGTAACTGTAACTGGGTATTTGTCAAGCGCGCGGCTACTCCACAGAGTGTCCCGGCGCTGAAAGACCGCTAAACAGGCGGTGTGTGCTCAGAGCAACTGACTTGTACTACTGTTGGAATAGCCAGGTTTTTAGTTTCCTCCTAAAGACAAGGAGGTCCGGTGTCTGTCTAAGAGAAGGTGGCAAACTGTTCCATAATCGGGACGCCACCACTTGAAAAGAGCGGCCACCCATACGGGAGCGGGAAAACTTAGGGATGGTCGACAGGTACTGAGTAGAGGACCTTGGGGTCCGTTGAGGGGCGTAGTGCAGAATCCTTTTCCTGATATAAGGAGCCCCTAAGTCGTGTAGGGCCTTAAAGGCCAAGACAAGAGCTTTAAACTGGATCCTCTTACGTATCGGAAGCCAATGCAGAGATCTTAAGTGGGGGGGTCATATGTGCCCTGGGGCCCACCATAACAATAGCACTGGCCGCCGAATTCTGGATCACCTGCAGGCGACCTAGTAGATATTCCGGTAAGCCTAAGTATAGGACATTTGCGTAGTCCAGCCTTGATACAATCAGGGCCTGGACTACCGTCTTCCTGAGGGGGACCGAGAGCAGGGGGAGGAAATTCTTAAGCTTTTTTAGTAGCCCAAAACAGGTGCCGGCCACAGTTTGAATTTGAGTCTTCATGGACATGTCCATATCCAGCTTAACCCCGAGGTTTTTTTACGGTAGTTACTGAAGACGTCGGGGGGGGGGGGGGGAAACACATGTCCTGTGGCCACCACTGTCGCCACGCCTCGCACGGATTGGAACCGAAGAAAATAATCTCTGACTTTTCAGGATTACACTTTAGTTGGTTCCCTCTAAGCCAAGAGAACACCTCCGTTAGGCAGGCGTGTATCTCGCTGCCTCTGAACACGGTGCCCTTCTTGCAGGTGAACAGATGTTGCGTGTCGTCGGCGTAAGATACTATTTTTGCGCCATATTCCTCCGCTAGAAGCGGAAGGGGGGCCATATACACATTAAAAAGGGACGGGCTCAGAATTGAGCCCTGGGGGACTCCAACTTTCATGGGGGTGATGGGGGCCGAGAAGGGGGGTGACCATACTGTTTGCTGACGGCCACTTAAAAAGGAGGTGTACCATTTGAGTACCGTCCCGCCAATACCGCAGTCCTGAAGTCTTTTCAGGAGTCGGTCATGGGGCATGGTATCAAAGGCCGCAGAAAGGTCTAATAGCACCAGTACTGCATTGCCCCCACTATCCAAGGTAGTTTTGATAGTTTCAGAGACTTCTAGTAAGGCCGTCTCGGTACTGAAGTTTGCTCTGAACCCTGACTGACTCGGATGTAGTAAGTTGTTAGCCTCCACATATTCCGTAGTGACTATGTTTACATATTTCTCCAAGACCTTGGAAAAGAAAGGCAGCAGTGAGATTGGCCTGTAATTACTCACTACCAATGGGTCTGCTGTAGGCTTTTTTAAGAGCGGGAGAATTCTTGCATGTTTCCAGCTCTCAGGCATTAGCCCCTCAGACAAGGAGGTGTTCAGAACCCGGTTGACAGCGGGGTTAATCCCTTCAGCAATTGCCACCAGTACTTTCGCTGGACAAGGGTCCACGGGAGAACCGGATTTAAGAGCCTTCATTATCTCGAGGGATTTAACCAACGAGATAGGAGGGAACTGTAAGAGAGACACACCTAAATTAGGATTAACTCTGGAGGGAGCGGCTGTATTTTCTCCCTCTGCCGGGGGCAGCACCTTAAAAGAGTCTTGGAAAATTTTAATCGTGTCGAAAAAATAGTGAGCTAAGCAATTAGTCCAGTCGCTGGTAGGGGTAAATAGACTGTCCATTGCATTAGGGGATGTAAAGTCTTTAACGATTTTAAACAATTCCTTACTCTTGTTCCCAGCCTGTTCAATTTTGGTGGATAGGAAAAGTTTCTTTTCGTCGCGGACTTTGGAGTAATGGACTTTCAAGGCCTGTTTGTAAGTGGCTTTGTCAGAGGAGTTAAAATTCTTCCGCCATACTCTCTCAAGGCATTTACATGCACTTTCACTTTTTCGGAGGGCCTCCGTAAACCATGGTGCCGAGGCCCTACTGGCTTTTGCTACCCGGGTCGTAGGAGGAGCTAGCTCCAGAGAGCGGAGCTGTAGCCAGTTCTCCAAGAAGAGTACATCGCTCTCCAGCATTCCACTAAAAGCAATAGGGTGTAACCTGAGTGCATTATCCAGTGTCTCTGCAGTGAGCTGATTAAAAGGCCTGAAACTGTAAGGACGGGGCTTGCAGTATGATTGAGGTCTCACAGATTCTTTAGGGACTCTAAAAGTAAGCAACAAATGATCCGACCATATTATGGGAAGAGGCACCTCCATTTCTATACTGGTCGTTGAAAAAATCTGGTCTAAAATGTGGCCTTTTTCATGAGTAGGAAGGAAGACATAGGGGGCCAGGTTGAAAATACCTAATGATTCGCACAGCCTGGAAGGCTCAGGTTCCGCAGGCTGATCCATATGGATATTAAAATCTCCAAGTACCAGGCAATGCCTGTATTTGGCAGCGATAGGGGCTATAGCATGGCCAATTGACTCTATGAATTTTCAAGCAGATCCTGGTGGTCGGTAGATTACAACACCGGCGATAGATTGGTGGGCCGACACGGTTAAAAGGAAACCAAAGCCCTCGGCTCCCTCTATCTCTGCAGTAGGGAGTAGAAGAGCAGGAATAGATGTTTTTTAAAATGATGGCCACGCCCCCGGCCTGTCCTGTCCTATCTAAGGATCCGATACCCCGGGGGAATCGCACTAGCGATAGGGTTGGAGCTGTCGTTTATCCAAGTTTCCGTAACAAACATAATGTCAGGCTTTAGGTCAGTTAAAAGGTCGAAGAGCTGGAGCTCATGTTTTTTTAACGACCGAGTGTTTAGAAGGATAGCCTTCCAAACACTCCCTTCCCCTAAGATAGTGTGTGATTATAGGTATATCAGGTCCCCATAGAGATAGTGTGTGACTATAGTAATGTTCAAGTCACCAGAGAGATAGTGTGTGATTACAGTGAAGTTTAAGTCCCCACAGAGATAGTGTGTAATTATAGGGATGTCCAGGTCCCCACAGAGATAGTGTCATTATACTGATGGTCAGGTCCCCACGGAGATAGTGTGTGATTATAGGGATGCCCAGGTCCTCAGAGAGATGGTGTGTGAATATAGGGATGTCCAGGTCCCCACAGTGATAGTGTGTGATTATAGGGATGCCCAGGTCCGCAGAGTTATGTGTGTGATTATAGGGATCCCAAGGTTCCCACCCTGAAAGTGTGTGTTCATAGTCCTATTCAAGTCTCCAGAGTGATGTGTGTGACGATAGTTATGTTAAAGATACCAAACAGATTATATTAGTCTGGTGGATTTGTAAACTAATGTATTCACTTGAGGGATCTGTGTTTGACCTCGCACTCACACATTTGAATCGTGGTTATTACAGTCAGCTTAAGTTATAATTGCTTGAGATAACTATAACTGGTGAATTGCAGTGTTTTTTTTAAATTTAAAATGGCATGTTTTAACTGACATTTTCACCTAAATATAATGTACTTTTAACCTAAGGTTTATTCAGTAAATTTCTAAGGTTTTTCTTTTGTAACGTAAAGTAAGATATAATGCCTTCACATGCGTGATGGTGGAGCTCACGCCAATAAATCCCAGCTCAAAAAGTCACTGCTAGGCACTCACAGGTTCTTTCATGCGTTTATTAATGCAGACCCTTTCGGCAAGGAAGTCGCCTTTCTCAATCCTTCAAACACATTCCAATGCACTGCATTCTGGGTTCATTCAAATATAAAAGATCATGTCCTCATTGGTGGATTCACTGCATGATAATAAAGAAAGGACTTTTGTTTTATCGACATCATGGCCGCCATAGTGATGTTAAACAGATGTAAATCACACTGTATATCCAGGCTCAAATGCTGACAGTAAACCCACTTCAATTGGTAAGTATCAAAATAGCTCTGCTTGCCATGTTGTCGTCATCATTGATTACATCCCCTCTGGGGCTCCCTTCAAGCTTGTGCATTGTAACACCCCTTTGTAATACAAATAGGAACACATACTAATTTCTAACTGTAACGTCCCTGAAACTTGTGTTATTTTCAGTGAATTTCTAAGGTTTTTTAAATGCTAGGTTTCAGAGACGTTATAGTTTGAAATTGTGTTTTTTCAATGAATTTCTAAAGTTTTTTAACTAGAAGTCGCGTTTGCAGAGGGCTGGAGAAAGGGGGCTGGGCCTCCAACCAGCGCTCAGGAATTCCGCTGCTTAGGACTTACAGGAGCTACCAGGAGGGCTTCTTGGCCCACAAGGCCCCTCAGGAGTAAAGTGGACTTCATCCCCCAACCAATAGTGCGCCACGAGGTCATTTGCAGAGTGGTGGAGGAAGGGGGGCATGGCCTCAGAAGACCTCTTAGCATTCCACTGTGTGGGAATTACTGGAGGTACTGGAGGTAACGCGCGGCCCCCTTCCCCGGGCCATTTTTGGCCCCGGGACCCCATCCCCCGGGCTTGGCCTCTCGTTGGGTGCCGCGGGGGGAGGCCCAAGGCCCCCACGGTCCCTGCCGGCTACCCGCCTCCTACGGGAGCCGGCATTGCTTTTGGGCAGAGGTAGCTGCTAACATGCAGGTCCCTCTGCCCAAATGAAATTCTGCTTCGCTTCATGGAAGCAAGAGCATTTTCCATGCTCTCGCTTCCATGAAGTGAAGTAGTGTTTGCTATGGCATGGCAGGAGCAGTGCTCCTGCCATGCTATAGCAAACTGCAATATCCTGTGGTGGGCACTCCGGGACATTGCTGGAGCGGGCCCTGAGGGCTGGTGGTCCCCAGGGCAATGGAGGGCTCCTGGTGGGGAGCCGCGCGGCCCCCTTCCCATCTTCTTTGTAGCCCCGGGGAGGTGGTGGTCCCCGGGGCCGGGGGTCCGCAACAGACCCCTGCATTTAATTAATTTGTGCCCCGGGGAGGTAGTGGTCCCCGGGGCAGTGTGGGAGGGGGTTCTTGGGCCCCCCCCACACATTTTTTTCACATATAAAGCCCCGGGGAGGTGGCGGTCCCCGGGGCTGGCGTTGCCACCCACATTTAATGACTATAGCCCCAGGGAGGAGGCGGTCTCTGGGGCTGCGTGGGGGGGGGTAGGAGCCCCCACACATTTCTTTTTAAAAAAGCCCAGGCGAGGTGGCGGTCCTCGGGGCTGCGGGGGCCCACGTGCCCCCCCGCATTTCATGAACTTAGCCCCGGGAGGTGGCGGTCCCCGGGGCTGCAAGGGCCCCCGCGGGTCTCCACATCATTATTTCTAATTGCCCCCGGGACCTGGCCCATCCGGGGATTAAAGAAAACGAAGCGCGGTAGACCGCGCTTCGTGTTTTTTTTATTTTTGGCAGAATTTGCGCACCCAACGCAACTCCTGCCGAAAATGAAAAAATAATGCTTTTTTTGGCCCTGGGGTCCCTGTGGGACTGCCCGAGCAGGCCTAGAGAGTCAGGGGGTTTCTACCCTGCCCCCTTTTCTTGTTGTTTAGTGTTTTTTTTAACCTTTTTCTTGTGACTCGGTTCAACCGAGTCACAAGATGGCTGCCAACACTTCCTGGTTGGAACTGTTGGCAGCCAATCAGATCGCAGACTTGAGATATATGGATATCTGAGAAATGTTTAAGTTTATCAGCAACTACTGAACGGATTTACACCATTTAACAAAAAGAGTGCTTTCTGAACCAAAAACTACCTTTTTGCCAAATTTGGTGTAATTCCGTTCAGCAGTTTGGACTGTAGCCATGTCTCAAGTTTCCTATGGAAATTAACATGGAGAAAACACGTTTTGGGACACCCCCTTTTTCTCGGTCCCCGCTTGACGAATCACCCCAAAACTTTCAACACAGGAGCTGAGCTGACCGCCCCATTAGTTTTGAAAATGTTGTGAAGATTCGTCAAACTGCGCCAAAGATATTGGCAAAAGAAAAAACTCTTTTTGAATAGAAACAAGGCCCTAACTATAACTACCTACTGGTGACTGCCAGTAGAGTATATAAAATTTGGTTCCTGTTTGACTGGGGTCAAGCCTTGGTCAAGCAGTAATCACAATCCTAGTCAGGGTAAGTCACCAACACACCCTAAAAGGAGACTGTGCTCAACCTATGGCAGCTTGGCACAGAACAGTCATGCTTAACTTAAGAGGCAATGTGTAAAGTATGTGTGCAACACTTCAAACAGTTACACAGTGAAAACACCACAA
Source organism: Calotriton arnoldi (assembly GCA_963921515.1). Lineage (NCBI taxonomy): Eukaryota > Metazoa > Chordata > Amphibia > Caudata > Salamandridae > Calotriton > Calotriton arnoldi. The sequence goes on from CAWUFW010006230.1 coordinate 922,563, forward strand.
AAAGACTCTATAACAGGATAAAAAAATAGAACTTGAGTTTATAAATAAAACAAGACCAAAATGACAAAAATCCAATAAGTAGAACGTGAGATATGAAATTTAAAAGAATAAACAACAAAATAGTGCTTAGAAGCAATAAGCGCCTATTTGGGATATCTGGTCGCAATGGACCGGGACAAAGGCAAAAGTTCAGGCTGACTGCGATGGAGCACGAGATGGATACAGGGACCCTGTGAGGCACGCTGAACTAAAGTAGCTTGATCCTGGTTGCAACAACAAAGATGCAGGGTGCAGCCGAGCAATGCATCAGTGTCGATCCCGCAGTTGAGGTGATGAATCAGTTATCTCCTTGCAACAGTAGAGATCCGTTGATTCGGTAGACAATGAGCCGGTTCCGAAGTGTGACAGTTCCAAAGGCGATACGCTGGGTTTCTCAACGAAGTAGAGGGGATGCTTCGATCTTTTAAATGTAGTGGTGGCAATGCTGTCACTGAACTGGGGTGGCGAAGTGAGCTAAAGTACGATGATGGATTCAACCCAGATCTGTGACTGGGGGTGAGTGTCTGAAAAGTTTCAGCGTTCCGTCCATCATCTCCTTGTGTTTGCTTTTTTCAAATCTCAGTACAGCACTTTCTGGGTGGACAGGACACACCCTATTCAGGTGTAAGTGTGAGGTTGTGCCCTGCTCCTCCCTATCTATACTCCCAGAAAGACCGATCAAGACATACCTAAGCTCCCTTTGTGTGTGGGTGTCAAGAGGGAATACACAAAGCCCAGTTGTCATGCAACCAATGAACTGATCAGAGACAGATAGGATGCACAAAATGGCTAAGAGCAGGAAAATGGTTAACTTTCTAAGTGTGTCTTTTTCAAAATAGTAACAATAAATCCAACTTTAAGAGGATTTATCATTAGCATTCCATCAGTACTAAACAGAGCCAGATAAACGCTGTCTCCTCCGCCTACTTCCTCATCCTCCATGTACTTTGTAAGATCTTCAAATGGCTCCCTGTACCCACCAGATGTACCGTCACTCAAGCTCTCATCACCAGCTGCCTGGACTACTGCAAAACTCTTTCAACTGAAGTCCTGAGCAGCATAGACCTACCACGCTTTAGCAGTGGTTAGCAGTGGTAAAGTGCATAGAGTGCTATGGCCAATAAAAACAAATACAGTAAAATTGGAAGTAAGCAAGCAAAATGTTTGGGGGGAAACCACCCTATGGCTTTTAGGTCTAACACATGTCCCCCCAGCTGAAAGTAGGGAGAGTTACCCAAATTCCTGCGTGTTCTCTTCACTAAGGTGGAAGAACCCAGAGAGACCATCATCATTGGCATGGTCTCCCCTGGTCCACCGTAAAGTCCATTCCCTGTAGGCAAAATTCCTTCATTGGTGGCATTTCTAGCACTGGAGATTTTGTCCAGAGAATGTTATTTGGCATGCTATCCCTATGGTGAAGGTAATGGAAGATTACCCTAGATTTGTCGAGTAAGTGTGAAGTTTGGGAAAGTATCCACATGTCAAATTTCCTACATCAGAGGAAATGTATGGGGAAAATATGTCATGTTTGGATCTCCTATGGGTTTATCACTTCATTTACAAATCAGAGGATTTTCCTTTGCTGCCTAGCTCTCAAACCGGTCCAAAATATACTTGTGTCTCGGTTCCAATATCTGTCAATGTTGGAGTTGTATGAAGCCCTAAAAACAGGACAATAGAGGCCTGATTTAGATATGGGTGGGCATGAAAAACTATCCATGGAACCACTGGGTAGTGACCATAGTTTTCTACATGTAAGAAAAGAAAAAGACGTGGTGTAGGTGGTAGAGAAGGAAACATCCAGCCTGGCCATAGGGTGTTTGGTAGTTGTGGTGGATGGTGTTATGCCACGGAGGGATAATGTGGATGCAGAGGTTGCTAAATTTAGGCAAGGTGTTTCGTGGGATAGTTAAGGGATTCTATGTTTTGCCCTGTGTTGGGGGCCAGAAGACGGATACTAGGTTTGGGGGTCCATCTGTTGAGGTGTGTGAAGAGTCACATGAAGGACCGGTTTTATCTATGGTGGTAGGTAAACTGAATTCCTAGGCCACAAAGGTTTTTTTGTGCAAACAGAGGGTCCAAACTTTGTGATTGCTGTTAATGTCACTGTTTCAGTCAGAACTCCCACTGATGGTGTGGGGTGTTTGGGTTGATTCATCATTGTCACTTGTGATTGTTACTATGAGAGGATTCAGGGGTTGGTCCATTCCTTGTTTGAGGACTCCTTGGTGTTGCCTCCACTACTGTGAGAGGCTGGGTGGGCCTTTCAGACCCCTTCATCCTAGTGTCTTTCTTGTTGATGGTCCTTCATGGAGTCCCCTGCTTTCTGAGATGTGGATCAAAAGGGTGTAAGGGGGATTTGGGGTGTTTTCTTCCTGAGCTAATGTTCAAGGTTCTTTGTTTTTTGCACCAGTTCTTTTTGCAATCAATTTATAGAAGTCTTTGGATTGCAGGATTTTGATGGTGGTGCACTCTGAGTTGCACTATTCTGAGCTGATCCTGTGCAGTTTGTTGCAGGGATATTTCACTTTGGAAATGCCCTGGGAGTAGTTGAGTCTTTCTGTCTTTTTAATAGATGATGTGTATGTGCCGGAGCATGGTTTGTCATTTTGGTTACTCGATATCCTACATTGGAATTGTAAAACAGCTACATTTGTCTTCATCTTCATTATCTTTTTAGCAAGTCAAAATGACCTCTTTGAGTGGGTAAAGTGTGGGGGGCGTTTTAAGAGTTATCAAGTTTGTCAAAGTTTATCAAGACAGCTGTCAAACCGTTCCACTTCTGGTATTTATGTGAGGGAGAAATAGTTGTGAGATGTAAGCCAAGTGCTGGGAGGCTGACCTTGTTCAAGTGTCTGTTTTTTATATGTTAATCATTGTTGATTTTGTAATTGCTCTAATGTGGACAAACACAAAAAAAGGGTGATAATGTGGTGACTGTTACAGCTTGCAGTATGGCTTCCTGTTATTGTACTGAGTTTACAGGATTAAGGACTGCATCTAATATGTGTTCAGTTGAGTGTGTCAGTCTTGAAACAAGTTAGGCTAGATTGATGGTGTTTAGGATTGTTGTGTAGGATCTTCACTGGGGTGGGCTGACCAAATGTCCAGGTCTCTCAGGATGAGAATATGGTGTGGTTTACATTCATGCTGGGAATTGTATCTAAAAGGATCTTTGTATGATCTGTTGTTGAAAAGGTGTTTATATCAACAGAAATGTGCAGGAAAAAAATGAAGGGACCCAGCAGAGAAGTGATGCGCCTTTAGTCTGGACATACATACCTTTCGGTCCTCTATTTTGTAGAAAATAATTGCTAAGCCTCTTCCACTCCTTTTGGTGAGGTTACATGTAATGGATAATTGTGGATACATGGTCACAAAGCAAAGCTTTGGTGATGAACAGGTGGTCTGCATTCAATTAGGTCTTGTCATCGATATTTGAGCAGTTCTTGTTTTTTAATCATGCATTGAAGAACAGACAAGATGAGAGATAGGGAGTTGTTGGGTAGGGTAGAAAGAGTTGCGGAGGTTGAGATGGTTATGAGATGTTAAGGTAGGGGGACTGGGAATGTTGGGAAGTGAGCTGGTAGAAGGGGAGGAACCTTATGGGAGTAGGTGGAAAGGATGGTCTGATATTATGAGAGGTAACAAGATGGACAGAGTTGTTATAAGTAGTAGAAAGTAACATTAGAAGTATGGGAAGGTGGGGTAGGCATAGTCACTGGAAGAAGGGGTGTTGGTGTTGCAGCAGCACCCTCAAAATAACCATGCTGGAGGTCAGAGGATCAATAAGGCATAAAGGTGACTTTAAATTCTGTTTTTGTTTTATTTTCTATGCATTGAAAGACAGAGGTCAAATGTCTGGCTATGTCTTCTGACAAATTGCTGCTTATTCTTTTAACATGGAGAGATTGGTGTTTACTTTTCTTTCACTAACTTCAAAATTAGATGATTATTTTTTAAGTTAACTATCTGAAAATCTTGCTAGCCTACAGGGAGTGTGCAAGAAAGGGCTTAATGATGTTGATTTTTTCTAACACACAACACAATTTAAATACCTGCAAATGAACTGTACAAATATTTTAAACTTTTTCAGCATTTAGGAAAGCACAATTGAAGCACATTTTTGTAATATTGAAGTGTGATAGAAACAGAGATCATAATACGATCAAAATAAATCAAGACATTTTTCTTAATGACGCACTAGTGATACGTATATGCTGAAATCCCACACAATATATATTGTCCCTTAGATAGTGTTATCAGTAAAACTGCATATCTGTGCAAATTTCATAATGAATTAAATGGAAAATGTGCTGTCTCGTGAATGACACTGTGCTATCACACCTTGTTTATTTGCCACAGAGTGCTACAAAACACACCACAGGCTAGATATCACACCCTGAGCACTACCCTACTGAATTGGTGTGGCTCGTTAGCTTTTTTGTGATGTTTAGATTTTTTCACAATCCTTTGTCCTCAGTGATGTAACATTGATGGTAGCACTCCTACTCTGAAAATTGTTCCAGCACCATTGGAAGTAGGAGGATTGAGCATATCCAGAGGGCTTAGTCAAGTTAGGAAGGGAAGGTAAGAAGGGCATTGAGCAGTTTGCAGGAGGATACCAGTGTGGAGAAGGTACACAGGAGGCACAGTAGACTGAAGTGATAGGATAGAGGATGGATATAGAGGCTGTAGTGGTAAGACTGGGGTTCGGGAGCATAAGATCTTCTTGGAAAATGGGTGCATAGTGTGCACATTGTGATGAGATTGCAGAGCTTCTCTTTGACAATGGAGATATTTAGCTTCAGTGGCTGTTAGATTACATGTTACTCTGGTAGTCAATGTTCCTTATAGGGGTCAAGGGAAGATGGGAGATGTCACATCTAACAATCAACAGGCATTTAAAAAACTGTGGGGCCTGCCGAGGTAGCCAATGAGCAACCCAATGGAAGGCAAAACTTCACAGGGGATTTGAGGTTCTCCTAAAATTGGCATAGGTATAATCTACAGGCACTGAATGGTCAAATGGGCCAAAAGTAATGAAAATCAGTGGAGGCCACCTATTAGTAGAATAGGCAAAACTCAGGCTATTTTCTTTTAGGAACCTTTGTTCAGTTGCCACTGGCAATTTGGCCCCAACCACAAACCCCTTACATGGATCACAGATCCCCTTGTCACATGCAAAACTGGTTGTGCTGACTGTTGTTATTAAGTGAAATTTACATCAGTGATCAAAGTCTCAGCCACCTGATTCCTTTCTCCTTGTTACACCTACTAATTGGTCTGCAGCCAGTCTGTTGTGCCACACGAATAGTTTTTCATCAGTTCCTACCAGCTGCTCTGCTTGACTAACACTGAGACCACTTTAACTGAGTGCGTCTGCATGCACACATAGCACATATACAGTTTAGTGCTGGGCATGGGTGAAATGTAAATTATGCAACATAATTCTTGTAATTTCGTGAATTTCACATTGCTCTTGTTAAGCAAAATTCCCGTAATTATACCTTTATGTCCAAGATTACACACTATTTGCTGTTTATCACAAATTGCGCAGTTTGAGTAAAATATTTACAGTGAATGCACAAGAACAGAAAGAGAGCGGCTTACATGAGGGACTTTAATAGGCATGCACCAGCCATTTTTGTGGGAAAAGAAACCATAAAATGTGCTGGTGTTACTGATCGGAGTCCTTCACAAAGTTAATTAATTCAATTATAAATATGTTTTTAATATTATTTCATATGTAAATTAAATATGTACCTTTATTTTGTGTTTTTATATAAAAATTTACATTTTCTTCATATGTTTCAATATATTTTAATGACTTTTTGTTTTTAGGTATTTAAATATTTTATTAAAAGGTGATTCTGTTTTAGAATGGTCTTTCTTTCTGAAGTCTAATACTTCCCTACTGTTGCTTAAACTAGACTGGGATTAGTAAATCAAATCCCTCCGAAGTCCAATACTTAAATGCTTAAATTGGAGAGGGAATTGTAAATCTAACCCTTCTGAAGTCCAGTTCTTTCCCTGCTGTTTCTTAGATTTTGTTTACGTTAGGGTGGGAATAGTAAGTGGAACCCCTTTCAAGTGTGACTATTTTCCTTCTTTTATTTCTACATTTTTTATTTTTGCAGTTTTTTAATAGTTGGTATATTGTTAATATTATATGTTTATGGTTATATTATTATTTTTAAATATATACAATATTTTTAATTTAAAATTTATATTTTCTATTTTTATTCATTTAATTGTGTTTTTGTTAATATGTTTTTCATTTTTTAATTACTGGTAATAGTAATGGTATTTGTTTAACTCTTTAAATACTGTTTATATTTATATAGATGTTCACTGAAAAAAAGCAAAAGGTTATAGAGATGTTATAGTTAGGCTCATATTTCACTTGTACAAGACCATAGAAATTTAGCAGTTATAGTTACCTAAGCTAACTCTAACTTACACCCCCACAATGCCATGCTTAAGACCTCACATATTACATCTCTCATGGCTTGGTCAGTGACATTCCAGATGACATCTGAAATGACGTTATTGATGACATCATCCACAGAACCACATCCTATGCTTAAAATCTTTGATAGAAAAGCAGACATTTGAGGTGAGCAAATTCGACTGTCGCTGGTGTTTTATAGTGCTCTATAGAAGAGCTACTCTTCACCTAAACTTGGGAACTACCCAGAGTTCTCTGCTTCTTTTTTGCATAATTTATGTGGCCCCTATGCATGTAAGGGTATTCTTTGTTCTTATCCTGGGTGCTCCCTTGTGTCTGGACAAAGCTAAACCTCTCTGAACAGCTATAATGATAGCGAAACACGTGTCAGGGGTTCTTTTATTCATTCCAAGTTGGCTTGGATGGTATTTTACCAATCCAAAGCTGTAATACTGTGCCTGGAGTGATGAAATGCTTTTGTCATTTTACAGCTCAGCATGGATGGCACTGTACTAATCCTATGCTTAAAGACTTTGCTGTAGAATGGGCAAAAGACGTTGTTCCTTTCTATCTCGGCGTGGATGGCACTGTGCTAATCTTATGCATAACATTTTTTGATAGAAAAGCAGACATTTAAGGTGAGCTGGTGTTGTAGGGTGCTCTATTGAGGAGCTACTCTCCACTTAAACTTGGGAACTACCCAGAGTTCTCTTTCTTTTTTGCATAAATATCTTCTTTCCACAGACGGAGCGTTTTTTGGTTTGCTAATAACTTTGGCCCCATTTAACGAATCTTCACAAAACTTTCTCATAAAAAAAAAGTTCATCCACCTCAGCTCCTTCTTGGAACGTTTTGGGGTGATCCGTCAAGTGGGGGCTGAGAAAAAAGGAGGGTCCCAAAGCACAAAATCCCCATGCATTTTTCATAGACTTCTTTAGACATGGTTACAGCAAAAACCGCTGAACGGAATTACACCAAATTCAGCAGGAAGCTAGATCTTCCTCCTCAAATTGTGCTTTTTGTGAATTGGTGTAAATCCATTCAGTAATTTTTGAGATATTAAGGGTCAGAAGAAATATAGCTATCTGGACAGTTGGTGTCCAGATATGCTCTGATTGGCTAATTTAAAGTGGACTAATCAATTCTGATTGGTTGTTTTCAACTTTAACAATATATTCTGGCAGCATTTACAAGACTCAAGTACTTGGTCCCTGTGTCCTGTAAATAAATAAACAAAATATGGCGGCAGACTGATCATATCCAGACCCCAAACGGGATGTGGGCAGGTCCTAATGGGAACCCCCCATTATTGGCTGGCCACAAAATTTACAACATGCCGTGGCAACCATTACAGGACTCTGGGACATGGTCTCCATTGAAATGAATGGTGCGTTTTGAGGGTCACAAACGGAGCACGCATAAAAGGGTGATAACAGATTTTAGTTACAATATAAATCATTTGCTGGTACCATACAAATTTTAGGAATTGTTCTGTGGTCTAAGGTGATTTTTCCCTGTGAAAAATGCTGAACATTTGCTGGGAATTAATGAAGCATGTTTGAGAGAAAACTGTTTTCTTATAATTTTCTCATAGAGGTTATGGAAGGTGCATTTATAACATCCCTAATCACATCTGAAATGCCATCACTGTTGATAATACTATGCATGGCGGGGCGTGAGCTATAGTTATATTAGGGTACGAGTTATAGTTACTTGAGTTAACTATAACTGGTGAATTTCAGTGGTTTTGTTAGTTTCAAATGGTATGTTTTACATGATATTTTCACCTAACTACAACATCCATGTAACCTTGGTTTTTTTCAGTGAATATATATTTAGGGCTCAACACATATCGCCCTTTCGGTCATCTCTGCTGCAGAGGTTTGTGAGCGGGTGTTAGTGCCCGACAATATCCACCAAAACACCTCCCATAATGCTGGAAGAATTCACGTACACTCTTCGGCTTGCTTGAACACAAGGGACCTGATTACAATGTCAGGCGAACTTCTGTCCGCCCGACACCGTCTCAGTCCTGGGACCGACCGACCTCTAGGATGTCCCAACTGGGTCATTACAATGTGACCGAATAATGTTCGGTCGCATGCTCCCTTTTCTCAATGGGAGCTCATGGTACGGCCGTAGACCAACCGCAACACAAGCTCCCATTGAGAAAAGGGAGCTGCAGTTCATCCCTGCACCCCGTGCGGTGCCTGCCACAGGGTGCGGGATCAACAGGGGCATAGAGCCCCCTCAGCCCCCAACCGGAGGCCCAAGCACAAGGGGGCCCTGCTGGGGGCCCCCCCAAGCATGTTTTCCGACATGGTTTCCATGTCGGACAGGCCGGCATGGAAACCATGCATCGTAATCTCAAGGGCGGAAAGGCCCGCCCTTGAGATTACTGGCCGGCTTCCGACTGGCTGATGGGCTTCTAGAGCCCGTTGGAAGCCAGCCAAAATAACCAGCCAGTTTATTTTCCGACCGCCTAGATCATAATAAGGTAGTCAGAAAGTAAACCACAGGGCCGATTATGATGTGACCATGAAGGCTCCGACCAACAGTTAGAGCCGTAGCGGGCAGCATCTTAATCGGCCCCCTAGATTTTTAAACAAGCTCTAGGCAGCACTGTCCCGATGCATTTTGGCAAAGCCTCGCCTTGTTCACTAGATAATGGCCTGTCCGAGAAGAGCTGTGCAAATGGCAATGGCTGTGCATAGAAGGCGCTTAGCCACATAATTGCTCTAGGGTAGCTGGAGGAAATGGAAACCTGTCCACGGGGTGAACCCCTGTGTATCAGGGGGTTGACCACTAAAACTTCACTTTAGGGACCTAGTGGGAATATCGACCCTCGGGGATGTGATGCGGGGTACTACACTGAAATCCTTCCAGCAACTACAGACGGAATATAACTTACATAAAACACAATTCTACAAATTCCTCCAACTCCGTCATGCACTCACTCCCCTGATCCACACGCTTGAGACCCTTCCAGAATTCCACCCATTAGAAGGCCGCCTGCTTATAGGCGATTTAGGCCTCCACAAGATCAGGCAAATATACCAGACCCTGACGACCCACACACCGACGACTCTCGACAAGACTCGGCTGGCGTGGGAAGCCGAAATCCCTGATTTGACGGACGACAACTGGGCTGAAGCCATCGCTAGCCTGCGGGGTGCGGCGGTCTCTACATGATACCGCCTGATACAGTTTAAATATTTGCACCGGGCTTACTTTACCCGGACCAGACTCTGGCAGATGGGAGTTATCCAGTCCCCTACATGTCTACGGTGTGACCGAGAGGAGGGGACATTCTTGCATACAGTTTGGAGTTGCACGGCGTTGCAACCCTTTTGGCGCAGAATTCGGTCCTGCCTCAATGAGGTACTTTCGTGGGTACTCCCGCTTGACCCGCGCCTTTTCCTCTTACACAGCACAGACGACATTGGGGGTAATAAGTACAAGCAACATTTACTGTTCCTAGCTCTCACTATTGCCAAGAGAGACATTGCACAATTGTGGAAAGGGACGTCTCCCCCCTACCCTGGGCAAATGGAAGACCGAACTGGATAGATGTATGGGGGCCGAAATTGCAGTCTTTTTAGCTCGTGGTTGCCCTGCTAAACATTGAAAAATTTGGACTCGATGGGCATCATATCGAGGAATTGAGCTTCCCCCCCTGCCACCCGCAGACCCCTGATCAGTGCCCCCTATCCCCAATGCTCCTTGACCGGCATATCCCGCACCGTTCGATAATGGATCCCTATGCTAATATATCATGTACTCATGTCTGGAGATCGAGTAATGTCTGCAGTTTGTTTCAGTTGTACCACCTGCATGTTTGGCAGGTGTTGGTAATTGGTAAATATGCTGGTATTTTCGTTATGTCAATCCTTTTTCTCCTACAGGTCATGGTAGGGCTGTCGCCCGTCTTCCTAATGAAAAACCAAATAAAATTTGTTAAAAAAAACAAACTTCACTTTAACCATTGTTTGTTTCAGTGAGTTTCTAGGGTTTTTTCCAAAATAAAGTTAGATATTATTACCATACCTAACTATAACTTCACTGTGAGGAAGTGGATTATTAGTTGGGGTGGATAATAATAACGGCACTATTCCCTGTTAGGTCCAAATAAGGTTTCAGTAATTTAGACCTGAGCTCAAGCACTGGTAGCTATGGCACAGAGCAAACAGGCTTAACTTTATAAAATGTGTAAGGCATTTAGGATTACCAAAACACTTAAAAAGTTGAAAGCACAACACAATAAAAATCCCACTCCAATTTATAAAAATAGGCAATATTTTACTGAACAAAATGACAACAAAACATCTCAAATCCAGTAATGGAAACCAGAGATAGAAATTTACAAAGTTTTAAATACAAATTTGCAAAGAATCTCAAAGCGCAAACTGCATGCTAGACTGGGGAAAAGTCGAAAGTTAAAGCCAACAGCAGTCAATTACCAATCGAATACATAGACTGTGTACTTCCTAATCAAAAAGTTACCTTTGTTTCTTAAAAATAGATCTAGTCATCGACGGGTCACCTACTAGTTCCTCGGCATCAAAGATACCAGGCTGAAGCTAGAGCAGAGCTCGACGGCGATGTATTGCAGAAGGATGGGGTCCAGATGCGGTCGTCAATGAAGGCAGGAAGGCTTCGAGTGGAAAATCATGATTCTCGCTAAAAATGCAGGCCTGGGCGTAGTTCGCGGAGTTTTACTACGCGGAACTCCTCGAAGTTACAAAAAACTCTGCGAGGTTCCGCGAGTGGCGGAGTGCAGTGTGAACTGCAGTTTTTGCTAGTATTCCTGCCTCTCGGGTTGAAATTCTACCCAAGCGGCAGCTCGCGCTCGCGAACTTACCGTTCGGCTCGCGAACTTACCGTTCGTGCTCACGAACTTACTGTTCACGATCGCGAGCGGGGAAAAAACTCCGCTGCACACCGCGAAGCGGAGTTTTCTGCACTCCGCGAGCTCCGCAAAGTGCAGAAAACTCCGCAAACGGAGCGAAGTTCACCGCCCAGGCCTATAAAAATGGCCTCGACGTCAATTGGGTGTCAGTCAGCATTTGTTCTGGTAACTAGGCAGTCAGTCTTTGACATTTCACTGGAGCTTGGGATTCCCTTAGCAGAGCAAGGCTGCAGGCTGGTGCCAGCGAAGGGTCTGATGACTTTAGATGTTGCTTCCTTGTCAAAAACGGAGCTGTACCTGTGGGAAGTTCAATCCCACCGGTGATGCACCTTTGGTGGATAAGCTGGCAGGTATGTCCCGGTCTGACGGTGGTTCTCTTGAAGAAAAGTTGCCAAAAAGCTTCTAAGTTTCCACTTTCAGGGTTAGGCAGGAGAAGTACACTCTGATACCAGTCATGGGTTCCAGGGCCGCAGGAACAGCACTTGGGGGTCACAACTCACTCAAGGGGAAGCCCCAGCAGGGTCGAGCGCAAGTCCAGTTGAAACTGGTGAGTCAGACCTTGCAGGGAAGAGGGCTTCTTGCTGCTTTTGTGTCCATGCAGCTTAACAGGAGGTCAGCCAAATGACCCGTGGATTCCACTTGGTACAACAAGTGGGAGCAGGTCCAGCCCTTAGGGTTCTCCTTACAGGCCTCAAGAGCAGATGCAGTCTTTCGTCTGTCTTCCACAGGCCCAGTAGTGTTTTGGAAAGGGTGCCTAGGGGTGCCACATTTATGCCTGCCACCAGCCTGTGGGTTTAGGTGACAGCTGGCCCCTCCCTAACCAACAGGGAAAACGTTCAAAGGGGTAACCCAACCCACTTTTGCAGCACTTTCTGTGTGCCCTACTGCAAAACATCCCACAGTGCCACTCTCTCCCTAAATCCAACATGGCAAAAACTTTCTTCCCCTATGCAGCGCTGCTATGCTCACCCCAGAGGTGTAGCCAGGGAAATTAGCAACCCCTCCTATGTGGTCATTCAAAATAAGCACTGGGGGCAGC